>CM053603.1:120809832-120842726 GCA_028646535.1 Procyon lotor
GGATGGAACTGGAGGGTATTATGCTAAGCGAAATAAGTCAGTCAGAGAAAGACAATTATCACATGATCTCTCTGATATGAAGAACTTGAGAGGCAAGGCAGGAGTTTGTGGGGGTGGGGGAGAGAAATGAAACAGGAAGGGATGGGGAGGGAGACAAACCATAAGAGCCTCCTAGACTCAAGAAATGAACTAAGGGTGGCCGGGGGCTGTGGGGGGTGGCGTGGGGAGGTAGGGATAGGGTAGCTGGGTTGTGGACATTGGGAAGGGTATGTGCTGTTAAGTGCTGTGAAATGTGTAAGCCTGAAGATTCACAGACATGTACCCTGGGGCAAATAATACATTATATGTTAATAAAAATTAATTAAAATAATAATAATAATAATAATAAAATTCAAAGAAAAAAAGAGAGAGGTCTAAGGGTCAGAAAGAGGATTTTGGAGAAAGTTTCTCAGAGA
The DNA here is from genome assembly GCA_028646535.1 of Procyon lotor. Taxonomy (NCBI): domain Eukaryota; kingdom Metazoa; phylum Chordata; class Mammalia; order Carnivora; family Procyonidae; genus Procyon; species Procyon lotor. The sequence goes on from CM053603.1 coordinate 120,810,288, forward strand.
AAGCTGTTGCTGTGCTAGAATTCTTCCTTCCCCATCATTATGGAGAAAGGATTGAGGGGTGCCACGTCTCTTCAGTAGGACGACACAGAGGACTGGGACCTGAGTTACATCTAAGAAAGTTAATTTTATTAAGATGTAAGCTATATCAGAGAGAGAGAGAAAGAGGGGGGAAAGAGTGAGAGAGAGGTGGGTGGGGGGAGAGGGATCACCTCGATAGGTTAAATCTAACCTATCGAACAGGGGTAAGAGCTGCTCACCACAAGAAGGTTGCCTGTGGACTTCAGGGTATGTAGGAGCTGAGGAAGCATCTACCAAGGAACCACCCACCACAGAGATATGAGTCAAGAAAACAGCAGGTAAGAGAAACCATCATGGAATTAGTCCTTAATGTCTCCATGAAGTACTCATGAAAGAAAAAGATTTTTATAGATATTGGCCTGACCCATCCAAAGACATCAGTGTAAAATCTGCCAAGGCCCAGGGTGTATGAAGTCACCTAGACAAACAAGACCTGTATTATGTTTATACCTCCTCTCTCTCCACAAAACACCTTACATAGCAGCTAGACAGTAAGGGCTAGGATATGAGAGACTCTAAGAAGTAAAGACTTAACTGTGATAAATCAAGTTTAGAAGTTTGAATGTATTCCTTGGACTCTATTCTCATTACTGAACTGACTCTGCATTTGTAACTTAAAGTGCCCAAGGGCTGTAAGGGCTGTTGAGATGCCACGGGTCTGTCAGAAGTTACATCCAGGCACAGAGGAAAATTATCTCCCACTGCATAAAGCGTCAGGGAGGCAGTGGGAGGAAAAAAATCTGTTTGTTTACATCATAAAATGTGGGATTTTTAAAAAGATTTTATTTATTTATCAGAGAGAGAGAGAGAGCACAAGCAAGGGGAGTGGCAGAAGGAGAAGGAGGCTCCCTGCTGAGCAGGGAGCCCAGTTCAGGCTCGATCCCAGGGTCCTGGGATCATGACCTTAACTGAAAGCAGACACTTAACCAACTGAATGACCCAGGTGACCTTATATCATGAAATGTTTTTAAAACACGGGTTATAGATATATGAAGCTTTAAATTAGTAAAATGAAATCTCCTTACCCACAGTAATTTTATGGAAAGTAGGACTACAGAAAATTCAGTGAGTCATTTCTCCAGTGTCCCGGGGGTAAAGCAGAAAACAGTGGCAGTAGCCCATGGAAATTCTGCCATACAGCCTGTTTTCCTGAGAAGGTAACTAGCAGATTTTATTAGGGAGGGGGCCAGATGCCAAAGACAACAGAGACTGCTACCTTAATACTTGAAGAATCAAGAAATGTCTTCAGAAAATAGCTTGAGACCCGAGGCATGCCAAGAGGAATGGAAAGAGCAGGTTCCCAAAGAGGCTCTTAAACAGTGTTGTTAAAATTCACACTCATTTGCTTAACATTAAAACCCAGCAATTAGCTAACAAACCTTGGTGACAGACTGCTATTAATTTTGTGCTGACTCCATACATGTAAATTAAACCATTACAAGTCCCCCACGTGCTGCCTCTGACATTTGTTTTGTGCAAGTAAGCTGTCAGTGGGGAGGCATAAACTTTGCTCTGAACTCCCTTGGCAACTGAGGCTGCTGATCATTTTGTTAATTTCTTGAAAGATATTCAAAAACCATTTTTTGAGGACAAAAAGGTGATTAACAAAATGCCTTCAACTGAACAAGTCTGGAGCACTAAAAATTATACAAAACTACACAAGTTTTTAGATTTGGCTGGAGACGCTTAGATGATTATTATACAATTTAATTTGTAACTATATATTATAAAATGATATAAATATATTATCACTATTTTTCCCATGAAGTAATCAAAATCTAGTATAATTCATTATCCTCACTGGATCTTAAAGGTACATTAGAGTATTTTACTTTTTGCTTTGGATCACTTAAAAAATCTGAAATAGAGATAGATGGCTTATTTAAAATTAAGGTTATAGGGGCACCTGTGGCTTAGTGGATTATGCATCTGCCTTTGGCTCAGGTCAGCTCTCAGCGTCCTGGGATGGAGCCCAGTGACCCTGACTCCTGCTCAGTGAGGAGTCTGCTTGTTCCTCTGCCCCCCTCCCCGCTTGTGTGTGCACAGACACACTCTCTTTCAAATAAATAAATAAAATCTTAAAAAAAACCAAAAAAACTTAGGTCATAAACTAGAAGAAAAGATCTTATATTTGGAGAACTTTCTCATCAACGACCAAGTGAATCTACCAAATTCTTCACCAAGAATTCATCTATAAGTTCAGAGATTCCAGTGGAAGACCAACTGTCCCAGATATACAGCCTGAAACTGCTTAAACAATCAACCTCTCAAGCATAGCTGCTGGTGAATTTGGGGAACCTGATTACCTACTACATAGAATGGGCTGAGTGATCCACTCCTCTGCATGGTTTTTAAATGTCTGATCTAGAGCAGCTGTTCTGTAAACACCCTCCTCCATCCCTTCTCCACTCTTCCTATAATGAAACTGTCCCAGGTGTGACATGAAAGGCTAGGTCTCTCTACCTTCACTATTGATTTCCTGTCGCACTACCTGTTGCAAAAGCCACTGTCCTTAAATATTAGATGGCAGATATCTGTTTCTCATCATTCATTCCACCCACGTTTTTCAAGGCTTTTTAGTCAAGAACTGTTCCAGATACTTTGCACATCAACAAAATAGATGAAATCCCTAAGAATCGCCCCTCCCATCCTTCAGAGGAAACAAACAAACAAAAAAAACAACAATTTAGACTTGAGGAATTTCCCAAATCTAGAAAGTATCTTTAATGAAAATGTATGACTTCTCAAAATTAAGCAAAAACAAAAAACAAAAAACAAAACAACTTCTCTTGTAATGCTTTTCACTTTGAATTACGGTCATTAGCCCAAGCTCTTTATTCCTCTTTGGGTTACTTTTTTTCTTTTTTTAAAGTCTGGCCTTTTTTCTTTTTTAGGATTTCTATTTATACATTTGAAAAAGAGAGAAGGAGAGAGCACAAGCAGGGGAGAGGGGCAGAAGGAGAGGGAGAAGCAGACACCTCGCTGAGTAGGGAGCCCCATGCTGGACTCAATCACAGGACCCTGGGATCATGACCTGAGCCAAAGGTACATGCTTAACTGACTGAACCATGCAAAAGCCCCTCTTTGACCCACTTAAGCACAGGGTTTGTGTTTTTCTACTCTGTATGTCCCCTGAGAGGTAGTGAGCCTGTAATGGGTATTCAATAAATGTCAGACTGAATTAAAGGATGTGGCAGTGAAAAATGGCTGCTTTTTTATATGTACCATATGAAATCATTTTGAGTAACTAATTAAGCAAAAGTTAATTACTTCATAGACAGCAGTTTAGCTAAGGCATCCATAGATAAAGTTTCCTTAACAAGATTGGGCCTTATTTTACACTTCTCTTACTGAATACATGATCGGCAACACTGGTCCACCAATGTTTTCTCCCAAAACTAAAAAAGAAGCAGTCTGCATTTCAACAAAATCCCCACGTGGCTCATATGCATGCTAAAATTTGAGAAGTGCTAATATATATCACTAGTTTTTAACCAAAACTATGTGTAAAACTCATCTGATATTGTTTTAAAAAAAATAAGAAAAAAGGGGGGGAAATTAAAAAAAAAAAACTGTGTCTGGGCCACATTCCAAACCAATTACATATTCCTATGCATTCAGGAATGAGGTTCCTTTTTCCTTTTAACTCTCCATGCAGTCCCAGGTACAGCCAAATGGAGAAACAATGTTTTGAAAGAAACAATAAGATATGAGCTGGCTATGCCACGGAATTCTCTGAACTGAATTAAAAGAAATTGAGTCTTTAAACTCGAATCAGAGGAAATAAACTTCTTATATAGAAAGACTCAAGTAAGATCTTACCTAGTTGTCTCTGATTTTAGGGTTAAATGGAGAACCATGTTAGTCTAAAGATGTCTTCTGATGCTGTCCAACAAAGCATCCTGTTCCTATTCTTGTTTGATACAAAATCATCTTAAGCAATGAGCAGCAGTCTGCACAGTGGAAATGAGCCTTACAGCAACATTCTGTAGAATTATAGCAAGCTCTCCTCGTGGTGGCTAAAGAGGAACTAACGTGTAATATTTCATCTTTAAAGACTGAAACCCTGTTTTCCCTTGGGGAAAATCAAATGAATCAATCCTCCCATCATGTAAACTAATACCTCATTCTGAGTTAAGCTCTTGCTGAGAATTTGACATAAGATATTCAGATTTGTTTCCATAAATCACTGTAACTATAGAACATACTCAAGAATCTGGAGAATGAATAAATGTTCTCCTAGAACATAGTAACTAAACTGATTTAATACTTTGTGTTAATTCACCCCATCAACAAAATGACTTTCAAGAAAGAAGGAGGTCTTTTCTTAAGAGCCAAAGAGTAAATGGCTAGGTACATCTTCTTTTTTTGTTTTGTTTTATTTTTTAAATATTTTATTTATTTGACAGCGAGAAACACAGTGAGAGAGGGAACACAAGCAGAGGGAATGGTAGCGGGTGAAGCAGGCTCTCTGCTGAGCAAAGAGCCCGATGTGGGGCTCGATCCCAGGACCCTGGGATCATGACCTGAGCTGAAGGCAGACGCTTAACGACTGAGCCACCCAGGCGCCCCACATCTTGTTTTTTTGACAAGAGTTGGTAGAACAAAGATAGGAAATGATTTTTTCACATTCAATGTGGAATCTAAAAGTGTCTAAGAAGAAAATCTTGAGTTCATAATAGACATAGCAAGGAAGTGGAAATCTTGAATTCTATATTTAATTCTGTCATGGATAAAAAGAAAAATGGGGGTGCCTTGGTGGCTCAGTAGGTTAAGCATCCGACTCTTGATTTCTGCTGAGGTAATGATCTCAGGGTTGTGAGACTGAGCCCTGCATCAGGCTCCATGGGGTCATAGAGCCTGCTTAAGATTCTCTCTGGGGTTCCTGATTGGCTCAGTTAGTTAAATGTCTGACTCTTGATTTCAGGTATGGTCATGATCTCAGGGTCTTGGGATTGAGCCCCTTGTTGGTCTCCATGGTCAAGGTGGAGTCAGCTTGAGATTCTCTATCCCTCTCCTTCTGCCCCTACCCCTGCTCACTCTCTCTCTCTAAAATAAATAAATCTTTATTTAAAAAAAACCCAAAAATTTCTAAAAAAAAAAAAAACCAGTAATTGAAATAATTAAAAGGATCCATTATCTCATTTAATCCTTTCATTAACCCAAAGAAATAGCTACCATGACTCCACTTTCCAGAAGAGGAAAATGAGACAAAGAGGACAGATAGTTGGTCAAAGCCTCTTTATGTTTTATTTGGAATCCTCATAATTATTAGACTTCTAGAGACTTTGAAGTCAGAACTGTATGTAAAGCTCTAATATTCCAGAGGTAATCCAAACTCTACTTTTAGATCACCAAGTATGGAACTCCAAGATTCTTGCCCTAGATACTTATAGCAAAATGTCTACTGAACCTTAAAATGTCCCTGGGATCCACTTTCTTTTTTTTTTTTCAAATTGTTATTCAATTTCCAGTATAGGTAACATACAGTGTAATATTAGTTTCAGGTATACAATATAGTGATTCAACACTCCATACACCAGCCAGTGCTCATCACAATAAGTAGATTCCTGGGATCCAATTTCTGGTGCCACAGCTTTGTCTCTGTCTCTATAGCAGTACTGGTCTGCTTCAAGGATAATCAAGTATACTGGCTCTTGCTGGAGATACTCAAGTATGTTGGATCTCATCTGTGCTTTCTAAGGATATTATTAGATGTGCCTCATGGACCCTTTATAAATAAGTCAACTTTTAGGGCCATTTTTTTTTTTTTAATGAAAAGGAGCTCACTGAAGATAACTCAACAATTCTTAAATGAAATAATACAAAAAACTCTTACTCTTTAAAGATGGACAAATAAGATGTCTTAAGGTACCACAGATTTTTGCTCATTTCAAGAAGAGGTTTAGAGGTATTTGTTGGCTCAGTAACAGAATCAAAGCCTTATCTCAGCTGATTTCCTGACCTATTATTTTTCAGCAGATGCATCTATCTAAAATGTAGTAGTATCCAATATTATATTCCTCAGTATTGGATTACAGGGCCACTGACCATCCAAGCTATAGAGTTCACACATAAATAAGGGGTCAAATGGAGGACTCAGGACCTGTGTGATGCGGGGGCCTTACAAGGAGTAGGGCAATTCTTCTTCCACTAATTATTTTTCATAACAAGTATTTATTAAGCACCTGTGATATGCCATTAGGGGTCAGCAAACTATGTCCCACTGGAACAAATCCAATCTACCACCCGGTTCTGCAGAGCCATGAGCAAAAAATGGTTTTAAATTTAAATGGTTGAACAAAACACAAAGAAGAAAATTTTATGAAATGCGAAATTAAGTAAAATTCAATTTTCAGTTGAAAAATGGTTTTACTGGACCACAGCCATGCCCATTCACTTATACATGGTCTATAGTTGCTTTTGAGCTACAACGGCAGAGGTGAGTAATTGCGACAAGAGTTTAAGTGGGAAAAACCTAGAATATTTGTTATCTGCTCCGTGAAGAAAAGTTTGCTAATCAATGTGCTAGACATGATGAACAAAAGAAATACGGGCATGCAGCTTAGCAAATACTGCAATGGTGTTTTGCTTCCACTCCTTTTTGGCTTGAAAACAAAGCAAACCGCCACAGGCTTCCATTTCTTTCTCTGTACTGTGGGGATAGAAAAATAACTTGGTGGGGCACCTGGGTGGTTCAGTCAGTGAAGCATCTGCCTTTAGCTCAGGTCATGATCCCAGTGTCCTGGGATCGAGCTCCACATCGGGCTCTCTGCTCAGTAGAGAGCCTCTTCTCCCTCTCCCTCTGCTCCTTTCCCTGCTCATGCTCTCTCTCTGTCCAAAAAATAAATAAAATAAAATCTTTTTTAAAAAGCAAAATAACTTGGCTCATAAGAAAGGGTTAATTTGGGGCGCCTGGGTGGCTCAGTGGGTTAAAGCCTCTGCCTTCAGCTCAGATCATGATCTCAGGGTCCTGGGATCGAGCCCCGCATTGGGCTCTCTGCTCAGTGGGGAGCCTGCTTCCTCCCTCTCTCTGTCTGCCTCTCTACCTGCCTGTGATCTCTCTATCTGTCAAATAAAAAAAAAAAAAAAAATCTTTAAAAAAAAAAAAAAGAAAGGGTTAATTTAGTACAGTGTCTTGCACATAGAAAGCACTTGATAAATCAATGTTTTCCTCATGCTGGAAGTCCTAGCACCCTTTCCCCTTCTCTACCTACCAAAATCCTACCTATTCCAATTCATGATGAAGTGCAAACTTCATGTGCAACTTTATGCAATCTCTCAATTTAAACTGCTCCATTGGTGTTCCCATAGCCTTCTGTTTACCAGTCTGCTATTATATGAGTCTCATCTCCCCTGTACTTTGGTTTTTTACAAAACCCTCTTCAAAAGAAATGATTATTTCTTATTAATCTTGTAACCCCCATAATATAAAGCATAGAGAGGTCATTACACATAGGAGACAGTTGGTTAGTGTCTGTGGAGCAATTAAAAAACTGAATGAATGCACAAATGGAAACCCATATGGAGATATTCAGAGAGCTTTACTGCCCTCCCCAAATAGGCAGACAACAGATAAGCTGGGAGTTTCAGTCACAGGAACCTCAGGAAAAGGCTGTCGCCAACCAACCTGAAATACTAGATCCATCAAGGATGTAATCTTGCTAAATGTTCCTTATAAACACACAGATTTCACTCTTGGCCTTATTGTCTAAATTATAAAATGTCAGGCATAGCAACTGTCAAAGTCAGTGGAGGCATTAAGGGGATGAAAAAGGTAACTAATAAAATTAATATGTTAATTAGAAACTGAATATATTCCATTTTATTTTCTGCTGCATACAATTAATCTTACTCCATCCTATATTACAAACTCAAGTGGTTCTATTAACTAGGTTCTTCTCAAAAGTCATTTTGCTCTATCTTTAAATACCACATGCAATCACACCCACCCCCACACCACCACTACACACACACACACACACACACACACACACACACACACACCCCACACACACAGACGCTTTTTTACAGTGAACCAAGGGGAAAAGAAACTCAGGGAAAAAGCAATGAATGTGAATTATATCTCAATAAAGTTGTTATTAAAGTAAAAAGCAATAAAACTTGGGTTGTAAAAGAGGACCAACTCTCTTTTCATTTGCATTAAGAGACCAATGCCTTGATGAATCAGACAATGTCTCATGCTAATTTAAATTTTTATACCTTTAAGTTTTGATAACATAAAACCTAAAGTGGCTTTCTAAACAATGACAAGGGATGCCCAACAATAAAAAACACAGAGGTAACCAAAGTATGCAAAGGCAGGTTTAATTGAGCCTTAGTCCTTGGAGAGGTGACTTCATTGGAGAGGCAGCCTGGTATCCCCAGGAAGAACCCCAGGGCATCAGCCCAAAGCCCTAAGCTATTATTTTAAGCCATACATAAGGTGCAAGGTAGAGCTGTGGTTCAATGTCAAATTCCTATGTGTTATACTCTTCAGGGCCCTGGGTTAAAGACTTTTGAATATTTATGTATTTGTGTTCTCTACTTTCATTTTGACTGACAGTTTCTAATCTTGTCCTGGGGAGATTCACAACATTAGGAGGAAACAACAAGACTCTCCAACTATATGTAATAGACTATCTATCTATCTATCTATCTATCTATCTATCTATCTATCTATCTATCTGATCATCTACTGTAATTACCATCCAGCCTTCTTTTCCTGTAATATATCAGTGGAGATGCTATAGTACCAATCTGGCATCAGAGATATTTAAGAATATTTGGTAAAAAACATAGATGGTTTCCCCCTGAAAATACTCATATGTAAACTTGCTGCAAAATTTCAGGGGATAATGTATCAATCGTAACCCATTCATGAACTCCTCCAGGCCACAGCCCAACTTGGAGTTCAATTCCATGACCCTGAGATCATGACCTGAACCAAAATCAAGAGTCTGATGCTCAATGTCTGAGCCACCCAGGCACCCCTCAATTGTACATTGTATATTCTACAAGGTACTGCATCTCCCATGTCGACCTGTAGGTGTCCTTTCCTTCTTTATGTGAAGACTTTCCACTCCTCCAAATGATTGGTAGCTGTGGGTTTTATAGTATAGCTGTTATCTTAAAACGTGAATACATAAGCCAACACAATGCTATTAAAGTTCCAAAGTTCTTCCTAATGTTTAAATTAAATTTCCCTATGTTAGGTCAATCTATCATCCTTGTCAGTGTTGCATTATGGGCTAGAAGATTGTGAACAGATTACCCAGGCTACAATCCTCTCACCTACATACTAGCAAATTCTGCTGCTTTCAGTTTTCCACAAATGCTTCCTTCTCCTAACATCTACTCTCCCACTATCTGGGGCTCTTCGGTAGCTGTTACCTAACACTAGATCTAACACTAGCCCTCTAGGAGTGGGTGTTCAAATGGAAGAAGTAGCTATGTGGGATGAAGATTTCCTCTTTTGTGATATGTGGATAGCCTATTTTAATAAAGCTTGAACTTTGTCCTCAAGTGTTATATATTACTAAGCCATGTTTTTAAATAGTAAAAATCATTAGTTAACAGTGTTCACCAATTTTATTTAGGGGATATAAGAATACCTACTTCATAGGCTTATTTGAGGATAAATAAATGTAAAGTGCTAAAATAGTATTTGGCACACAAAAATGGCCTACCTAATAAATGCTAGCTATACTTATTATACTAATTATTAGTTTCTCCAATATTACATAGACTGGAGCCAATTTTCTACGATTACATAGCCTACCTTTCACTGACTATGGAATATTTCCTTACTTCTGTACATCTGAATTTATTTAATAATTTCTATACCACTGGGTATTTAAATTGTTTCCATTTTTTACTATGAGAGCTAATACTGCCAAAATGTCTTCAGGTATATAGTTTTATTTTCTTGTTTGAAATTATTTTATTAAGATAAATTTCTATGAGTTCAATAACTGGATCAAAAAGCTTGAATATTGTTATTGAGTCCCATGTGATTAAGAGAAACAGCATTCATTCAGGTTAGTGGCTGAGTGTTTCATTTACATAGAATATAAAGCATTTTTTTTTTTAAAGATTTTATTTATTTGACAGAGAGAAACACAGAGAGAGAGGGAACACAAGCAGGGGGAATGGTAGAGGGAGAAGCAGGCTTCCTGCAGAGCAGAGAGCCTGATGCGGGGCTTGATCCCAGGCCCCTGGGATCTGACCTGGGCCGAAGGCAGCCGCTTAACGACTGAGCCACCCAGGCGCCCCTATAAAGCATTTTTAACACTGCAGTATTAGTAAAAGGAATAATTTTCATGGGGTTACAATTCCAATTCCATGCTCCATACCCTCCTATCTCCCAAGGTCAATGGAGTCAGACCCAGAGGTTTGTTCAGTAGAAACCTGTCACAATGTAAAATTCAAGAGCCTTCTGCTCTGATGGCCATGGAGTTCTTTTTCACAGAAATAAAGCTTTTCCTGATGGTCTTGGAACAATTTCCCACAGCTCATTGAAAAGTAAAAGCATTTTTCTTGTCTCCAAGGAGCCTCAGGCTGCATGTAATATGGCACTTAATTTCCTGCACCTTAGTTGGCAACTGTTAAATCAATTCATGAGCAAAGAACCGGACTTTCTTGAAATTCTCAGCTCATGCTGTCCAATTATATGAACATTTCATAAAATTTCCCTTTTCCCCCTTCTATCATTTGGCAAAATGAACTAAGAAAAAGAAGGAGGGCTGGAGTACCTCAATCTAAATGATTATGAACCACAGCAGGATTCTTGAAAGGTACTGGGACAAAAATAAAGTGGGTACATTACAGGAGGGGAGGAACGAATTCTGGATGAGCCCAGTCCAAAAAGCTCACAAGAATCAATATAACTTATACTTCATATATCTTTCACACTTTCAGCAAAGATAAACTAAAATGACAGGGGCGCCTGGGTGGCTCAGTCGTTAAGCGTCTGCCTTCGGCTCGGGTCATGATCCCAGTGTCCTGGGATTGAGCCCCGCGTCGGGCTCCCTGCTCGGCGGGAAGCCTGCTTCTCCTGCTACCATTCCCTCTGCTTGTGTTCCCTCTCTCACTGTGTTTCTCTCTGTCAAAATAAATTAAAAAAAAAAAAGATAAAAAAAGATAAACTAAAAGGACAAATATGTAGCCATAATTTTGTAACCTCTATATTCTTCCATACTATAGTTGACACAGTGCTAGCCTGAAAATGAGAAACCAAAAGTACCCACCAAGTCAAAGGTAAGAATAACAAGGAAATACAATTGGTATTGAAAGGATGGTAGAGTTCCACTAAACATACCTCAAATTCAATTCAAATAGAATTGATGAATAAATTCTTCTTGCCATTCTGAGTTTCGCAGCTGGATTATTGGCAGTCTACTTCATTACATGCCCTGGAGATGGTTCTTCAGAAAACTGGACCATGATCAATTAGATATTGCCACAAATCTCTCTCCAAATGTCATCCAAAAGTTATTAACTTAGGGCACAAAACATGATGGCCATTTTCTAAGTAAGAGATGCATGCATCATTCTGGAATACCAAGGAAGAATGGGACTCATGTTCAAAACTACAAGGACTTCTTTGTGTCAGTGTATTTGCTGACATCCAAAATATCTTCTGGCTTTACATGAATTTAGAGATTCAATTTCTCTTCCAACTCTTTTACCTCTATATTCTGTATCATTCATTCATTAAACATGTCCTGAGACTACATCAATATCTGCGTTAGCAACCAGATATATTGTGACTGATTCTTACTTCATTTGCCAGAAGTTAAATAGAATGGCTGAAAAAGCCTGATCGGGTCCCAAATTCCTGAGTTACAATTTCCATCAAGGCTTTCCACCAATATTCAAAATTCAACCTACAAAGCCCAACCTACTGTGTCCCATCTTCCTCCTTGGCCTTAGCTTTCCCCACCAACTTCTTCCTTTCCTCCCTCTGCTAATAGCACCTTCCAACCTTCACATCTTGTTTACTCCTAACTTCTTGCAGGAGTTGGCATCTACTCAAAAGCTGCTACTCCAGGGAAATCTTTCCCAACCCCCATCCCCAAATTAGATCAATGTATTCTCATGTATCAGGTTTTGAATATTCTAAGGGAAAAAAAAAAAAAGAAAGCAATTTAATATAGGAGTCTGAAAGACTTGCAGTGTGTCTTCCTTCTAAGGAAGAGGTACAGATGTTGGGGCATCAGGGTTAAGGGACTATGAGAAGAACTACCTCAAGAAATCAGTTTCCAAGGCTGTGAACAAACTGCTTGGTCTACTCAGACTTCTTAAAATGGCTTTTAAAAATTGCCCTTCCGAGAATGATTCTGTTCTGGAATCCGACCTGCCCCGACTCATTTTTCTTCTCCAGGTCTAGGGTTTCCAGATGGGCAGGAGAGGGAAGAATATTGACTTTCCTCTCAGTGATGTTAGAAGAAGTGACTAATGAAAATGATGGCAAGTTTCGGAAAAATCAAAGTGCTGCATAAAAAAATTAATAGCCCGAGTTCCTTGGAGCCATCTGAAAATGAAATAATCACTCAAGACAAATCCAAAATGAAAAAACAAAACAAAACATTTCATACAAACACAATTTACTCCAGGAATTTTCAATAACTGTTATTGCTTTTTTGTTGCAGCTAAGCTTCACAGAGGGCTTGCTTTCCTTTCCTTTCCTTTCTTTTGTGCCCTTGAGGACAGGAAAAGGGCAGAGGGAGGTATGTGTATCCATAATCTGATTGTGTGAAATTGTTATGTCAAAATGTAACCTATGATATATTTCTGCATGATTATAAACATAGGAACTTGGGACTAAGTATCAGAAAGTTATAAAACACTTCACTAAATGGATATAGATCCTCCACAATGGAAAAGGGGGCTATATGTATATATGAGATGCTTGCTACTGTTTAGAAGATATTTCCATATTTGAGCAAAATGGATGAGAAATTACATATAGATGAAGCTAGATATTTATGGCTTACTTGTCACCAAGCTCCAATTTGTTTGATATTCTCCTATGTGCCAAAGAATCAGCACACTGAAAGAGAGAGAGCTCTCAATCATTTGGAGTGGCCAAGAATAGCCCCACTGAAGCACAGCCACTGAAAACACATTCATGGGTGAGGCTGGCAGGTCTTTTCCTAGTCTGATGTCTTCTGACTTGTGATTTGCTCAACTTGACAAGTCATCACTGTCATATCCTGCTTTGCAGATAAACCCCCATCCAGTTTTAGAAGAAAAATACCATCTATCTTAATCTCCATCTCTTTTTCAGAAGCCTCATAGATGAGCAGAGAGCAATGATGAATAAATATTAAGAACGTGTTTTGCTAGATTGGATTGTGGGCAGGTAAAGAGTGAGTGAAGGATATAGAGTCATGCTTCTCACAGATTGAAGAGCAAGTTAATCACTTTTGTGCAAAGCAAATAAAACACTCAATGAGGGGATTTTCTCCCTTCATATGAGTATCAATCTTCCAACAAACTGCTCGTACTGTTACATACATGAATTAATGGGGGAATCCATTCAAACATTTGCACTAGGCATTCTGAGTTTACAAACACGGACAAGGTTAAGAGACAGTGCCACTCAGGACATCGAAGACGTTCCTGGGCAAAAAAGGGCAAATATGTGTAACATACTGTGATGCAAGGCAAAAAGAGAAAATGTCACAAAATTCCAACCAGTTAAAAAAGGAAAAGAAAAAAGAAAGGCAAGACTTGCCTTGGGCTGAAGGTGGCTTCTCAACACAGCTAGGGAGCCCCCCTGCAGAGTCCAGTGTGCTGGGTTCTATTTAGAGTCATTTCTCCTCAATTTCCTGCTGCTCTCAGATTTAAGCTCTGGGAGTCAAGGAGGACCCCCTCACAGTATTAGTTGTCTGTGCATCCATGTCTGTGGCTGGACAGTAAGCCATCTGCAAAAGGTAACTGTTCTTTCCCAGGGTTTTGCACATGGCAGACCCTCAGTAAACGCTAAAGGAAGGAACGTCTTTCTGACACAGAGGGCATCAAAACTGAAAAATTTACTTGCACTTCTATAAAACTTTTTCTTTAAAAAATGCTGGCAAAAAATAACAGATGAAGGAATTCAATCTGAGTACAACCTTGAGACAGCAAGATTGGTTCGTCTGCCTGCTGCCGGTGCCCTTCCTGCTCAGCGGATTGATTCAAGGATTTGAGTCTTCAGGATGTCAAGTTAGTGATTAAAAAATAGAACTAGAAACAATGAAAAACGCCTGTCATCGGGATCATCATGATTGATCACCATTAGCCAGATAATTATACAGGCTGAGGAAGACTGTTACAAACATAAAACCTAAAATAGATGCCTCAAGGTTAACACATCCTAATTACCTTTCATGATGTCCTATAAACATTTCTATACTCTATTTTTGAAGATAAGTCTGGAAAAACAGAAGAAAGTGGAGTTAATATGGATTATTTTCTACATCCAAAGAGATGCTGAACGTACAGGATAATCTTCCCCATACATTCTTACCTAGATAGCGAGAACAGAGTAAAAATTGCCCACTAGCCTCTGCAAAATAGCATATTAATTCAGTAAGCACATACTGAAATATTGCATTGAGGAATTCAGTGACAAGTATATATGTATATAAAATGTGTGCAGTAAACCATACCAGAAATAAATGGCATAGCAAAATGTATAAAATACTTCATATTTGCCAACTGTTTATTATACTTCAAGATTTTCCAAAGTATACTTATTAACTCATTTGAGAGAAGCTATTTAGTAATAAAAATTGGGAAGTGCTTATACTATTGGCAAACCATAAAGAACATTTGGTGGTAGCAAAGATAGGGTTCAAGAACTTGGCTCTGATGAGAGAGACACAGGGGTTGGGTGGGGAGACAGGGAGGGAGAGAAGGAGGGAATGAGAATGGAAAAAGAAAAATAACAAAGAGCTGGTTTTCACTTACAGCTGGTTTCTAATTATCTGGCTCTTCTGAAGTCAAAGTCAACAATATGTGAATACTTTAAGTAGATATAAGTATTTACTCAAATTGGCATGACTGATTTCAGTTAGGGACACATCAGGACACAGGACACTGCTCCTAAAGCAATGAAGTTGCTTAACACATAGACCATTTCCAAATAACTTCTGTTCCCTTGATATTAGTCACCATGGAAGACTTCCCATTCTTTTTTTCCAATGATGCCATCAGTGCAATTGAGATGTTTCTTTAAAAGATGCCTCAATGGCCTAGAGAATATGTTCCTTTGATTGTTCTTAATGGAAAAAGGCATCCTTAAGAAAGAAAGCAACTCTGTTGAATAACATGGGTGATAAATCAGGGTATTAATATTTCAGATTGAAGATGATTAGTATCTGTTATTTCATCTGTTCAGAACCTGGCACCAGAGCTTTCCTGCAGGTGAAGGGACGTGTGTGTTTGTGTGTTTGTGTGTGTGTGTGTGTGTGTGTGTGTGTGTGTGTATGATAAAGTGGAAATATATATACTTGTGGGAACTGGAAAGAGCTTCTAAAGGCAGTATTTTCTGAGTGGGATCTTAAAAGACAGATAAAAACAATACAGGAAAATATAATAGGAAGAAAAGAATGGAGCATTTGCTCAATGATCAGATATGGTCAGATATCCTTTCTAGTTAAGTAAAATTTAAATAAAGCTTAGGGTGAGAACAACTAGGGATGTACTTTGGGGACAAATCTGGAGAGATATAATTACCAGGCCAAAGAATCCAAACTCCATTTCTTACTCTCTGGGAAATCACTAAAAGTTATAGATCATGAGGTTGACTTGACTGTATTTTCTAGATAATCCCACTTCCCAACCTCCTAGCTAAAGATGTCTCCTTACTGTCACAGTATTGAGCTGGATTGGAATCCCTGTTTCCCTATAATCTGAAACTAATAGGAAATATTTTACCAAGAGCATCTAGTATGCAAGCTACTCTATATAAACCAGCAACTACTAACAAGAGATGTAATAGTAATTACTTACTTTCCTAGATTATAAATGTTAAAACTCAGCAATTCATTAAGAATCATTGAATCTGGGTGCTTGGGAGGCCCAGTCAGTTAAGCATCTGCCTCCAGCTCACATCATGATCTCAGGATCCTGGGAGTCTGGCGTTGGGTCCCTTGCTCAGCAGGGAGCCCTGCTTCTCCCTCTCCCTCTGCTGCTCCCCCTGCTTGTGCTTGTGTGCACGCTCTCTCACTCTCACTCTCACTCTCAAATAAATAAAACCTTTAAAAAAAAGAAAGAATCATGAAACCTTATAAATACATGAGGCTCATATATAGTGTTCAGAAACAAGAACTAACCACCCAGAAGCCCTCTGAGGAACAGATTCACCATTTGTGCTATATCCGTTCTAGGGCCTGTAGTCCGTATATAACAGGTAATGTCTCCTCCTTTACAATAGCACACATTTCAGAAAAAATATGTGGAAAATGAACAGACACCCCCCCCCCACCTATACAACAGCATAGATGAATTCTAGATATAGGGTGCTGCTGAGCAAAATGAACTAGCCTACTTGAATTGTCATCCAAAGTAACTCCCAGTATTCTGAGAGCAGTCCAGCAAGCTTTTGCGATGTGGATCCACTAATTTGTTATTGTTGTTGTTGTTGTTCTGGTTTATTTTTAAATTTGTTTTCTCATAAACGTACACAAAACCAAGTTGCCATATAGGAAAGTGATTCTTACTTAAATGCTCTAGATCCATCAATAAAATAGTTCAATGCTGTTCCTATCAGAGAATAGATTGCTTCTAAATGAAAGTGTTGCCTCAAGTTTATTCAGATATAACAAATATCTTTATTATTATTTATTACTTTATAATAAATAAATAAATACATTTATTATTTAGCCTGGGCTAAAGGCAAAAGCTATAAGCTGGGAGAAAAGCCAAAGTTGAGAGGGTAGCCATAAAACCATCTATTACTTTGGCTCAACAAGAAAGCACTCTGTTAAGTATCTACCCACATGCATATCTGTGCCTGCAAGACCAATAGGAGATAGAGTTTCCCAGAGTGAATGAAGAAAGACAATCGGTCTGCAGTAGCGGAACCTATTTGGCCAAATCCAAGGTCCCAAGACCTTGGGATCTTCACTTGAAGCTTTTTTAAAAAATAAAAATTGTACATATTAAGTTGTATAACATGTTGGTCTGATATACAAATACGAGTAAAATAATTCCTATAGTCAAGCTAATTAACATGTCGTTTCTTCACATAGTTACCACTTGTGTGTGTGTATGTATGTGTGATGAGAGCACCTGAAATCTACAATCGTTTTGTTCAGGAAAGGAAAACCTTTTACTGATTGTAATTGGGTAACTAAGAATGTTACCTGTGATGCCATGACCATGTTGCCGTACTCACTACTGTTTTTATGGATCTTTAAATATTCCTCCTCCTTGCCTGTGTTCAGAGCACATGCTTTCTAGTCTTTGTGTGGGGATCTGGCTATCACAGTTCTCCCCCACCCTGCCTCCCATACACATATTTTCTTCTTAGTGTGATCAACATTGAGCTTATCTGTGAACTATATTTTAGACATTTAAAATCAGTTCTTGAGGAGGGCACGTATTGCATGGAGCACTGGGTGTGGTGCAGGAACAATAAATCTTGTAACACTGAAAATAAATAAATAAATTAATTAATTAAAAAAAATAAAATCAGTTCTTGGAAAACTGAAAATCATCCACTGGTTAACAAATATTGACTGAATAGACATCAGGCATATAAGAGGATTTTTAAAAATTGCAAATTTTAATTAAGGCATCAGAATACGATAGACACAAATTCCAAAGTATGATGCTAAAAAACATGAAAATGGAAAAATGGGTAATGTGAAAATTGGTTATACTGCTCTAAATTCCAAAAGGAAGATAAAGAAAGTTGAAGGGTGGGGTAGGGCTTGGTCATGTTTTTCATCTCAAACCCAGAGAAAGGTTTCCAGTAGGACCATTCAGAAGCTTTGATCTTCTTCTGGCCATACTGAAGAGTACAATAGACCAATGACCAAATACAACCTTACCTGGGAAAGTTAGAGAACAAGGGAGAGGAGCTGATTGAGAGGTTATATTTTGACTGACCTGAATTCCTGAAGCTGGTCAAGGCAAAGGAGTCTGAGTGTTCTTTTCAGACCAGGTATGGGCCACGTAGTAAAAAGAACCAGCCTAGAGTTATTTTAATTCCAATTCAAGAGGGCAGGATGGAAGGACAATGGGTCTCCACGTTGAAGAGTCTTAAAGAGTGAAAAGTGGAAAACTAGGGGATGACAGGGAAGTGGTGGTCTGAAGATCAGAAATCATCACTGGCCTGACAGAATTGTAGCTGGCGAGGCAGGTTGGGGAAGTCTCTGGAGAACCCACAAACAAGCACAGGGGAGTACAAGTGACTCCCAAAGAACTTCTTATTGTGTCACCAATCAAATCAGAACTCTCTGCCTCCCTTTAGTCCTAAAGCAGTCACAGTGGTCAGGACGTGGGCGGGGCCAGTGAGTGCTGGGTGAGGTAGCCTTCTGCAGTCATGCCTAGTGAGGACCTATTCCGTGTAGAACTAGGAATTGAATAAAGAAGAACTTACATCTTACTGGACTAGGCAATTTCAATTTATTAAAGAAATAACTACTATACAACTTTGAGAAATGTGACAGGTTTGATCTAGGCAGATGGGAAACATTCTCCCCAGTGGGTAAGTTTTTAAAGGATATTGAAATAAAAATCCAGTTGTTAAAAAAAAAAAATCCAGTTGCATTTTGATTTTATCTTATAAATTATGCTTGTTTAATGTATGAGTTCACATACATTTCTATATACATTTTATGTATTTTATATTTATATGTGCATATAAAATATGCATATATATTTTATGTACATTCCCATAGAGAACTTTAATCTTGGCAGCAGCTCTGTGAGATAAATGTGCCTGCCATTTAATAGCTGAGAAAACTGAGTTTAAGAGAGATCCTGAAAGGCAGGGCACCTGGGTGGTTCAATCAGTTTAGCATCTGCCTTTGGCTCAGGTCAGGATCCCAGGGTCCTGGGATGGAGCCCGGCATCTGGGCTCTCTGCCCAGCAGGGAGCCTGCTTCCCCTTCCCCCTCTGTCCGCCTCTCTGCTTACTTGTGCTCTCTCCTGCACTCAATCAAATAAATAAATAAAACCTTAAAAAAATATATAAAGATTAAAGCAAAAGATAAAAAGGAAGGATATAACAGGGCAGGTCTGTCACTGCCTTGCTGTGTGGTATGGAGTAAATAACCTCCCTTCTCTGGGCTTGAGTGTCCACATCTATTAAATTAGAAAAATGGACTGGAGAATCTCCAAGAGCCTCTCCTAGTTTGGGATTTCATTTCCAGTTCTGAAAGAATATGTGTGTGGTGGGCAGATAATGCATATTAAATTACGCAAACCATTTAGCTTAGCATCTGACTGATGTGGCTGACGAGACACTTCTAACATTTACATTTGCCTAGGAGATCATCTTTGGAAAAATGTTATCTTAACATGCGATCAAAAAACATCTTTTATAACATGTCAACTGGATGAAAATATAAAACAATTTCAAAGATCAGAGAAGCATAAATGTAATTTTTAAGAGTGTGATGGTTTATACTTAGATTCATTATTATTATTTTTAGAACTGCACAGCTGTTTTAGCAGCTCGTTTTGTGAATCCTACTTTGCAAATGTGATGAGCTTTGTTTTTTTTTTTCTTTCTGAACAAATTTTAGTTAATGGAGCAGATAACACACTTAATGTCATAGCTTAGCATTAAATAAGAAATGCAACAAGGATTCAGGGTTTAAAATTTGAAATATGGTATTTTGTCTTTATTTGCTAGTTATAAGATTAGAAAATAACTCAGTATTTTAATTTATCTCCGTATATTTTAATGATACTATCCATGATTAGATAATATTATTGTTCGGAAACTCATTTCCTGTCATGTATGTCTTTCCTTATTTTAAAGTCAATAGTTATGATGCTACTCTTTCTCCAAAACAAATGCTAAGTAGTTGAGCATAAGCTTTTAGTATCTAATGTGTTTTAGGAATTCCCATATACCAAATAACTGAGCTGAATGATTTGCATTTATTGACTTATTGAACCCTCACATTAATTGCATGGCTAGGAGTCTTATTAACCCACATAACAGATGAGGAAACCCCAACAGAAAGAATAACTTGCTCCAAATTAATTGATAAGAGAGTAAGAGAGCTAGGATCTGACCCAGACTATTGATAAGTGCAAAATAAAACTGAAAAAAGGATAAAAATAATAATAGCATATGTCAAAATATTCTAGCTTCAGTCAAAATGTTTAATGCTTAGAAGCGATACATCCAGTGAATTTCACTGAGGCCTGTTTTAAATGTGTAAAATCTGTGCCTTTCGTGAGTTTCATTAATTTGGGGGATCTATTTTATTGCAAATAGGATTTGGGAAGATATTGCCTATAAGAGAAGCTTTGTTTTTGACTCTATATCTGCCACACTGAATGATGAAGCCTAGAATTTGGTTGCATGTTTTCCTTGTATTTTCTAGTTTCTCACATTCAGCATGTGTGGGTGTATTTGTTTCCTAGGGCTGCCGTAACAAATTACCACAAGCTGGGGGACTTAAAACAACAGAAATTTATTCTCTCACAGTTCTGGAGGCCGGAAGTCCAAAATTGGCATATGAGAAGGGCTGTACTCCTTCTGAAGGCTCTAGGGAAGAATTCTGAATTCTTTCTGGCCTTTTCCTAATTTGGTGGGGTTATACCCAACAATACCCAACAATCCACAGCTCATAGCTGCACACTCCAGTCCCTGCCTACGTCTTTATGAGGCCTAATTCCCTGTGTCTTTGCACCCTCTCTTCTCACAAAGACACACCATTGGATTTAGGGTCCACCCTAAATCAAGTATGATGACATTGGGGGATTCTTAACTCATTAAGTCTGCAAATACCCTATTTCCAAATAAGGTCACATTCTGGGGTTCCAGGTGCACACGAATTTTAGGGGACCCTATTTAACCCACTACAAGGGCTATGGGGATATTGCGCCCTGGCCATAAGCTGTCATTCTGTAACATATCTGAAATTCCCTAGACCAAACACAGCATCTTGTAATGACTTCACGGAGGTCCCTATGCCTGCTAAGAGTAGCCCTGTTACCTCAGCAGGGGTAATTAGCAACACATGGGGAAAACAGGTTTCAAAGATCTCCTCAGGAGACCGGAGTGGAGGGATTAGGGGGAGTCCTCTGGGTGAAATACACCCAGGGCTCACCTAAACCATAACAAAGATGCAGCGTCAGCCCCTCCAAATCCATTCCCTACAGTCCTTATGCAATCCTAGGGTGGAAAGGCTTCAGTGTGCTTGTTCTCTCTGTAATGTCCTCTACACTCCACTGTGGATGCTGATACGGTAATAGCTGTCTACTTGGAGAGATTTCATAGAGAGCTGCTCCCAGAAATCTCTAACAATAACACACAATACAAACAAGAACGACCTAAACTCATCTCAATGACATGACACACAGCAAACCTACTCAATTATTTGCTGTCTCTTTCTTTTTCATGCTTTAAGAATGTTAGTGATATATAGTGCTTTTCATAAAGGATAAATGAATATTTTAAATTAACATGATGTTTTATTTTCAACACATTTTTTAAAAAAAAATAGTTTAATGTATTTTAAGAGCAAACTTACAAGAACAGAATAGAAAACAGACTACATTAGAGACATATACTGGCACACAGGACAACCCAGAAAAGGACAGTAAATGAATTAAATCTGCTGCATGATAAAAATGCTATAAACATCACTTAGGTGACAAATACTGGCACTGTCCAGAAATATTTAATAGGTTTATTTATCATTGTTATAAAGCTGAACCACTGAAACTTGTTCTCGGAAACACTTTGACTCGAACTAATTTATGTCCTTGCATTCATTTTAAAAATTCACACACAAACGGAAATGGAGAAATGTTCAACACTTAATTTCTATCCCCTATCTTTCCACTTGTAATCATATACTTGAGTACCTTTTGATCCCATGGAGGAAAGTTTACTAATACATATTTCTGAATAGTTGTCTGATTAATTCACTAGCATTTAAGTTCCATTTGTTCTGAGATATATCCCTAATATCTAGATAAATGTCTGGGATATAGTAAGTGCTCAACACATATTTTGCACATAAATGAATGAATGAACTGAATCTAGAGGGAAACAAGGTATGAAATTACTAGATGCTTAAATATAAAACATGCCTTCTATCATTGCCATAAAGAACCAAAAATAATTTCTACTGTCTACAGAATTATCTTTTACGTTGTGGATTCTCTTCTCTTTTGTGCCATTCCTCAACAGTTGCCTTATGAGATGCTATTTGAAAATATTCTTTAAGAAGTAGCTACATTTGCCAGGGCCCAAAATTAAACAATAAGAACTGTGTAAATGACTATATCTCGGTGTTTACTGTGGCTTCCAAACAGCACTGGGTCAATCTGTTGTGTCAAATACATCAGCTCCCCAAGCTTTATGCCTAAGGGATCTACATATATGCTTGGTTTTATATATATGTTTTAACCTCCCATTTTAATCTTTATTATTTTATGGTTTGATTTTTTTCATTTCAGATTGACATGCTACTTTCATACTGTTGATTTCCATGAGCCATCTCAAATCTATGGCGGACTAAGGTAAAGCAATTTTTAAAATACCAAACTTTCACAATGGCCGTCACAAAATGACCTCAAATTAATTTTTTTCTCAAATATGTTTATTTTATTTTTTCACTGTTACAAGATTTATTGTTCATGCACCACACCCAGTGCTCCATGCAATACATGCCCTCCTTAATACTCATCACCAGGCTCGCCCCACCCCCCACCCTCCCTAAACCCTCAGTTTGTTGCTCAGAGTCCACAGTCTCTCATGGTTCATCTCCTCCTCTGATTTCCCCCCTGGGGGGAAATCAAATTAAGTTTTTACTTTTATTTCCCCACACTCACTTAGTCCAGTTTGCTCTTTAGAAAGTTTTCAGTTTATTAAAAAAACTTCACAGAAAGTACAGAACATTCCCATATATCTGTACCCACACACATTTTCCTCTATCATTAATATCTTGCATCAGCATGATATATTTGTTATAATTGATGAACTAATATTGATACATTAATATTAAATAAAGTCCATAGTTTATATTAAGGTTTACTCTTTGTATTGTGGAGTTCTATGTTTTGAAAAAAGCATACTTTAATGTACCCACCATTGCAATTTCATATATAATTTCACTGCCCTAAAAATCCTCTGCACAAATATTTCATTCCTCCCTTCCTTCCTCCCCATCCTCTCCCCACGCCTGCCCCAGAAACCTTGGAAACCAATGACTATTTCAATGTCTCTGTATGTTTGCCTCTTCTAGCAATTCATATGGTTGGAATCATACAGTATATAGTCCTTTCGGACTGGTTTCCCTCACTCAGCAATAGGCATTTAAAGTTCCTCCATATTCTTTTTTGTTTTTTTTTTTAAGATTTTATTTATTTGACAGCGAGAAACACAGCGAGAGAGGGGACACAAGCAGTGGGAATGGTAGCGGGAGAAGCAGGCTCCCCGCTGAGCAGAGAGCCCGATGCGGGGCTCGATCCCAGCACCCTGGGATCTGACCTGGGCCGAAGGCAGACACCCAACGACTGAGCCACCCAGGCGCCCCTAAAGTTCCTCCATATTCTTTCTGGGGCTCATTTCTTCTTATCATTTGATATTATTCTATTGCATTGGATGGTGTATGTATCACAGGCTGTTTATCCATCCATCCATGGAAGGATATCTTCATGGCTTCCAAATTTTGGCAAGTATGAATAAAGCTGCTATAAATATTCATGTGCAGGTTTTTGTATGGACATAAGTTTTCAACTCATTTGGATAAATAACTATAAATGTGATCACTGGATTATAAAGCAGGCTTATGTTTAGCCTTGTAATAAACTGTCTTCCAAAGTGGCTGTACCATTCTGCATTCCCATCAGCACTGAAAAAGAGTTCCTGTTGCTCCATATGCTCACCAATATTAGAGGTTGTCAGTGTTTTGAATGTTAGCCATTCTGATAGGTGTGCAGTAGTATCTCATTGTTTTAATTTGCAAATTTCCTGTTGTCATATAATGATGAGTATCACTACATAAGCTTATTTTCCACGAATATACAATCTTTGGTGAGCTGCATGCTTAGGACTTCCATTTTTTAAATTGGATTGTTTGTTTTCTTCCTGTTGAGCTTTAAGAGTTCTTTGTATGTTTTGGATACAAATCCTTTATCAGATATGTGATTTCCAAATATATTCTTCAAGTCTGTAGCTTATCTTTTCAGTCTCTTAATGGTGTCTTTCACAAAGTGGAAGTTTTAATTTTTATAATCCTAACTTTGCAATTTTCTTTTTCAGGGACCTAGCTTTTGGTGTTGTATATAAAAAGTCAGTCGAACATAAGTCATCTAGTTCTTCTAAGAGTTCCATAGTTTTCTACTTCACATTTAGGTTTATTATCCATTTTAAGTTCGTTTTTGTAAATGGTCTATAAATATGTCCAGACACTTTTTTTTATTGCATGTGGATGTCTAAAATTTCCAGCATCATTTGAGGAAAAGACTTTGTTCCATCAAATTGCCTTTGTTCCTTTGCCAAAGGTCAGTTCACTATATTGTGTGGGTTTATTTCTAGCCTCTCTATTCTGTTCCACTAAAGTATTTGTCTATTCTTTCACCAATACCAATTATTATATTGATTTTATTATATTCTTTTATTTATATAAATTGTATTTTATTTATAATTTTTATATTCCATATAATTTATAATTATATTTTTATTTTTTATATTATATATTTATTATAAAGCAACAGTAAGTCTTGAAGTTAGGTAGTATTACACCTATTTTTTTTTCTTCTTCAATATTATGTTGGCTACTCTGGGTTTCTTGCTTTTTAGCTTATTGATAACTGCAAAATGATTTGCTGCAATTTTGGTTGAGATTGCATTGCATCTGTAGAGGCGTTGGGAAGAAGTGACATTTTAACGATATTGAATCCTTCTATCTGTAAACATATTCTATATCTCCATTTATCTAAAACTTCTTTGACTTCATCAAAGCTTTGTAGTTTTCCTCATACAGACATTATAAATATATTTTTTATTTATACCTAAGAATTTCATTTTGTTTTCATGGTAACTTAGATGTTGTTATAGTTTTAATTTTAACTTCCTATTATTATTCACCGTGGTATAAAGGAAAGCAATTGACTCTTGCACATTAGCCTTCCATATGCAAGCTTGCTGTAATTGTTTATAAGCTCTAGTTTTTTTCATGTCATTTCAGATTTTCTGTATAGATAATCATGTCACCTGCGAACAAAGACAGTTTAATTTCTTTCTTTCCAGTCTATACCTTTTACTTACTCCTCTTGCCTTACTGAATTAGTTAGGATTTATGTATGGTGTTGAAGAAGAACGTTGAATAGGAATGGGATGCCCTTGCTTTGGTCTCCATCTTAGGGGTAAAGCATCTGGTTTCCTGCCATTAAGTATGATTTAACTCTAGGTGTTTTGTAGATATTCTTTATTAAGATGAGTAAGTTCCCCTCTATCCTTGGATTGCTATGAGTATTATCACGAATGGGTGTTAGATTTTGTCAGATTCTTTTATTCATTAAAAAAATAACGATTTTTTATTAGCCTGTCAATGTGATGGATTACATTAATGGATTTTCAAATGTCAGACCTGATTTATATATCTGGAATAAATCTCACTTGGTCGGGGTATATAATACTTTTTATAAATTGTTGGATTTAATTTGCCAATATTTTGTTGAGGATTTTTGTATGTATATTCATGAGAGACACTGGTCTGGAATTTTCCTTTCTTGTAACATCTTTGTCTGTTCCTGCTATTTTAAGGTAATGCTATCCTCATTGAGTTAGGGAATACTCCTCTGCTTCTATTTTCTGGAAGAGACTATAGAGATTTGGTAAAATTTCTTCCTTAAATGTTTGTTAGAGTGTTCAAGTGAAATGGACCTGGTATTTTCTGTTTGGGAAGGCTATAAATTTCATTTCTTTAATAGACACAGACCTACACAAATTATCTTTTCTTCCTTGTGTGAGTTTGGTAGTTAGTGCTTTTAAGGAATTTCATCCGAGTTTATAAATTTGTTGGCATAGAGCTGTTCATAACATCCCTTTCATATCCTTTTAAATATTCATGCAATTAGTAGTGATGGCTGCACTTCAATTTTTGTTGTACGTAATTTGTGTATTGTCCCTTTTTTCACTTGGCTGCCCTGGTTAGAGGTTCACCAATTTTATTGATTTTTTTCAAAGAACGTGGTTTTGGTTTTGTTGATTTTCTGTACTGATTCTGTTCTCGATTTCATTGATTTCTGCCCAATTTTTATTATTTCTTTTCCTCTTTTTACTTTGGATTTAATTTGCTCGTATTTTCCTAATGTCTAATAGTCGAGGTTTAGATTATTGATTCTAGAGTTTTCTCCCTTTCTAATATATGCTTTCAATGCTATAAATTTCTTTCTAAACACTGCTTTCACTGCATCTCATGGATTTTTTCAAGTTGTATTTTTATTTTCATTTAAGCCAAAATATTTTTCAATTTCCCTGGAAACTTCTTCTTTTAACCAATGTGCTTATTAATCTTCAATAATGTTAGGATTTTTCCAGTTACCTTTCTGTTTTTTATCTCTTTATTCCATTGTAGTCTGAGAGCATACTTTGTATGATTTCCATTCTTTTATATTTATTAAGGTGTGTTTTTTTGGCCCCAAATGTGGTTTATCTTTGTAACTATTTCATGTAAGTCAGACAAGAATGTGTATGTTGCTGTCATTGGATGAAATATTCCATAATAACAACTAGATTTAGTTTGATTCGTGGTGCTATTTAGTTCAAATATATCCTTATTGCCTGCTGAATGTACCCATTACTGATAGAAGGGTATTAAAGTATGCCTATAATAGTATATTCACCTATATATCCTTGACATTCTATAAGTTTTTGCTTCACATATTGCAATGTTCTCTTGTTTTAGGGACATACACATTGAATATTTTATGTCTTCTTCAAGAATTGTCTCTTTTATTATTAATAATAATATTATTATTATCCCAGATAATTTTCCTTTCTCTGAAGTCTGCTTTGTCTGAAATGAAAATAGCTACTCCAACTTTCTTTTCATTAGTGTTAGCATAGGATATCCTTATCCTTATCCATCCCTTTACTTTTAATCTATATGTATTTTTATATTTCAAGAGGGTTTCTTGTAGATGGCATTTGGTGGGGTCTTTTAAATTTTATCCACTGATAATCTCTTTCTTTCTTTTTTTTTTTAAGATTTTATTTATTTATTTGACAGAGAGAGATCACAAGCAGGCAGAGAGGCAGGCAGAGAGAGAGGAGGAAGCAGGCTCCCCACTGAGCAGAGAGCCCGATGCGGGGCTTGATCCCAGGACCCTGAGATCATGACCTGAGCCTAAGGCACTGAGCCACCCAGGCGCCCCGATAATCTCTTTCTTTTAATTACTATATTTAGACTACTCACATTGAAAGTGACTATTGACACAGTTGGAAAACATATTCATTAATGTTTTCTTTTTGTTCCCTTTGTTTTATTTTATTTTTGGACCTCTACTCTCTCTTCTCTGGCTTAAACTGATCATTTTATATTATTGCATTTTCTTGCATTATATGATTGCATTATATGATTGCATTCATCTCAATGATATTCTTAGCATATCAATCATATTTCCTTCATTTTTTAGATATTATCTCTGCTCCGGCTTAAACAGATCATTATATATGATTGCGTTTTCTCTCCTTTGTTAGCATATCAATCATATTTCCTTCATTTTTTAGATATTCTCCTAAAAGAGGTAGAAATATATATTTATGACAATCCAAGTCACTTTCTTTTTTAAAAAAAGACTTACTTATTTGAGAGAGAGAGCATGCACAAGCAGGTGTGGGGATTGGGGGGGGGGCAGGAAGAGGCAAAGGAAGAGAGAGAGAATCCCCAAGCAAACTTCCCACTGAGTTGAAATCAAGAGTTGGATATTCAACCAACTGAGCCACCCAGGCATCCCAAGTCGCTATCAAATAGATTATACCACTTGGCAGTTAGTGGAAGTATCCTGTAACAGAGTATGCCCAAATCTTCCCTACTTTCCCTCATAAAATTGCTATTAGTACATTTAACCATAAGCTATACACCAAATACATTGTTGCTATCATTAATTGGAACAAACTTAGACAAATTAAACTTTCGTCTTCATCTAATCCTTCTCTACCACTCCTCCTTTATATATGTACATCCAAGTTTCTGACCTATATCATCTTCCTTCTCTCAGAGCAATTTATTTTAACATGTCTTTCAAGACA
Source organism: Procyon lotor (assembly GCA_028646535.1). NCBI lineage: Eukaryota > Metazoa > Chordata > Mammalia > Carnivora > Procyonidae > Procyon > Procyon lotor. Next base: position 120,838,815 of record CM053603.1, read on the forward strand.
GTTTTCCTGGCAACAAATTTCCTCAATTTCTGTTTAAGAAATTCTTTATTGCTCTTTAAATTTGGAAAGATAATTTTGCTGGATACAGAATTCCATGTTAGTAGTTTTTTTTTTTTTTCCTTTAAAACTGTTAATATCTTACTCCACCCTCTTCTTGCTTGTATGTTTTCTGAAGACAATTCCTTTGCTTGTTCCTGTCTAGACAAGGTGCTCTTCTCTACCCTCCAGATTCTTTCAAGAAATTCTCTTTTTCTTTGATTTTCTGTAGTTTGATATGGTAAGTCTAGGTGTAGGGTTTTTTTTTTTTACTTTTCCCGTTTGGTATTCTCTGAACTTCCGTATGTGTAGTTTAGTGTATTTTATTAACCTGGGGAAAATTCCCAGAATTATTACTTCAAATATTTCTACTGTTTCTATCTTCTCCTTCTGGTATTCTCAATACACATGTATGCTACACCTTTTATAATTGTCCCATAGTTCTTGGATATTCTCTTCTGGATTTTTTTCTTTTTCTTTTTCAGTTTGGGAAGTTTCTATTGACACATATTCATGTTCCTTATTTCTTTCCTTGGCCATGTCCAATCTACTAAAGATTCATCAAAGGCATTCTTCATTTCCTCGGTGCTTTTTATTTCTAGCATTTCTTCTTGATGTTTTCCTTAGAATTTCCATCTCTGTTCTTACATAACCCATCTGTTCTTGCATGCTGTCCACTTTTTACCTTAGAGTCCTTATCCTATTAATCAGTTATGTTAAATTCCTGGTCTAAATCGTCCCAAAATCTCTGCCATATCTTAGTCTGCTTCTGATGCTTGATTTCTTTCTTCTAAGTATTTCTTAGGCACAGCTTGTGATTTTTTGTGAAAAGCCAGACATGATGCATTGAGTAAAAGAAACAGAGGTAAAGAGGTGTTTAGTGTAAGTTTTATACTTATTTGACTAGGGTTTAAGCTGTGTTTACTGTTTGCTAGAGTTCAAGGTGTCAGAGGCTAACATTTTTCTATTTTCCCTTGTTTTTTGTCTCCCCCGTTGTCTTTGGTTTTCCCTACAGGCTCCTTCTTAAATAGAGTGTGAACTTTGTAGTTCTTTTTAGCTGCAATCGTCCATAATTACAGAGTTCTGTAGTGTGGTAGTAAGACGTGGGGAAGAAGGAAAACATTCTATATCCCTATGGTTAGCTCTCATCTTTTAGTAGGCCCGTTCCACTGGGCTGTGACTTTCACAAGTGCTTCTCAGCTTCTCTGTCACACCCTTCTCTGAGAGAGGAAGGCTAGAGGGGCCTGTAGTTCAACATTTCCCTTTTCCCTCTTGGTTAGGTTTTGGCAAAACCCCTGTTAATCATAGGTTGATGAGGCTCTGGTAAAGTAGTTTCCTCGAAGGGCAGGCCTTTCTCGGTAAGAACAAATGCTCCTGGTATACTTTAAAATGGATACTTTCCCCTTTCTCCTGCCACATACAAGAGGATTTTTTTTCTCTAATTTTCACCCCTAAGAACTTAGTTGGGCTCCTAAAGCTAAGACTCATGAAAGTGGGCACACTACGAAGAGTAAGTCTTCAGGAGGATTTTCTCTCTCAAGCTCCAACAATTGGTCCATGACCCTTCATGTGTTCCCGTCAGGATCCAGCAGCAGCTTCTGCCCTCAGTAAACTCTGACTCTGTATTTCTCACCCCTCCATTTTCAGCTGGTGGTTTGCCCTATGGACCCAATTCTCCAATAAATCTAAGAATTACGAATTTTCATTTGCTCAGTTTATTTCTTATAGTGAGGATGGCCATGATGACTTCTCAGCGATCTAGGACCAGAAACCAGAAGTCAGAAGTTCACTTTTCACTGGTGATCCCATATTACTTTTGTATGTTTTCCCCTATATATGTGCTGTTCCTTCTACCTGGAATGCCCTTCCTCCTTTTCACAGAACTATAAGAGCTTCAGCATTTCTCATGTTTATGTATTACTTCCCAGCTCATGTATTACCCAATTCACATATTACTTCTACTCTGAAGTATTTAGCTAAGGAGATTTATTCACTCCTTAACTATGTTCTCCACTAGATACATGGGATGATTACATCACTTATCACATATTATATTATTTACAACATCATCTATGTTGTAGGTACATATTGTGGGAAGTGACTATAAGCTATGGTGTACTTAGAGTAAAACATGAGTAAATAATTTGCTGAATTGATTCCAGAGTTGTTCTCTCAGGTCTAGCATTGACTCACCTGATACTTCCTTTCAGAATGAGCTAGACCAGATAGTCTGAGACAATATTTTTGAGCTTATAATAAAACCCTGTGATTCAGTCTCATTTCTTATGTAAAGGACATAGAAAGTTATTAAGACGGTTTTGGAGAATAATGCAAATTAGTAACTATCTCATGAGACTCTGAAGATTGATTACTGCTGCCCAGTGTTCATTAAATTCCCCAGTGAGGTTAAACACCGTTTGCAGATGATCCCAAACTCTTCTGCTACATTAGTGTACGTTAGCATCATTTTGCCATTTTTAGTGGTTCCTCCCTTAGAAGGTTGGAATCATGTTCTATTTTAGCAAATCTATAAGAAACCATACTGAGAGCTCTGAACCAAAGCTTAGCTTGGATGTGAAAACTAAGTGTCTTATCTGGAGAACTGTTTCCTTGCTGGTGGTAACAGGAAGACGCTTGCCCTTACGGTTACTAAGGTATATATGTGACTAAACTGTTAATATCTTGGAAGAGAATGACACTGCTTGTTTTACAATTATAACTTCTAGTCCTTAACTGTCACAACCATTTACACATCAGAAAATGTAATTCTGGTGTGTTAAACCTGGAAGGATCCAGAGAGAGTTTCACATCCTATCCTCTCATTTTATCAAGTGTGGAGTTTCTTTTCTATAGGGAAATAAGCCAAAGCCAAAAAAGGAAAATTAGAATTTACGACCCCACAAAAGCATAAATATTTGTACATTTTGCTCATTACAATACCTCTGGAGTCTAGAACAGAGACATATATACGATGAACATTCCATAAGTATTAGTAGAATAAGAATGAAAGGACTTCCTAAAGTTCCAGTATGAATAAGAAGCTGAAGTAGGAAGAGAGCAAGGTTTTTGACTCCCAAACAAGTAACCTTTCAATCATAAGACGATTTTTCCCAGCAAACTCTATCTTTTAACAATTACTCTACATATCTTGGAAGGGGATACTGGAGAACAAAACTGCCAAAATAGGAATTGTTTCTCAATTTAGAATTAGGCCAGGTAGAAATGTCTGTTTATCATGAATTGGATATGTTTTAGTATCCATTAGTATGGATGGTCTAAAACATTAAAATATTGTCAGAAATAATTTATTTTGCTATGCATGAAGATGAAATATATTTACCTTTCATATAATGAATTATTGATATATTTAAACAAATAATTCAAATTGAAAAGATCAAATCCTCCTAATTTCTAACTCACAAAGGGTAGTAAATAAAAGTCAATGATTATTAAAAATTTATTGTTGTAAGGTACTAAGTGAGATAGATTGTTGGGGGAAAGTAGAGAGACATATAGAGCCTGCTTTCTGCCCATGAGGTGAGGTGTAAGAAATGCACACATAAACAGATCAAACGAATGCCTCATTCTGTTGGATTTTCCAGGGAATACTACAAGGCTTCCAGGAACTAAGAAATAATGTAGGTGAGAGAAAATTATGGAAGACTTCTCAGAAGACATAGTTCCTGAACTGACCCTTGAAAAATAAAGGTACAACAGATGTATAAGAGAATTTTTCATGAGGTGAATGACACAAAACATATCCTTGAGTATTACTTTTTAAATGTAGGCAAATGTAACCACCATGAAAGATTTAGTACAAACTTGGCACATATGGGGTCTCAGTACGTAACTATCATTATTATTTATATTATTTGT
>CM053603.1:120842826-120867727 GCA_028646535.1 Procyon lotor
TTTTTTTTTTTTTACCACAACAGAGAAGTGGAACTTCAGTTGCTATGTCTAATGCAGTTAGTTGCCATGTCTATGTCTAATGTCTAACACGGGAAGAGTGGACAACCTTATCGGTCGAAATTTCACGTTTCTTGGGCCATATAAAAAATTTATAGAGCTATTTAGGTTCAAAGGAGGGGGAAAAGCACAATTCCATCAATTTCACTGCCTGCTTCATGGAGACTAAGGCTCCTCCTACATCTCCTAATCCCATGTGGTCCACACTTCTGAAAAAGAGTCCAGGTTCTCTCATCTGGGGGGTAAATAGAGGCCTGCTATTCTTTCCTTCATCCATGCTCCTTCAGAGAACTTTGCATAGCAGAGTGAGGTAACACTTGGGATCAATTTCTTGACATAGCTCTCCTCACAGGGAGGCTGTAGCTCTGAGGTCTATATCCAGAGACCCACAAATAACCCCTTGCTTTGTCTCAGGTCAAAAATAAGTTCCGCATTGCAACTTTTCCAATTACCAGGTACTTGCCATTAATAATAATAAAAAAAAAGATACTTTTGTTACCATTTGCACTCTTTTTTTTTTTAAAGATTTTATTTATTTATTTGACAGAGAGAGAGAGATCACAAGCAGGCAGAGAGGCAGGCAGAGAGAGAGGGGGAAGCAGGCTCCCTGTTGAGCAGATAGCCCAATGCAGGGCTTGATCCCAGGACCCTGATATCATGACCTGAGCTGAAGGCAGAGGCTTTAACCCACTGAGCCACCCAGGCACCCATCATTTGCACGCTTAACCCAATTTTTTACTGATCACAACCTAGAAAAGATGCATCAGTAATCAATACTCCAAATTTTAATACTGTTTCTAGTTTGGAAAGTCCTTAATGGCAAGAAGGATAGAGTATTTACTTTGTACCCTTGATGATATTTTGATGATCACAAGGTACCTTGCCCACCATGGATCATCAATTAATACTGCTCAGTGGATATCTGATTATGCAAACACTTTGAGATCTTTGCAGAAATATTCTCTCATTATGGTTACTCCCTACTTTGTCTTTCAAATAATCATTATACAAGGGAACAACATAATTATAAAAATATAGTATTGGCTTTGCAATTTGCCTTCCCAATCACAAATCTCTAGCTATGGGCAGGGGTGGAACAGAGGGCTAAGAATGGGGGGAAGGGAGAACAAAGTGTATCAATCTACTTGGATTTTTGAGGATCAGGTCACACTGCAGAACAGCCTTTTATCTTCTATTCCACAGGGAAAGAGTAATGCTTACTGTGACTCTCATGGCAGATCAATACAGTTAGGGAGTAAAAAGAACAAAATTCCAAATCTCAAGTTCCCAATAACTCAGAAAACATTAAACTCCGGACAGACTCTACTATAATATATCAGCTTTCATAGAGTCATAGAATCAGTGAGGTGGTAGTCTTAAAATGAGTTCCTGAAGTCACTTAAAAAACTACTGGGGAGGTTGGACTTTGACTCATAGACCCTGGTGATATGCAGAGAGTTCCAAACTATCATCAAATTGGTGGTGACACTGAAATTATATGTTACTGTAGCTGTGCTCAACAAGCTGAGTGGGCTGCCTGGAAGCTACCCCAGTCAGGCCCATCAGTGTTTGAATGGGGAAAGTAACCTATATTCAAAGATAAATCACAATCTAAATATATAACAAGCTATCCCCGAGAAATCAAGGAACTATTCAGGCCCTGAATTACATACTGGTCCGCTATGACATGAAGCATGAATCATTCCATTTAATCCCCATAGCCCTTAGGGGGTAGGTAAGCAATTAATTCCCATGTGACTGGAATTATCTCCATTTTACAGATGAATTATCTGAGTCTCAGTGAAATAGAGGAATTGGCCATAGCCATACATTTTATAATAGATCAAGACAATACTAAAATTCAAGCTTCCTGATTCCAAATCTAGTCCTCTTTTCACTATAATCCCAAACAAATCTCTTTATATCAAGAACTTATTTTCTAAATCAATGAGTTATGAAGAATAACAATTTATTATATAGAACAAAGAAAATGAGTAAATGAAATATTACTAGATGATATCTTCTCCTTTAAAAATGGTCTCTATAAATAAACATCTCTCTAAGAATCCATCATTTGAGTATACTTTTGTTACTGTTTTTTTTCGCATTATAATCTAAAATTCTTCCTAAATTTTAAATTTCTTGCTTCATATCCTACCTCATTTTAATAAAAACTGAAATGTACTAGAACCCAATTATACTTTTATATTTGGTACTCATGCTGTGAACCACCTTTTGGGTCAGATCTGCATAACTGTTTTCTTGGATACCCTGAGTAATTAAAACTTTTTGCATGAAATAAATTAAATGCCATATCTTTGCAAATACATCCTGTTGTGAGAGTATTAAAGTAAGATTCTAGACTATTTCGAGGTTATATTGTCTTTAGTGCAAATAACCAGAGACAATCAAGCCGACTAAGAACTAAGTGTACCCATTCACTATGATGATAAATGTCTGAATATCTACTATGTGTTGGAGATCTAAAAATGAGCACAACCTGGTGTCTGCCCCTGGAGAGATCACAGTTTAGGAAAGCTGGATATATATTCAGTTAAACAAAAATGTACCCTTTTGACTGACAGAAGCATAGAACATCTGACTTAGAGAGGGAAAGCCATTCATTCTGCTAATGCAAGTGAAGATTTCAAAGAGGAGGTGATAATTTAACCAAATCTTGAAGCAAGGGATGCTTTTGTTACAAGATGAATTTAAAAAGCTGAGGAGGAAAAGGATTAATCCCCGCACTCCAAATGGTATGCCATCAGATACCTGGCTATATTTTCCATCATGTGCATTGTTGGCACCCGTCAGAGAGAAGTGAATTTTATGATGGAATTTTTCTCTCCCCAATATGTTAGCCTCCTTAAAATTCTTGCCAAATCATAAAACCCTCCAAGTCACATATGCATCAAAGGCAGACTCTGGTTGGAAAAGTTTCCATTCACAGTTACTAGCGCTGAGTACTGTGGTGTTACTAAGTTATGGAGAATTTAAAACACCAAGAAATCTGTTCTCCCTCACCCCACTTTGCCAAGGTATTCAGAGTAATCTACTGTCTGGCTGAAATCATTGATTTCTGGAATCATGACCAGAGTTTTGGTTGTTTTAGGTACACATACTAATGGAGGATACAGAGGTTTCCATCCCAGAATTTTTTTTAAAGATTTTATTTATTTATTTGACAGAGAGAGAGAGAGATCACAAGTAGGCAGAGAGGCAGGCAGAGAGAGAGGGAGAAGCAGGCTCCCCGCTGAGCAGAGAGCCCAATGCAGGGCTCCATCCCAGGACCCTGAGACCATGATCTGAGCCAAAAGCAGAGGCTTTAACCCACTGAGCCACCCAGGCGCCCCTCCATCACAGAATTTTTAAACAGTCTTCAAAAAGGCACATATGAGAGGATGGGATGAACAGATCATAAAGCCAAATGAAGAAAGAATTCATTTTATTAATTGTAATACTTTGTATTTGAAAAACACTCGGGATAACTTTTTATTATCATTTGAGTGTGCTCTTGAGATTGATTTTTTAATCAAATTATCTTCATTTTATCATCAAACAATCAAATAATTATCTCCTAAAATAAAGGAGGGTCTGGGCTACTTATGGAGAACTTTAAGGCATTATGCACATGTTGCTGAGCCATGATACACACACACCTGTAATGTATAAGGTGTTACTGTTTATTGCAGAGATGTAAGTCTTACGATTTGTTAGTGTTTGCTGTGGTAAAACATTGTCGTTTCAAAATATCTTTAGAATTTACATTCTATCCAGAGTGCCTGTGTGGCTCACTGCTTATGTGCCCAACTCATAGTTTTGACTCAGGCTGTGATCTCAGGGTCCTGGGTTTGAGCCCCATGTTGGGCTTCAAGTTCAGTGGGGAATCTGCCTGAGATTCTCTCTCCCTCTCTCACTGGCCCTGTCTCCTTGCTCTATCTCTCTGTCAAATAAATAAATAAAATCTTTAAAAAAAAGAATTTATATTCTATCCAGTTCTAAATTATTGGGCAATCTATAGAAATAATGCTATAATAGATAATTAATGGCCAAACATAAAATTGTCTGAACTAGATTTTTTCCTCCAAATAATTTCAATACTGTCAATCACCCCATCTGCTTCTGTTTTCTTAAACTTGCAAGATTTAGATCTAATCATATAGTCTGCCATGATCATGTAAGCCCTCCATGATTTCCTAATTCCCTCAGCCTCACTTCCTTTATTCTTATCTGTACAGCACAATTCAGTACTGGATATATATTACCATATATTACCTCATTCTCCAATTGTATTCTCTTTTTACATATTGCCTCTCCAAATAAATCTGGGAGGAACCGTGTCTGATATAGTCTTTGTACCACTATGATGCTTAACACCATGCTAAGCATATAGCTTTGTTCAGAAGTTATTCGGAAGTTAACAGTCTGTAAAATTTAGCTCATTGTTTTAATGTGCTTAGTTATCTGGTCTATTGCATCAAAGAAGATTAGAAGGAGCAACCACCAAAAAGATCTCAAAGGTAACACAAATGAGAACAGATTAGGTGAGAAAAGCCAAAGCAGTAAAACCACTAACCCCAAAATAGACAGGCTGTTGAGTAAAGAAGCAAATAAACACAAAACCTTAAATGCCTCCAAGAATGTACCCGAAAAGAACAAAACTATTCACCCAGATTTCAAGTTCATCAGCTACTTATTTAATGCTTAGTATGTGCCAGGAACTATGCTAGAACCTGAGTTTACATGAGTTGACATGATATCTGGATCACTTGCTTTTGAGAAACTCATTATCAGTGGAAAGAAACATATTGTATTGCTTTCAAAGCTAAATGATAAATGTCAAGATAGGTATAAACACCCTACGGGAGCACAGATCATTTCTTTTACTCAGTTTGATCCAAAAGGGCTTCCAGATGGAGTAACTTTCTCTGATAACTCTAGTTATCAAGGAAAAGTAAAACTGACAGTCACTATTTAATAAGGCATTATCATCTCCAGAAATAAGTTAAAGAACAGGCTTTAGAATAAAATTTTTTGCCAAAAGTGCTTCAGGATTTGGGTGTTTATTATAGGAATGTTAGGCAGAAGTGACAAGTTTTCAAGCCAAATGTGGTTACTGAAAAAAAACTTTGTGAATCACGATACCATTCTGTGTAACAATGATCCATCATTCACAAAATACAAACAATTACCTAACAGAAGAAAAATATTTCACAGCAAGGAATCAGAGCAATTTATAGCAATTAATGCAGATTATACCTAGTTATCTAGAAATATTATCAAAGCTGAAACACAATTACATAAACCATCTGTGTGTCATTTAAGAGAAATATAAAACAGAGAATCATTCTCCTAAGGGATTCATTAATCTTCTTTTAAAAACTGATTTATTCCTTTGATTAAATTTTAAGAGTATCTTCACTAAATTACAATGTGATCCTTTATGATATCCAGATTAAATTTATGCTCAAAACCCAAATGATATTTATCTTAATTGATGATTCTGCATTTTCAGCTGAAAACCTGAAAGTCCATCCATAGCCATCCTATTTCTTGACTCATCAACTATCAAATTTTCATAATTAGGATTTTGGCTATGATGGACGACCTCAAGCATCTATTTAGTAATCAACATTTTTAGTAACGAGTTTTCAGTAACAAAGTAGACAAAATCTCCAGTTAGAGAGTCTATACCAATACTAGGTTGTCTTTTTCACCCACGGAACTAGACCATTTTTATAAATTCATTTATTTCTTTGGAACTGTACTTTGAAGATTGCCTGCAAACTGTTTACTCATAATATAATCAGTCTTTTTGCATTTTAATGGTTTTCAAAACTTCCTCATGAGTTTTCATGTATACCATGTCTTACGTGCTTTACTTTCTATCATGGTTGAGAATCATCAATCATGATTCCAAAGAGATCCCATGTCAAAGTTCCCTAGCTACACCAGCACAGATTCAAATTATTTACCAAATACTCAAGCCTATTAGCACCAAGAAATCTTTGCAAGAAATTAGGTGACATTCAGGGAAAACATGAATAAACATTCAAACAACTAAAGGTTACATTTAAAATAATTTGATGAGTCTCAGCCTACAAAGAAAATAGATTTTAAGAAACAAATGAACATCATTCATTCATTCAGCAGTTACTGATTGTAAACCTAATGTGCCAAGCCCACTTTGAGTGTGGGCAAGAGCAAATGAGGTAGACAAGGTCCCTGGTCTCATGGCGCTTATAATCTACTAGATGAGTCAGCCAATACCTAGATAAATACATAAGTGATTTCACACCGTGACAAGTGCTATAAAGAAAACAAAATAAGCAATGTGATGTAATGATGATTAGGAGAGACAGAACAGCACCTCTCAACTTTTGTGCCTAAAGAAAGGTAAGAAGAATAAGAAGGAACACCACTGAAAGACAGGGAGGAAAATAAACAAATGAAAAGCCGGTAGAGAATTCAAACAGGCAGATACAAAGACCATTCAAAGTCAACATGTATGAGGCACAGGGATTTCATGGGTACTAGAGACCAGGCTCCCATCTATAGAAGAAAAGAGAAGTCTAGATATTGGCATTATGTGAGAGAGGTAACCTTTATTTTCTCACTAGAAAATCAGGGTAATAAAATTTAATTTCTAGGTTTGTAGTTAATATGAATTAGTGTAAATAAAGCACTTGGGACATATTAGATGTTCAGTAAATATCAGTTTCCTCTTCACTAGGGAAATAAGTAGAATTTACCCAGTACTCTTAAAAAAGAGATATTGGGTCCAGTTACAGCAACTTGTCTTATAAAACAGCTGACATTGCTTCATTCAGACTTCTAATAATCCCATAGAATAGGTTTATCATCTTTCCATTGAAGATAAAAAAAATTGAAGCTCAATGAGGTCAACTGATATTTGCGAACTGACTCTGTGTATATGCAAACTTGGACTTGGACCCAGATCTTTTCTAATAATATCTCATTCCAAAGCCTTTACCCAGACTGCACTGCCTATCCATCATATCTCTATGTTGAGTTAACATCAATATAGCTGTAGTGAAAGGGGCTAAGACCTTTTCAAAAAACAGTAAGTGAAAGGAAAGTTGTCCATATGTCTATTGAGGATAACTCTTATGTTCAATGTAATTAAGGGCAAGTCTCTTGAAGCCAGATAAGCCCAGCTCTTGGGCTTACCATTTATTAACGATGCAACCTTGGACAGATTATTTTCTCTTCAGAAATCCAGCCTCTCATCTATTAATACTCATCTGGAGTTAACCACAGCATTTAAAGCACCTAAATGTGTTGGTGATTAAATAAGATAATGCATTTATAATACATGTAAACACCTAACACATGTATATGACAGATACCAAGTTAGAATACTACTTCCCATTTGCTAAAAGATTTCACCAACTTATATCTGGCAGTTTAAAAAATGTCTTCAGAATATCACCAAATCGTGATTTCTCATTTTTACACAGTAATACTACCCTCATGAAGGAAGTATACATATTCGAACTAAATAATGTACACTGCGGTTTTAAAAAATGCTTTTAGATTTCTAGTCTTCTGATACATAGAAGGAATCAAAGACCATACAGGTTTGTAAATGATGGCTTGAACATAGGAAAGAAATCCGTGACTTGCTATGGAGATGACCGGCCTGAAGAACTCACCACTACATCTGCTGATGATGCCCAGCATCCTGTATCACAAGGTAAATCATACCACATTAATCATGGGGTCCTTTAAAAGAATTACAAATATTCTATTTTTTTAAGATTTTATTTATCTATTTGACAGAGAGAGACAGAGTGAGAGAGGGAACACAAGCAGGGGGAGTGGGGGGGGAGAAGTAGTTTTCCCAATGAGCAGGGAGCCCAATGCAGGGCTTGATCCCAGGACCCTGGGATCATGACCTGAGCCTAAGGCAGATGCTTAACGACTGAGCCACCCAGGTGCACCAGAATTATAAATATTCTTATTACAGGGTATTTCTTAATTAAGTGCAAGATTTTGGGGCATAATAGGTATGTTTGTGGCTAAGGGTTCTGATCACAGTTCTGGATAGCCTGCAAAAATTATGAGGACCCTCTGTTTTTCAATGCACCGTATAACTTATTGAACACAAGAACATTCAATTACTATATCATCATTTATCTAAGGGGAGCATTTTAGAGCTTCTACAATCATTATTTTATTTTCTCTTGAGAACATCCCAATGAGGTGGCAGAGCAAAATTAGAATCCTGTTTCATAGTACAGAAGCAGAGACACAGAGGAGAAATGATTTGCCCATGTTACAAATGCTAGAAGTATTAGGGTCAGAACTTGACCTCTTGAATCTCCACCTCATGATACATATTTCTTCATGTGATAAGCTGAAAACTTCTGTTTGCTATAGCAAACAAACAGATTCTTATGCTGTATTTTATTAAAGTGACTTTGCCCCCATCAAATTATGTACAGATTGTACCCTTGTTAATAATTTGAGGGGCTTAGAATCATTTCTGCTCTTATAAGCTATAAAGTTACATATATATATATACACAACACAAATATATATATGTATATATATATGTACACACATATACACACATACATCTATGTACATATATATGTATATACATGTAGGAATATATATGCTTATCTGTCTACATATACGTTGCAATTAACTCTTACTTACTGAATAGCCTTAAATGATCATTTTCCTAGTCCATGCACTGCACATTATTTATATATGAATAAGTGGCTTTTTATAAGGTCATCTAGTGATTTAGTATCATTGACTAGGAGGGCTTTTTGGATATTAAAAAAATCTGAAAATATGAATAAGTGGCTTTTTATAAGGTCATCTAGTGATTTAGTATCATTGACTAGGAGGGCTTTTTGGATATTAAAAAAATCTGAAAATATCTAAACGTGAAATAATTAATTATTCTATGAACATAAGAGTTTGGAAATCTTATGTCACTTTTTTTTTTTGATTTGTACTATAGCCAGGGGAGTACTCCAAAACATTTCTGTACAAATCTGACTTTTTCTGCAAATAAATACTCTGGGAAATACTGGCTTACTGATACAGATCAAAAGGTATAAATAATAGGTAGTAGGTATAAATGTGAGAAACTTTTGGAAATAAGAGAAAATTAGGAGAAGGAAAGGAAAAGTGAATTGGGGAAAACTGGAGTGGGAGATGAACTATGAGAGACTGTGGACTCCGAGAAACAAACTGAGGGTTTTGGAGGGGGGTGATGGATGAGCCTGGTCGTGGGTATTAGGGAGGGCATGTATTGTATGGAGTCCTGGGTGTTGTACATAAACAATGAATATTGGAACACTGCATCAAAAACTAATGATGTATTTTATGGTGACTAACATAACACAATAAAAATAAATAAATTAGCCATAGAAATACATATTTCAAAGTTTTAAGACAAAATAGCAAAATTATGTAACCTTTTACAATAAACTCCTAGAGGAATAGATTGTGAATCTTAATTAAAAAGACAAAAGAAAGTATTCCCCCCAAGTCCTCATAAAAGCAAAGTATGCTATACTTGACAATACTTGCATTAAACTAGCATGAGAACCATGCGTCTAACCCAATTCAAAACTCTATTTAAGTGGAAATAGGAAGGCAGTGGATAATGATTTCATAGTAAAGGCTTAAAATATGTGCAGCTACACCCAACCAAAACACAAAATGGCTAAAATTCAAACTAAATTTTAGTTATATCCATAATAAGTTTAAAACCACTCATTATCATACTTCAAATCGGAAGCCTGACATAAGTGACTCTCTAAGGCTGCCACTGTTCACATGTGACCTAGCTAGATAATGCCAAACCCTGTGTCTTCTTCTCAAATGTGTGGTAGCTTTGTGTTGGGCACAGTATTGAGAATACCAACCAATATTTTTTTTCAGTATTCATAGACCAGTTTGGCATCATACAGTCATAGATGTAGAACAATATATGCCACAAAGTCAGCATCCTTCTATTCTAATTTTTGTAAAGGATATTAATAATGGGAATATTAAAGGAAAAATTCATTATTCAAATATTTATACAATTGGCCTCATGTATAAGGTATTGAGATAAATATGGAGAAAAATACTTTAAATTTTAAGTTCTCCATAGTTTTCTGGTTTGTAAAGTCAATCTGTTTCTCCATCTATTTAAAAACATATAGATATACTTATGGACATGTGTTTTACACATAAGAACATATATAAACATGTGTTTATATACATGTACACACACACACACAAACACACACACCCACTTAACACTAGCTGAACAAGTGACCTCTTCAGAGGTGACTTTGATTAGAAGCTTTCCCAGAATTTTATTTAAATTTTATCCATAGACAGATGAGATGGAGGGGGAGGGAGATTTCATTTAAGTCGATCAAAGTTTTCTCTGGTTAATTTAATTCTGTAACCTTCTGATGTTTTCCAAAGGAAAAATAAAGGCAGGATGTAGAGGAGGAAAAATCCTTTCTCTTGGGAAATAAAAGAAAATTATATGAAAAATTACATGTTATAATTTTGGAACAGAAGAGAAAATGAAGAGTAAGTGCCTGGGGATTTCCAGTCCTCTCTCCACTGCTAAATTGTAACCTAATTTAAGAGTTTTCTAAAATAGAACAATATGTCTTTCTATCACTACATCCCTACACCCTTCATGCCAATTTGATTTAGGGGTTATTCTACTGTTGTGTTTTGCTACCAATTGGACATCTTCTGTATCAAAAACAAAAGTGCCAAATGTATGAGATTTCAAAGAGAACAATTCAGCTGAGTAAAACATTAGGAAAGTGAACTATACTGAGGGTAACATGCTGGAGAACTTTGTATGATCAATTGAAGATTTGGAGATTTTTATATAGTCAAACTTTCTTCCTTTTCCTGCAGAAGTTTTTCTAATATGGATTTAACATCCTGCTGCCTTTTCTTTTCATTGAGTTGCTTTTTCAAGCTCTCACTCACTGTTGACTGTTGTCATTCTTTCCCTTTTCTCCTGTTCTATGTAACTTTCTGTATCTTTACACAAAGAAACAAAACAATCTAGGTTTGAACTAGAGAAATCAGATCATATGACAGCAGAATAATTTCTTCACTTATAAGCAAGATACAGAAGATTTTATACAAAGACATCATAATTTACCTCTTGAATGTTCAGAGTGTTTTTTTGTTGTTTTATTTTCTTCCTGGCTTTCCAACATATTTAGTTTAGAGAGAGAAATATTTGAACAGGTAAAAGTTCACAACTATCAATCAAAATAATAAGATAAGCAACAGTAATCTTCTAAATGAATAAGGGCAAAAAAACTAATCAGATTGGGTAACTACTGCCATATAAAATACAGAATCTCCCCATAAATACAATTGGTTTCCCATTAAGATAGTTCCTTGGGCACACAGAATAAGGAAGTCATCATGAAGCTTGGTTTCTTGGTACACAGACCCTTAAAACATTAGCTGTAGGACTCTACTACTCCAAATAATACCAATGGAGTCTAGCAGGTTAAATATACTACAAAGATTAAGGGTTTATGCAGATGTAAATAAATCATGGAGCTTTGAGCCTCAGAATTATTCAGAGAAAGGCAGCATGAACCACACCTTGTTCCTTGCCAGCTCTCATTCACTCTCTCTGGCTTTCAAGGGCAAGCCAATCCAAGAGACCCCTGACTGGAGCCTCCTGGCAGTGCATGGCACTCTCTGACCTGGATCAGTGTCAGGGCTGGAACTAGAAATCGGATTTCCTCACTCCTACTTTATTTACCCATCCACCACGAAACCAAGAAAACTCGATCAACATTTACACTACTAGATCATCATGACCTTCGAATAACCACTGGTGCCAACTCTACGCCAGGCATCCCCCCAGGCCTCACCCTACCATAATCACTGCCCCATGACTACACAGACTTTAGATATCATATCTCTTGCAGAATCCATCAACAGATTTACACTTTAAAAAAGAAAATCTATTAAATGTAAGAAGAATTCAAAGACAGAATATTCGAAGGTGGATGGATCCAATTAAGATCCACATTTTACCCCTGACCTTCTATCCAACTAAGAGCAGCTGAATGTAAGCACAGCAGGAACACTATTGATTGCATGTTAATCAAGTGTTTTAATAGGAAAGTGCAGCAAAATGTAACAGCCTGGAATGGTTGTTGCTATGGAATGTTTTAAAAGATAAACCTAGATTTGCTCTTCAAGTAATAGACAATCTCATATCAAATCAAATCATTTCTTCCCTGGAATATTTCTCAAAATCAAGAGTTTGTACAGAGACTATTTTTATCACAAAGATTCTCATACTTGACAGCCATTCCAATACAAGTGTGGTTTATAAAAACACTGCATTACAGATATTTCTATCTACTTTCAAACCAAATCTTCAAAAATTGTCATGATTTCATAAGGAAACAAAGTCTCAAAAAATAAGAGATTAATATTTATCTTTTTTAAAATATAGATATATAGATGTGAAGACCATTATTATGCTTCCATTAATGAATGACGTAATTTCTCTTTACAGATCTAGTGTACACAAGTCATCTATAATTTTGTGTAAAGCTTTTACAATCCCTTAAAAATTTTTATGCAAAATTGATACTTTCAAACAAAAGATTTTTTAAGTCCTAACCTTACATTTGAGAACAGAATATGATGGAGTATTGGATGGTACAATCTAATCCTCTTATCTCACTTTCACGGATATCATTATTCCTGAACCCTTCTTAGCACAAACCTAGAGAACACAGGCTTACATACAAGCTAACAAATAGAAAAAAAAAATCCAGGTAGTCAGCAGAATGCCCAAAATGAGATAGCCTAACGTCTTTCAAATTGCTTTGTGCCAGTTTAATTATCTAGGCTTCTTTTTGGAACAGCAAGAATATTGTTAAACCTTTTTTTTTTTTTTGAAGAATATTGCTAATCTTTTACTATCCCTTCTTCCAGCACATGCTATCAAGTACAATTACACTACTCAATTGGTATGCCTGCTTTAAATAACAATACCTATGATAATAATAAAGATAATAAAATAAGGAAACCTTTGTGACTAAAATTCTCCTACAATCCAAATCATGATCCACAAATAGGCATGTTTCAACACTTTTCTGAAAATATGCTATAAAGTAAGAATTTTTAAAAGGAAAAAAAATAAACCAGTATTTTGGACTGTAAGTCTGCTCCAGACGCAATACCTTGTTTGAGGAGGGAAGAGAAAAGCATATTCTTTAGTAATTGAAACTCAAAGACCACCTCCCATGTTGTTCAATAAAGATTTCTTAACTGGCATCACATGGAGTACTGCAATATAATTATTTATAATTGCCGATTCACATGTCTAAAGAAATGAATGTATAAGCCTCCCCAGAGGTATTGTTCTACAGCAGGAGTTTAATACATCAATGCAGGCTTTAGCAAATGGGGGCTTTTGTCAATATTTCACGGCACATCACCTACAACACCACCACTTAGAATTTACATAGGTCTTTCATTTGCAAAGTGCTTTGCAAAAATCAATCCTCCAAATACTCATTCTGGGGGGAGGAAAAATAGATTATAAAACAGAGAATTTCAAGCAAGAAATGGTTTGGGGGAGACCATAAAGGAGTCAGTTTGAGACCGAAATAGAATCTCCACTACCCCCCAAATCAGCAGTGCTGTTTTGATATGATTCGTGTGTGTCTAATATTTTTTAGGCATTGATAGTAGAATCATACTGTATTCTTTATGCCTACTGTCTTTCCCAATAGTTCTTCTATTCTTCAAGGAGTGTTAAATTTTTAAGAGCCACGGATTTTTTTCCCCATACATTCTCCAAAATGGTAATATCCCTACATTTCTTGATATATATTCTTTCACATTAAGAGTTCATTTATAGGGCGCCTGGGTGGCTCAGTTGGTTAAGTGACTGCCTTTGGCTCAGGTCATGATCTGGGAGCTCAGTATCAAGTCCTGCATTGGGCTCCCAGCTCCACAGGGAGTCTGCTTCTCCCTCTGACCTTTTCCCCTCATGCTCACACGCTCTCTCTCTCTCTCAAATAAATAAATAAAATCTTTAAAAAAAAAAAAGAGTTCATTTATAAGCATTATATAACTTAGACTATTAGTGCTATGGCAGCAGATAAAAGTTCACCACTTATAAAAAAAAAAAGTTCACCACTTATATATACCCAATATATATATATGTATGTGTGCACAAGACAGCTTGGTACTCACTCCAAAAATCTTTACTGAATAAAAAACTCATACTCTTTCAACTTTGCTCTCTCATTTATTCATACACCCATGACTCAACTACTATATATTGAACAGCTACTTACAAGGTACTAAATTAGATGATTTAGCAAAAAGGAGAAAAAAAAATAAATCTGCCACGTGATTTCATGGAATTTATAATTAACCAGAGACAAACAGGTAAATGAAAAATGAAGACCATTAAGGACAATGATAGGGGGATGGGAGCACAAAAGAAGAAACAAATATTAATACTTGGTAAGGATTCAGTATACTTCACAAGAGGTAGTTTTTACTTGCAGTGTGGATGAGCATGATTTTGACAGGCAGAAGAAATTGGAGGGGATTATCAGACTAAGAGGAGACTGAAACTTTCCTGCTCCCATCAATAGGAAGAAATGTGTAGCTAAAATAATACCACTTCTGACTACACCCTGTAAAGTCAAACTGGACTCATGTTGCTGAGAAACTCAGGATGAGAGAATGGTTTGTGATTATCACACAGATCGGTTGTACGTAAATGTGTGCTTCTGTAGTGCTTGAGGATACACCCCTCTCTTTTCATATATTTTAAATATTCCTAAGATTGTTTCTGCTCATAAATGTATATTACATAAAAGTGGGGAAATTTAATCCTCCTTTGAATATAAGGCTGAAAGAATAGATGTAGGACACCGTTATTACTTACATGAAAACATGTGATAAGTCTACAAGAATTCCTCAAGAACACACTCCATGCTTTATTTTGCTCTAGGCATTATGCAGGATATGGTGTAGCTCCTAAAACAAGGTCTTAATGGTGTCAACACACTATAAATGTTCAATAAAAGCTCATTAAATTAAGCATTCCCTGATGAGTACACAATCTGAGGAGAAAAACATTTATTTCATCCATACACACACTGAGCCACCTGTCCCAATGAGGTCCATTTTCTTGATGGTTTGTGTTCATGTCTCACAAAAGCCAGTGGAAACTCTAGCAAAGCCCAAGGGAAACACAGGCAATCCTCTCTGCTATCTCAGGACTGACTCAAGAAGATACCAGTACCGCTGTTCTTAGTACCTGCAGACTGAATGTCCTGAGTTGGAAAATACTATATATTCCATTGCATGGCAGCTCTCCTCTGAGCACTGGCCACCAGAGGTACTTATGGGATTATAATGATCCGCTTTAAATGTCATCAAATACCCATGCAAAACAGACTTCGAACCCAATTTGTATATTTCCTATGACACATCTCTCCTTGAAGCTAATTATTAAAGGTTAAAGTTTAATAATCAAGTTGTTAGAAAGTAATCTTACAGTTTACCTTGATTTTCAGCATAAACACAGATATCCAAGTAGGTTTACCCAACATCACAAACCTGGGAAACTAACCTGCCCACCTTCCAACTGTGCATGAGGCCAATTTTGGCCAAACCAGATATTTTCTAGGGGTAGTCATGAGAAGTGAGAGTTATAGATAAATATATTTCAATATAATTGTTTTTTTAAATCTTGTGTATTTTGTTTTATGTATTATACATTATTACTCTGAAAAAGGAATCCAATGACAAGTCTGCCAAGATAATCCATAGAATAAAAAGGTTAAGAATCTCTAAAGGTTATCCAGAAATCAGTTAATATGAGAGCATGCCAAATGCATTACACCAAAATGAGGAGAGAAATTAGCATCCACAGGAAAATTAGGTGAGATATTAGAAGTCTAAAGAAACAGAGATCTAAAATTTTACTGTGAAAAAAACCATAAGGGCACTCAAAAGGGGTATGTGACATCAGCAGATTAAGACTACACAAGGTAAAGCAATCCCTGAGTATTGAGTGGAATGGTTCCAGGGCACATCTCAGGAAGTGAGTGTTCTCCTTACCTTGCAGGTAGGGTCTTAAAGGTGCAGTGTCCCATTAAAAAGTCACTAGACAAATACAGACAAGAACGAAAAATAACGGCATCATTCATTCATTTATTAAATAAAAATATTTTAAGCACCTTCTATGTATCAGATACCATGTGCTCAGGGATGGATATCCAATGGTGTAAAACACTACGAATGGTCTCTGACTTTGTGGAACTTGCAACCCAGTTGGAGAAGCAGACATTAAATAAAATAAACACCAAAAAACTTCAGAATTATCATAAGTGCTGCACAGGAAAAAAATACTGTGGCACAGAGGACTTCAGTAAAACTGAACCTGTGACCCGGAAGATGAGCCAAAATCTGGCCAGCAGAGTGGAGAAAAGAGTGTTCCAAGGAAGGCACGAGCATGTGGAAGAGAAAGGCTCGTGCTGCTCACTATTTTAAATTATTACACTTTTCAACCTACTAGAAAATATGGATAGATCCTGCCTCCTGAGAAGAGGAAAAGAGAGTAAGAAGTTACAAAACAGCTAAGTAAGGGAATAGGAAAAGAAACAGGGATGAAGAGGCAAAAGTTCACTTCCAAACCTTTCTTGGAAACTGATCAAATTCTCCCCTCATTTAGTCTACAAAGAAGAACTAAGTTTTCCCGTTCATACCCTTTGTATTGAAGGGAATATGAGAAGTTGATGAAAAAAATAAGAGAAACCTTAGTTCATTTCTGTATTTACTGAGAATCCAAAATGGAAAACTCAAATGCTATGGAAAATACAAAAATAAGTAAGCACAACACTTGCTTTGTAGAACAACCGTGTGGGAGGGAGGGAGGAACAAATAATACAGCGCTCGGTAGTGTTTGAAGCACAGCTCAGCCACTAGCCCTCTGACTGGTGGCTTTGGGCAAGTCACATCTCTTCTGTGGGCTTTCCTTTCTGCATCTGTGGGTCAACTCACCGTCTGACATTCTTTCCAGTTCAGTCTGTGCTCCAGTTCCCAGAGTCTGTAATTGGAGATGCTCAAACTCCTTTAGTGTGGATGTGACTGGAGGCAGTTAATATATTTCAGGGGTCAAAGATATAGATGATCAATAGATGATAGATAGATAGATAGATAGATAGATAGATAGATAGATAGATAATTTTCTTCTAAGTCTGGCTTTTGAGGCTCCTGAACTTGAATTGAGCTGTCTGAAGACTGAAGAGAATAATGGATTATAATGGACACTTGCTAACCACTAGACTCCTAGGAGCTGGTGTTAGGGTAGAAGGAGGGCTGTCTTCTAGGGTCAGGGATAGTACTAGGTGCTAGGAATTTAAAAAAAAAAAAAAAGTCCTTCAAGAAAATAAAGACTATAAAGATAGTTTACGATCAGAAGTCCCCAAATAGGAATATAAATGAAGACTCGGAAGACTCGGAAAACAGACGGGAGTGAACATGTAGGGGTGATAGAGGTACATGTGGAAAGTCTTGCCACAAGTCTTGCTTTTGAGCTTAATCTCGAGGTGTGGAGAAGAGTTAACTAGCAGGGTGAAGAACATTCCAGGCAGACAGATCACGATACATAAAGGAAAGCAGAGGAAAAATGAACACAATGCCCTTCCTTGCTCAGCATCTACTTCAGTCACGTTGCCGATGGACAGGACTTTAAACATGGGAAGCCATCCAAATTGAACGATTCTCATTCTTTCCTCAAAATCCTAAAGGGAACGTTTTAACCTCCCTTGTTTGCAATTGCCAGGAAAATTATGTGTACCCTTACTTAGAAGAAATAGCTCCTACTTCTTTTAATCAAACAATATATCACTCTTCCACTAGAGCTGGAACAAAATTCTTCTGCATTTCAGATGTTAATTGGAATTTATTTATTCTTTTGTAAAGTGCATGAATATGGTCTGTCAGCAACTAAACAAATTTAAGCAGAGAAAAGAAGGAGAAGGGACCAAAATGGGCTTTGTGGAAAGCAATGAAATGCATCAAAACTGGGGATTCTGTCAGCCAAGTTGACAAAAACATTGACTTAAAGGATGTCCTTGCCAGGCTAGGACACTTTTCTCTTCCAGCCACTGTCAACCTGGGCTCAGTTCCACTCAGAAAGGCCTGCCTGGCCGGCAGCTGCTGGAAGACAGCATCTCCTCCTAGCAACAGATAAAACCAATCGAGAGCCAGCAGCACGGATCCTTGCTAAGTGCATGACATCTCATTTATCTGGCAACTCCAGTGAAGATTGTATAATGCAGGAGATAATTACTAAGAGACGGAAATGTACATTCCCGAGCACCAGAAACTATTACATTTTAGCCAACTGGATTGGAAGTATGCCTAAAATTAGACATGTCTATGTGGATTTAAATTATGAACAGATATCAGAGTGCAGCGGATTCTACTTCGGTTTTGGAATAAATAGACCTGAAGTGGAATGTCAGTTTTTTCACGTACTACCCATGTATTCTTAGGCATGGGAGTTTCCCTGAGCCTTAATGTTTTCATCTCTTAAAATGGGATAAAAAACCTGACTTAAGATACCTCATGGGAGTGCTGTATGAATTGTAAATAATGGTGGATGTCAAAGCCCTTTGAAACTACCAAGCACCATGTAAGTAAATATTAACTGACATTTTCTTATTCTTAGAAAATCAGTATTTAATACAGTTAAGAGCTTCATCTCCCATATGAGTAATCTTGGGCAAAACATTTTATCTTTATTTCCTAACCTGTCCAAAGAAAATAGTGCTAGGACATAATTTAGGTAATTGTTATGAAGACTGAGTGAAAAAAATATATAAATTCCGCACATGTAGTCATCATTCAAAAATGTTCACTAACACAATTATTATCATAATTTTCATTCATCATTTAATATCATGAGAAATTGAGGGGTCGTTAAATTGGATAAAACTATTATTCCTATTAAATGGCCCCAGTGCAATGGGCCGTTTGGGCCCAGAACCAGAGCACACATATGGAAGGGATCCTGCACAATAATTGCTTAGCCCTCTATGGCTTTTGGACACATATGTGCATGCAAGAGGTTTATCCACAAGCTGCCTACATTCCATATTGGGCATTAAGCACTGACTTTGCTTTCACTTGTCTCCTCCCTCTGTAACCTCTCCATCATTCCCTGAAATTACTACGCTCCTTCCCTTTCCATTCATAAACACAAATAAGGCATAGTCTTTGTTTGTTTGATAAAGCAGCCCTGTTCAGCACATAGCTGCTCATAGTTCTTTCTAAACAGAGTATCCTTTTTTTTTTTTATCTTACTACCAATTTGCTCTCCTGCATAGGAAAGAGGGGACAGAAGACCTTTATGAAGAAACCTGGAATAGTCAGTTTCTCATTTCACACTCAACTTCCTTTGTACATGATAATTTTTAATACTGAAGGTATGATATATATATATATACATATATATATATACATATATGTATAACCACATATACCATACTTTATGTGATATGATAATAGAATCTTATACACAGTTTAGGACAATTTTTCCTGGATACAAATTGGTAGGACTTAGTGATTCGAACTACATTTCCAGGACAAGAACATGCTCTCCATTCCATAACCCCACTATTTCACTTTTAATAACTGAAATATTGCTTATTCCATACTTGAGACTTTGGAAAAGCCCACCCTGAATGTCTTCATTTTTGTACTGTCCACCTACTCAGCTAGACTATAAGCTCCTGTGAAAGCACAAGTTTGTTTTTGTTTTTTTAAGATTTTTATTTATTTATTTCGCCCAGAAAGAGAGATTACAAGTAGGCAGAGAGGCAGGCAGAGACAGTGGGGGAGGCAGGCTCCCTGCTGAGCAGAGACCCCGATGCGGGGCTCGATCCCAGGACCCTGAGATCATGACCTGAGCCAAAGGCAGAGACTTTAACCCACTGAGCCACCCAGGGGCCCCAAAAGCACAAGTTTTGTATCCTTTGTATCTAAAGCATCTAGCTCACTTTGTGTATAGAATATGTTCAATGATGGGGCGCCTGGCTGGCTCAGTGGTTAAGCCTCTGCCTTCAGTTCAGGTCATGATCTCAGGGTCCTGGGATCCAGCCCCGCATTGGGCTCTCTGCTTGGCCGGGAGCCTGCCTCCCCCTCTCCCTCTGCCTGCTTCTCTGCCTACTTGTGATCTCTCTCTCTCTGTCAAATAAATAAATAAAATCTTTAAAAAAAAAAAAAAAAGAATATGTTCCATGAAAGAGTATTAAATAAATATATCCAAGAGAAAAAAGAAGGAAAGGTTGGGGCATAAAAGAGAGATAAACAGAAAGAAAAAAATAAAGGGAGGGAAGGATGGAGGGAGGAGGAAGGAGGAAAGAAAGATGGCAATGGGAGAAATAAGAAGAGTCCAAATGGATGGTCATAGATCTCAAAGACGTCCAACTACTTTAAATAAAATACTTGGATCACTCTTCACACTGAGTGCAACACACTGTTTCCTATTGCCACTCTGGTTACCCCATCTCTTGGTGCTTAGGGTGATGGGCACCGTTACAGAGTACCAAAGAAAAAATGTAAAGTTAACAGTCTTCTCATATGAACTCAAAAAGCTAAATATGAAAAAATAAGTTTTTAAGCGGAGATAAGATTCTTTTATTTGTTTCTTTTTCCTTTCTTTCCCAGAAATAGTTAAATTGCCGTTTCTCTGTCTCCTTCCCACTCTACCTCCTAGAAGACTGTTCCCAGCTCTCACCTCTTTACAGCATAGTACTGACCCTTCCAGGCATACACCGCAACAATATTCTGCTCTCAAAAAATAAACAAATGCATAAAATTCTTAAATAGAAACCCTAAATGACTGCAAGCAATGGAATATTCATTTTTCAAATAATGGAGAGAAAGGAGGCTTAGGTATGAAATGAAAATCTTAGCTCAGGCACTGGTATTAGTGACTCTCTATTACTTTTGAGCAATTTACTATATTTCTAATTAGTGAAAATTACACTGGTCTGATCAACCTCTCGTGTTTTTATGTAGAACCAATGATATTACAAATATGAAAATTCCTTGAACATAAAAAAATGCACAAAAATGCATGGTCAAAATATTTTCTGGATGACTTTTTGTTTATATAACTTCTATCAGACGTTAAGAGAAAAATAAGTTGGGAACTCTTGCACAAATTTATCCATTAGAGAAGCCTTAATCTACTGACTGTTACCACCTCATCAGATATATGTATGAAAAATGTGTTTCAATCTCTGAGAGGAGTTGGAGGTTCTGATTTTCCAAGATGGAGAAAGGGCATCATTTTTTTCTGAGAGGCATCACGCTGACCATCAAAAATTTGGCTAAGGAAGCAAAGGATGAGACATTTTAGAAAAGGGCCTTGGGTAGATCTATGGAAAAAGAATTAGGTATAGATTGGGCTATCAGAAGGCTTTGTGATGAGTGGAGCAAGTGAGAATACAAAGTAGAGATTTGTTTGGAATGTAACGTCATAGGAAATAAAGCGACCTCAAATGAAAGAAGGTTTGGGGACCATGAGGGGGAAATTAGCCTAAGTAGCCAACGCCAGTGAGAGAAAGCCTTTTCTAATAGCATGAATTTTCTTTGGGACTTACAGAAATGACTAACAAATAGATGTAAAGTTGTCTATATTACAAATAAAGAACTCTGCCAGAAACACCCTCTTGGTCCCCTTACACTGTGGCTGTACTTAGCAAGGATTCAGCTTATCATGCTTCTAGTTCAGGCTACCCATTGAAAAAAAACAAAGAAAGCTGTTATTGTGTAAGTATAAAGTCAATGAAAAAACATATTTCTGTTTTCTTATCAGAAAATCAGATAAGCTAGTGTTGTAGGAAACCACCAGAATAATCATAAAAACTTTGTGGGAATTAATCAATGTTGTAAACAAAAGTAATAACAGAGGATTTCTTAAACTTATATAAGTGGCAAGTGCATGAATTCTAATTCCCCATCCCTCTATTGCTGATAGTACATATTGACTATACAAGGTTTCTTGTTGGCCCCAGAGAATCAACTGGTATTCAGCAAGGGCTATAGCAAAGCAGAAACTAATATAACATTCCTTGCACAGATTATAATTTCACATTTTAGGTGACATATGTATAAATGAAAGAGTGAGCTCTGTATGATGAAGGAATGAAAACAGTCCATGTCTAGAATTCTATTTCTAATCTGAAGGGGAAAAAAGAGAAAGAGAGAGACTGAACCATGTGACTTTTAGGTTGCTTTCAATTTACAGATTTTAAAGATTCTATTGCTTATTTGTTCATTTATTTATTAAGTAATATTTATTACCTTGTGAAAGAACTGAAACTGGTGAATGAAAACCATGATGGTTTCCTATAGTATTTATTTTTTAAAAATTTCTGGCTTCCTATAATATTCAAATGTATTCAACAAACAGTTGTAAATGTGTCATGGGAAAGATAAATAATAATTTTTTTAAAACACTTTTAAGGCCCGGGGCGCCTAAGTGGCTCTGTGGGTTAAAGCCTCTGCCTTCGGCTCAAGTCATGATCTCAGGGTCCTAGGATCCAGCCCCAAGTCGGGCTCTCTGCTCAGCAGGGAGCCTGCTTCCCCCTCTCTCTCTGCCTGCTTCTCTGCCTACTTGTGATCTCTCTCTCTCTCTGTCAAATAAATAAAATCTTTAAAAAAAAAAAAAAAAACTTTTAAGGCCCTTACTATGTAGCCAACATCATTGTCTGTGATGGAAGCTAAGTATATACAGATGTGGATATGGATAATCACTAAGATAAAGATGGAATACAAACAGAGACAGAAAAACTCAGGTGATCTTCATGCAGTCACCAGTGCTGGAGCACCAACCATGTGCCAAGCCCTGCTAAGCAATTAACATATATATTCCCTGCGACTCCAGGTGGCAGAACCAGGACCAAAAAAGGCACAATAAAAAGAAGATGATCCTAACAATCATCTCCGGTGTACAATTCAGGTAATAAAGTCCTCAATCTTAGAGATGTTTCAGCAAAGACTGGATTCTAATCTTGCTGAATATTAGAAGGAAAAAAAAAAACACTGATTTAGTCTAATTGTCTTCTCTGATCACTTTTATTAACTAGGAGTCCACAAAATAAAAACAGAGTGGGCACAGTGCTGGATAGCAGAAAGAGCACCGGTAGAACTGGAGGATCTCTCAATACAAGGAGAATTCAAACAAGACAACGACAAACAGCTGGTTGTCAAGGGCAGCATCTGGGCTGGGCTTTAAGAGTTCTTGAGAAGCTGATTCGCAGAGATAGGTACACTTGGATTCCGGTGAAGTAGTCAAATAAATAGCAGTGTTCAAAAAGTTATATTTACTGCCACACAAGATGAATCATGCCTCTTTGGGGAATTTTTTTTTTTTAAACTTCTTTTTCCATTTTGGACTACCGGATCAGTCTCTGAAAAGAGTTTGGAATGTGGCCAATTACTTCCCTCGGCATTTTTCATCTGAGACTGAAGGTCTGTACAACTCCATTTTCCATTCGCAGTCAATACATCTTAGATAATGGGGACCTGGCCTGTGTCTCTTCGTTTTGTAAAAATAAGTAAATGGGAAAAATAAGACACCCAAAACACAGCCTTTTTATAAATATAGACTTGAGAATGAGGACCAAGAAATATACTCAAGAAGTCTTAAGAAAGAGATTCTTATAATAATCTACTATTCTAAACTCCATACCTATATTTCAGATTATAATAAGAATGCTAAATTACTACTGGGATGATGAATTAGCAGATACTGTTAAAAACTTTCAAGAGTAAGTACCATACCCCAACGACATCCACTTTAAAAATCAGGCACGCAAATGGCATATAGGGAAACTCAGAAAACATTCCGAAACCAATTTCTGACTGCCACAATAACATATTATCTCACATATCACCTGAGCACTCAAAACTAATATGATGGTAAACTGATCTGTAGGTAAGGGGCATTGACAGATCTAATGGCAAAATGGACAACTGAAAACATCAAAGAAAAGTTCAAACCAAATAAGGCCCCTTAAAATAGTAAACCTACAGCAACCCATTTTACTTGATAAAGCATTAGGGGAAAACTGCAGATAAATCACTTTGAGAATTCAGATTATGTGAATTTTAAATATCCCAGCATGATACAATGGAAAATGTCTTAGAATGGGCATGGAAAAACTAGTTCAAGGTCTGGCACCAGCTTGTGACATTAGTTAAATCCCTTAAGACCCCACATCTCCCCTTTCTAATCCATTAAATAAGCACAATTTTCCTTTCCTTTGACTAACTCACAGGATAAGAATCAAAAAACTAATAATAATAAGGGATGCAAACATGTTTTGTAATCCATAAAATACAATGTCAATATTATATTTAAGTTATAGAAATATTGCTTGCTTTCTGTAAATTGAAGAATCACCTTCAATTTATCATGCAGCAAATAACTCTATTTCTGGGTATCACATCATATTAAAGCAAAAGCACAAGCCATAAGGATATAAAATAGATTATAAAAAATATACAAAGGGCAAAAGAAGAGAATAAAAGGAAAAGCACAATACAACTGCTAATGGAAAGAAAGCCTCTGTGATTTAGACCACAAGGGGAGAAACAAACCACTTTATAAGATTAAATCCCAAATATTCAGTCAGATATGGTTGCAAGAGAGGCTTCGGTCAGGCCACAAAGCTTCTCCACGTGTTTGAAGAACACTGGAAGCTAAGGCAACTGTGATAATAGACAAATCCATCACCTCTGC
>CM053603.1:120868227-120929999 GCA_028646535.1 Procyon lotor
TTTTTTTTTTTTTAGATGGCCTGAATTAAACTATACAAGGCTAACTAGATTTAGCATATTTAAAATGGTAAATCTTTTGAGAATGAAACCTTATCCAATTCACAGAGTGAAAGGAATATTGATTGACCCAGCCACTGGCCTTGAAAACAGACATAATGAATGCTGTAATGAACACAAAAGAGTGATCGTAACATAATTGTGACAACTCCACGGCATAATAGCTGGGTTAACAGCCATGCTCCACAAAACAGCCTTCTATTACGACTAAAGATGTGCTTATTATATCTAAAAATGAAGAAGGTAAAACGAGCTACACTGAGAACCTAAGATACATGCTGCCCCTCGACTTTATGGTATTTTAGTTCCTTAGAAATGATTTTTGAGTGATTCTATCATAACATGCATAAAAGAAAATAAATATATAATCCTAAAAAGTATATCTTTATGTATAATTCTTTAAATATTCTAACGAGCTTCAAACTTCAGTTAAAGCCTGTTTAAAATTTTTGTATTTAAAACTGCACCATAATTTGAAATTTCCAAATGTGTATGAGGAAGTAACATGGTCTGCTGCAAGGAATCAAAATGTGCATTGCTAAATAGATACATATATCTCTATACCTTTTCCCATTAAATAGCCCCAGACACAATTTTAAGGTGTAGAATATTCAAGAATATCTCACAAAACACATTTAAATTGAGCCAAAGAGAGGAAGAAAAAATATATTCTGTGACTTAAACATATAGCTATCCAAAGGTACCATCTTATTAACAGATATGCATAAATTTGAAAGCCCTGGCAATAATAATTTAAATGTCCAAGCTCAGTAAGTAAAATCAAGTACCATGGTCCTGACAGGTATTAATATTATTATAAAGACTCTTCTCTCATAGCTAGTATTTTGTGGTCAAAATCAGTGGGGTTCACAGTTGTAGGACACTGCTTCACAATGGAAACACAGACTCTACTGTTTTCCCTCCTTTCTTCATGTTGTGCTCCAACACCAGAGTGTTAGATTTGTGTCACACCTCTCCCATAGTGAGGAAATTCACACCTTTGTGTTACTTTAAACAAATAAAAAATACAATTCAATTAATGTGCATTGAATCTATTAGGGGAAAAAATGATCTTATTTACTTTTTAACCTCTATTAAATCATGATTAAATTGATATATTTTAATTAGAATTAGCTTTCTTAATAATAGCACTATTGAGATAAAATTCATACACCATTTGCCCAAAGTGTATGATTCAATGGATTCTCGTATAGTCATAGAGTTGAACAACCATCATCACAATCAACTCTACCTGTTATTCATTTAGATACCCATTCTTCATTTGACAAACATTTGGATTTTTCCACCTTTGGGCTATTACAAATAATGTTGCTCTGAATACCAGTGAACAAAAGGTTTTGTGCAAACATGTGTTTTCATTTCCCTTGGGTATACAGCTAGTAGTGGAAATTTTGGATCATACAGTAACTCTATGTTTAACCTTTTCAGGACCTACCAGACTATTTCCCAAGTGACAGCATATTATATAGAATATATAATATTTACTAGCAGTAAATAAGGGGTCCAAATTTTCCATATCCTTATCTACACTTGTTACTATCTGTATTTTTTATAATTTTTATTTTTTAAAGATTTATTTATTTGAGAGAGAGAGTGAGGGGGGAGGGGCAGAGGGAGAGGGAATTTTTTTTTTTTCAAGATTTTATTTATTTATTTATTTATTTATTTATTTGAGAGAGTGAGAGAACACCAGCAAGGGGAGCCGCAGAGGGACAGGGAGAAATAGGCTCCCTGCTCAAGGGCTCCATCCCAGGACTCTGGGATCATAACTAGAGCCAAAGGCAGCTGTTTAACTGACTTAGCCACCCAGGTGCCCCTAGGGAGAAAGAATAAGCAGATTCTGAGCTAAGTGTAGAGCCTGATGCCGGGCTCAGTCTCAGGACCCTGAGATCATGACCTGAGCTGAAACCAAGAACTGGATGTTTAACTGACTGTGACCCCCAAGTGCCCCTATCTGTCTTTTTAAAATATAGTTATCCCAATGGGTATGAAAATCCCTAATGGGATTTTCCCAAAATCCCAAAATCCCAATGGGTTTTGATTGAAATTTTTAAACTGATCCAAAAAGAGGAAGAAAAAAATATAGTCTATGATCTAAATATATATATCCTCAATAGCTAACAGTGTTGAGTATCTTATCATGAGGCTATAGACTATTTGTATATTTTCTTTGGAAATATGTCTATTCAGATCCTTTGCATACTTTTTAATTTGGCTATCTTTTTATTTTTAGGTGTAAGAGTTCTTTATACATTCAAGATTCACATTCCTTATCAGATATATGGTATGTGAACTTTTGTCCCCTCTTTGGGTTGTCTTTTCACTTTCTTGACCATGTCCTTGGAGCACAAATATTTTTAATTATGATGAAAGCAAACTTACCTATTTTTCCTCTTGTTTCTTCTGTTTTGGTGTCATATCTATGAAACTACTGTTTATTCTAGGGTCATGAAGATTTAGCTTAATGAATTTTTCTAAGCAGTTTATAGCTTTAACTCTTACACTTAAGTTTGTGATCTGTTTTGAGTTACTTTTCTATATGTGGCATGGAGCTTTTAAAATTTACATATATTTGGCAACCTGTTATTAATCAGACTTTAAGGTCTTAAGATAATGCCAATGAAATATTTTTTTCTTTTTTGCAATAACTAAGAAAATTCCTGAAAATCCCTTGGGAATATTATTAATGAAGAAAGCATCCATTAAATAGCATACAAATTTTTAAAAAATACAATATATTCCTGGATTTTATGTAAAAAAGAGTGAAAATATTGGATGATTTACCAATAACAGAAATTCATAATGAGAGTTAATGTAAAATTTAAAAATCAGAAAATATGCTAAGAAGTAACATGTATTATGTTTCTATAAACTTGTTTCCTTCTGTTATGACCTTTAACAATTTCATTCTTTTATTTTGGTGTGAAGGCAGTGTTTGTCTTTTTCCTCTTTCATAACTAGAGCATCCAAAATAGTTCTCAGCACATAACAAGTAAAAATATTTTAAATCAAATAGATAAACAAGTGAAAATGAATACATGTAAGAACTAGTACTTCAGATGTAAGAATTATGATAGAAGGGTAAGACAGAAATAGGTTGGGGCGCCTGGCTGGCTCAGTCGTTAAGCGTCTGCCTTCGGCTCAGGTCATGATCTCAGGGTCCTGGGATCGAGCCCCGCATCGGGCTCCTTGCTTGGCAGGAAGCCTGCTTCTCCCACTACCATTCCCTCTGCTTGTGTTCCCTCTCTCGCTGTGTTTCTCTCTGTCAAATAAATAAAAATCTTTAAATAAAAAAAAAAGAAATAGGTTGACAAATATTTTGTTCTATGAGTGTTTTGCATTTATTTTTCCCTCTTATTTCTTATTTTGCATTTCTTTTTATTTTTCCCTCTTATTTCTTATTTTGCATTTATTTTTCCATCACTCTGCTCCTGGTTTAGTGATTATTTTTTATTTTTCTCCTTTAGATTTTAGCTTGAATATCATCTCCTTAAAGACATTTTTATGGAAATCTTGTCTAAATTAATTTCCTCTATTATTCTCTATTACAGAAATATATTCTTTGTAGGACTAATCCTGAATGGAGTATTTTCACATTTGTTTGTTTACATGCTGTCTTGCTGTCTTCCACTATAGTAGAAATGTTTTACATTCTATCTGAAGTGCCTAGGACAACATGTGTCACATTATCAACCTTAATAGGTAAGAAACTACTGGATAAATAGGAGCATGGAAAAAACTGCTGATCCCTGGATTTTTAGGAACAGCTAGATAGAAACATAGGCAGGGCACCCAGGTAGCTTAGTCAGTTGAGCACCGGACTCTTGATTTCAGCTCAGGTCATGATCTCAGGGATGTGAGATAAAGCCCCTCGAGCTGGGCACGGAGCCTGCTCAAGATTCTCTCTCCCTCTGCCCCTCCCCACTCTCTCTTTCTAAAAAAGAAAAAAAGAAAGAAACCATAGGCAAACACACCTTTGCAAAGCAATGCTATGTCCTCAGTGGTGCATGAACAAGAATCTTGGAACACTGAAAAAATAAAATTAAATTAAAAAACAAAAAAAACAAAAATAAACAATAAATAAATAGAGAGATAAATAGGTAGATAGACAGATAGATAAATAGATAGATAAAGACCTTGGCTGTAATGTGCTTCTTGAACCAGTCCATTAACCAGCACCCATAACTGTCTATTTCCAGGCTTGTGATGATGTGAGAAAATTTAAACCTCTGTTATAGTATCTCTTTTACTCAAACTCAAACCCTGAGTGAAACAGGCAAGTGAACTTAAGAGTTCTTTCATTAAGAGTTGGCCTTGGAGGGGCACCTAGGTGGCTCAGTGGGTTGGGCCTCTGCCTTTGGCTCAGCTCATGATATCAGGGTCCTGGGATTGAGCTCCCCATCAGGCTCTCTGCAGAGAGCCTGCTTCCCCCTCTCCCTCTGCCTGCCTCTCAACCTACTTGTGATCTCTCTCTTTCCCTCTCTCTCTCTCCTCCGTCAAATAAATAAATAAAATCTTAAAAAAAAAAAAAAAAAAGAGTTGGCATTGGAAATAAAATCAGAAGGGGGAACTTTCAAATGTTTCAGTGAGATTTTGTGCATACATTGATACCTCAGATGACTCACTGAGTCATATATAGGATCATGTGTAAGATGATTGCATAATTACTGCCCTAATCCTAATCCAGGACTCTTTTGAGGGTCAAACAGTTATTCTCAATAACTACACTCAGACATCACACATAAACTGGAGCTCTCCTGGGTGAACCGGGGCATATGGTTACCCTGCGGGAGACTTGTGCTCTCAATGGCCTCAAAATAATGTTCTTTGCTTCCAGTTAGAGGTGGCTAAAATATGTCACTTTTGACATATACATTTCCATGCAACTAAACCACTCCTCTAATTTAACTACTAGATTTTAAAATTTTGTGGTATAGAAACAAACTTTAGGTGTACCAAAAGTGCAGTAGGCTGTAGGCTTGAAATTGTTTCTCTGCTTCATCACATCTCTCTCCTATCCAAATCTCAACGGAAAATCAACTGATTTTTCCCTTTACCTTTAGCACTCATTTCTTTTGCTTTCCCCTGCCTAAAGTATATGAAAATCATGGCCTATAGACTGATTTTATGTAGCATATTTTCCTGCAAGTGAGTTAAATAAAGAGATATTTAGAAGAGGGAAAGCCCCTCAAATTGAAAAACTAACTCAAGCTGGGAGTGGAGAGTGGGAAAAAAAATTGATATTTATCTTTTGAGGATTTTTTTATTACAAACCAAGAAACATTAACTTATGAAATTACCAATTCTCACATTGGTTTTGAAGAAGGAAAAGCAAGGGAAGGCAGAACTAATAATCACAAGAAATCTCTTTTGGGAATTAGGCTGGCCCAGAAAGCCATAGTAAAGCCATAAATCTTCAGAAGGAGGCAACTGGGTAATTTCTCAATAAGAATGACATGGAGAACATAGAGCTTTCACAGGAAGTCTGACCACTCTGAAAATTGGTCCATCTATTAGCTTATCTGATTAAAAATAAAAAATGTAACCCAAACTAGTTAACACAAGAAGGTCAATTATTGAGTCATAAAATTGCAAATGTCCCAGGTAGGGTTGGCTTCAGGTGTGTCTTCATGTGCAGCTTCAAAGATGTGAACAAGACCTGGTTTCTCCCATCTTTTCACCTAAGCACCTGGTCCTTTGAATGTTGGAATCATTCTAATCCAGGATTTCTCTTCTGCTTTTAAAATGGTTGCAGTCCTTTTATCCTCTCAGTTCTAAATCTAGTTTTGTTTTTTTTTTTAAGATTTTATTTATTTATTTGACAGAGAGAGATTACAAGCAGGCAGAGAGGCAGGCAGCAGGAGAGAGGAGGAAGCAGGCTCCCTGCTGAGCAGAGAGCCCAATGAGGGGCTTGATCCCAGGACTCTGAGATCATGACAGAAGCCTAAGGCAGAGGCTTTAACTCACTGAGCCACCCAGGTACCCCTAAATCTAGTTTTTTTTTTTTTTTTAAAAAAAGGCAACTCTCCTTCAACAGATAAAGTCAAGTCTTGGGCCTGAAGTTAATTGGCTGTAATTACATGAGAAATACTCTACAGCTAATCTTCCATGGCCAGAGCAGCTAAATAAAGTACATTAGGCAAACCAGGAATCACCACTGAAACTAAGGGTAGGGGGCGCCTGGGTGGCTCAGTCGTTCAAGGTCTGCCTTTGGCTCAGGTCATGACCCCAGGGTCCTTGGATTGAGCCCCCCATCGGGCTCCCTGCCTGGCGGGGAAATCTGCTCCTCCCTCTCTTACTCCTCCTGCTTGTGTTACCTCTCTTGCTGTGTCTCTCTGTAAAATAAATAAAATCTTAAAAAAAAAAAAAAAAGAAAGAAAGAAAGAAACTAAGGGTAGAACTAATACCACTACATGAACATCATGGACTGATGGTAAGGAACTGATTGAGGATACACTGAGCATATACTGCTCTGCTGCTGGCTAACACTGAGCATATCACTGTGAGTGATAGGGTTTTACATATATCCTTTCATTTCATCCTTGCTATAATCCTATATAGCATGCATTTTCACTAATATCCCCATTTTACGTATAAGGAAACTGAGCCTAGAAGTTGAAGAAATTTCTCCATGATATAAAAGAAAGTTACAGATCTATGATTCAAATTCAGTTTTATTTCTAAAGCTTGTATCCTTAAATACTACTTAAAACTGCCTGATTCACTAATGACTAAAGAAATGCAATCTAAAAATTTTGGCTATATGACTACATATTGGTCTAACAGCAAGGTAGAAAGGAAAAATATATAAAATTTAGTATCATTTCCAAATGATTCAACTAAAGGTCTTCATTAGTGCTACTCTTAGAAGCTTAATCCTACTTTTATTTTTCAATGAAAAATTTTAGTAGAAATACATATGCTAATCTTTACAACTAAGGCTAGCCCTGGAGCTAAAGTACCAATATTTTCCAGAAGTTATAAACTCTTAGAATAAAATCAACACCAATTAAAACTGAAAACACAATAAGTTAAAAATGAATGCTTACCATTTCTCAATTCTTACTGAAAGTAAAACTAATGATCTATTGATTCTTTCTAAAGAAAGGCAACCTAATTCCAACAACAACCAATTATGTCACATTTGCAAGCAACAATTGCCAGATTCTTGGGCTGGCAAGATTTCGTATTTTCCTTTTTCTTTCTTTCTTTTCTTCCTTTTTTTTCCTGTTATAGTTGTTACCATTGTTGTTGTTGTTGTTGAAAAGGATACCCAAGTTCACTTAATTAGTATATATGAGGGTTAAAAAAAAAAAAGGCAAAATAAATAATTTTTTTCTAGGTGCTATAGCCAAAAATTAACCTAAGATGAAAAAGAAATGTTATGAAATTCAAGGAAATCACATGTATATGGAAAAAAAAAAACCCGTAAATCGCCTAAACGGAATATTTAACAAACTAGTTGCTAAACAAGCTTTTATGATTTGGCCTTTGACTTCTCTCTATCCAAGTGCCATTAACCAAAACTCTATAATTCAATTGGCATTAATGGCTAAAGTATTCCTTCTTTCTCTCTCTCTCTCTCTCTCCTTAAATATTCAGGACTTTTAAGAGAAACTACCTGCCCCAAGAAATAGTTCTGCATATGCCTCAGATTTCAGAACATTCCAAAAGGAAGTCAGTTGATGAGGAAACTCAAATTCTAGAGTGGGTAATTATTTTGTACCTCTATTTTACATATGTTTGGTTAAAAAATCTGCCATTTCTTTTCAACATAAAATGGAAATCTTCCACTGAAAGATGAACTGCACTGACCAGGCTGCTTCCCAGAAGATGTCCTGGCCAATCTTAGGTCCCTCTCTTTTATAAGCAGTATTTGGTACAGAAACGAAAACATGAAAATATCACCTCTTAACACTACAACACAGGGGCACCTGGGTGGCTCAGTCGTTAAGCGTCTGCCTTCGGCTCAGGTCATGATCCCAGGGTCCTGGGATCGAGCCCCGCATCGGGCTCCCTGCTCGGCAGAAAGCCTGCTTCTCCCGCTTCCATTCCCTCTGCTTGTGTTCCCTCTCTCGCTGTGTTTCTCTCTGTCAAATAAATAATATCTTTAAAAAAAAAAAAAAACTACAACAAAATATTGACCTCAATGCAGAGAAGCATGAACAATGATTCCTTTAGCAAACTTGCCATGTTTCAAAGCCTACTAAATGTTGAACCGGTTAACTGAACTAGAAAGTGTGCAGAGACACAATTAGCACAATTATTAGAAAAACCAGTAAGACCAGAGGCCCAATACATTATTTTCAGAATTAACTGCATGAAATGTATCCATCAAGTGACTCAACAAAATTTTAACAGATACCTTTATATGGTAATATTTAGTGCTATAGGATATATCAATCTATATTGGATTTGATCACTAACTTCAAGGAGCTTGCATCTGGTAGGATATATAGGGCACAAAACCCAGTAACTCTAACAAAAGGAAGAAAAGTAATATATAGATAAATGTCCTATCAAGGTGCAAAATATGGAAGTTATTTTTGCAGAAACTGCAAAAAGTTTTATTGCGTCCCCAGCAATGGGAAATTTTGGACATCTATGTTAGTGAGAAGCAAAAGAAATTAGAAAATTAAAATAAAAAGATTCTTTCTCCTATTGTTACCTTGTGGGTACAAACTCATTCTCCCCTTATAGGTGTCAATATTGGTCCTCTTCTTTTCTTATTCCTCAAAGAACCCTCCTATGTTTCTCAATAACTCTTAACTTATTTTCCTGGTTTTAATATAATTTTGATTTTGACATTATGTTATAACAGTAGAGAGTGACACATTTTTAATTTCAATAGCAAATAGGAGAAACAATGTTGCTTAGAAAATGAATATTGAACTAGGATTTCCTTTTCTTGACCTACCTGACCTATTCTGAGTACCCTCATTTTAGTCACATAAACTCTGCTTCCCAGGTGTATGTTTTATCCTTCAGTAGCAAAATCACTGTTATTGTAAGGCTCAGATGGGACTGTTTATATGAAAGCTCAGTTAAGAATTGAGAAAGTGGAGGCGCCTGGGTGGCTCAGTGGGTTAAAGGCTCTGCCTTCGGCTCAGGTCATGATCTCGGGGTCCTGGGATGGAGCCCCACATCAGGCTCTCTGCTCGGCAGGGAGCCTGCTTCCCCCTCTCTCTCTGCCTGCCTCTCTGCCTACTTGTGATCTCTCTCCTCTCTGTCAAATAAATAAATAAAATCTTTAAAAAAAAAAAAGAATTGAGAAAGTGTTCTATAAGAGTGGAAAGATCTATTATACATGTGGCCAAGGTCAGTGTGGTATTACCAAAATCTCATAATTTCTGGAGTTATGACCTAGATAATAGTTGGGTTCTATTACTCACCAGGATGGACTTAAGTCAGCAAGCTTCCTAAGCACAGCTTTTCATCTATATTTAATGGTCCATTCCTGTCCTTCCTCACAGAGTTGCTATGCAAATTACACATAAGCCATTTAGAAACAATAAAAACTAAATAAACTATTATTTGTACCAGCACAGCCATTAATACTGATGCTATGACTATAACTGGTAGAGCTACTCTCATAACACCTTATAATACTCCTTATGTATTAGAACTAAGACTGACTTAAAAGAGTCATTTTATCACTGATTTAGTTTCAAA
Source organism: Procyon lotor (assembly GCA_028646535.1). NCBI lineage: Eukaryota > Metazoa > Chordata > Mammalia > Carnivora > Procyonidae > Procyon > Procyon lotor. The sequence goes on from CM053603.1 coordinate 120,877,978, forward strand.
TATAATTGACATGGATTACGGCAGTGTTAAACAATAAGAATTTGTACTTCTATAATTTGACCTTAATCCTTCAATTGAAAAAAAAAAAAAACCTCCACAGTTCATAAGCTAAATAATTCTGATTTTAGAGATAATTGATACAAGGCCAAACATTTTCAATATAGTCATTTTAAGTTCATAAAGTAAACAATGATTGTAGTCAGAAATTTTAATCAGTATCAATCACTGAAATCACTGAAATGTAGGAAATATGTGTTAAAAGCATCAAACTATTCATTTAAAAAGCTTCAGTACTGGAGTATCTGGGTGGCACAGTGGGTAGTGTCAGACTCTTGGTTTTGGCTCAGGTCATGATATCGGGGTCCTGAGGTCGAGCTCTGCATCGGGCTCCACACAGCATGGAGTCTACTTGGGATTCTTTTTCCCTCTCCCTCTGCTCCTGAAGCCTGCTCTTTCATTCTCTCTCTTTAAAAGTAAATAAATAAATCTTTAGAAAAAAGACCCAATACTTTCAGCCTAGTTATAAGTCTTAGACATGTTTCAAGCTATTCAAAATGCATTATTTTTAAGTGCAATTTCCTAAATTCAAATGTCAAGGCTCCCAAGTTGTCCAAAGCACTGAGTTATGTTTTCACTTCCCAAATGATGATGTACCAGATGTTACTCTCATAACTTTCTTTTCTTTCATTATTTCCCTCTTCCAAGTTGGAGAAAAAAGTAGATTGTAGGGAGGAGGGAAGTATCTTGTCTGCTCTAACAAAATAGCATAGACTGTGTGGCTTAAACAACCAACATTTATTTCACATAGTTCCAGAAGCTGGGAAGTCTGAAATCAAGGTGTCATCAGATTTGTTTCTTGGTGAGGGGCTCTTCTCCTGGCTTGTAGATAGCTATCATCTCATTGTATGCTTACATGACATCTACTTTGTGTGCTCAAAGAAAAAGTTCAGGTTTCTTTTCCTCTTTCTCTAAGGATGCTAATCCCATTATGAGGACTCCATCCTTATGATATCATCTAAACCCAATTACCTCTCAAAGGTCTCACATCCTAATACCATCACACTGAGGATTAGAGCTTTAACAAAGCATTTTGGGAGGACATGTTTTGTTTATAACAGGGTATGACTGGAGGTCTAATCAGAGTAATATATTAATAAAATATGGCATTCACTTCAATTAGACACTGTGTATTCATGTAAAGAATTTAATCTTGTCCCAAAAGATGTGTGGCATTTGTCCTTGGCTTCTGGAAATTGGTATTTGCTTGTTTGAGGGCCTTAGGTTATCCAGAGAGAAACAATATGTTTTAGGGTTAGCACTTTGGGTCATGCAACATATTAGTCTACCAGGAGCCTGAGGTCAGCCCCATGGACAATCATTCAATCAATCCCACATAATGGAGAATCAATAAAAACTCTTAATACCAAGGCTCAGGTGAGTTTCTTGATTGGCAGCATTTCCTGTGCATTGTCACATATTGATACTAGAAGAGCAACACATTCTGATTCTATAGGAAGAAGACAACAGAAACTCTGCATTTGGTACTTTCGGTGTCTCCTATACTCTGCCCATATACTTCTTCCCTTGGCTTCCCTGTACACTTTCCCTTAATAAACAATAACCACAAGTATAATACTTGTAATAACTTTCAGTGAGTTCTGTAAGTCCTTCCAATAAGTTATCAAACCAAAGAGTGGTGCTGGGAACTACCCTTGACCCGAACTTAACAGTTGGTGTTAGAAGTGAAGGAGGTCTTGGAGACTGTGCTCTTTAACTTTGTACTAGCCCAAACTTCTTGCAATAGGTAATTATTATGTAAGTGAAAACTCTAGGAAGATGAGGATCTGTCTATTTTACCCGGTTTCATATGCTTACTATATAGTATAATGTTGAGTATGTGGTAGAGTTCCTATAAATATATATTGACTGAGTTTTAGGTTTACTGAGGCTGACTTTGAGGGCAAAGGAGCATTTGTGCTGTGGACTGCAAGATCACCAATGTAATCATAGTTAACTGTTCACCTGCTATATAATTTTCTCCTTCTATACTTGGAACAGGCAATTCTTTAAAATTCAACAAGTTCATTGAGAGCTTTCCTTTATCAGAGAATGTATTTAATGTTGTGATTGGGGGAAATATATGGCCCAGGTAGCAAAGATGGGTATGATATAATTCCTTCCCACTAGAAAAATAGATACCAAGTACTGTGATACTAAAGCAGGTATCTAATTCTTATTGATATGGGTAATAGAGATCACATATCAGTAAGATTTGAAATGAACTACAAGGAAGGTTAAGAATTACGTAGGTACAGAGTAACAAAAAAGTCAAATATAATAGTAACATCAATGTAACTATAGTAGTATTACTTTCAACCTTTATATATTTTATTATACCTATGACTCTATAATAATTGTCTAAAATATTTTATCACTAACTTTTAACCTCCAGTTTTGAAAATAATCTGACTTTAGAATTTTATACCAAAAAATTCTTATCTGTAATTGTTTTATATATACAAGGTTCAGCTCTAACTAATAAAAATATAAAAAGGTACCAATCTTAGAGTACATTTATAGAGGAGAGTAGAAAGAGGAGATTCAAACTACAACTTCTCTGTATATGATGAAAAGATGCAAATGCAAATGTCTTTAAGTACTATGATAATTTGACAAAATTTAGGTTATTTTACAAGTTTTTTCAAAATATTGTAAACCTCAAAGAGAATAAAATATCAATATTAAAATTTGAGTTAGTTAAAACTGGTTAAATAGCAAAAATTTTAAAATTAAGGGCAATATCTGAATAAGGTAAAATTTGTAGGAAAATCTGTCTCAACAGATTGTGACACAGCAGTGTTTCCTGAACTACTGAAGAAGGTGTTTCAGGAACAGAAGATTCTAGCATTTGTGAGCTTCTTTTGTGTGAGAAAGTGATGCCTTCTAGAACTTTTATTTACTCTACAGAAAAAAGTATCATTTAATACCATTAAAATTATTTTGGGCTTCCTTCCAAAATGGCACAAAAAATATAAACTTAATCAAGGGAGCAAAAGAATTATACACTGAAAACTACAAAACATTGCTAAAAGAAATTAAGGAAAAAAACAGATAAATGGAAAGACATCTGTGTTTATGGATTGAAAGATTTAATATTGCCAAAGTATCCATACTACCCAAAACAACCTTCAGATTCAAAGTAATCCTTATTAACAACTTTTTTTTCAGAAATGGGAAGAAAAAATCCTAAAATCCACATGGAATATCACAGGATTCTGAATAGTCAAAACAATTTTGATTTAAAACAAAAAGGTGGAGAATTCACACCTCCTGATTTTAAAATATCTTACAAACCAACAGTAATCAAAATGTAGCATAAAGACAGACAGATATATGAATGAAACAAAAAAGAGAACTCAGATATAAACACACAAATATGGTCCAGTGATATTTGACAAGGGTGCCAAGACTAGACAATGGGGAAAGGATCATCTCTTTGACATATGGTGATATGGTGTTGGAAAAACTGGGTATCTCTATGCAAAAAAATAAACACATAAAATTGGACCCTTACCTTACACTATATACAAAAATTAACTCAAAATGGATTAAAAACCTAAATGTAATACCTAAAATTGTAAAATTCTTAGAAAAAACATAGGAGAAAACCTTCATGACATTGAATTTGGCAATGATTTATTGTGTATTAAACCAAATTCACAGACAATAAATGTAAAAATAGACAAGTGGGATTACATCAAAGTTTCTGCACAGCAAAGAAAACAATCAACAAAATGAAAAAGTAACCTACAAAATAGGAAAAAAATATTTGCCAACCATATATCTTATAAGGAATTCATATTCATATATAAATTAGAACCCTTATAACTCAACAGCCAAAAAACACATTTAAAAATGGGTGAAGAACTTCAACAGACATTTCTCCAAAGGCATACAAATGACCAACATGAACATGAAAAGTGCTTAACATCACTAATCCAAGAGAAATGTTGAGTCAAAACTACTATGTGATATTACCTTGCATCTGTTAGTAGGACCACTAACAGAAAGAAAAAGAAAGAGAGAAAGAAAGAGAGAGAGAGAGAGAAAGAAAAGAAAAGAAAAGAAAAAAGAAAAGAAAAGAAAAGAAAAGAAAAGAAAAGAAAAGAAAAGAAAAGAAAAGAAAAGAAAAGAAAAGAAAGAGGAAGGAGTGAGGTTGGTGGAAAGGAGGGAGGGAGGGAAGGAAGGGGGGAGGGAGGGAGAAATGAAGGAAGGAAGGAATAAGGAAGGAAAGAAAAGGAAAAGAAAGGAAAGGAAGGGAAAGGGAAAGGAAAGGAAAGAAAGAAACAGAAAGAGAGAAAGGGAGGTAGGGAGGAAGGAAATAACAAATGTTGGTAACAATACGGAAAAACTGAAACCCTTCTACACTGCTGTTAGGAATACAAAATGATGCAAATGATGGGAAACAATATGGAGGTTTCTCAAAAAATTAAAAGGAAGGAAATTTTTTCAAATGCTACAACATGAATGAAACTTGAAGACATTACACTAAACGAAATAAGTCAATCACAAAAAGATAAATACATGATTCCACATATATGAGGTATCTAAACAGTCAAACTCAGAAACTGAAAGTAGAATGGTGTTTTCCAGAAGCTGGGGGGGGGAGGGGCAGGGGGCAAGGAGAATAGTTTATGGGCACAGAATTTCAGTTTTGCAAGATGAAAAATTTCTAGAGATCTGTTGCACAACAATGTGCATATAGTTAACACTAATGAATGTAAAACTTAAAAATGGTTATGATGGTGTTTTTTTATTATAACTTAAAAAAGAAAAAAGGCATGAGTTTATACTATGTTGTACTCACTCTGCTCCAAACAGATAGCAATGATGAAGAAAATATAAAAATGTAAGATTTAAATGGCATAGCCAAGTTCAAAGCAAGCTAAGCATCCCTGTGGAATGGAAACAAGCATCCCTACGGAATGGAAATGAAGGACTGAGTAGATTGGAGCCACAAGCTCCATATCCTGACATCGGTAGTGTGCCCCAGAGTTCCACTTCGGTCAAGTCAATGGGAATAAAATCCCTCTATGCAGGATGGGGGCCGATGGCAGACTACATGCTCACACCAGTGGCTAGGATAGTCTTGCTGCTCCAACAGTAAAAAGGCAAAAATAAAAATGCTGATACTACTTTAGACAAGATCTAGTGAGGGACACAGCCTCACAATGAGGGGAACTTGACCTAGCCCCCTTCCATAACCCCGGTGTTACCCTAGGATAAGAGCCTTGAAATGACTCTAACATCTTGTGCCGAACTCCTGGAGGCTGGATAGCAACAACAGCAACAACAACAACAACAACAATAAACTAGAAAATGGGAGCAGACCTCTAAGGAAGAAGCCCATGAGGTGGGGCAGGGGAAGGGACAGAAATGTTCCTGCAGACCAAAATTCCAAACACATGGAGAACTAATTTTAAATTCTAAGATAATTTCAACCAAATTCTAAAAATGATTGCCCAAAAAAATCAATGATTAAAATATAAATTTATTACCAAAGAAATTGAACTTATAGGAAAGTCTGACAAAGTATTATAAGAATGCTCAGAGAGATAAATGAGTTAATAACCTCCTGTAAAAAGAGCCAGATAGTAAAAACAGGAAGAAATCTATCAAGATCAGGTGGATATTACTCAGAAACCATTCGACATCCAAAAATGAAAAACATATTGATTGAAATCACAAAAAGCTGGTATTAATTCTAAAGTAGATGAATTTGAGTTTCTCACATAAGTCATTTGAGCATTATTAGCATCAAGATAGAGAAATAAAATGTATATGGGTTAAGAGTTAAAATTTCCCAGAACTGAAGAAATGTGAATCTTTGGATTAAAAGTATATTCTGAATTTCTAACAAGATAAATTAAGATAGGTTCACAACAAGATACATAGTTGTTAGATGTGTAAAACATGAAACATAAAAAGGAAATTTTTTTCCCATATAGTTATCTACAAAGGAAAAATATTCAACTGGCCGTAAACTTCCCACAATCAACAACAGATGTCAGAAACCAAGGGAATATAATTTTCAAACTGCTAGGGAAAGTACAGGTCTAGTGGAATTGTAAAATTATCTGAACTATAATAAAGAGTAAAAAGTGAAAAATAAAAAGTGAAAAGAAGGCATTTTCCTGGACACTAGGACGAAATGAATTTACTACCTACAGACCCTCACACCCAAAACAAAGATTTCTTTTACAAGAAAAATAAATTTCAGAGGGGCCAAATTGGCTATGCACACAAACCCAAAAACTATATACATAAAAAGTATTTTAAAGATTGGGGAATTTAGAGGCATCTGGGTGGCTCAGTCATTTAGCATCTGCCTTCGCCTGGAGTGGTGATCCCAGCATCCTGGGAGCTAGCCCATGTCGGGCTCCCTACTCAGCATGGAGCCTGCTTCTCTCCCTTTCCAGCTCCCCCACACTTGTGTTCCCTATCTCTCTATCTCTCCCTGTCATAAAATCTTAAAAAATAAATTAAAATAAAGATTGGTAAATTTAACTATTAGCTATAGAATAATAACTAATCATGCATATGATTTTCTTTTAAAGTGTCATTAATCAAACTGGCAAGAAGTATGGTGGTGTTCACTAGGGAAGGCAGCATCCTAAGGTCAACCAGCTTTGGGGAAGGAGGATATAAACAAAAAGTAAAATACGTAGCAGACTATGTCCTTATATGTGCATGTAAAAAAATAAGAGTAAATCACTAAAGATGTAGAATTATAACCTATATTTACAAACTAGCAGAATAAAAACAGAGTAGAAAAAAAAGTGTCAAACCAAGGAAATAAAAAAAGAACATGGAAGCAAAAAAAAAAACCATACAAACTACAATGGTAAAAACAAATTCAGATGCATCAGCAATCTCATTAAATGCACATGAATTAAACTCCACTATTAAAACACAGATTTTTCAGAATGGATCTTAAAATTTTATCTCTAAGCTACCCAGCAGTCCCTTCATCTTTCCCACTCTCTCCTGTCTCCTGGTGAGGGGGAGAAATCAGATATCACAAGAAATTCATTCCTAGTTTAAAAATGAATACAAACCAGGTGAATGACATTAGATAAAAGATACCATTTGGACTCTAAGTAGCTTCTTTAAGACCAGTTGGGGTTGCCCCCAGTCATGTGCCAACCCCCGTTGGCCTTTACTGGCTATAGCCTCCATTGGTATGCCTAACCACACTGTTCAACATGAAGTAGAAAACTGTTTTTTAAAAGAAAAATTCAAGCCTTAATATAAGCCAAAAACACCTCAAGAAAGCCTATGCTAACAGCCTGCTTTTACTCACCACAGGGCCCCTGGCTGTGCTGGTGTTCTCCTGCAGAGGCGTGCCACACAACAGGACATGATACTGCAGGAGTGATGGAGCCCTGATGCTCTCTTCTCTTTCAGGTTTTCTTCCCCTAGTATTAGCCTTCTCCAGACTTATAACAAAACTTTCAGGCTTGTGCCCATCATTTAAAATTTAACAGAACAGAGATTCCAGAAATGGACCCTGAACTCTATGGTCAACTAATCTTTCACAAGTCAGGAAAAAATATCCAATAGAAAAAAGACAAGTCTCTTCAATAGTGGTACTGGGAAAATTGGACAACTACATATAGAAGAATGAAAATGGACCATACTCTCACACTATACACAAGATAAACTCAAAATGAATGAAAGACCTCAATGTGAGACAGGAATCCATCAAAATCCTAGAGGAGAACACAGGCAGTAATCTCTTCAACATCAGCCACAGCAACTTATTTCAAGACAAGTCTCCAAAGGCAAGGGAAACAAAAGCAAAAATGAACTTTTGGGACTTCATCAAGATAAAAAACTTCTGCACAGCAAAGGAAACAGTCAACAAAACAAATAGGCAATCCACAGAATGGGAGAAGATATTTGCAAATGACATTACAGATAAAGGGCTGGTATCCAAGACCTATAAAGAACTCATCAAACTCAACATTTTAAAAACAAATAATCCAGTCAAGAAACTGGTCAAAGACATGAACAGATACTTCTCCAAAGAAGACATACGAATGGCTAACAAACACACGAAAAAATGTTCAACATCACTAGCCATCAGGGAACAAATCAAAACCACATGAGGTATCACCTTACACTAGTTAGAATGGCAAAAATTAACAGGACAAGAAACAAGTATTGGCAAGGATGTGAAGAAAGGGGAACTCTCTTAAACTGTTGGTGGGAATGCTAACTGGTACAGCCACTCTGGAAAACAGTATGGGAGTTCCTCAAGATGTTAAAAATAGATCTACTCTATGACCCAGCAATTGCACTACTGAATATTTACTCCAAAAGATGTAGTGAAAAGAAGGGGCACCTGCGCCCCAGTGCTCATAACAATAGCCAAACTGTGGAAGGAGCCAAGATGCCCTTCAACAGATGAATGGATAAAGAGGGTGTGATACACACACACACACACACACACACACACACACGCACACAATGAAATATTACTCAGCCATCAGAAAAGATGAATACCCATCATTTGCATCAACAGGGATAGAACTGGAGGAGATTATGCTAAGCAAAATAGTCAACTAACTCAACAGAGAAAGACAACCATCACATGGTTTCACTAATATGTGGAACATAAGGAATAGCACAAAGGACCATAGGGGAGGGGAGGGAAGGAGAAATCAGAGAGGAAGAGGAACCATGACAGACTATGGACTCTGGGAAACAAACTGAGGGTTTCAGAGGGGAGGGCAGTCGGGGGATGGGGTAGCCAGGTGATGGGTGTATGTGTATTAAGGAGGGTATGTGTGGTGATGAGTACTGGGTATTACATGCAACTAATGAATAATTGAACACTACGTCAAAAACTAGTGACGTGCTATGCAGTGGTTAACTGAACATTAAAAAAAAAATCAAAAACTTAATAAATCAGTTAAACACCAGCACTCCCTCCAATTAGTTCTATCTGGAAAGAGTGATTTCGAAAGTAAGAGTCCTGATGATCTATGTCAGCCATGCCATACTTATAATCAAAGGAAAATTGTTCCCAGTCACCTCTACCATAAGCAGGGAAAGATCATGATTCTTGGTATGAGGCGAGCTGATTTAAGAGAAAGGAAAAACTGAATATCTGGTTACCCCAAACAGGTAACTCAACAGGCAATTATTGGCATTCTAAGGCATTAACTCCTTCACAAAAAAGCACCCACAGTAAAATTATCTAGTCAAGAATTTCTTAAAACCCCTCCTATGGGCTCAAGCCTCCTGTGTTTTAAACCTAGTTTTGAGCAAGAATCATAAAAAATATGCATCTCTGAACATGCTTCAGAGTGGGAAGTTCACCTATCTCACTCTGAATACTTAGGCTCCTCCCAGGAACTTTGGGATTGCACTCAACAAAGGTGCCCCTCCCCAGCCCTGCCCACCCCCCACCACACACACACACACACACACACACACACACACGCGCGCGCGCGCACACACACACACACCTATACAATTGTCCCCTGCCTACAATACTATTGTCAGATTTTCTGTGCTTTTCTTCTTGCCAAACCTTTGAAAATGAACTCCGGTCCAGAGAGCTGAATTCATTGTTTTTGTACAATTGCTAGTTTTCTCTTCACTTTATGACTGATTAAATCCTTAAGTCAGTATTATCCTAAGATCATCTCCATATTTTAGTTTCTATTACAGTCAAAACTTTATTTTTAAGATATCACTTATGTATTTGAGAGCTAGTGAGAGAGAGAGACTGAAGAGGAGGAGAGGTAGAGGGATGCTGAGCAGGGAGTTCAATGTGGGATGTGGGGCTTGATCCCACAACTCTGAGATCACGACCTGAGCCCAAGGCAGATGCTTAACCTGATTCACCCGGGTGCCCCAAAACTATTTTTTTAAAGCTTAACTAATTGGAATTATTCAAAACAACAATCTTTTTTTTTTTTTGCTTATTTAAATTCTTACTTTAAAATATAGATGCACAATAAGTGGACATTAAGAACCGTTAGAATTATGGCACATTAAGAATGAAAGCTCATTTTTGTTTTAACCAAAAATGTATTTATCTGTGTTATACTGAATAGGATGGTTGAAAAAAATGTGCATGTACACATCTAGTATATGAATGCAAATGCATATCTGAATATGCTCAGAACAAAACAATAACTTAAAAATCCTAATAGGAATGACAGATAATATCACTAAAAAGAAAGCATACTATAGCAGAGATTCATTTAACTGAATATGAAAAGAGCTTAATAAAAGCTATTTAATACTTAATATAAAATCTCATAGACATAAGTGAATTTCCTGAATAACTATGCTATTTACTGAGATCATAGAAAGTAAGGGTGGAAATCTTTAAGCACGATTTTCGAGGATATCTCTTTGTGAACTATAAATAGGCAAATTCCCTTCTGAGAGAACAGAAATTATATAAATATATGAGATTCAGTGCAGCCACACTCTCCCAATCCAATCCATAAATTATTATCTTCAGAGTCCAACAGGTATCAGACAAGAGTTAACTATTTTAAAATATCAGTGCTCATAATGCAGCCACTGTGCTACCTAATTTTGTCAGTTTAAGGTTGAGAACACAGTGTCCAACACACTCTGTTATAGGTCCAGAAATTAAGCCAAAGAGGGGATGTAACTTGCCCAAAGAGAAACAGTAACTGAAATGTAAATAAAACTCAAATATACAGTCCCTAATTCAGAGCTCATTCCATAAATTCACCTTGTCTTTGAAGTGATCAGTTATGACAGGAATCTATTGTATTAGGGACTGAACAGATTTATTAAAGACAAACAAAACACAACCTATTCTGAAAAATTTTCTCCACAACACAACAGAGAAGACTCCCAGACAAACTGAATACTTTAACCTCTTAAACCATTCTCTGTGTTTAAAAGAGAAGTAACAGAGAAAACAAAAACATCTTACCCTTTGAATTAAACAGTAAGGTAAAATTCAAAAGATTGACATATCTTCTAGAAGTAGAAGCCAGACAAAAAGAATTTATATTGTATAGCGAGTAACTAGCTCTTCCTCAAGAGGGCATGATCCTTTACATTGTAAATAGTAAAAATCTGAATAAAATCCTGACATGTTGGGTCAGAAAATCTAAAATGACTTCAACTTCTACTTTTCTTCCCTAAAATAATGGTTACTCCACTAGCTCTCAATGCCACATTATGTGTGCACACAAGCACACACACACACACACACACACACACACACACACACACACACACACTTTACAAGGTACTTACTGAGCTGTAGAGATAGCCTTCACCATTCATGGCCACATAGAGGCTGGCCTTCACCCCTTGGATAGCCACCACACGTAGGCCCACAGGAATTAGATTGAAGAGGGCTGGAGAGGAAAACAGAAGACAGAAGAAAGAATAGGTGACCTTTTGAATAAGTCATCCTGCTTCTTAAGATGCCTCTTTGGAGAATTAAAAATGATGAATTGAAATTAGTAGGGAGAGAGAGGGAGACTGAGGAGATGAGGAGATCTGGCTTCTTATCTCTGCACCACCTTTAATTACCTATGTGACCCCAGGTAAATCACATAAGCTCATCTGGAGCAAAGGGGTTACATTCCATTAGAAGGTCTCTATGGGCCTCACAGTTTTATTTCACAAAATGAACACATACTCAAACAGTATAATATGATTTTTTTCCGAACAAATAAGTAATTTGAACCAAAACATTCTCAACAGTAGAAAATGTAATTGTAGACATGAGTAATTATAAAATATGATCTTTATAACCTATACCAGAGTGTGTTGTTTTCGGATTTTTCCCTGTGGCCCTAAACATTGTCTTGAATACAGAAGATAAAGATAAAAATCCTGGCTCATTCTTAGCTACATTGGTGGAATGAGAGCATTTCTTTTTATAGTTCAATTCTTTTACATGTAAATGTAGATATATAAATAGATGGATCAGTAATTGATAGCTTAAGCTCTAATGAACTTATTTTGTATCTCAAAATATGTACACACACTCATATACACACATATGTATACAGACATGAACAAAACCACTATAAACATTAAAAATTAACTTGTTAAATTTAATTCAATATCCTAAGATGAAATGGGAACCTGCTTGTAGTCTTTAAATATTTGGGTTGTCCATCACCGAAAATATTCAACAGTCTACACGTCTACTTGGAGAAGGTACTCAAAGACCAGAAAGAAAAACAAGAAGACAATCTATTTTTCTTCCAATGATGTATTTTTTATGAATTATATCTCCCTAGCACTACCCTAGTTACTGTTACAATTATAAAATGAGCATAAGCATAAAACATTGCTTCTTCCATGAAAGAATTCACATTATATAAGGGAAGAAAGTAATCATATAGGCTTTACAGTTGACAACATGGCTATGGACTAAACCATCTCACAGCTGCATGCAGAAGAGCATATATCTAGAGTTCACTTTAATCTCCTGATTTAGTTACAAGTCCTTATCCCTCTTTTCTACTGATAAAATGTCCATCAGTTCTGGTCATCTTCTTAGTCTTGAATGTAAAATGTATGCAAATCCACCCAAGGGCTACCTGGAATGCCTGATTATTCTCAATTTCTCTCAACTTGGAATGGTAAGCTAAACAACACACACACACACACACACACACACACACACACACACACACACACACGTATTTGGCTTCCAGTCAAATGTTCATCTGATAGTTGTAAAGGATCAAGCCTGAGATCACAGGTTTACTATAGCAGGTTTTAATTCCTAGATGTGCTTGACACTGGACCAATCTCTTTGCCTCTTTGAACCTGTTTCCTCATTTGTCATGAAAGTTGAGAGTATGAGATGTTCAAGAATTATTAGCTCAATTTGAATCTGAACTGGTTTTGTTGTTCCTATATTCTTACCACTGTCCTTGTGCTACTGAAATAACTTACAAGACCTTAAAGTCTAGTTGGGGAGAGAAATCTAAGACATATGGAATAATCTGATATAGTGTATAATTTATTTCTATAATTAAATATAATATATGCATTCTATATATATTCTCTATGTTACAGAAGTTCAGGAAAATGGAAGGTCTGTGTGGCCTGAAATATTCAGGAAATGTCTCTCATGGAAGATAGGACCCAGCTTGACACTTAAAGAAAGGGCAGAATTTCGGTAAGCCAAGTACAGAAACACATTTTGGTGGGACAGGACTTTGGGTGGTTTTGGAGAATAATGGATGTGTACAGAAAGGGACAGGCAACTGGATTTGATTCACATGAGAGAGAAATGAGAATGAGCACTATGTAGATAAAGTAAGGATAAATATCTGAATGTCTGTCACTCTAATCTTAGAGATCTGAACTCTGCCAAATGGAAAACAAGACGTATGACGCATAAAGATTCGAGCAGCAACAGATTACAAAAAAGTGTGAGATTTGCAGATGACATAGTTTCTAAACTCACCACTTAGAAACTACCTGGCTTGGAGCCATTCATTTAACCTCTGCTTTAATTTTCCCATCTGTAAAATGAACATAATAGTCCTCACTGCATAGTGTTTATAGAAGAATTAAATGCATTATGTACACTTCAAAGTATTTCATAAACAGAAGGGTGTTCTCTTGATATTAGAGTTCTTTGTCATTAACCTATTATTCTTTTGCTTCTCAAATAAGGTTACCATAAGGTCTGATCTAACAAGGGACGTTGTCTCACTAATATCTATTGCATTTATATTCAGAAAATTGCTTAAGACTTTTAAAAAAAACTGTATTTTTGTGCAACACTTAATTTTCAAAGTGTCAATCAATTCATCATTGTATTTGATCCCCAATCATCAGCACTACAGGACATTTAGGACATAATGATTATCCTAATTTTTAGAAAGACCAACAGATTTAGAGAGGTAATCCAAATGAAACCGCACCTGAACAAAAGTTTTCTGGCTCTCTCATGTGGTTATCTGCCTAAAATATTGTGTGTCCTCCTTCTTCCTTTTTAAGCTTAATTTCCCCTGATATCCATTCTTGTCTTTTCACAAAGTCAGACTACATTTCTCTACATATCACAGAGCTGACTGTGGTTATGGACTCAGTAAAGGCCAATGAGATGTGAGTAGAAAAGTCTCTGAACACTTGAAGACTCTTTCCTTAAAGACAGTTTCTAGGTTTCCTTTACTCTCTTCTCAGTCCTCTGCCTTACTGCTGTTTGGACTGGCATGAGGGGGTAGGGGGAACGCTGGATCGTCTGAGACCATGAAAACAAGGGCTACCCCCAAGGGAGTAGTGGCAGGTGAGCTGGAAGGAGTTGGGTCTCAGAGGATATTGTGGGGCAATGGCACCAGGCCAGCATTCAATTACCTAGGTCTAACTTTTATGTGAGAAAAATAAGGCCTTGTTATTTTAATCTGTATTATGCAGAGTCAACCCTAATCCTCACTGATAGAGAGTGCTAAAGAAAGCAGAGTTAATATGTAAGGTACCAACTAAATGTAAGGTGCTTCTACATGGTAAATAAATGCAACTACTAGAAAGCATCAAGTTCATTGACAATTCTTATGAGAAAGAACAATGAAATCCAAAATTGTGCAAAATGTCTTTTCGACCTAAAGATTTCCCAGGACAAATGCTAAGAACACTGGTCCATTTAGCTGAAACAGTCATAGCAAAGCAACTTTAAAGCTGTTCATACCTGAGGAGAGTGTGAAAATTACTAAAGCCAGGCAAGGACAAAGGCAAGAAGCTGTGACAGTCATACACGAACCGGAAAGTGATAATGGTTTTTTAGATGGTATGCTCTGGGAGATTTAGCAAGTCCATTAAAAAAAAAATCAGTAAACACTTTGGAATGAAACTTTTTCATGGTAAAAGTTAAAAACTAACTACTCTCTCCGGGGGGGTCTGCATCTGCCTCCTAAAATCATGAAAAGTGGCAAATGATGTACCCTCATCTATTATTTATCTTCCTTGTAGCACACAGGTTCTAGCCCACAGAAGTCCTTTGCTATGCATAAGAATTCCTCCCATGTCTCCAGTCTTGCTCTCCACCCTCAAAGCCACAGGCCTTACTCATAGTAGTAAGTGGGCCACACCATTATTCAAGCCCCTTACATCTCTTGATGGTTTTTCCCTGCTTACACTTACATGGTTTTTCCCTCTAGGCACTACACAAAGTCTCTGCCCTGACCCTCAGCACCCTTTGCAATCTGGCTTCAAAGAGCATTTGGAAGTTGATCATCCGCTACTCATTCCAGTCACCATAAGCAGCTTTATAGAATTTCCCCCATTTCCTACGTTCCCCTTGATCTTTAATGATGTTAAAGTTTCTTTTCTTTTGTTCTCTCTTTTTGAAAAAGCTGCCTTCACTATTCAACCGCACCAGGAGTCTTACCCAAACCCTTCTGAGATGGCTGTTTCCTTTTCCATCATTGTATAATTTATCAGTATATCTCTATAATAGAATTTGGAACATGGTATTATAGCCATTTATTTACAAATCTATCTCCATCCATAAAATGAAAACTTCTGAGGGTACATCTCTGTAATTTCTACCCCAGCTGTATGTACATATCTTACATTTAATAAATGTTACTGATCATGAAAAGGCACATTACCAGAATCTGTGACCTTCTTATTAGAATAAAAGTACTTTTTTTTAAGATAAAAAAGAAATTAAAAGACTTAAAACATCTCAGCCTGATAATAAAAGTTATATATACACAAAGCATGCATTTCTGCTACATGATACTATTCCTTCTAATATATTTATTTACTGCTTCTAGTAATTTGATCACCCTCTTCTTACTTTTAACCCCATATTTTTGCTTACTATATTCTCTCTCTCTCTGATTGGAAGGTTCTTATCCCCATATCTTCATACTGAAACCCCTCCCATGCTTGAAATGACACACCAAATACCAAGGCTTTCTCTCACTCCTAAGCTGCCCTTTTCCTGAATCTAGACTATTTTCACCAGAGTTTGTAATTTTCTTCCTTAAAAAAAATTTTTTTCCTGTCCTAACCACAGCTAGATTGTAAGCTCCCCAAGCAAATATCACATCTAAACCACACTTGTATAATACAGAGAAGAGGAGAGTGTGAGAGAGGAAGAAAAAAAAGGAGACAGAAACAGAAAGAGAAAGCTTGAGGGAATAAACAGAGTAATATATATTCTATTTACATTCAGAATCACAGTAAACATTTGCTGAGGACTAACATTATAAGCCAGAGATTTAAGCCAAGCATCAAATCTCATATTCAGGCATTTTCTCAATCTTATCCTTTCCAAAAGGAATATCTCATTCTAAACCTTTATATAAATCTAACTCTTATATTTTGAAAAGTAAAATAATGGAGCTGGTATTCTTGGGATCCATACAAAACTCAATTACCACCCATAAAAATGGTATGAAGAAGGCAATGAGGGGAAAGGATAGTTTCTTCAGCAAACAGTACTAGAAAACCGGAATATTGATATCCAAAAGAATGAAATTGGACCCCTATTTTATACCATAAACAAAAATAACTCAAAATGGATTAAAAATCCCAACATAAAACCTGAAACTATAAAACCCCTAGAAGAAAATATAGGGGAAAAATTTGTTGACATTGGTCTTGGCAGTGATTTCTTACATATAACACCAGAAGTGTAGGCAACAAAAGCAAACGAAAGAAGTGGGACTACATCAAACTAAAAAACTTCTGCAAAACCAAAAAAACAATCAACTGAATTAAAAGGTAACCTGAAAAATGGGGAAAAATATCTTTAAACTGTATAACTGATAAGGGTGTTAATATCTTAAATATATAAGTAACTTCTACAACTCAATAGCAAAACCAAAATAACCCAACTAAAAAATGGGCAAAAGACTTGAATAGACACATGTCCAAAGACAATATACAAATGACCACTAGGTACATGAAAAATGTTTAACATCATTACTCACAAGGGAATGCAAATTAAAACCATGATGAGATACCATCTTATACCTGTTCAAATATCAATAAATAAATAAATAAACAAATAAAAAAGCAAATGAATAAATATTGTTGACAGGATGTGGAGAAATTAGGAACTTTGTGTACTACTGATCGGAATGTATAGTGGTGCAGCTAATACAGAAAATAGAACAGAGGTTCCTCAAAATTTAAATATAGAGCCACCATATGATCTAGCAATCCCTCTCCTTGGATATATGGAAAAAGTTGAAATCAGGATCTCAAGAACATATAGGCCCTCCTATGTTCATTGTAGCATTATTTACAATAGCCAAGATGTACAAAAAACTTAAATGTCCATGGATGGATAAGTAAAGAAAGGCAATGTGACATATACATATAATGGAATATTATTCATCATTTTTAAAAAAGAAAATCTTGTCATATGCAATAACATGGATGAATCAGGAGGACACTGTGCTAAGTGAAATAAGCTAGTCCTAGCATTATTCCATTACATTATTCCACTTACATGATGGATCTAAAATAATTAAACTCATGAGAGCAGAGTGTAGAATGGCTGTTGCCAGGAGCTAGAGGGAGGGGCCGATGGGTAGCTGTTATTCAAAGGATGTAGTTTCAGTTATATAAGATGCGTAAATTCTAGTGATCTGCTATACAACATGGTGCCTATGGTTAACAATACTAAACTGTGCACTTAAAAAATATCAAGAGAGTAGATCTGTTAACTGTTTTCACAAAAAACAAAAAAAAAAAAGGAAAAGCAAAGGGGCACAAAGAAAATTTTGGAATTGATGGGTATGTTTATTACCTTGATTGTAGTGATGGTTTCATGAGTGCATGTATATATCAAAACACAACAAACTGCAAACATCAAATATGTAGTTTGCAGGGGTTTTCTTTGTTGTTGTTGTTGTTGTTTGGTGTGTCAAATATACCTCAAGAAAGTGGTGGGTGTTTTTTTTTTAAGTAATAAAGGAAAATTATAAAAAAAATCTAGTAGATGAATTGCATTGATACAGTCAGTTCTCTCCTTTTCCTTCTATTTATATGCTTTGTCATATAAACATGCAATGCTCTAAAAGGATATTCTGCCTTATCCCTTGACACAGGGCTCAACTATGTGACTTGCTCTGGCCAATAGGATGTTAGCAAATGCAAGCAGAGTCTGAAAAAGAGCTCATTTATTCCCATTTGTTCATTTCTCCTGGGCCACTGCATTAAGAAGAATATGCACAGACTAACCCAGTTGTGCCAGGAAAAGGATATAAGACACTTAGAGCACGATAAAGTGGTTTCAGTAATCCAGCCCACGCAAGTCTAGACTAACAGATAGCTGACCCCCAAATAAGTAATTAAGACAAGATCAACAGAGCTACCTGGCTGACCACCCCAGTCACATGAGACATAAACACTGTTGTTGCATGCAATGGAGGCTATGGCATTGCTGGATACACAGCATTATTGTAATAATGTATAGATGACTAGCAAAAGGTATTTACTGGGGGAAGTACGTGATGGATTTGAAATGTCCTGATACCATACAACCAAAAATTCTCATATATATAACAATCCTCAAAATGTACACAATATTACCATTCATCAACTATGAAGCTAAAATAAATTTTTATAAATTAAAATAAAATTATAAAGGATAATTTTTTACTAATTGTGCTACAGGAAAGACTGAATTAATTTTTTAGGAAATAATTACAAGATTGTTGCCATATGAAAAGAAGTTCAAAGATTATATAAACAAATCATGGAAAATAAATGTATAGACTAGCATCCATCAAGTAATTAAAATGTTTTATTTCCCTAGATTTTACCATTTTTGTGATAGCTTTCAGCTTTTTAAAATTTAATCTTTTGTGATTTATTTTCTCGCCTTACTCACTTTTGTACCTAATTTTCATTTCATCATGCTATATTTGTTTTTTATGAGGGAAATTGTATAACTTCAGGACCAACAAAATTTCAGTCAGTCTCAGGTTGAAATTTAAGTGGCAGGAGAGAATGAAAGAAAAGTAACACATGAGGTAGGAAAAACTAAAAAGATTATATTCATGGAATGCCTGCTTTTTTTTCAGGCATCATGGAAGGCATTCGGACATGTAAAATGTCACTTTTAAAATAAGTATCTCACTACTTGGCTTTATTTCAGGGTATAAAAATTCTTAACTTCTTTTTTGGATACCAAGTGAATAAAGAAGGGAATGAAAATTGTCATCCTAAACTTTAGGGTATGATTCCATAGCCTTAGCCATTTGAACTTTCATATGGTATCTTATAAGTATCTCTATAATGTCTCTGATCCAAAACATTTGTATTCTTCCATAAATATCTATTGAGCACTTAGTATATGCCACATGTCATGCTTAGGATGGGGAAATTGTGATGTAGCCACAGATGCGGTCCCTGGGGGATAAACCTTCATCTGTAATCCTTCCTGTGGTTCCTACTATCCTGTAGGCAACTTAAAGGGCCTGGAAACTGTTAATATTATCCTCATTGCCTAATATATAGCATTCTGGTCTCACAAGCCACTATACAATATTTGCCAAATAAATAAATGAATTAGCAGTGGTTTCTCTTAAAGCTTGCTTATGCATAGCTTTTCTTGGTCACATTCCCAGCATGCAAGAAAATTAAGCATGTAAGAAATTAAGCATGCAAGAAAAACTGACAATATTTACCATACATAGAATGTATTTAAATATGGGATCTAAAGAGAAAGCCAGAAAATTTACATGACACAAAGTCCGAGAGGATGAAAGCCTAGAATATATGGGGCTGGTGTGTGTGTGAATGGTGAAGCATGTTTTAGAAGGAATGATGAAGAAGGGAAGAGTTTGGGGAAATCTGTAACAATCAAGATAATAGACCACTTAAGAAATTATACTGGATCTGAAAAATGTACCTTGTAAAAATCCTGTGCTCTTATCAATTTAATTTCTTCCTGACTGTTACCCACACAAAATAATTCTTGTGACAAAAAAGGTAGCAATCTATCCAAAACACATCAGAACACATTTACAGTGACAACCAGCGAAGGTGCAAAGGAGAAGGAAAAGAAGAGGAAGAGAGGAAAAGAAAGAGAAAGAAGGGAGAGAAAAGGTCATTATGAATTCTTCTTACAACAGGTAAATCTAGTATCTTCCTAAGCAACTTGTAAAAATGGATTCCTTATTGCTTGTAATAGTGAACATGTATAAAAGACCATAGTCGTGTTTTCAAATTCCAGGTTGAACCTGAGAATGGGCAATGGAAAACACGCATTTTGTGACCCACTAAAAACCCAAATTAAATTTATAGTGGAAGATACTGAGAGTGAATAGAGATATTTGGGTTTATACAATATGTATGCTCAATATCACATTGTTTTGAAAGTTATCATTTCCCACACATCAAAATGTTCTCAATAAAAATACTTCATTAGAGTGTGAATAATATCATATCCTACAAAAATCTGAACCTAAAATTTAGTTGGCATCAGGTTATTTTTCCATATAATCCTATAGTCTCCTGTAATAACATTTGTAATCATAGTGTTTATGGTAATATTTGAAAGCCATTCAATTGATTTTCATTAGTCATAAAAATACTATTTCTGGACTTTATCACTTACTAAGATCAACTCTTCCCCCTCTTCATTTTCAATAGGCAAATGATCTATAGAATAGTCAATAAACTAAGAGATAAATAGTCTGGGCTCTTAACTCCTCCAACACCAAAGTGCTCATATAAGTTATGGTATAACATAGCATTTATTCAGGCAAATTAATTGCTGCCTCATCCTAATTCCACAGAATTACACAACACTTACCATACTGCTTTTTCATATTTATATGCTTGCCTAAACCTCCCAGCAAACAAGGAATTTTTCAAGAGTGTGGCATACCCTTTTTTCATCCAAGGTACATTGCACAGTAGAAGCCTAAACAATTGTCATTGAACTTAACTCTCTAAAATAGATTTCCTTCCAGAATTTAAGGGAAAGATATGATAGTCCCTACTTTAGCTTTTAAGGAAACAAGACTAGGATGAGGACTGAACTTGGAGGACATAGCTCTCAGTCATCAGCCGTAGTTCTAACATTTAACAGCTTTGTGACCTTGGTGACTGGAAGTAATGTAACCATGTTGAGCCTTAGTGTCCACTCTGAATGCTTCACTGACTTGTTATGATGATGAGTTAAGATATTATTTTTTAAATACTTGTTAAACCATAAAGGAAGGTACAAAATACCACTATTGACATGGCTAGGGGTGGGGGGTAAGGGACACTTGGGTCATCATTATCTCATATTTTAACAAGTTTCTTAAGATGTCGTGGCAGGAAAAAAAAGCAACATATTTCATCTTATATATTTAAGATTTAGTGAGTAAAAACAACTATGTATTTAAAACAAAACAATGAAAACAACATAAAAACATACTTTAGGCCACGGTGATTCAGTACTTTTAGTCTGATGCCTTACTTTATAAACAATTGGTCAAACAACCCAACTTTCTGATTTATTTTCTCCACTGAATTTACTGACTTATAGAACTAATGAGTGGTTTGAGGCTTAGAGACTTAAATTTTTTTCTTCTAAATATTGGTCAATAGCAAACATTGTGAATTTTCAACATACTGAAAATGAGCAACATGATGATCCCTTTCTTGGACAAACACTAATAGAAATGTTGCCTTAACTCTGGCAGAAGTCCTGCCACTGGCCTTTAAACCTGATATTATCATAGAACCTTTCCTGTATTACTTCAGAAATGTTTAAAAACTTGCATAATTAATAAGTCAATTCAATGTGATTCTCTTTTTTTTCCTAAGGATGAAAAATGACGCATGTCACTATCAATAATGAAAGCAAATGCCCATCATCACTCATCCTCTGCAGGCAATTTATCTTACACATCAGACTTGTCTTATGGTCCCCATGAAGAACTCTCTGAACAGCACAGGTGTCAGTCCAGATCAAAGGGCATAAACATCCTCCAAAAAATCTTTCATGTTTCAAAGGCTTTAGATTTACATCTTCCACAAATCTTCCATCAAACACTGCATTGCCAAAACTGATACTGTGCCTGTCAGGTTTATTCATTAATTCATCACATATATTCCAGACACTGTGCTAGGCACTTGTAATACATTGATGAAAAAGACAGACTTGGTACCTGCAATCATGGTGGTGAAAGTCTATAAAATAGGAAAAAATAACTCTACATGTGAGCTCTGCAACCACCATTACAGATGAGGGCACCGAATCTCAAAGATGTGGTTTTCCCAAGGTCACAAAGTCAGCCAAGAAAGAACTAGGATACAAACCTAGGTTCTGGTGGCTGTAAGGCTATAAAACATTGTTGCTCTAAGAAAAAGAGAATTTCCAGTAACCATAATCTAAGTAGTTGTAAAGAAAGTGAGAAAAAAAATGGGACTATAATAAACATATTTGGAAGCCTTAAATGGAATTTGTCAGCCAAGGAGAAATTCCCCACTCAGAAAGTACAAAACCTTTAGTTCCTCTTAGTTAAAATTACACGCAGACAACAAAAGGTAACTTGCTTGAGATGGTTTCAATATGCACAACCAAAGTTTTGCACTTCATTATCATTAATTACCAAAACAAGAAAGCACTTTTGAAAATTTATGCACACAACACTGATGAGTAATTATATTTAAATAGTGGGAAGTCAGTGAAAAAGCCACAAGGAAACATTCACAATTCCACTCAAGTTATACTGACATTGACACTCAAATGTTATATTTACTAATAGTGATTAATACACACACACAAACATATATATACATACACGCTATATAATATCTATGATACAGTACAATATGTAACTATAAATTATATTTCTACTTTATTCCAAAAATATTAAGTGGATCTATAGAAATAAATGTGGTAAGATTTTTTTTCTTAAAAAAATGGAGGAGGGAAAAAGAATTTGAAAAATAAGAGGATCAGTATTCTCTACCTTAAAATCTATTTCAGCTCACTTCTCCTATTGTCCCTATGTACAAAATTTTTCCAAAGTACATTTCATCTATCATTCAATTGCAATTGCTTAGTAATATTCATTTGTTTCCCATGTCCTAAAATATAAGGTGTAAACTTCTCCAGGTATCAGTTAAGCACTCTAAAATATGGTCCTGTGATAGCTCCACATAATTTCTTTGCTAGACTCATTGGTGAGTTAATTTGTCCCCAACATGGAAGGAGATTTCTCCACTTGGTAATTCTGTGCTTCTTTAACTGAAATGCAGTTCTCCTGATCTTAGCTTATATACTTTGTTCCTATTCTTCAAGGTTCAGTTTAAAGTCCACTTTCTCTGAGCACCATGGCTTTTGGGGATCTCTTCCATCTCTGAAATCTAGTGATGTTTTTTCTAACCTCTTGGTAGTACCAGTGCTACCCGGAATTATTAAGTTTTATTTTACATAAAGGTTCAACCTCAACTTTGTCTACTATTCTAGGAGCAGCTAGAAAGCAGGAATTGTATGGGAATCATCTCTGTAACTTAGTAACTAGAACATACTTCTGCCTCAATATATCTTGGTGTTAATGAAGACGAAGCAAGCATATGGCAGGCATGTGTGGAACTCCAATCATTGTAGCTGCCCAAAACTATGTCTTAAGAAGACATTTGAGGCTAGGCCACAACGACTGTTGTAAAACCTTAGTGATGTCTAAACAAAACAAAACAAAAACTAAAGTAAAAGAATTATTTCTGATGTCTACTGTGGAGGGGCCCTTTACTTGTCATCTCCAGCTTTTTTTTTTACAATACAATATCAAGGAACATCCCATACAAGGGCAGTAATGATTTACAGTATACTTTAAAACAATATTTTACTGCATAACTCTGACTCAACATTTTTTGCTGCATATTACAACCTTCTGGGAGTTTTGTTTGTTTGTTTTTAAAATTCTGACATCTTGGCCACACCCACACCAACTAAATAAAAATCTCCAAGATTGAATCTAGGCATTTTTTTTTTAATCCCTCGTATGATTCCAATGTGCAGCACTGCTAAAAAGCAATTTCATATTCAATAGGTCTGGGGGAGTTCTAACCCGCTCCCCGATGATGCTGTTGCTTATTGAACCTTATCAGTCAGTAGACTAAAGCCTGCTGTGGGCAGTATCAGCATCTCCTGCAGCTTATAGGAATGGCAGGATCTCTGGCCCCATCCAAGACCTACTGAAACACAATTTGCATTTTCACAAGATTCCCAAATGATTACTATGAACTTAAGGTTCAAGAAGCACTGTTCTAGAGTAGTGGTTCTCAAAGTGCGGTCTTAGGAACTTTTAGAAATACAAACATTCAGCCCTTCTTCCAGACCTACTGAATCAGAAATTCTGGGAGTAAGGGCCCAAAAACTAGTAACTTAACAACCCTCCAGGTGATTCTGATGCCCGCTATAGTATAAGAAGCAATGTTCTAGAAGTCACTGTTCTTATGCTTGATTGTATTTCAGAATCATCTGTGTTATTTTAAAAGACAGATGCCTTGGTTCCATCCATCCTCAGAGATTCTGATTTTATTGACCCTGGCATCAGATTATTTTAATGTCATCCTGGCAATTCTAATGTTTAAAAATTTGGGAGCCATTGTTCCAGAGGACTTTGACATCAGTAGGAAATAGATTATCCTCCCTTGCATCCTGCTAGGACTTTCCCTGCTGAGATCACCAACAGATTCAAAGGACTGAGAGGAGACCATATGTAACTGTATTCATTCCTATCCACTTTGAGGGAAGTTGCCCCAAGTGCAGTGGGGTTGACTCTTGTCCAGATTCAACTTCAATCAAATTCCCCTAAAGAAGAGAAGGCTGGGCCTAGCGCCCAGCAGAATGTTGAAACTGCCTCTGAGGCACCAAGAAGGCCTATTAGCAATTCTTCATGGCTCTGCTCGGTCCTGCACTTTCCCAGAAATCACTCTTATTCACACTTCTGACAGGATAGATTCCTCCTCTTCAGACTTTCCAAACCACTCTCTTCCTTGAGTGTATGTTTGATACTATATGCTTTCAGTCTTTACATATAATTCCCATTTTACAGATGAGAAACTAAGGTTTGAAAGTGCTAAGCAAATTGATCAAGTGTATACAGCTGGTAAATGGAGAAATGCATGTTCATTTCCATGATTGTCTGTCTCTGAAATTGTATGGGATATTCACAATACCACACTGCTTCCTCCAAGATCATAAATGATCCCGGCTATATACTAAAGTAACAATAAAATGATGTCTTCTGCCAATATCTAAGTAAGAGGAAGCAAAGAGAAGCTCTCTTTAGGATATTTTTAAAAATTCAATTAAAATACTATGGAGTGGGCTTAGTAATGCTGAACAGACATATTTTGACATGGGAATGTGCTCCACACTCTGTCTCAGTGTCAGGAAAAGCAGATGTACTAAGTGCAACCTCACTAGATCTTGGCGGGATGCCTGCTCAGTACCATTCTATCTAGGCTACTGAATAATACATGGAAATATATACACACACACAAACACAGACATCCTACACACCTCAAATTTCCCAAGTCAGATACACGAAACAGGCCACCAGATTAAGAATGTTAAAATTATTGTATAATGGTTTACTATTTCTAAAAAATACTGTTACTAAAAAATATTTTAATTTATAATGTAAATACATCAAATACATTGAAGAAAAATCCTCTCAAGTTCAGTGTTATATGATAACCGTCTTAAAGTAAATCATCATAATATTTTGCACGTAAATCATAGTTCCTTCTTAATACTTTTAAAAAGTGTTGTATGAAAATGTAGTGGTATGATTTAAGGAACTGTTTATTATGCACTGGGAAATATTTGCCAGGAAAGAGAAATTCAGTGTAGAATGGGGAAAGGTATTAACTCTGGAACTAAATTCACTGTGTACAAATCCTGGTCTACCATTATTTAAATTCCATGTGTGTGACCATGGGCTAATTATTTAAATTCCCTATGCCTCAGTTTACTCACCTTCAAAGTGGGTATGACTATAGTACCTATTTTATAGAATTGTTGTGACACTTACATGAATAAAATTTATAAAATTACTCAGTGAACATTAGCTATTATTTTATGATAACTGCAAACTCACTTTTTTTTTCTAAATCCTTCAGGGAAAATATATAATTCTTCTTTTATAGTTCATGGTAGTGTGCCCTGGAAAATATCCATCCACATGAGAATAAAGTTATGATTTATTCCTTAATAAACTGGTAGCTATAAACCGGATACCTAATCAAACCAGAGACACATAAGAAATCCCACTGCCATTAATTACTATCTCTATTAAGTTTGAGAATGTAGGCAAATCTGCTTAATTTCTGAAGCAATAATTTGTATTGAGGAATGAACACAGGAGGGAGATATAATGGAACTGAATTTTCCTTATTCTCCCTTGGCCAAATCAACCTCACATCTCAGAGCCTCAGAAGCAAGTAATTTCAGGGAGATTTTAACAATCTCTAATTTATCACAACTCTAAAACCCTTTTCTACTACTTCAAGGAACCCACCTGCCTTTTCTTCTTACTTTTTAAGCACCTCAGTGCATGGTTTCTCTTCCCTGCAAAATAAGCTTAAATTTTGCTCCTGATCCTGGTTGAATAATAAAGCAATGGCTCCCTCTCTCATGGGTAAATGTACCATTTGCATACTTTCAGAAAATGATGCCTCTGTAATTATCACTGTGAATATATATTCACATAATGCTTTGAAGATATATTTAAAACTGTGCAAAAGTGTCTTCTTTTATTATTATTGCTATAGAGTTCACTTTTCCAGACTAAGCATACTCAATTTTCTTCTTATTTTCATAATGGAAAATGACTTCCTTATCCATCCTTTGAAGTCTCTTAAATTGTCTGTCATCCTCAAAACAAAATGCAAACATGATCCAATTTGCATTAATCCTTCAAGCTGGGTGTTGTTCAACAAAGTCATATTCATTTTTGATGGAGTTGTTCTGAGAATTCACTTGCATTCATTTATTCAATGAATATTGACAACCTAGTATGTGCACATCTAGGCATGACTCTGGGTGCTGGGGATTCAGCAGTGCAAAATGCATGCGGGCAAAGCTCCCTGCCCCTGTGGAGATTTTATTCTAACTAAGCCTTTCCATTTAAATGGTACTGTGATTACACTATTATTACTATAAACTAACCTATCCATATCCATTATTAAGGTACTTCCCATTATTAAGGCCTTACTACATGCCAACACAGAGATAAATCAGACACAGCCAATGACCTCAAGAAACTTATAACCTAAAGGAAGTAAATAAGTAACATACATAATAAATATATAAGATGAAACTGTGTACGTTTCTTAAGAAATGTACAGTCTATACAGAGGAAAAAGCAGGGCTTCCAATTAAAGAAATCAGAAAACGTTTTTGAAGACAAAAGGCAGTTGGTCTTGTTTTTAGAGGATGATGCAATTAGTAAAAAAAATAACATAAGCAAGAATAAATGAGGAAATTCTGTAGTACATATACGGGGAATGTCTTAGTGGAGGAGGGACATAATAAAATAAATAAGTATATAAGACAGTGGCAAGTGTTTTGGAGGAAGAACAAAGCCAAGTTGTCAAGGAGAGTGAAGTGTAGAAGACAAGAAAAAAAAAGGGAAAGCTTTAAGTGCAAAGATCAGTCAGGAAGCTATTGCAAAAGTCCAAAGATGAGAGCAGCTTGGTCTACGTAGTGGCAATAGGGGTACTGAAAGTGGTCAGATTCTGTTATATTTTATTTTATTTTAGATTCTGTTATATTTTAAAGGCACAGTGAATTTACTAGTTTCAAATTCATTGCAAAAATTATTGTACTACCCACTCTTATAATCTTGCCCTTTTTAATGATGTGTTTAAAGGGAAATTCAAAGGTAAAACCAAAACTCATGATCTATTTATAGGCTTTCAAAGTTTCAAATCTTTCAGGGAAATTGGAGATAATCTTTTCCAAACACCTCATTTTCCAGAGTAGAAAACCAAGGGACAGAAAGCTTAAACAAGAACATGCAGCTAAATGTGGTCAGGACCTGGACTGGAAACCAGGTTATCTGACTCACAGCCCAAGCCACTTTGACTTAACAATTAGTGATATTTAAGTGGCTTATAGCCTTCCTTTGGTGTATTCAGTCATTTTGATTTCACAATACTGAATAAGAGGTACGCCAAACTCAAACCTCTTCAGGGCCAAGGCAGGGAGGAGGAAAATGTGGGGGAAAGCAGGTACACCCACTGTTCGAATACATTCATTTTTTTCTCCGTGAGGTGTGCCAGCTAAATGAAACATATCTGCCATAGCCCTCCAATTTGGGATCTTGGAAACTGTCCATTGCTGTGCTCAGCAGAAGGGCAAATAAGGACAAGGCACTCTAAGAGGGGAAACACAAATGCAGATAAGGAATCTCAGTCTAATGTGAATTGTGCGGCTGTAAATGTACACACAAGGTTCAGACACAGTCAGGTGAAATGAGTTAGTCGGGAGGGTGTTGTGTAAGGGTGGTAGTTGTCAGGGAAAGCTGGAGAAGGCTTCACACAAAGGAGAAAAAAGTTGAGAAGGGTTCTAAAGGTTAAGAGTGACTTTACCAGTAAAACCATTGGATAAGATGGGTAAGTCATTCCAAGTCAATGTAATTAGCTTGTGTAAATGTCCAAGACAAGCTTACTTGTATCCTTTGTGTAATTACCCCAAACCCATGTTTGATCATACATCTGTCTAGATTTAATCTGACTCTCTTTGGGTATAAATCAAATTCAACATTCCATTGTGTGTGTCTTCTTTATCCATTCATCTATTGTACACTAAATACACTGGAATTAAAATTTTTTTAAATGTGGCTACTAGAAAACTAAAAAAAAAACTTTAAAAATAACTGATTCCACATACATTGGAGATACTACAAAGTCGGAATTTCATCAAGCTTTGCCAGATGCCTACAAATCTATGCTTTCCTATTACGTTAGGAATCGGGTATCAGGAGAAGAGGGTGTGGCAGTCCCAAGAGAGAGATTGTCTTAATCAGCAAATGTGAAAACTCCCAATCCTGGGGGCAGAGGAGAGTTACTAGTCATACCTACTGCAGTGCATCAGGATCATCTAGAAAACTTGAAAGAGATTGTTGAGGCACACACAGCCCACAGTTCTAATTCAGTAGGTCTAGAGAGAGGCTCAAAAATGTTACCAGATGATGGGGCCTACATACTATATGAACCCCTGACTTAGAGTACTCTTCAGTCCCCCCAGCTCAGCACTTTCACACTCTTTCTCATAACATCAGCTGTCACCATTAAGGATTCTACCTGTTGAAATGGCTGCTGTCTATGAGCTCCTTGCAAACATGGACTCTCTCATCCTTGTGGATGAAGATAATAATAATAGTAATAGCAACAATAATTAACAATATTTATTGGGAATTACTGTGTGTTAGGCATGATTTTAAGCACTTTTCATGAAATCAACCCATTTCATCTTCACAACAACTCTATGATGTAAGTTCTGTTATCATTCCCACTTAACGAGTGAGGGAATTAAGATGTGAAAAGGTTAAGTAACTAAGCCAAAGGTACAGAATTTTAAATTAGATAGCCTGGATTCAAATTCTGACTCTATCATTTATGTGTGTGACTCTCCAGATCCTTATACAAAGCTTGAGGATATCACATAAGGATTTGTAAATTGAAGATTTTCCTGCTGGTAACATACCTTTTAGAACAAATAGTTTTGTCCTGAAATGGGAAATGGAAGCCACCAGTCAGTTTTTCTGAGCATACATTCCCTTCCACAAGAGAATGGAAAGGCTTCTAAAATTTGAGAGATTTTCTGTTCCTCTCATTTTGTACAATCAGATGTCGTTTAAATCTGAGAAATTTTATGTGATTTGCTCAAGGTCAATGCACTGGTCACTTCACAGAGCCAAGAATATATTAAAGATAATCTCAGCCATCAGCTCTTTCTAGGAATACACTTTGGTTAAGTAGCTCCTCTAAGATTCTTAACCACTATGCATACTGCCTATCAATACGCTATAAATATGCCCATAAACAGTCACAGAGCAACCAGGAAAGATAATTTCAAATGGCTCCAGTTTTCCTTTACTGACTAGAGGGACACGTGAGGACAGAAGTCTTAGGATCGAAAAGAAATACAAGACTAAGAAGAAGGAAAGAGGTCAAGGTTATGAAAAGGTTAGAAAGTTATTCCTTTGTGATTTTATGTGAGTGGTAAACTATTCAAGGAAATAACTGGTCCTTGTTCATGCCTTCCACAAATATTATCTGGAGGCATACTCTCTAAAATTAAAGCATAGTCAACAAAAACAAATATCTAACAAATATTCATTACTCTTATTCTAGCGATTAAAATCAAAAGGCACTTTTTCTTTATTAAAAAATACCAAGTGAAGTAATTGCATTCATAAACAAAGGATAAACATTAATTTTGATATTGAAAAAAATGTGCCACTGTAAGAGTAACAATATTACCACACTATTGCTTAAGATTATGTAAATAATCTTGCTTAAAGAAAATCAGCAGGATAACGCACACATTTCTTTTTCTTTTCATCCAACTTATAGGTGTGATTTCACACATACAAATTGATGACATATTCTTAAAGGATGGATGATAGAAAATTTTATTTTATGGAAAATAAAAAAATAATATCCCTATAACTGGTTATGGCCTCGCCCTTACTTTCCCCCTGAGAACAATAATATGTATGCTCTAGTGGGTGTAAGAGATGAACTCCTTGTCCAAGAAGGCCCCTGGTTAGGCAGAAAAACCTCCTTACAATTCTTCTTAGCATCCTTTATGTCCTTGATAATTTTCCCCAACTAACCATGTGGATCATGTTTCTGTTGATAGTTTAGCAATACAGAGCTTCTGTTTGGCTTTGGCTGTGTCTATATACTTGTGGCTGTTGGTGGTATCAAAACATCATATGTTTGGTATTGTATAGAAAACATAACTGGATGACTATATTTTTAAGTTTCCAATTGGATTTCTGAGACTCAAATACAGATCACTTGGAAATGTTTATGGTGAACTCACGAGAAATTTAGTTTATTCATAAAACCTGAATCAAATGTGTTTTATGTGTAATCAGTAGTAAGCAACATAAAATATTAGAGGTCTAGAATCAAAAGATCTCAAGAAACAGATTCCATATTAATTAAATATTAAGCACAAAACTCAAACAATAATTTATTAAGACAAAGCATGGGAGACTGTTTAAAAATTCATCTGGGTATGAATGAAGTCTTTTTAAACAGGAAAGAAAAGCTGACGGCATAAAAGCATATTTATAATAAAATAAAGTAAATAAGCATGGCCAAGTAAATTCAGAGACAAGCAACAAAATGAGTAAAATTGTACAACTCATATAACAAAGAACTGACCTTTTAAAATATAAATAGATTTTCTACAAATATAGGTATATATCCTATGGGTTTAAAACAGATATAGAAAAAGAAGTAAAGATGGTTCTTAAAATATATGAGCAAGTTGCTTAGCCTAACTCATAATAAGACAAATAATGCTTATGTTTTTAGGTAATGAAGAACCAGAAGTTTGATAACATATTGTGCTGGCCTAGAACATAAAGAAACGGATACCCTCAATGTAAATTTGTACCATGGAGGCCAAATAGATATCTTTCAAAAATAAAAAAGCATATACCCTTGACCCAGGAATTCCACTTCTAAGTATCCACCCCATAAAGACACTTGTTCACATGCAAAATTACTTATGTACCAGGATATTCTTTATAGTGTTGTGTGCATTAGCAAAATATAAAAAAGAACTGAAATGGCCTTCAACAGATAATTAGGTTAAATAAATTATTCCACAAAAATACATACTAATATGGAAAGATCTCATAGATACAACAGTTTAAGTTTAAAAAGATACTGAATAGCGTTAGATGGATGGTAGCGAGATGATATCGATATGAACATAGAGCACTGTATATGATGATAAATGCATAGAGTACATCCAGAAGAATACCAAGAAATGTGGCCAGGGCCAGAGAGGAGAAGAACAGAAAATTATTTTTGACTATGTTAGTGTCTCCCAGGGAAAGAAACACACCCATGGTTGACCAAAATTGGGTTTAATGACTCAAGGCAAGAAGGAAAAATGCACCCCATCGTCAAGCTGGGATGTTAGTAAGAGGGTATAAGAAAGATCTTAGCATATTTGGTCTTAGGTTAGGCAATTTTAGGGAGGGCTCGAAGAAATGTAGATTTACTCCCAATTGGATGCTCTAAGGAAGTGAGTGTCATTGTATGATTGGGTATGTTAACTAATTAATTAATTAATTAATAAGACAAGAAGAGCAGAGCAAAGTTAAAGCTGTGCTTGCTGAATTAGTAAGCAGCCACTCATACCAGCCAGGATAGAGAAATATTTGATCATTTTGTAGTTTGGACAACATTCTTCTTTTTGTCTGTGCTCAGACACGATTACAGAGTGGTGCTGTTTTTGTCTTGATCCAGCACAATCACAGTGATGTCGTCTGATCTTATGTTCTGTGAAATTGCGTATTTTCAACAGAAGGACACCAAGGCCTCGCTGGCAGGGACTGTTTTGCTCTTTCTCAATTGTGTACCCTTTTTGCACATTTATGGTTTTATATATATATATATACTTATCTTACCTATTCAAAATAATTTTTAAAAGAATCTCAGGTCTGGGATTCCCAGGGGAGATGGTGGAGTAGGAGGACCCTAGGCTCACCTCGTCCCACAGATACAAGTAGTTAACACATAGGTGTAAATAACTCAGAAAACAACCCAAAGACTGGCAGAATAAACACCACAACTAAATGTGCATCAGGAGATGACTGGATAAAGAAGATAAGGTATATACATATGATGGGATATTATTCGGTCATAAAAAAGAATGAAATCTTGCCATTTTCAACAAAATGGATGGGAGCTAGAAAGGATAATGCCAGAAAATAAGTTAGAGAAAGACATATGCCATGGGATTTCACTCATTTGAGGGATTTAAGAGACAAAACAAATAAAGGGGAAAAAGAGAGAGAGAGAGAGAGACCAAGAAACTGATGCTTAACTATAAGGAACAAAATGATGGTGACTAGAGGGGAAGTGAGTGGGGGGGATGCGTGAAACAGGTGATGGAGACCAAAGAGTACACTTACCATGATGAGCCCTGAGTAATGTATAGAACTGTTGAATCACTATATTGAATATCTGAAACTAATGTAACCCTGGCTGCTAATTATACTGGAATTAAAGTTAAAAACCTTAAAATTTAAAAAATGAATCCCTCAGTACTGTTAATTAAGTCTCTAGCTCTGTTAATAGTATTGTACTAGTGTTAACTTCTTGGTTTTGATCATGGTTTTGGTTTTGATGAGCCCTGAGTAATGTATAGAACTGTTGAATCACTATATTGAATATCTGAAACTAATGTAACCCTGGCTGCTAATTATACTGGAATTAAAGTTAAAAACCTTAAAATTTAAAAAATGAATCTCAGTACTGAAAGGGACGTTAAAAGTCACCTAGCCCTGAAACTACAGTCACCACCACCTTCTTCCCCCTTCCTACAACAGGGTTTTCTTGTGAAACCCCCTACAAATGTCAGTACAGCACCTGCTTGAGTATCTCCAGTTTCCCCATTGTACTAACTTATCAGGCAGCTCATTCCATACTCAAATCACTGCTCCTCAATTTTGTTCAGAGGGAAAGAGAACAATATATTTGGTTATAATATCTTAATTGTTTCCACCCCAGCATGTTTGACCTCTTCAAATGCGTCTTCCCCTATGGCAACTACTAGAGCAGAATAATTACCTTTCTAATTTTATGTAAAATATTCCTATTAATACTCTCCAAACTGCAATTGTCTTTTTTGTGCCAGTGTTCCAACACAGTTTTGTATCTTTTGTTATCATTACATTTGCAGAGATTCTTATCTGTTGCTGCTGACAAACCCATTTGTTTTTGCACTCAATTACATGTAATTAGTCTTTTCTTCATGAACAAAAGAACAGGTGTCTTTATCAATTCAATGCAAGATACCATGGTAAGGTTGGTTGGACCTAATGATGTCTACTGAACCAAACAGCACAATTCTGACAGATGCTCATAGTAACAAGATTTTTTTTTTCAAACAATCAAATGCTTTTACTCCTGCCCACACAAAGTAGAGAAAGAAAAGTCATTTTCACATCTTAGAGGCTTATAATTTTCTATTTAAAAAAAAAATGAGGTTTTTCTTTTTACCCTTTATCTCCACTAGGAAAAAGTATAAATAAAAATTATTTGGTTTCATTGGAAATTTTTCAGTGAAAATATGTGTTTGGGGGCTGGGGAATGAGAAGAAAGTATGTTAATTGAAAAACTGGTAAAATCTGAATTAAGTCTCTAGCTCTGTTAATAGTATTGTACTAGTGTTAACTTCTTGGTTTTGATCATTTTACTGTTGTTACATAAAATGATACCATTAGGGGAAACTGGATGAAAAGTATATAGGAATATCCTGCATTATTTTGTAATTTTTCTGAAGTCTAAAATTATTCCAAAGCAAAAAGTTAAAATAATATTTGGTGGGTGCAGTATTTAGCCAATGACTCAGAGAAACTTCTGTACATATGCACAAGGGGACATTCATTCATTCTTTCCATTTTTGTTGAGTACTTACTATGTATTAGAGATCATTCTAAAGATATATCAAAGAGCAAAACAAAAATCTCTTCCCTTCATGGAACTTACATTCTCCTGGGGGAAAGAGGGAGATAAAAAATAAACAAATAAATAGAAACTCATTGTGTGTGTGTGTGTGTGTGTGGTGGTTATAAAAGCTATGAATACAAAAAAACTTGGGTATCAGAAAAGAGAGGACCAAGGTAAGATGTGTCAATTTATAAAGGATGGTTGGGGAAGGTCTTTTCAACATCTATAAGAAATATAGTTGTGCTGCCTTAAAGTAGAAATAACAATTATCCACCAAAAAGAGAATGGAAAAGTGTATTTGTGTATATTCATGCAAAAAGATACTTTACAAAAATGAAAGTGAATGATAGAAAGGAAATATATCACCATATACGCAGCTCACAACCATAATATTAGGGAGGGAAAGTACACAGAAGTTATATATAGTAATGTTCTCACTTATTAAAAGTTTAAAAACATACAAAACAATATTGCAAATGTTTTAAGTATACATATATGAAAAAATGTATTTTTAAAACTGCATGAAAATAAACAATGCTAAATTCAGGCCTGTGGTTATGTCTGGTACTGAAGGAAAGCAGAACTCCACCAGGGAAAGCACAGAGTGGGCTCAAATATATTGATATTTTGTACTTAATTTTTCGCCAGGGACTGGGTATCCAGATAGATCTACATTAGCCTTATTATTTCATATATGTAAATTATTTTTAAAACCAATATATCAAAAAGTGTGTGCAGCTATTTATCTTAAGAAAAAATATTTTAAATGTATGAATTCAGTTTCTAAAAGTATTTGACAAAATATATCACCCTCAATACGTGTGTATTATACATAATGCCATTATGCATGCAAACACAGGCATATACATTTGTACATATATATGTGTATAAATGTGTGTGCGCTTGTGTGTGTGTGTATATACATGGATTTATTTCAGACATTGACCCAGCATCTGCATAGAGGGCACTTCTCAATTATTTTTCTATAAAATGGTGAAGGAAGGATTTTTGTGTGTTGAACCCACATTTTTGCCCCTGCTCTTCCACCACAAACCCATGATACCTCTGCAGAATAGCTTGCCGGGTTATGGCTGCATCGTGTGGAACCATGTATAGCCATTCGACTTACTTGGGTATTGAATTTATCCTCCTCAATTGATAATTCTTCAAAGTTCTAAAAAGGTGGAGAGAGGGTGCTGACAGGAGACATTCATATTATTGTCTCCAGCCACCTCATCTTATAGAAAAAGAAACTGAAATCAAGGGATAACTCTGGATAGCAGAGGGAACACAACTAAGCAATCTCTCTGATTCTTCCATCGATACTTGTAGCTTCACTAAATCTACATGCTAAGTACAGATGCAACAGATGAAAATCTTACATGAAGAGAAATGGATGCTTCATCCATTTCATTTCAACTGGGTACAGTTCATCTGTACCCAGATGAAACAATGAATCATTTAAAGAATGCATTCCAACAGATAAATCTATAAATCAATAAAATAAAAAATGCATTTTTATAAACAAACACACACACACAAAAAAAAAAAACACTGCAAACCATAAAGGGCTAATCAACTATGCAGGAAACTAGGATGCAATTTTTTATAATAAGGTCTTTACTGTACTGTAATTCATATGTTTCAATTTATAATATTAAGTGAATGAAGAATGATTTAGAAGGGGTGACAAGAATATTTTCACACCTTAGGAACTGCAGATCTTCCCTCAGATCTTTAATTTTAATTTAAAAGTTATTTCACCATAAAATATAAGGCTTCATATAGATAGATAGATAGATATAGACATACACATATATAGACACACACATCTATATATGTATATATATGTAAAGAGAGAGAGATTATCACACTGACCACAAAATCTTATCTGTCAGAAGACAACTCAATGGGACATATACTTGATGAGTATTTACTATGTGCTCAACACTAACGATCTAACAGTAAATACAGACAAACTTTAGGAAACAATATGGCACCCTGCGTAATTTTAAGGTAACATGAATTTCCCCCTGTGTATCTGTATATGATTGAGCAGGAACTAAAAGATATGATGCGAGTGAGTGATCACTCTTGGCTCTGAGGCTTGTATTCAAAATCCTTCTGAAATGCAAATATATTGCCAACTCTATACTTAAATTAGTTAAAAACTAATTTCACGAATATTATTAACAAACTTTGAATATCTGGTATTTTATTTAAAAAACTTATAAGCAAAATGTCAGGTCTACTGGTCTTTATTACCCTGTTATTACGAAAACATCATCATACTATTTTCTTTTTAAATCAACATAAAATTTAAAAAAATACACTTTTCTTTTAAAATCAATAATTTTGTCCTCAATCAATATGAAATCACATGTAATAGACATATGTATGTATTCAATGTTTACCTTAAGAAGTAATTTTGGTCTGTCAGAAATGATGTTCCAAGAAATATGATAACATGTTTACTATTTGGTGCTTGGATTAAAACACCATCTTGTGCTAGAAGGTCTGCCTAGTTCCTACAAATATTTATAGCCAAATTGACTACAAACCCCGGCATAGGAGGATATTCTTATCCATTGACTATCTGGACCTCCTTCAAACCTCTTACCTTCTCATTTACTATGTAACCTCCCAACTGGTCTCTTTACTATGGGGAATCATAGCAAAAAGGATAAAAGACAAGACACCAGCTTACTAGCAGTTAAAGAGTTCAAAAAGTAGCCTGGCCACACCTTAAGTCTAAGATACACTGGACCATACATATGATCATAATGGGATTGCAAGAAGCTAAAGTTCCTTACTGTAGTCACTATTTTCGTCCTTGGTCCCGTCAATGGTACCATCTGGGTGCATCTGCAGGAAATATCCCTGCTGGCTGAATAACCTTGTCACAATTCCTTTCAGCTGGGGTTCTGCAAAACAAAATGAAATGATTATTCAAATTCTTATTTTGTTTATAAAAATACTTGCAAATTGTCCAAAAATTCTCTAAGTAAACTCACAAATGCCAAAAGCTTAAATATTGAAATAAGCCTTTGGAAAGGGGGCATTCCAGGAACATATCTTTCCTCTTCTTTTTCCTTCTAGAAGCAGAGCCATAATACTATACAGCAGTAAACCAAATATAAATAGATAAAAACTAATTACAATTAGGAAAATACAGAGGCATGTTAAAAACATGATTATTTCTCTCCCTTACGCATCTCGTGTCTGACTGCAAGACCACCAAGCTTCTGGTCTCATTCCAGAATCACTATTCAGACCAAACTGCCACTATAATTCCCAAGCTTCCAGCAGTCAAAATTAGGTCCCAGAAGGCTTCTTTTTCTGCTCAATGTCAACTATCTTTCAAAAACTCCTGGGTTTTGAAAGGCTGGTCAAGTTTAGCCAGAAAGAAAGAATGGCTTGTATGAGAACCACAGGAAAAAGCAAAACCTTAATGGTCATGTGAAAACAGATTTTACCGTCAATAAACACCTCATCAGAGAGGAGCCCCAGCACTTCAAAGGTCATTTTTCCAGTATCAATCAATCAATCAATCAATCAATCAACCAATCCATGAATATTTCTCTAAGTGTTTCAAACTATGAGTGGTCCTCAGCTTTTAAAATCTCCCTACACACTAATACCATCAAGCTGAACTTTGTATCCCACATTTCGGTTTTTATATATCAGCTAACATAAATATTTAAAGCTTTCTCATTGTGATGCTGGCTGCCAGCAACAATTCATTTTCTGCAACATCACTACCATCTTTGTCTCTGCTTCAGTACTGGGCAAAAATTATACTATTCTAATCCATCCCTGAAGCAACAACATCCTACCCTCAAAAGGACAATCACCAAATTTCAACTGGTAGTCAATTTCATTCCTTCCTCCATTTATTCAACCAATATTTACTCCAATTTTTTTTTGTCAGGCAATATGCTAGGTAGAGTGTGTTAAACCAAACACATTTATTGATGTTTAATTCTAAATAAGTATTCTAGTTAAGGATTCAGTGCTTTTAACACTCTAGGAATGGACTTGCTCTCTACAGCATATGTCTGTGGTTAAACTTTTTCACATATGACTTGATGACATATATATAAAGGAATATGAGACAATGCCTATATAAACATGTCTCCTTCAAAGCAATCCTAAGAAACAGAAAAGATGCCAAGAAAACTGGGAATAAGGGAACAGGGTTATGGAAAAAAAAGAACTGAGCTGGAAATTAGGCTTCCTAAATTAGGAAATTAGGAAATTCTGATTGATAACCATATGTCAAATATGTGTGTTAAATTCAATTTATCTACTTTGTGGGCCTTAATTTCCTTATCAGTACCATCTAGAAGTCAAACTGAAATATCTTTAGATCCCTTCTATAAGTATCTAAGGACGTGGAGCACAGTAGAATCCTCTGCCCTGAGAGGCAATAGAAGTCAAGGAATGGATTCATGTTCAGTGTGTTGCCTCCATGGGCCCACCCAGTCTGACATACTAGAGACATGTTGGAGGAACACATAGCTAGCTAAGATCACTGAAAATAATATCCTGTATCGCTCTTACCATCTATCAAACCCTACTTACCTACTTTTCTAGGCTCAGCTCAAGATCACCATCTCCAAGAAAGCTTGGCTATCATAATTGTAGATCACTTTTATAATCAGGGGAAATTAAAAGAACATGTATGCCTCTGCCATGAGTCTAACAGATTGACAGGCAGGTGCTAATATGGCACATTTAATTCTATATATGCAGCCAGAAGACCCAGCTTTTGAACCACAACTGCCATGTGGTCCTAAGGAAGTCATTTGACATGTGAGGTTCAGTTGTCAAATCTGTATAAAGGGAAAAATAATTCCTATGCTAACTATAACCGTTGAGAATTTTGATGAATAAATATAGGGTATAGTATGATTTGAAATCCATAAGAATATAAATCCTAATTAAGGTATATTTTTCAATGATGAAAATCAGACGTCTTCTAATTTCTGTTTTAGTGAAATACTACTTAAGCTTGTAAGTCATAAAAGTAAACAGTGGGCTAAGAGTAGAGGATAGAAAAGAATAGAAGGAAAGGGACAACTGTCTTATATTTGATATTTTATTTCTAAGAAGCTTGATAAGGTCGCTTTAAGAAGTCATGGTTTGGTTGGTAATGAGATACACGGCAGCAAGAGTTTGTTTGTTTTTTTCATGCTCCTCTTTCTGTAGCTGTAATTAAACACTTCTTTTGCTACGGTGAAGCTATCCCCCTGTTGGGGCCCTGGGAATTCAGGCTGGTAACTCCTGTTCAAGATAATGAGCATCAGGTTTTTATACCATCCCTGACTGCCCAAACGCAGTGCCAGAACAAGCTTGGAGTCTGACTTTGAATTATGTGATGATCTATGAAAGCAAATGCTTTGCACTCTAAATTTCAAAGGAGACCTGACTATTGAACGAATGCCCTGAACCTAGGAGGTGTCATAGAAACCAGGCCTGCCAATACCCTGATTACCATCTATCAAGCCCTACGAACCTTTCTGGGCTCAGCTCAAGATCATCTCCTCCACGAAGGCTTGGCTAGGATAAGTGTGGATCGTTTTTATAAAGGGGGGAGGGGAAGAGGACATGTTTTGTTGCATTTTAAAGAAAGGGGTTAAAAATTGAGACCACTTTTTGGTACATGTAAAATCCTGGAGGCACTCAACAAATACGCTTTTTATTTGTCAGACAATACGCGGGGATCTAAGAGATGAGTGATTCCTGTGCTGTCCTTGTGGAGTACCCAGTCTAAGGCACGAAACATATTTATATATAATACTAGTGTGGGGTAGGTGTTAAATAAGGGATTGGAGCAGAGTGGCATGATGGCACCAAGGAGGAAGGGACTAACTCTGTCTCAAAGTTGGCTGAAGGCACCTCATCCATCACTTGAAGAGTAAGCGGCATTTTAATAGGCAAAAAAAAAAAAAAAGAAAAAGAAAAAGAAAAAGAAAGAAAGGGCATTCCAGGCAGATAAACAATGGATATTTTCCAATTTATCTGACTCTACTTGATCCTAAGATAATGTTCTTCTATTTTTTTTTTCTTTTTTAAAGAAATGGTGGCTATATTATTAGATGGTAAGGTGGCTGGGATTTGGTTAGTTATCTTTTGTACTCTAAAATGGTGTGGCAAATGCTGCTAGCTTTTCTCCCAAACCCATTTCCTCTTTTTCCTGGGCACCCAGCTAGACCATATGTCCTAGCCTCCCTTGCAGTTAGGTTTGGCAGATGAATGAGGGTCACATGGAATGTAAGTGGAAGTGATGTGTGCCACTTTCAGGCCGAGGCTTTTAAAAGCAAACATTCTCGTAATGCTGGCTGGATTTAGATGACAAGCCCTAGGCGATGTCAACAAAATGGAAGAATGCTGGGCCTCTGAATAACTGATAGAAAAAAGACAAGAGCCATCAGAAATACCCACTTTGGACAGTTATGTGAGCAGGTAAACTTCCATCGGTTGTGCATAGTGACTTCCTCCCAAAAAGTACAACAGGAAAAGAGGAGGGGATGGAGTAATTTTACAGCACAGAAACCTGACAATGAAAACACTTCCTCAGCAAGGTGATCGAGGTCACTATCAACAGTCGTAAATCATGCTGATAATATGCACCCTTGATATGATGTGATGGGAATGGCACTTTACCTCCGTGATCTTCCCAAAAACTCATAACCCCAGTCGGATCATGAGAAAAGTACCAGACAAATACCATCAAAGCACATTCTACAAAATAACTGACTAGGAACACTTAAATTGTCAAGGTCATCAAAAACATGAAAAGTCTAAGAAAATGTCACCACCAAGGAGTCCAAGAAGACAGGACAACTAAATGTAATGTGCTATTCTAAATGGGATCCTGGGACCAAAAAAGAATAGTAGGTAAAAACAAAGGAAACCTGAATAAATTATACACATTAGTTGATCATGATGTATCAATACTGATTTGTTAATTTTCACAAATAAACCAAACCGATGTAAGATGTTAATATGAGAAAATGGGTGTCGTTTATATGGGAACTCTTTGTACTGGCTTCACTTTTCTGTAAATTTAAAACCATTCTAAAGTAAAAGGTTTAGTGATAATTACAGCCACAAAGCAAGTTAGGAATTCAGTTCTCAAAGAGGCTGGGTGAGAAAAGAGGTAAAAGATAGGAACTCAGGCTCAACACATCTTCCCTTCAGGATCACATGGTAACTTCCACAGTTATTTGAATTCAAAGCCCCCTCAAGAGAGCTGTGACCCAGAAGAGCTCTCTAAACACTCCTGCTGGTTTACATGTAGTGCAGTGGAACAGTTAGCTAGGTATGCACTGGAAACCCAGAGAAGGCTGGAACTATGAGGGCCCAATCATACATCTCACTCA
Organism: Procyon lotor; assembly: GCA_028646535.1. NCBI lineage: Eukaryota > Metazoa > Chordata > Mammalia > Carnivora > Procyonidae > Procyon > Procyon lotor. The sequence continues at coordinate 120,920,097 of CM053603.1, forward strand.
GGATGACCACTGGATGACAGAAAATGAAATGAATTTTGGAATTGGAAAGGACCTTGGAATCAAACACCTCCCTTCATCAAAATATCTCCTTCATCCATGTCAAAGATTAAAAAAAAAAAAAAGCTAAGGCTCAGAGGGAAAGTATCTTGTCAAAATTCATCAAACTAATACACAGTTGACAACAGGAACACCTCTCCTATACACTGGATGGACATCAACCTTTCCTTTCAAAAGCAGCTAAGACATAATCCATATCTTGTGCAAGCTAGGAGCTTGGGGACAAGAAGGTAGAGAAGAAAGGAGGGAGAGAGAGCACTGAGTTGTGTTATCATTTGCTGGAGTATGGGGGTGATAAAAAAGGGGTTATAGGAAACTGTGAAAGAAGTACATATATACACATATATACACAATAAATATCTTTGATACTACAATTGATTGTATTTATCTAGGTCCCACCCATTCAACATTTGCACTCAAAGTTAGAGATAAAGTGCCTTGTGTAAACACCAATCTAAAATGAAATTAAATAAAATGAAAAACACAACAGTGATCCAAACTTTATTATGGAAGTCACATCCAGAGAATTAATCGTACTTTTTTTTTAAGATTTTATTTATTTATTTGGCACAGAGAAAGAGAAATCACAAGTAGGCAGAGAGGCAGAGCAGAGAGAGAGAAGGAAGCAGGCTCCCTGCTGAGCAGAGAGCCCGATGTGGGGTTTGATCCCAGGACCCTGAAATCATGACCTGAGCCGAAGGCAGAGGCTTTAACCAACTGAGCCACCCAGGTGCCCGAATTAATCATACTTGCTACAATAATGAAGGCTATATTTCAGACCCATCTACTTTGTACCAGGCACTCCCCCTGATGATTTTACTGTATTTGTATTTCATTTTCACAAAGACTGAATGTGTACGGTACTTTTTTCTCATTTTCCAGATGAGACTATAGAGATTCAGAGAAGCTACCTCACTTACCCAGTTACAGAACTAGTAAATGAAGAGGCAGATCTAGCTTAAGAGTCTGTGGTCCTGGCTACTCTCTACACTTTTGAGTCACTTTCAGAAAGATGCTGGCAAAACCCACACAGGCCCCGAGGAAAGAGAGCAAAATCAGGAGGGTGCAGAGGATTGCCACGTGAAGAATGGCTGAATGAACAGTCAATATGCAGCCTGGAGAAGGGAGGACTCTGGGGACATGAAAGACGCCCTCACTTTTTTAACAGCAGACAGAACTAAGAAGCCAATTTGTTCTGAGTGGCTCCACAGGGATAGAACTGGGGCCAATGGGTGAAAGTTACAGGGAGGCAGGTGAAAAAGAATTTTCTATGAACTAGATTCAAAGAGAGAACAGGGCTGCCTAAAGAAAGAGTGAGTTTTCTATCATGAACAGAAGCAAATAGGGAGAAGCAGAAGAACTCCACATCAGAATGGCTGTGAAGGACAGGGAGGTCTACAAAAGCTAAGGCAGTCTTTGCATGACAATGCAAGGTCCTCTCCAGCCTTGGTGTCCTGGAAAGCTTTGGGATCAGCCAGATGGCCCTCTAAATACAAGTTTGCTCTTCCGTGTCTTCATGTGTGCTTAGGACAGGGTATTAAAAAGATTGTTTACCAGTCATCACGAAAATGCAGCTCTTTGTAAATGTTCAACATGGATTGTGGGAGTAATTTGACGAGGTTTTCTAATCAATCTCTGTGGATTTAGAAAGGGGGAACCTCAGTATTAAGGTTTAACGTTGCCATTTTAAGGAACGAAGATTGAAGAGGCTGTTAAATGTGATTCTTGTCAAGTGCTTCTGGGGCCTCACACTGCTGCAGATTGCCACATTACACGATTAGGTTTGAGACTGTTCATAAACAGATACATTTCTGACCAAATCACAGCAAAAGGGTATAGACTAGGGCGTACTTACACACCATAAAGCAAAGCCCCAGACAAATCAGAAATGGGATACAATAAGACATCTGAAGGAGGACAGAACTTATTTGGGTTTTGGAACACACTGCAGAAATTAGAATCACACCAAGCTAGGGGAATTCATTAAGAATACATATTGTTTTGTCAAAGTGATGCAGGACTGAGGCCCTGCCTTCACTCAGCAGACTGCAGTGGACACAAAAGAAAGAGCACCTTGCAGAACTGAGCGCAGAAGACAGGAGATGTGTCATCATGGCCACCAAAATCTGCTCTGAGGGGTAAAGGGAGTGACGTCCTGACCCAAGTCCTCCGTCTCCCCATGGGTTACATGCAGGTGACGGAGGCCATGAACAGTTACCTATCTGACAGCCAACAACTCCCTGCGTAGCAATAATAATTGCAAAGGACTCTGTATCTGTAAGTGCTTATCTGTTTTCTCAGTCAACAGATACCAATGGCACATTTCATCCAAAAAACAAGTATTCAGGGGCTCCTGGGTGGCTCATTGGGTTAAGCCTCTGCCTTAGGCTCAGGTCATGATCTCAGGGTCCTCGGATCGAGCCCCGCATCAGGCTCTCTGCTCAGCAGGGAGCCTGCTTCCTCCTCTCTCTCTCTGCCTGCCTCTCTGCCTACTTGTGATCTCTCTCTCTGTCAAATAAATAAATAAAATCTTTAAAAAAAAATTTAAAAAAACACAAGTATTCATTGACCACTGGGGTTTGTGGAAGTTATTATTCTAGACACAGGGGATCATGAGCGATTTGTTAAAAAAAAAACTGGTTTGTGAAAAAACAAAGCAAAAGCAAAAAACTACCCCAAACCTGACTCCCATGGGATTGACTTCTACCGTGTAAATATTCCCTCCACGGCTGATTTGACTCTACCATGTAACATCACTGAATGAAGAGCTAGTGCTGGGGAAAGGTGAGCACAATGGGCTCCAGCACACCACTGATTTTAACGAGAATGAGATACAAAGCTTACATTCCAGTAGGAAAATAGAAAATAAACAAATAGACAATACAAAGGTTCACTATAGGTGCTGTATTGAAAGTGAAAGCAATGAAAAGTGATGGAATGTGCAGGAGGTGCATGTGCTCTTGTGGACACAGCAGTTAAAGGATGGTGACCCAGAGACCTGAACGAACAGAAGCAGCAAGCCATCAGAGATACCTAGAAAAGCGCTAAGAGGAGCCTTCTAGGCATGGGAGACCACAAGTGCCAAGTAATCCTAATTCTTGAAAAGATTAGAAACCATCAGATTAAAGGTTCTCTAAAGCTCCTTCCTCTAGACTAGGAGTTGGCAAACTACGGCCCCACCGCTGCCAATTTTGTAAATAAAGTTTTATTGGAACAGAGCCATGCCCATTCATTCACACTTTTGTCGATGGCTACTTCCCTGCTACAATGACAGACATAAGTATTTGAAACAGAGACTCCACAGCCTGCAAATCCTAAACTATTTACTAACAGGCCCCTTCCAGAGAAAGTTCACCAACCCTTGATCTAGAACCTGGTGCTGCTTCAGTTCCTTCTGCCTGAAATGCACAACCCCTGCCTTCCTCCTCTGTGCAGAACTCCTCCTGAGTTTTCTGGTCTCAACCTTCATCTGAGGGCCTTCCCTGACACCCTGAATCAAAAGTAATCACTCCCTCTGCCAGAGCTACCTTGGCACAGGTCAGGAGAGGGCTCCCCACACTGTGAGCTGCTGGCTCACTCGGTTCTCTGTCTCTGCTGCTGACCCATGAGGTCCTCAAGGGCAGAGACCTTGAATTATTCATCACTCTGTCACAGCACCTAACACAGTGCCAGGCACAGAGTAGGTGAGGGGTGTTCATAGGGGTGTTCACAAATGTATGTGAAAGAAAGAAGGAGATAAGTTACATCTGGGATTTTTCATTGTCACCTGAGACTTTCAGAGGAGCTCCTGATTTGTAAGGAAGCTGTTTACAGTCTTATCATATGACGCCTCCAGCTTTCAGTCTGTTCTATCCCTTTCCCAGTCTCGGCCCCTACGCACTGAACACAGTCTGACAAGCACGGTGGCGTCCTCCATAAACTTCACAGTCTCCAAAGCCCTGAGATGCCTTGCACTTCTACAGGAATCAAGTGACCTCGAGACAGGCAATCCTTAACCTTCATGCTGCCTCAAAGCTAAATGGAAAGAAAGGGCACGCTTGTCCAGAGTATGCTCTTCAGTGAAGCGGTCCGAGCTATGGAAGGCAGAAGATGCAGGGCAGGGAAATTGAGCTAGGATTTAAATGCCAATAGGGATGGGAATTTGGTACCAAGCCAATTTTATTCCTCATATTATTAGCCCCCGCCCTCCCAGATTCTCCTCTATAAGATGTTCATGAAAATTTAAAATAACTCAAACACCATTTATTGACTTCCGACCTCCTTAAAGGCACCCACAGCCTCATCAAGGAGACACATACACAACTAATCATTATAGCAATGAACATGAAACATGCTGTCACAGAGGGACAAGCAAAATGCCAGGAATCACAGAGAGGGGATGCTAATTTTACCAGGGATGGTGGATTCTGGGACAAGAGGTAGGTAAAAAAAGGCTTCTTCAAAGATGAAGCAACATTTTAGATTTATACTTGAATAGGCAGGGGGATTTTGCTTTAAGCAACATCAGCAGGAACAATGGCCCAGCTGAGCATGCTCAGGGATTCCAGGGAGCAGACAGGTACAGAGTATAGGGAAATAAAGAAGTGCACACAGTGGCTGGAGGTGACAGCAGAAGAAAAATATGGGTCCAGGACACCTGAGGTTCCTTAAGCAAAGTTAGTAAGTTTTACTCTATCCTTCAAACCAATGACCTCCAAACTCTTTTGATTATGCATCCCTATCTGTAAAAACATTCAAATCTACAGCCTCTCTCTCTCTCTCTATGTATGTATATGTATATATATATAATTTATAAATTACATGTATGTACTACTCTGTAAACTATGTGTATATTATAAATGTGTGTGTATATGTGTAAATATAATTTATAAATCACACGTACGTACTACTCTGTAAATTATGTGTATATTATAAATAAAAGTTGAAATGTTTAAAGAGACTAATACTAAACAGAAGCAGAAATTAAAGTAGCTTCTTTCCCACAGGCCAGAAGCTTGTCTTGCTTCACCCACCTCAGGCAGGAGAAGCATTAGGCAACAGTGTAGTGAGCAATGGGAAAACACTGAAAGTCTGTACGTGTGGGGGGACACGGGAGGGCAGTCTTTTGGAAAGCCAAAGTGGGGAATGATAGAGAAGGATGGATTGGAGTGGGGCGCTGCAGTCACAGAAGCCGCTCTGGGAGCCGTCACATAAAAAAAGGGTGTCAGGCAGGCAGTGGCGATAAGGGTAGAGAGAAGGCATCGGTCTCAGACCTGACGATGCTTGGTGGTGCTGGCTGGATGGCAGCATGTGTAGACTTCCTTAAGTTCTGGAAAATTTCATGACCTCTCCGGCCCCAAATCCAAATCTATCATAGCCTTCTAAGAAAGCCCTGCTTAAGTATAGAACATCATGGAATGTGAGGGGGGAGAAAGCTTCCTGTGAACATTCCCACGAAGCCAAGTTATTTATTTGCCATTCTAAGGACCTGCATTCATGAAAGGAAGCTTGATTCTCGTTAACCTCAGAGTCATAACTCTAGGGTCTCTCTCAGACTATCACCCAGGAAACAAGGCCTGGAATGATCACTGCCTTCCAGATAGCTCCCCAACGAGCTCTGGAGAATGCAGGCCACAAGATATTTCAAACATGAAGACTGTCCTAGAATCTCAAGATTTTAGAACCAGAACAGCCATTTGGGATAATCGAAGTCAAGGTTCACTGGGCAGAAAAAGAAGCAGAACAACAGAAAGAGAGAAAACGTCGTGGCAACAGATCTTCTAATCCCTGGAGTCTGGGCTCTTTAATGCACCATGATGGTCTGTGCTGTGCACCCTTCATTTTTTTTTTAAGATTTTATTTGTTTATTTGACAGAGAGATAGAAAGCACAAGTAGGCAGAGCAGCAGGCAGAGGGAGAGGGAGAAGCAGGCTCTCCACTGAGCAGGGAGCCCGATGGGGAACTCAATCCCAGGACCCTGGGATCATGACCTGAGCTGAAGGCAGCACACTTAACCGACTGAGCCACCCTGGCGCCCATGCTGTGCCCTTTCAAATGAAAACCATTTTTCACACCTCCCAGAGTTATCCTGGCCCAGGCCCTCGCCAGCTGCATGGTATCTAGAAAACAATCTAATTTCTTTGTGCATAGGCGTACTTTGTTTTTTGTGAAATGGTTTGAATGACTAGGAATTTCTTCTGAAGGCTGTTCTAAGGAACTGAGAATACACACCACGGTGTGTTATGTGACCAGGAAGTAGATGCCTGTGGGGTAGGCTTAACTTGCAGATGGAATTAAAGTTGATAAGAAGACTCCTGGTTAGGTAGGAGCAATGAGCAAATTCTCCTGAGTTTTATTCATGGCTAACAGTTGCCGAACATTTACCACATACCAGGCGCTTGGTGTGGATTCTCTCTCTAAATCCTCAACGAAATAACTTAAAGCAAGCATTATAATTGGGCATTGTTTTAGATCGGGAAATAGAGGCTTGCAGAGGTTAAGTCAATTGCTCTGATCAGATAGGAATAAATGCCAGAACCACGTGTTGAAGCCAGACCCCTGTCCTCATTACACCTTCCATTGCTAATCATCAGTTGTCTCTTTAGGAAGTCTAACATGCCTGATACTTCTCTTCTCCTCCCGAACTGGAATCAGCCCGTGAAAACAGTAGAAATCTATGGAGAAAGGGACCAGGAATAAACAGGACTCAACCAGAGCTGAAGACTCAACTTTTGGCTTCTTGGTATTTAAAAAAAAGTCCTAGGGGTAGGGGGAAGAGGGTATCAACACTTTCTATGATACAAAAGTCTTGTGTAATAAAAGCATAGAAAAATATTCTCAGTTACAGTCTTAGGGCCTCTTTTTCACAGGCACATCTTCTGGCACCAGAAATAAATGAACAGGACATATTATTTAGAAGAGCAGAGGCATGACAGTTTCCTGACATCAGAGGAGCTGCACAATGTTGGACCTGTCCTAAAACTGTCCCGTATCTCTAAGGGAGATCAGTACATCCAGGTCGGCAAGCCTGGGGAATTCCCTCATACACCACAAATCTATATTACCTGCAGGTAAAATGCTATTGTTGTAAAAATGTGATCTTTGTCTACCATCTTTTTTGTTTTTTTATCATAACATCCAAAAGAAAAACTTGCAAAGTCAACCAGAGTGAATTGAAGAGATAATAATACTTTCTGCAGAAGAGCCGTTTAGAACTCCAAGAGCACATTCCTCAGCTTCCACTGGGTGGAAGTTCAGGGCAGGCAGGGTGGTGGAGCAGGTAGCCTGGGCCGGGGAGAATCCAGACATCGGGGGTCTGATCCCAATGGCTAGCTCAACTCTATCCCAAAGCCACCACCTCATCCAGCCCTCAGCAGCTCCTGGCTAGATTCCTCACCGACACTCTTACCCATCTTCCCTTCCAAACCACACTACCGTGGAGGTTATATTTCACAATATAAATTGGAGCTTGTCACTCTCCTACTTAAACCCTTTAATAGCTGCCCATTTCATTTACAATAAAACGCCAAACCCTCAGCATGGCCTGGAGAGCTGTGCACCATCTGGCTCCTGCCTACCATTCCATCATTTCAATTCACTCTCTCCCTGGCTCACTAAGCTCTAGGCACACATGCCTTCCTTTCCTCGGACCATAGGATCTTTGCACGTGCAATTCCCTCCACCTGAATTGATTTCTTCAAGTCTCAGCTTAAGTATCACTTTGCAGAGGTCTTGCCCAGGACCCCAATTTAAATCTAAATCATATTCATTTCCATATTCGTCTTCACATTCTTTGTCAACACACTGTTTTCCCCCTTTGCAACACTTATCTCAACTTGTAATTAGAATATATTTTCTTTATTTGCTTAATAGCTACTTCCCCCTCTGGAAAATTGCAGAAGACTATAGCATCCACGTGGGTTTTATCCCTCATAATATAACTATACGAAGCACAGGGCCCACTAACACAGCATAGGAATAAAACACATATTTGTTCAATAAACCGGTTTCCTCTCTCTGGATTTCAGGTTTTATCTCTAAAATGACAGCATTAGACAGTTCAGTGGCTCCAAGTCTAGGATCCCAGAAGCCTAAGGGACTTGTAAGTAGAAACAGACACTTATACAAGCTATTTCCCGTTAGTTCAGTGGAAAATGGAGAAAGTATTTTTTAATATACATATCACCACTGTATACTAATAAAAGACTGTTAAAATTCCATTTAAAAATATAATCTATAGAAACTATAATAATGCAATTAACTTATCTGATATTACACAAAAGGGAAGTGGAAATACTCATCCAATGCAGATAGAACACTTGTGATGTAAGTATGGATTATACGCTCTACCACAAATTCACTCTGGGATGTTCTCAGGGATAAGTTGAAAGCGACCAAAACAGAAATGCAAGGAACTGCCACTGAGACCAATGGAGAGACCATCACAGACACACAGATGAAAAATCTCATGGACAAATACATGAACCGGTGTCTTCAGACAAGTGAGCTCAGACAATACTCTCATGAGTGATTACTCTAAGTCCAAACAACAATGTGTATACCCCCCACACACACAGCCTGCTTCTCTCACGGCCAATTCCAAGAAGCATATGTCAGGGTTCAATGCATAGGGATTGATCTAACCATAGCTAATGATTCCCCCAAACACTGCAGAAGAGGCCAGTTTGACTTTATCACCCGTAATCTATTTTAAAAAATCAACAATTTCCCATTTATATCTGACATATCCTAGTAGCAAAAGATGTGACTTGTCAACAAATGAAATTTTAAATTGCCAAAGGTATGTTTGGGAAAACAACTAAACATTAAAATATACATTACATTGTATCTAAAAAATCATTTTTTTATCTGTGGTTTCAAACCCTGCACTTTGTTATAGTAAAAAAATAGTTTAATTATAGAATCTTTGTGTTTGGAGGTACCTGGGTGGCTCAGTCGATTAAGCATCTGACTCTCGATTTTGGCTCAGGTCATGATCTCAGGATTGTGAGATCGAGCCCCAAGTTGGGCTCTGCACTGGGTATGGAACCTACTTAAGATTCTTTCTCTTCCTCTCCCTTTGCCCCTCCCTCGCCAAAAAAAGAATCTCTGTGTTTTGTTTCTAAATGAAAAAATAAGAGAGTAAATGTGGCACTCCTCCTAAGGGTGCATCCACACAAAGCTCATTCGGCATGTGACTCATCTTTATTGTTATAAATGGGAAAACAGGTTAGAAAGAATGTTCATGAGATTTTCTCTTTTAACTTTGATGTTGAGGCCTTAAAAACTACTTGATGTGCCATATAAGAATTCTGATAAAAAAAAAAAAAAAGAATTCTGATCAGTGTTTTCAAGTTAAGCTTTTAAGGTAAATATTATCTTGATTACAACTTGAGGATTTACATAATTTTACATACTCCTTAACTCTTCTATACCTTTGAATTCTCTTTTTAACACAAAATATTTCAAATGTGAAAAAAATAGAGCCAATGAAAGCCCTCAATACCATATACCAGAGACTACTGAATGATTTCTGTGCATAGTATTTGCTCATACAATCTTTATTACAGTTATAGGAGGTTTTATTTTATTTTCTCATTTTGCAGGTGATGAGATTAAGGCACAAAGAAGTGAAGCAAATGTCCAGGTTCCTACATTTTGTAAACAGAAGGGCTTTGAGGATTTGAAGCCAGAAAGTCTGGCTCCAGACCCCACAGCAACAGGCTCTCATTCCCTCTTGCCCCTTCCACATATGTGAACTCACCACTCATCTTTTACAAATACTCACATTTTCCATACTTGCTTCAAATTTTTTTTAAAGATTTTATTTATTTATTTATTTGACAAAGAAAGAGATCACAAGTAGGC
>CM053603.1:120930499-120955387 GCA_028646535.1 Procyon lotor
AAAAAGTATCATATCAAACATATCTACCATCCAGCAATCTGATGATTTCATTCAGCATTATACTAATATTATATATTTGGATTTTGAATTTTCATCTGATTTTGAATTTCATCTTTTAATAGATGACTATAATCATTTTGCATTCATCACAATTTCCGACTTTGTTCTTTTTATTTCTATTGTCTTAGTTTGTTCTATTGAGTTTGCATTTGTTTCTTTACTTATCCTCATGTTCTTTCAATTGGATTGATTCCATTTTCTTTATTCTCCCTCCAGTTTTTCCCCTTATCTTGACTTGGAAATTATGGTTCTATTTCTATTATTTTAGTGGTTATTCTTTTTTTTTAAAGATTTTATTTATTTATTTATTTATTTATTTATTTATTTATTTATTTATTTGACAGAGAGAGAGAGAGAGAGATCACAAGTAGGCAGAGAGGTTGGCAGAGGGAGAGGGGAAGCAGGCTCCCTGCTGAGCAGAGAGCCCGATGCGGGGCTCCATCCCAGGACCCTGAGATCATGACCTGAGCCTAAAACAGAGGCTTTAACCCACTGAGCCACCCAGGTGCCCCTTTAGTGGTTATTCTTAAATGTTTAATGTGAATTTGCAATTTAGTAAAATCCAAGGTTAACTGATAAGCTCCTACCAAATAATGCAAGCTCCTTAAAACTCACTCCTATCACTGTGTTGTTCTAGCTTCTTTTTAAGTCTTAGGATCTCCATCAGCCATTACATATTAGATATACCAACAAATTGACATGTGTTTTGCTCACCATTGCATTTTCAATCCCTCCTTCCCTCTGTAAAATCTAAACATTTCTGTCGTTGCCACATTTGTTTCTTTCCTAATATTTCAGTTATGATATAATAATTCTTAGATGCTTTAAACTTTTTTTTTCCATACTTCCTATACCTACCTATAGTTTCTGCTTCTTTTCATGATTAAACATTTAAAATATTCTTATTCTTAATTATATTTCAGACTGATCTAGCATTTAGAATTTAGGGGTATGAATTCTTCAGTTTGTTGTGTTGTATCCTTGTGTGGTTTCTATTATTGGACGATGAGATTTTCTTCAGAGGGAGTTGTTTTGTGTTGCCTTGGATTGTGAAGCCATCAGGAAGAGTTTACATTGGGCCACTCATGACACTTTGTGGATTTCTCCAATGCGGAGAAGATTTTTGGTAAACTTCTCAAATTGGAATTCCTGCTTAACAAGGAGATACTGTTAGTCTTTTATAATTTGATATTGGCTCTCACCCAGGAAGTGGTGCAGGTTTAGGTTTCTCATTTCTTACAGGCAATACGTCCCACCTATTACCTTCCTTAGATGGGCTCTTGCCAGTTTTCCGTGCCAGGTGAAGTATTTCTAACTCACCATTTCTCAGAACCATGAGGGTCTCTATCAAAGGTCCCTTTCTACTTACTGCAGCCCTAGGGCTCATCTCCTGCCTACAGGAGGGCAAAACCCAACTACAGATGCCTATAACAGGCTCGGATCATTCCCCTCAAAGCACATGAAATCAGTTTCTCCTCTTCTCTATGAATATAAACTCCCTCCTCATTTCTGGCACCTGAGGAGTTCCCATCTTTGGTTTTGTGCTCAATTATGCATTTTAATTTTTGCTGTTGGTGTTTTATTCTCTCTAGCAGATCCACCTATTTTTAAGCAGGAGACAGAGTCCTGTAAAAGCTCAGATTACAAGTCAAAGTCTTATCACCTCAACATCAATGTTTTTTATGCCTCTTGTCTTTAATGCATGGTGCATTATAGAGGTAACATTAAAACTGTCTCGTATTCATGGGGCGCCTGAGTGGCACAGCCATTAAGCGGCTGCCTTCAGCACAGGTCATGATCCCAGGGTCCTGGGATGGAGCCCTGCATCTGGCTCCTTGCTCAGCGGGGAGCCTGCTTGTGTTTCCTCTCTCTCTGTTCACTGTGTCTCTGTCAAATAAATAAATAAAATCTTTAAAAAAAAAAACTGTCTCATATTCAAAACCATCATCGTGGTTAGAACTGTGCAATCAAATAGGACAAAAACAAGAAACACCTTGATGGACGAAGCCATGATCACACCTGTCTGATCCTTTCTAAGTGTCAAGTAGCCATTCATTCAGGAACTGAGAGCCTACCAGGGCCATATATATAAGGAGACTGACATATGGTGGGGAGCTCATTGTATGTTCCCAAACAAATCCTAAAGAAGTATTTTTGAAATAATTCATTCAATTGCCTCAAGGAAAATAATACATATAAACAGGTATCATTTTCCCTAGAAGACTGCAACCGCCCAGTTGGAGAAGCCAACTTCTCCTTCCCCCTCTTTATTTTACAAGTGAAGGAAAGGAGCACCAGTGCAGGAAAAATGAATTTTCTGGTACTACACAGTCATCAAAATTCAACCAGAATTCTTTCTCCTATTAAAATAGCTTTTCTAAAAATGGAAAGATATGGACATAACTACTTTTACATTCAAAAACTAGGTAAAGCCCAGATTATTGATAAACCTAATTTTAGAAGACTTAGATTCAAAATTTCCAGAAGCAGTACAACAGGGATTCTTTTTTTTTTCCTACATTTTAGCAAAACAGCCCACTAAGAATATTCTCTGAATGACATAAGTTTACATTCCCATTTTTCAAAACTATATTTTTATAGTTTTTATATTATATTATATAGTTTATATATTATATTATATTATATATATATTATATATTATATAGTTTTTATATAAAAAAACTATATTTTTAAAAACATTTGTTTTTTGTTTTATCTTTATCTTTACCTTAACTCTATTGAACCAGAAATACTTCTTACCAAGCTCCAATAATTCATACCTACCTCTCTCATCTAACTATGTAATAAACACCTATGTGTATGGCTATTCATTAAATATATAAATAAATAAAAATTATACCATATATTCTGAGAATAAGCTAGGCAAAATGTCAAAAATGTCCCTTGGTACTCTGATATCTTCAACAGTAAAAGGAGAAACTATGAGGACATTGAGGACATTAAAAAAGCTTTAAGTCTTTTGGAAATATCCAGCAAAACAATGAAACTTACAAACTGTTTACGTCTCGGAATGAGACATTTCTCACACACACACCCACACAGACACAATTGTGAATTTGTCTTAAAGTTTCCATACCTAAGGATACTGCTTCATTTACCCAGTTTAACAGTATTAATTTTCACCCACTACACTTTGGCTCCAATATACTCTCAATAGAAGTTAACAGAAAGAACACTGTACCAGGAGTCAGAAGGTTTAGATTCTAGTCCTAACTCTGACATTTGGGTATTTCACCTCATTCCTCAGTTTTCTCATGTAAGATTAAAGAAGTTGCAGGGTGGCTCTGTTGGTTAAGCATCCAGCTCTTGATTTTGGCTCAGGTCATGATCTCAGGGTTCTAAGATCAAGAACCCTGAGATTATGGGTTCATAATAAGACCAAGCCCCACATCAGGCTCTGCACTCAGCATGCAGCCTACTTATCTGTCTCCCTCTACCTCTGTCCCTCCTTCTGTTTGCACTTTCTTTCTTTCTCTCTCTCTCTCTCTCTCTTTCTCTGTGTCTCTCGAAATAAATAAAATCTTTAAAAAATATATTAAAGGAGTTGGATTGTCAAGATCTTTTTTAGATATTTTATTCTACACTTTTAAAACAATAATGGTGGCAATTATAAGACTTTTGACTTATGATTTTTATTATGTTTTAGTCAAATCTGAAATACTCAGATTTGAACCGATTCAAGCATCACAGTAGTATAAAACAGACATCTTTTATAGCTCAGTGCTTGGGAGGAAAATTGCCAGAAATTAATAAGGAGATTTAAAATAAAGGCTATGCCAGAAATATGCAAAAACACTAAATCAGTTCCAACATTAAGCAAAAATAATTAATATCCACTAATAATTAAGTGGGCGAGGTGTAGTTTCCATTCCAGGTGCCCCAGCTTCCCTTTCTTGTCTCATTATTAAGAATTACAATTGCCTGTGCTGCAGATAAACCTTTAGGCAAAGCATATTTCATCTGTTTGCTTAATGGACTGGCATCTACTTGGAATTCAGAGTTCTGGAACTTAATATCGGTTGCAATATCATTTATAGCTGATTTTCACATAGGGAAAACTCTCAGGCCAATTCAAAGTCTAAGACTTCATTAACTTTCACTTAAGTGAAAACATACCAAACCACATTCTAGAATCCAGGAAAGGAAACAGAGGTGATGGCTTTTGGAGTAAGAATCCACAGACAAAATAACATAGACGATAAAACACTGTAACAATGATGTTATTTCCAAAATGATGTTTTTGTCCAGAAATTCCTTTTATGATAGCGTGACAGTAACAATACCCTGGGAAAACCAGACCCTAATTGCAGAACAAGGAGTACAGTAGAACTTCTTAGACTTCTCAGAGCAACATTGTTGAAGGCAGCTACCCCCCTTCAGCAGAATGGCATCCCCTCTCCCTCAGGGTCCGGCAGCATAGGAAAGAATACTGTGTTCCGTACTTGGGCCAATGCTATCCAAAGACAATATAATGCAAACCACACAGGTAATTTAAAATTTTCTAGCAGTCACAATTAAGAGGGAAATAAATGGCTAAAATTATTTTAATGACATTTTATTTAACCTAATATATCCAAAATATGTAATCAACATAAAAACCATTACTGAGATATTTTATATTCTTTTCTGCATGCTAAGTCTTGAAAATGTATAGTGTATTTTACAATTAGAGCCGATCTCAACTCAAGCTGGCCACTTTCAAGTGCTCACGAGCCACATTAGCTAGGAACTACCATACCAAACAGCACAGCTATAGATGTTTGCACATATTGACAGACATATTTCTCCAAATAGCAACCAAGTGCCCGCTGCTACATAAAGCAATAATTATCTCAGAGACCCATAATGTGAATTCCCAGAATAACAAGACAGAGGTAGCCAAAGATCACTTATGTGCTGAAAAATACATATCAAAGCAGATGTAAGACAAAAATTATATCCTAAGCCTGTTGCATGCCTGCCTTCTTTCTATCCATCTACTTAGACTAGTCCTTTCTTCCACCGACACTCTGAACTTGGTACTAAGCTAAGAAATACAGGTATTAACAAGACTGTCAGGTCTGGTGCCCTGATGAAGTTGATGCTCTTGTGGGAAAGAAAGAACTTAAGTAATTCCATAAATAATTTATTACAAATATAAGAAGTGCTCTAAAGGAGTCCTGGCTGCTAGGGAGGACGGACTTTATTTAGTTTCAAGGGAGTTTCTCTGACTGAATGTTTGTGTCTTCTCAAAATTCAGATGTTGAAATCCTAACCTCCAAGGTGACAGCATTAGGAGGTGCCACCTTTGGGAGGTGATTAGGCCATGAAGGCAGTGCCCTCGTGAATGGGGTTATTGCCCTTATAAAGGAGGCCCCAGAGGGTTCCCTCGCCTTTTCAGCCATGTGAGGACCCAGAGAGAAGATGGCTGCTCATGAGGAAACAGGCTCTCACTAGACACTGATTCTTTTTTTTTAATTACTTTTTATTAACATATAATGTATTATTTGCCCCAGGGTACATGTCTGTGAATCGTCAGGCTTACACATTTCACAGCACTTAACAGCACATACCCTCCCCAATGTCCACAACCCAGCCACCCTATCCCTACCCACCCACACCCCCCCGCCCCCCGGGCACCCTTAGTTCATTTCTTGAGTCTAGGAGTCTCTTATGGTTTGTCTCCCTCCCATCCCTTCCTGTTTCATTTCTCTCCCCCACCCACCCCCAAACTCCTTCCTTGCCTCTCAAATTCTTCATATCAGAGAGATCATGTGATAATCTAGACACTGATTCTATGGGCACCATGATCTTGGACTTTCCAGCCTCCAGAAATATGAGGAATAAATGTGTGTTGTTTGTAAGCCAACCAGTTCATTTTTGTCAAACAGAATGGACTAAAAGAGGAGTCTAAAGTCAGGACATAATATATTGAAGATAAGTCCTAAAGAACATAGCAGAATTAGCTCGATAGAGTAGGTAGGTGAGAGAAAATGTAGGAAATGGAAAGTGATAACATTCCATACAAGGGCAGCAGTACAAAAGAAAAGCTTCAAGGACAGAAAAGGCTGTGAGGGGTTTAAACAATCGAAAGTGTGGCTGGAATGTAGAGACTAACTGTATGGAATACGGTCCAATATGACTCCGGATCAATCGGACTCTAATAGATCATGTTGGAAGAATCAGTATAAAAGCAGGAGTCATCTGAGAAACTCCAGATTTAAAGACCAAAAGATATATGGGACATGTATAAAGGATCATTTAGGGAACAGTTTTTACTCACTTGCCCATCAATTAACCACTGATGTAGTGGTCTATTTCTACCCAGGCTGGCCACTCCCTCCCCCTCCATGCCAATACTGTAGAATTTCAAAGGTATAGTTGTAAAAGCCTAACCATTAGTGTACAAATCTGGCCTTTGATTTTATGTACTTTGTCCAAGAATAATACCCCTTCTGTCCTTACCAATTATTAGTGTGGTCTTCTGTATTGCCTGTAGCAATAACAAAATGCATTGCTATTAAAAACAAAGCACAAGGGGCGCCTAGGTGGCTCAGTCATTAAGCATCTGCCTTCGGCTCAGGTTATGATCCCAGGATCCTGGTACTAAGCCCCCCATGGAGCTCACTGCTCAGTGGGAAGCCTGACTCTCCCTCCCCCACACTCCCTGCTTGTATTTCATCTCTTTCTGTCTCTCCCTCTGTCAAATAAATAAATAAAATGTTTGAAAAACAAAACAAAGCACGAAATTATTCAAAGCAAGCAACAGAATTATTTTTACTCCTTTGCCATTTCTAACCTAGAACTAATAATCAACCCAAATATATTATAATTATATAACAATTATAATTCATAATTACATAATTTATGTGGAGTATTTCCCAACTATATTAATCCAATACATATGATTATAAAATTTAGATTATGAAAATTTCCCTGTAGAAGGAATGTCCATATTTTGAACTTTTAACTTTTGCACAGAATAATGGAAGGATGTGTAAAAGTTTTAACCTTGGAGACGATATTATCTAGCCTATATTTTATAAGCTCAGTAGACACTAAGACAGATATAACAAGACAGAAGCACAGACAGGGAGATTAGCTAGAAAACAACAACTGTAACAACAGTAGCCCAACCAAGAGATGACAAAGTTTCATGAGTGTTCTGCAGACAGAAAGTAGTTTAAGATGTAAAATTGTCTTGACTTAGTTACTAATTGCATGTGGGCAGAGAAGGAAATGTGTAGGAGGCAATAAAAATAGAAAGTGGAAGTATGGAACCACGGCACAGCCTGAATTTTCTTATAAGAAAATAGAGTACGAAAAAAAAAAATAGAGTACATACTCAATTGATGTATATGCCCCCTTGCAAGATAACATATACTTTCCAGCATGGTATGAATGACATGACTCAAGAGTTTACACTTCTTTAACCTAATACAGACCTCTTGCTCCTTAGGAGATACATTGTCCAATGAGCATAGGATGTCTCTGTGACATATTATGGAGGAATAAGGAGCTGCACATGTTAACTTGTTATCTATGCTCTTTTGTATACCCTTGGCACTGTTCATATGCTGGTGTGAAAGTCAACCAAAGGGTAAAAAGACAATTTTTAAAAGTGGTGATTCTCCCCAGGCTTTGGATGCAAATAAACCTTTACAATTAGAGTTAGCTTAATATATCAAGGATGAGTCCAAGGTTTCCAATTTAAACCAGATGGATATTGGTGCCATTATTTGAGAAGAAGAATATAAAAGAGGAATAGATTTTGGAGTAAATCTTCAAATTCAGTTAGGGATATGTTCAGTTTGAGGCACCAACTAGACGTTGATATACAGGTTTATAGCACAGAAGAGAGGTCTGTATTAAGCACTGAGTGCTACCAAGAGGTTCTGTAAATGAGGATTGGGAAATATCCACTGTATTTAATAAATTGGAAGCCCTTAGTGGCCATAGAAAGAGCAATTTTATTGGTGGTGATAGTAGATGCTGGAATAGAATAATATGAAGTGTGAGAGAGGGGTGAAGGAAAGTTGACAATAACAATAGAGAATTCTAAGTTTGAACATGAGGAAGAAGAAAAGTAAGCACCTGACAAAGGGTTGGGGATTGGGGTGAGGTTTTCTGATTGATTTTGAAAGATTTAAGCCTGTTGAATCAAAAAGCAAGAATCCAAGAGATAGGAGTTAAAGTATCTTTCCTATGAAGGTGGAAGGGGATGAAATTTAGAACACAGGAGATTGGTTTCAGCTAGTAGAAAAACAACTTCATTGTAACAGAAGGAAAGAAGGATAGAACAGATGTCATTTTGCTTATTCAGATGCAAAAGTGTTGAGGAGTTCCCAAATATGGCGGCTCCTCTTCATAGCAGGTAATCCTCCCTCAAGATTTCCAGTACATATGTGAGAATTCTGGGGTGGGGAGATGTGTGTGTGTCTAATATATATATAATATATATAAACTTGAACTATACTGAATACTAAGTAATGGCTTTATCACTGAGTCACCACAGGTCTCCCATTGCCAAGCTCCAGGGGTGCCATTCAGGGCACCATCTGCACAGACTGGAAGGCCAGCTACTTGTGTATTCCTAAACCAGACTAGAAGCACAAAAAGGGACTGACTTAAGTGTCAGGAAAAAATTGACTCTATTCCCAATTCTGTCACTTTTAGGTAAGTCTCTTGCCTTCTCTGTTTTATGTCCTCATCTGTAGAGAGTAGCAACAGATAAGAGATGATCAATGGTAGAAATAGATGGGTAGATAGACAGATGCATATATACCTACATATGATTGATTTGGGGAAGAAGGAAGAAGAAATGGTTTTTTAGGAAGCATGTGCAAAAGGCTTGTCATGGGTAATGCATTTCACTGTGGCTAT
Organism: Procyon lotor; assembly: GCA_028646535.1. Taxonomy (NCBI): domain Eukaryota; kingdom Metazoa; phylum Chordata; class Mammalia; order Carnivora; family Procyonidae; genus Procyon; species Procyon lotor. The sequence goes on from CM053603.1 coordinate 120,939,443, forward strand.
GACAATGGGTTCCTACAATGTCCTGTGCTATGTACTGGAATTGTATGAAGTGTATGTGAAGTATCAAGTATCTCTTTCCTGTTGGGCTCCTTCTGTTACTATTTATTTTTACATTATTACATGGTAGTAACATATTCTAAATCTGTGTAGATTTTTATTCTTATTTAAATTATACACACACAAACACACACACATCTTATGTGTCCCATGAAATACATTTCTAAGGCAGGCATTATTCAAACCCACTCCTAATATGCATAGGGCCCAGGGCAATGAATAAATGGAGACTCTCTTACCATATGTCTAACATTTAAATGTATAAATCAAGGTAACCCACTGTTCAATAAAAGACGCTTAGTTTTATGTCCTGAAAATAATACCTTCCTAATGAACCAGAAGCCCAGACAGAGTCAAACTTAAACTTCTTGGTCTTCTCATAATCTTTTGCCAAACAGGACAACACTGGGAGAACTTGCCTCCAAGCTCATACCTCAGACTTCTGCTCTTCCAACCTCTCAGCTCCAGTCAGCCAACCCTGCTAGGGACCTCATATGGATTCACATGGACACAGAAGCTTATATGGCCAAGTGCCATCCCCACCTCTTACAAACAGCCTTGGTTACTCTTCAAACCTATGGGTATATCCCCTTCGGTGCAATTTTCCCTTGGAAGCACAGACTGGGGAGAGGCACAGACAGAGCCCAGCTGGGGAGTCATTGATATTGGGTAGAGAACTCTAGAGTTCCAGACACCCAGAATGTGATGTAGAAGGAAGAAGCATGGGCTCTCCAGGTGGATATGAACACTTCATCCCTTGGACTCCTTCCTTGCTCCATGGAGAAAGACTAGCTTGGAGGAAAGCCAGAGTAGAGTCCGGGACAAAGGCCCTCTCCCTGAGAAAGAGAAGACTCATTTGTATTCTTATCAGATTATGTTAACGGTAAGGTAACTGGGGCTCAGACAGGTGAAGTAACTCCCTGTTACTCAGTCCAATTACCAGTACATGTTAAGCTTGCAGTATTGACTGAATCAATTAATTATAAGCGACAATGACACTCACCTACTTAGAGACATAGTCTGAACATGAACATGGCTTTCTTTGAACTAATTCTATGGTTTTAGGCTGACCTAAATACATATTGCTATGTGGGTTTTTCAACACTATCTTTTTCATAGTTCATTTATGCACGTTTATGTCTGTTAGTACACATGTACATATGCACATACACATGCACACACACACTATATGCTGGCTGCAGTATATCTTGGGAACATATGCTAAATATGATTTGTGGCAACGGCTGTTTGAGTCCTATTTCACTATTTAGTTTTTCCCTACACAAATCTCATCTGTTCCAAGTTCTGACTGATTTACGACCCAGGAATGCAATGAGTATACATCTCACCCCCCAAAACAACATTCAAATCTCATCAAATATTACTTCTTCCCTCATTTGCTTAAATTTATTGTAAATATAGAGTTCTATAATTCATTGGAATCCAGAATAAAAGAGAACGTGAAAGTTAAAGGAAGGCTCTGATGCATTCATTATTAGAGTGATTTATGTCATTTTTATTTTTTTTCCTGTTTTTTCCTTCTACACAGCAATGCATGCACAGAAACAAAGAAGTGTGTAAAGGACACAAATTGAAAATGACCAACTGGGTAAAGGCAGAAATGAAACTATTTATGATCTACTCAGTAAAGAGGCTACTAAGAAAGACAATCTTATGCAATGCAAAGAACACTGGAATTAGAATCAAAAGCTGCACAGGGTGAGGGAGGGAAGGGACACTGAGCATTTATAATGTTCCAGGCACAGGGTTAGTGCCTATATATACTTTATTGTCTTCCATAAGGTGGACACTAACCAGCCTGGTGCTCCCTGATCCCTAAACACTGCAGATGGCTCCTTACATGGCATCACAAAATTCTGTAACCATTATATGAATAACAATGATATGAATATGACAAAGGGCAATTGCTGGCAGGGATCTGCACTGTGTTTGAGAAAGAATATAGAGAAATATCCACAGTGTTCCTGTCTCAGACGTGGGATGACTACACTGCAAATCCAAGGATCGTAATCAGATCCCATTATTATCTGTGAATCAGAGCGTGCTCTGGCAGGCCTGCCTGTGGGAAAGCCCCACAGAGAAGCTACTTAATATTTTATGATGATACCTCAGAGGAAGAAGTCAAATGACATCTCAGAATTGGTCTTTTTGTGATTTCACAGAATAGATGTAACAAGTGTAAGACCGGTGAGTAGTCACTCAGAAGCCTAGAATTCTAGGGTTCAAATGAACTGAAAGTATATCTTACCCCTTTGTTAGATCATAGGACATCCAACAGTATCTTTTTTTTATGAATGTTTGGAGAAGGAAAATGGCTTAATTGATAAGCTAATTCAAAAAGCCAACTTCTACTTAAATAATCTTTGATACATTTTTAATAAATTTTAGGTCTTACTTCACCTTTTCAATAAATCAGGATAGTTATTTTCAATAATTAGAGTAACGAAATAGAAATGGCATGACTTTAAAGTTTGTTGCTACTCTTACATAATTGAAAGTATATAAAACATAAGTGCTTATGAAAATAAGCAAAGATAAAGACAATTCAGAACAGTGTAGTCAAATCTAAACTACAGAAAAGAAAATGTTTTACTAGTCGATGTCAAGATTTATACTGCATTTTATTTAAAATATGTGATGTTATAGAAACTGACATTAAAAAGATGCTATATGTATATAATTTTTTTTTATCTAGTGAAATGTAATGATATGCCAGGTAATGCACTAAATGTCATGGGGGCTAAAGCTGGAAGCCATGCATTAAAAAGAATCCAATCTATTAAGGGATATACGTGACTTATAAACACAGAATTTCCATACAGTGCTGACTAGAATAAGAGTTGGAGATAAATGTATTATAGAAGGAAAAATACAAATTTAAAAATTAATACCGTTTATTTTTAATTAAAATTATCAAATTTATTCCCATTTTTCAGATAGTTCACATTTTTTAAAGCATCTTGCTATATGTTTTCAGACTGTGAAATACTGTATAATTAAGTATTCGGGTTTGCAAAATGTATTCTACAAATTCAGTTTTTAAAAAAACGAAACATGTGAAATAGAAAAAAAAAACAAAATGAGTGAAAGCCTTCATTTATATCTTAGGAAATATAAAGTAGTGACAAAATTTTGTCCCTTCTTTGAGACTGATGTCTGTGATAATTACTGAAAAAAAAAAAGATGTTAAAGATTAAGAAGGAAAGGAAAACAAACAGGGAAAAAAGAAGAAAAAGAAGAAAGTCTTATAAAGAAGCAGAACTCAATGGTTGAGAAATGTGAAGAGACTTAATTTAACAATATCTATTCTATACTTCTCCCCTGAGGTCTGGGACCATCTGGACCGCACACTTCCTTAAGGGGAAGTCTGGGAACTGCTTACATGTATGTTAATGCTATCCCTTCAGCATAAGCACTTCCTCTTTTTTTAATCCTAGATTTTAAAAAGGAAATAAAGCATTCCTGGTGCTTAATATTTAATTGATTCCATAAAGTTAAAAGAAGCCAAAGACCAAACTTTAGATCAATACCACTTCGATTCTACTTAAAATCAATTTTAAGTCTTTACATGATATAGCAGATTAATAGTCATTCTCTAATAAGTGTGTTAAGTGTAAGACCCATGTTTCAAAATACATTGCTTCTGTGAGAGGTTATAAACCACAAGTGTCAGGTACAAGCTGTAATTAGACTAGACAATGGCAGAAAATTCAACCCAAGGAACAAATGATGAAATGAACATTTTATATCCATTTAACATAATCATCCACAGTATCTGGGCAACAAAAATAACTAAGAACTGCCTATATTTAAATATCATATTCTATCAATTTTAAAATAGTTAACCTAAACTAAGAAAGTGCCATGATAAGCCAGGAATATAAAGAAGAGCTCTCTCCTAGGCTGAATCGATCACTGACACAGTTCCCTCAATTTATGAAAAACATTCCAATGCCCATGACTTTTCCTTCCATAGAACTTATCCAAAATGGCTGCTTAGATTGCAAACTACCTGGGAAATATCAAAATGGAGGGATGGGAAAAAGCCTTTTAGTACCATGTATTTTTGAATATCAGTAACTGCTGGGACAGGCAGTCGTCTGGTTTCCCACTTCTATTAATTTCTTCATATGCTTATTGCTCACAATGACTTCTATTGTAACCCTTCTCACCTTCCCTGCCCTGGCTCAAATGCCACACTCAGAGTGTAGGGGCTGTGGATAAATGCACTCAAAGAGGATAAGGAGTCTGATGGAACAAGATCTCAGAATGCCATGGTCATTTTTAGGCCATTTAAAGGTGCTTTTGTGGGGCTCCTGGGTGGCTCAGTCAGTTCAGCGTCTGCCTTGGACTTAGGTTGTGATCTCAGGGTTCTGGGATCAAGCCCCGTGTTGCAGGGCTCCCTGCTCAGTAGGGAGTCTGCTTCTCCCTCTCCCTCTGCCCCTCCCCTCCCCTCCTTACTCATATGCACGCATGCTCTCTCTCTCAAATAAATAAATAATCTTTAAAAACAAAGTAAAGTGCTTTTGTAAGCATCTGGGGAACTACAAAGCTTTTATGGGGAGGTCACATACTATTTAGTACGCATTTTTTTAAAATTCTGTGTAAGCTATGTAAACTATGACCAAGGAGTCAAGAAAAGAGAAGTTGAGACTCCAGGTGGGAAATGTTACAACATTCTAGGCTGTGAGAAAAAGTCTCTAAATCTCGGCAGTGACAGGAGGGATGGGATAAACATAAACGGAACAAAGATCCTCAGTCTGCCTGATGTTAGTAACTGTCCCTGATTCATCCTAGTATCCCCAATAGGAGTCCCCAGCAGTAGTCCCCAGAAAGTCTCCATGTTAGTGTCTGATGAATAAATGAGGAGATAAGGCCTTGCAGAGATCAAACCCATGAAATTCATGACTGAATATGAGACTAAAGAGGGGATGAATTGAAGATAAGAGGGGTCAACCTGGCAGACAAGAAGGTTGGTATCAATGAACTACTAAATACTATATTTGCTAAGTGCCTACTTGGTGTCACAAGTAGTAGCATTCACTGAGATGGGAAACTCGAGATACAAAGCAGACTGAGATCAGGAGGATGATAATAATCAATTCAAGATGAGGGGGGCTGCATTTTAACTACGCCTAGAACCACATAGAGGGATCTAGCACGCAGTTAGAAATTTGGATGAGGAGCTCAGATGTCAATCTCTGAGTCAGAAATACAGAAGAGATGAATTCAATAAAGATGAAGCCACCCAAGGAGAAACTACAGCAGAAAAAGAAGAAACAATAACAGCAAACAACACCAACCAAAAAAACCAAGAATGCCTCTATTAAAGATATCATTCAGCAAACACTACTGTTCACAAAGTTGACCCTGCTTTCATGAACCCAGCTGTCCATTTCAGAGTCTAGCAGAAGAACAAAAACTATAAGAAACGATTTCAATAGATGTTATAAGTTTTATGATAAAAGTACCTACAGAGTAAGTACATGCATAAAGGAGAAGGTGGAGAATTTAACTTGGGAAATAGGTCTGAATGATAAATGGGGCTTGCATGAGCACAAGGAGAGCAAAGGGACTACTGTCTTGGGGCCAGTAAAATGTATGTCTCTTCATTACATTAGTGCACAGACTGTAACAGTGAAATTACGAACAAAGATACACTCAGAACTCTTAAAATTAAACACAATAAGGCCTCGGAGCACATAGCTGACATGCTGTGAAATCTACCTGTGAAAGTGCCTGAATCAATCCAATGAGGTCTAGACCAACTGGAGACTTAATTTAGAATGCAGACAAAAACCTCTTATGAAAATCCTAAGAGTTTGGTTAACATTAAAAAATAATAAAATCCCTACTGTGAAATTATAAAATTCTTTTCTCAAAGCACATTATAAAAACAGCAGTTGTAAGAATAGTTAACCAAATATTACTGTGCAGAGGGATAAAGCGACCTCCTAAAGTCTGCACAGAAATTCTAATCTAGACTGAGGATATTTTACTCTGGGTTTATCAAATCAAACCTGGATTAGTATGATTCCATATATATAATATTCAATATAATTGAATATAATGATAATAAATTGAAAATTTGTCTAGAGGCAGGAAATCAGGCTCACCAACACACCCATGACCTGTCATATCAACTTTAAGTGCTATAAATCCTTTTTAGAGTGCTAAAAAACCTAAGAGTGACTTTGTTTTAGCCTTCAAATTCAGAGAACAGGCCATGCTTATTTTTGGTGAAATAACATGGTCAATGGTTTAAAAGAGAAAATGCAATTTCCCTATATAAATTGTAACCATACTACACAGATTTTTTTTAAAATGGAAAAAAAAATTAAGAATTCATGAACTCTTAGGGCACCTGGGTGGCTCAGTTGGTTGGACGTCTGCCTTCAACTCAGGTCATGATCTCAGCGTCCTGGGATCAAGTGCAGAGTCAGGATCCCTCTCCACACGGAGTCTGCTTTTCCCTCTGCCCTTCCTCCCACTCATTCTTTGAATCTCTCTCTCTCAAATAATAAATAAATAAAATCTTAACAAAAAAAGTCAAGAACTCTAAAAGTATTGAAGAAAAAAGGTGGACTACATGTGAAATTCTTACTGTTCTGTACCTTCCACTAACACATAACCTCAAGCTAAAGACCTCTTTCTTTTTTTCTGTTACCCCACATCACAGTGCTAGACAAATTATAAGCAGACAATAGATGCGTATCAAATAAATGTATGAAAATATAAATAAAGGAATCATACTGATAGGTTCAAGGTATTCAAATATCATGTAAGTTACATGACCATTAAAGTCTCCCATTATCCTGAGACTCTCTAATTACAGTATTAATGAGTGCAATTTTGCTTTTAATTCTACTTATGTCCTTTTTCATCTAAGATGTGGTATAGAGCTGAATCAGAAAAATTTCTCCTGACAGACTCAGATCTCCCAAAGGATCAATAGCTTATCTATGAAGATGACTTTACCTATGAATGTTCATCAAACATCACTGAGTATTTCCTATTCTCCTTCTCCACCAGGAGGAATAATTTGTATTTACCCTTGTCATTACTAGTAAATTAACTGCTTTTACTCATCTTCTTAAATCTATGTCATTGGTAAGATTATTTATTTAAGGGGAATCTGGGTGGCTCAGTGGGCTCTTAAGTCCCTGCTTTGGGCTCAGGTCATGATTTCAGGGTCCTGGGATCGAGCCCCACATTGGATTCTCTGCTCACCGGGGAGCCTGCTTCCCCCTCTCTCTCTGCCTGCCTCTCTGCCTACTTATGATCTCTCTCTGTCAAAGAAATAAATAAATAAAATCTAAAAAAAAAATAGCTTATTCATTCAACAAATACATTTTATGTGACATCTATGTGTCAAGTATAATAACATTAGATTTCGTCTTTTATCATAAAATAAGTTAATAGCCATGTTCTACATAAGACTAAACTCAAGAGATGACTTTATTAGTTCTGTGTTCTAATCAAACAGTAAACCACCCAGTAATTCAATAGAACTTACTTTCATTCTCAATTCATATTTATGAAGAGAGAAATAATCCTGTAAGAAGCCTCCAAATCATTTCTCTAAAGGTTTCTCATATTTGATAAACACCGTAAAGTACACCCTACTGATTATTGTAATATTCTCTTTAGAAACAAAAAGATTCCTTCTCATGGAAGGGTTAAAATGACTTTGTGTTAGACCTTAAATTGAAGGAACAGGCCAACTTATTTTTGGTTAAGTAAGATGATCAATGGTTCAAAAGATAAAACCGAATTTTCTCTAAGTATATTGTGACCATACTGCACAGATAAAGAAATGGAAAAACCTAAAGAAGAAAAAGGTCAAATACCAATAATACCTATGAGAACAGATTATATGGGTAATATAGCTAAATGAAACTCACAAAAACTCTAAACTTTTAGGGAAAATTTTAATTATACCCTTTGCTTCTACATCTTATAGTTTTACCACTAATGAGCAAGAGTTAAATTTCACCAACTGTCCATAATATAAATGTGATGATTGCTAAGAGTATGTCAAACCTGATATTTACTAAATGTTGGTTTCTTTCTTCCTTAATTGATGAAGTTCTGGTGTAAAATGTATCAAAAAGGTGTAGTCCAAGTTCTGGGAAATATAAACACTTGATAATTAGGACAACTTCCTTCTCTACTGACATTCCAATTCCAATTCCTATAGAGTCCCATACCTTACCACCTTTCTACTGCCTAATTTACAATTGTTGTGAAATAGGATGTGTTATATTAGCTTCTTCAGCAATAAGACTTTAATTTTCCCTCAATATCATAGTTCCTTTTCCTGTCTATTTTGTACTGTTATCTTCTCTTGGAAGGTAGTAAATAAGTACATGTATTTTCCATTAAAACAAAATATGGTTCCACTATCTTATTAAATTCCTTCAGTGCTGAAGTCCAAGCTTATGTAATAGTCTATCTTGAATGCCTAATGAATTGCTAAAAATTAAAATAATATAAGGAAAGTTTTAAAATGCAGTCAATTTGTACTCAATTAAATTAATGAGTCTAAGAATAAGATAGAAGAGAGCAGTTAAATAAAATATATTTGTTCATTTTTGCTATTCCACTTAATATAATGCCAAATCTATAATTTCATGCTCAGCATATCATTAAGCTATTTTCTTATATATGACACACAGATATGTTAGAATCTTAGAATCTAATCAACTGTCCTCCATAAGTATTAACACCAAAAACATACATCAAGAATGATAAAGGTAAAAGGGATCTCAGGAACCATCTGATATAACTCTTTTATTCTGAAAATGAGGAAACTGAGCTGAAGAGAAGAAAAAAGGATTCCCCCAAGGTCAAAAGGACTCTGACTCCCAGGCTAAAGTTATTTCTAGACACTGTGTTATCTTAGATTGAATTGAAGACCTCTTTTATTCATATCTTAAGTAAAAGGCTGTGTTTCAAACCAAGCAAAAGAATAAATACCAAGGATTGTAGCATACACAGAAGACTTATTTAATGTTGCTATCAATAGCTTTAAGAGAAAGAGAAGAGGAAAGAAAAGCCAATGAGGTAATAAAGAGTTGACAGAAAAAAGCTTTTCCATTAGACGCAATCAATATTGTATTCCCCCTTTACTTAGGGCTTCACCAAGGAAAGTGAAACCAGAGTGAATATGTTTCCTCAAGGGTATTTAACACTAAAATGACTTGTTGGTCTCAACTGTAAATGTAAGGACCAGACATGACTGAATTTGAAATCAATGGCAAAGGTTATTCCTCGTTAACCTATCGTTAAGAAACCAAAGCCAGTCAAAGTAGAAATGCTCCTTTCCAAATCGGCTATACCACCCACTTTCCCTCAGTTTCTGGGTCAAAGATATAAATTAATATAAAGATGCTCCCTTTATTAGCATTTCCATAGAACGTCCCCCTTTACAAGTACTTATCCTGCAGATAAAGGGATGGATAAAAGTACATACTTAGTGAAACAGGGGTGGCAACTGGGATTTGGGTTGAAGAGAAAGGGAAAACATGAGCTTCTTAGTATATATCTAATGCTATATATCAAATGAAAATGGACTGATTATATTTTTTTTATTTTAACACCAAATAAAAGGAAAATGATAGTAGTCTAAAATACGAATGCCTTTTCTTACTCAGCCTTTTCACATTTGTGCAAAAATTATGCTGGAGCTTGACTAGTATTGATGCCATGAGTATATTAGTCACCCGTGGAATTCATTTTGTTTTGATGAGTTATTTCTGACCATCTACTATGGAGAGAACTTTGACATGACATGGTCTTTTTTCTACAGGAACTCAGATTCCAAAGGCAGAGACAGGTACGTATACAGTAATTGCAAAACAAGACAGACTGAACTGCAGACAGCAATACAGGTACAAAGCCAAATGAAGCCCGGGGCAGGCAGTGATTGATTCATTCTATCCGGGAGGATCTGAGAAGATCTAGCAGAAGAGATGAGAGTTGAGCTGGGCTTCAAATAGTGGGCAGTACTGTAGCTCGGGGGATAAATGAGGATCCTTGGGATAAACCAACGATAGGTTATGTTAAGGTCATGCCTCGTGGAAAAAACAAACAACAGCTATAAACAAAAGGAACTCAAATGGATAGATGCGGCAACTATTCCATAAATGTCGGCAATCTGGAGTTAAACAGACCACTGTGTGAGGGGGCATGAAGAAAGAACCTGGATTGTCCACCTTATTCATGTTGGCATTATGTAAGCAAAACAGGGTGCCTTCAGCCAGGCTTTGAACCCACACACGCATTTTTTTTTATAAGATTTTATTTATTTATTTGACAGAGAGAGATCACAGGTAGGCAGAGAAGGAGGCGGTGGGGGGGGGGGATGGCGGGAAGCAGACTCCCTGCTGAGCAAAGAGCCTGATGTGGGGCTCGATCCCAGAACCCTGAGATCATGACCTGGGCCGAAGGCAGAGGCTTTAACCCACTGAGCCACCCAGGCGCCCCCCACACATGCATTTTTAAAAGACAGATTGTGTTTAATTTTTTAAAGTAAGGAATTATTGTTATTTTTCTTGAAATATAGACATTAAAGGAGAAACTGTCCAAAAGAACACAACAAAACTACTTGGAACACAGTAATACAAATCTAGCCAGAGTTAAAAATCTTAATTATACCCTGCCCTAAATGAAAAGAACAGGGCCTACCTCATATTGCTGAATCCCAGGCCCAAGACCATGACAAACAGATATCATAAAGACACCTGGCAATATAACTTGATTGTAGATATTTAAAAGCAATCACCCACATTTAGATTGCATTTAAAAAGACAAAAACAAACAAACAAACAAAAAAAAAAACAGGTGGATAGATCTTTCTACCAGCAGTAAAAATGTACTCCTGAAGACAGTAAGACACAGGCTCATGCTGAGTTTCAGTCCTCACTGCCTTTCATGACTGTACGACCTGATTTACCCCTTCGGCATCTCAGTTCCCTCCTCTGTAAGGTGGGTGATAGTAATGAGCTCTGATGTTTTTCAATTCAAACCTATCAATACTTGAAGTTGTATACCCCACTAGGTAGACACCTCCCTCCCAAGGCAGATGTCAGATACTCATCTTCGAATGCAGTTGTGTAATGACCTGAGACAAAGTATTAAACAAAGTACCAATTCTAACAAGACATTTTTTTTAATCAGAATTTCAGGCATCTCTTGAATTCAAATAATGAACCAAGGTGCATGAACTTTGCTATTCTCCAGCCCTCTTAGGTACACCCATCAGCTCCATAGAAAGAAGCTTTGGACCGAATGTGCTTGTTCAACAAGAGAAAGAGAGTGGGTAAGACTATGGTTTAGATGAAAATAAGAAATGGGCCAAGAAACCTATATTTTCAGGTTCCCAACCAAAATGGTAGTCCCATTAGCAGAACCATAATGGAAGACACTCTAACTCGAGAATCCCTGTAGTAAACCAGAAAATGCAGCTCAGGAACCTCAAACAAGGACATTTTGTGGAAAAACTAGGAAAAGCAACAATTTGAAGTGAGTTTCCTTCTTGGTGCTGCCTTCTTCACTGTAAAATGTGAAGGCAGCCCAGCCAAGATGCTGCTACTTTCCTGAGCAAAAGCTACAAAGGAAAATGGCCCAGAGACCTGACAGGGAGACAGCTCAGCAAGGAGGCAAACAGATGTCCTGTCCACTGTTCTGAAGAGAAAACAAATTTCCAGTCTCTCAGAGGAAGAGCCCAGGAGGAAAGGACTACAGAGGAAGCCTGGATTTCTAACAACATGACTTCCTTTCCTAGAATTCTGGGCTTCTGTGCCATTATCACCTTATATGTGACTCACCCATCACCTCATGGCTACACTCTCATTGCAAAATTCCACCACAGTCCTCCTTGAAACAGTAACATGACAACATAGTTTTAACTCTCCATAATTGGAAACTTGAGATGTGAGATCATCCTTATTTTCCATCATATTTTATTAATTACTCAGGCCCTAGCTAACATTTTCTGTTCCAACCTCTTTATGTGGTTCTGGGTGGCTGTCCTTTCTTAAAGTCTTCTCCCCAACAGACTATCACATACGGAATGGGTAATATGTAGACAGCTCAGCTAGAGCTATTCGTCTAAAAACAGAGTCTAACACTTATTTTAGAATAAAAAACCAGGTAATGTGAATATAGATCCCTACTTTTGATACTAACTTAAATTTTGCCCCTGGTTCTTAATTATTTGAGGAGTATTAACTGATTCTAGGGCACTGTGAAGGGGATCTGGGTCATCTTTCGAATTCTCAAAATTAAAATAAAATGTTTAAGTCAAAAAAAAAAAGTTTAAGTCACCAGTAGCAATAAAAAAAATATCTTCTGGAAATGTTTATTTTTTTCTTTTTATAATAACTTAAACAAGCTCATAGTCTGTCTCTCCTGAATCTTTCATATTTCATTTCAATCCCCTTTTTGACCTTAGGTTTAAAAAAAATCTTCAACACTGTAGCACACTGGATGTCCTCCAATCCTTGGAGGAACAGAATGGGCCTAAATTGGGGTCAAAGAAAAAAGACCAATACCTTAGATAAAAATATGTTTGATAGCACATTACAGGTAATTAAACCATGGGATGCAGTTAGGATCATCCTAAATAGCACACTAGGAAAATAGTTTGTATAATTCCTGTGTAAGTAAAAAGCAGAGAGCAGATGAGTATGTCATGTCCCCAGTCATGACTGTTTCTCCTGCAGGGAGGGGAGCTATTTAATGACCTTGCAAGCTAAAAAGGCCCTTAGATGTCCTTTCATAGAGTTTCCTTGTGTTTTTCAAAGAAAAAAATGGTCCAGGGGCGCCTGGCTGGCTCAGTTGGTGGAGCACGCAACTCTTGATCTCGGGGTTGTGAGTTTGAGCCCCACATTGGGTGTACAGATTACTTAAAAATAAAAATGTTTTAAAAAAAGAAAAAGAGAAAGAAAGAGGGAGGGAAGGAAAGAGGAGGGGAGGGGAGAGAAGGAAAGGAGGGAGGGAGGGAGAAAAAGAGAGAGAGGGAGGTAGGGAGGGAGGGGAGGAGGGAGGAAGGTGGGTCCAGTATTGGCAGAGTGGGGAAAAAAATAGACTAGAAAAAACAAACCTAAATTGAAACCACAATCTGTGTCCTTCTAACCAGACTTATGAACCTGAGGAGCCCCAACCAGGCTGGCTAGACCTCAGCATTCTTTTGTTTGCTAAGGAAAACCACTATTCCTCTGGGGCTTGCTGTAAAGGTAAGATTCGTTGAGTCTGTATGTCATTTACTCACTTCTTCACCAGTGACTGAAGAATTACAGTGACACAGGCAGGATGCTAGGCACGGAGAACTAGTAGGAATAGGGCACAGCTCCTATCTTTAGGAACTCAGATGCTGGCCAGAAAGAAGCACACAGACATTATGTGGCTCAGATTTGGGATGCAACTAAACACCTAAAAGATTCAACAGTAAGCAAAAAGAAAGGATCACCATTATGATTTAGTGTACAGAGTTTCTAGGGATTATGAATGATTCCTAAAGGCATTAATAAATAAAATAATGACTTTGTTTAAGGACCACAAGATATGAAATGATGGGACTGGAACAGTTGGTGGTTCTCATCCCTGGCTGAACTTCAGAATCATCCAGGAGGTTAAAAGCAAGCAAACAAAACTGATGACTGATACATGGGCCCCAGGGTAGACACAAAAAGTCAGATTTTCTGGGTGTATGGTATTAGCCCCATTTTAAAACTCACAGGTGATTGCATTTTGCAGCTATGCTGAGAACTGCTGGCCTGTATAATCTCTAAGCTCTAAGAGCTGGCCTATATAATCTCTAAACTTTGGTGATTGGACTACAGATCCCATTTGTCTCGTGTCATTCTTCTCCTCTAGAAAACCAAGTTTGGTCTTAGGTCTTAGGGCTTTCTCTACTGACCCCTGAGAAGTCATTTAAAAAGATCGTAAACACTTAAACTCTAATTAAGAGACATTAACAACAGTATGATTAGAAGCAGGGAACCAGAAGATATATAAATACCACAAATTAATCAAATGACTAACAGTGAGCAGATAAAATAAGGAAGACTTCACAAAGTTTGTCTTTTAAGGCTCATTTGATCATGCAAAGACCAATGAACTCGGCCTAAACTCACATATGAAATCCATCTATGTGCCACATAGATGAAAGCCATATTTAGGACATATTCAGGTCTGACCAGCTAGTGGTCTTTGAAAGCCCACTAGCTACCAAACATTTTGTTTCAATTTTAAAAGACTAGAAAAATTACTAAGGCTTTCTACTCCCTTGAATATGTTTCTCTGACTAAAATGTATTTGCTTATAGGATTACCCTTGCAAGGCAGTAGCTCTAGATCAATGGTGGAGGGTGAATACTCTAATAAAACAAAGTTTCCTTGAGAATTCAAGGATAAAGTAGATAGCCTTATACAGATGAGTAATCCTCATCATAGTGTAAAACTATTAAACAATAAATAATGGCATGACTCAAATTTTCACCTTAGCATTCTATAGTGCTTTGTAGTTTGGGAATGGTATTATTTAATGCATCTCAACCCTGCTTCTCCCCTTGCTCCCCTCCACCTCAGCAAAGATACCACTCACTACTGAATTATTCAGCCTGGAATCATCCAGGTACCTTACTTGCTCTTGATTCAAATCTACCTATTATCAGGCTCTGTTCATCTCACCTCCCACTCCTTTTGTCATAACCACTTGCAACTGCCAGAAGGTTTCAGGTCAATATAATCTACAGCCTGGACAAGTGGTTCTTAATCTTGTTGGTCTCAGGACTCTCTTGCACTCCTAAAAATTACTGAGTACCCCCAAAAGCTTCTGTTTATGTGGCTTATATCACTTAACGCTTACCATATTTAGAACTTACAACAAAATTTTTCAAATATCTATTAAAAATAATAAGCTCATTAAATATTCATGATTTAATATGTTTAAATAAAAACTTAACTATAACTTCCAAAATTAAAAAAAAAAGTTTTCAAAAAAGTAGTTTATAGGGGTGCCTGGGTGGCTCAGTGGGTTAAAGCCTCTGCCTTCGGCTCAGGTCATGATTTCAGGATCCTGGGATAGAGCCCTGCATTGGGCTCGCTGCTCAGCGGGGGAGCCTGCTTCCCGCCCCCTCTGCCTGCCTCTCCGCCTACTTGGGATCTCTCTCTCTGTCAAAAAAGAAAAAAAAAAGTAGTTTATAGGCTTGCAAATCTTTTAAATGCCTGGCTTAGTAGAAATCACCTGTATTCTTAAAGTGCTTCTGTATTCCATCTCTTGCAATATGTTGTTGTGGTTGAAGAATATAAAGATAACCTGGCCTCACCCAGATACATGGTTGAAAAGGAAGGAAAATTTTAATAGCCTTTCCAAATGATTGTGGATATATTCTATAATCTCTGGCAAACTCCAATGGACACATGTGACAGAATGAAAAAAGTAAATAATCAGTATTCAGAAATGTTATTATGAAAATAATTTTGACCATGTAGACCCACTAAAAGGTTTCAAGGAGCTCCCAGGGCCTCTGCACCACACTTGGAGAACTGCAGGCCCAGACTTATGCCCTCACCTCCTTATGATTCCTTAGCTCCCACTCTGGCTCTCCTGAGATTCGTACTCCTCTCAAAGCCAGAGTGTCCATTTAACTATGCAAGTCACATTATATCAGCCCCTATTTCTGACTCTTATGGATCCTAGACTAAAATACAAATTCCTTCACAACTCAGCCCCTGCTAAGTTTTCCAACATTACTTGTACCCCTTGCTCTTATTCAATCTACACTCAATTCCCTCTCACCCTAGTCCTCACGAGAAAGCTGTTCTCTTCTACCTTGAACATTCTCGCATCCCTCTTTGC
>CM053603.1:120955887-120984696 GCA_028646535.1 Procyon lotor
TGCCCTATCCTTCAGAACTCAGCTTAAATGACTCTTCCTTGGAGAAATGTATCCTAACCAAATGCTAGAGGATAATATCTTCATTTTACAAATCAGCAAACAAAGATGTTGACAAAGTTGCCTAAAGTTCTTACAAATATATCCAGAATTTGAATTCAGACCCCACACCAAAGTCCATGTACTTAATCACTCTGCTACATCATCAGCTAAACTGTAACTAAAAAGACAAGAAAAGACAAAGCAAGAAAAGACAAGACAGGCCAACTAAATCCGACAGGGCTCTCCTGACCTTGCTATTAACCTCTTTACATTCATAAACATCTGAAGCAATTGTTTATGCGTAGAGTCAAGAAATCCTGCCCCTCTGGACCCAAGTCTCCCAGTGAGGCCTTGGGTGCCCCAAGTGACACCCCTTGACATCTCTGAGGCATGCAGAGAGGGACAGCCCAGCCAGGAGCCTGGGACCAGCACATAATAACCCAGCCACCAGTCTTTGGACTTCAAGCCTCCGCCTCACTAGAGACCCTCCCTGGGAGCTCTAGACCACACAGAGAGCAAAGCAAATCTTTCATCACACCCCACATTTCCTTGAACTCTTTCTCTGACTCACCCAACAAGAGTTTCCCAGATTAAAGTCAAACCGAGTCAATCACAGTCAGCCTTTTTAGCTCAAGGTAGTAAAGATAGAGAAAGGACCTGCAGTGTGAGGAGTGGAGGTCATGTGACAGTAGCCACTTCCTGACTCCAGGAACCTGGACAAGTCCCCCTGACACTTTGAAGCATGGTTTTCTTATTACAAAGACAGGGCTCACCATTATCAGTAGACTGCTATAAAGAACAAAAGCGGTAAAAGCTATGAAGAAACTGTAAATCCTGAAGTCATACAGTCAAATTAATTGCTATTCTTAAAAGTTATCATTATAGGGGCACCTGGGTGGCTCCGTCGTTAAGCGTCTGCCTTCGGCCCAGGTCAGATCCCAGGGTCCTGGGATAGAGCCCCACATCGGGCTTCCTGGTCGGCAGGAAGCCTGCTTCTCCCGCTACCATTCCCTCTGCTTGTGTTCCCTCTCTCGCTGTGTTTCTCTCTGTCAAATAAAAAAAATCTTTAAAAAAAAAAAGTTATCATTATATAGGATTCATTTACAGACATTTTGTATCTGAGGCTCCTCCTTTTTAGGGACGCTTAGAAGGTGGCCTTGGCTTAAGAGCCCTTTCGATACGGTGGATCTTTCTTCAGAGAACAGGTAAAACTCCATGGTTTGATGGGTAGGTCATCAGATAAAACCCAAAATGTAGTAAATTAACTGGGCCCTCTCTGTGTAATGAGGTTGTCTTTGAGAGTCCTCACAAAATCTATAATAATTCTAGGAGGAAAAGCCAACAGCAAATGTATTTTGATGAATCACTCAAGGAAGAGAAGAGAAAAAAGTAACCGCTATTAACAAACTGCCGGAAACAAATCCACACTGTAGTACTCATGCATAAATAGGCTCTCACCAAGAACAGAAGCAATGTGGTACTACACTAGTAAGGCCGGTACTTTTTCCTACATATAATTTTATGAGCCAAAGCTTTAGTTTCTAAAGATCTTCCAAAGTATTCCTACTGCTTCCTCAAATACAGAGACCATTTCCTGCGTCAATTGTTTTCCTAATTCTGTTCAAGAATATCAACTTCATTCAAACTTTAAAGACAATCTGAGTTATGGCTTGATGAAATCTCTGTGGGATGAAAGGAATCAAGAGATCACAGCACTTGCTATTTTAAAATGTTCTTACAATGGAAACTTAATTTGTTGATGAGAATGCATCGCTGTAGAGAAAATAGGATTAAAACACAGACACACACACACACACACACACACACACACACACACACACACACAAATATCAGTTTGAATCCTAGGTTGGGTTTCTAAAGAGACAAGTTTGTTTTGTTTTGTTTTAACAGCTATCAAGCCAAATATCATTTAATTAGGCCGATTTTATAGTTGAAACATGAATCAGACTTTTAAAAAAGAAAATACAATAAAAGTACTTGCTATAAAGGTAAAGTGCCACCTGTCATATTGAAACTATTCTTGATCTATATATATTGACCAAAAGTATTTCAGTTTATAAAAATCTAATTTATGTTCCATAGATCCCATGATTAATCATTACTTCCCCTTTTTTTTAAGATTTTATTTATTTATTTGACAGAGAGAGAGAGAGATCACAAGTAGACAGAGAGGCAGGCAGAGGGGTGGGGAGCGGGGGAGGGGGAGCTGGCTCCCGGCTGAGGAGAGCCCGATGCGGGGCTGATCCCAGGACCCTGAGATCATGACCTGAGCTGAAGGCAGAGGCTTAACCTACTGAGCCACCCAGACGCCTCAACTTCCCCTTTTTCATCAATTTTCTCACTTAAGTTTCTATTTTCTGTAATATTTTCTTCATTTATGTAAAAGGATATGTTTGACAGTGAAATGTTGAATGAGTGTGCTGGTAAATTCTATACATTTCCAAAACAAGTTGGAAGGATATTGAAATATTCTGAATAACCACAATTTTTATAACAGCAGAAGTAAGGACTCAGAAAAATAAGACAAATGAAAAGCAACAAAATTTAGTAGAAGATTTAATCACTTATTTGATTTATTTTATCCACTCAGTATAAATAGACTGTATCACTTTTAAAAGGGAGGGGCCTAGAAAACCAAATACTTATGTCATAAAAAATAACAAATGCTTTTTAAGCTAGGAATTTTTCCTGATTGCTGAACTTTTTAAGGCTTTCATTTAAAGGGAGGAATTAAATGATATAGAAAATATAAAAATTTTAAAATCACATAAAATACATAGATTTAGGCTTATCTCATTACTCAGCGCCTTCCAGAGGGTTCTAATTTGAAAAATAAGAGTGATACTGGATGACCTCCAAGGTTCATGGCCTCTCCAACATTCTGAGAGAGTTGAAAGTAGAGTCCACACTTTTCTTAATTGTGAATGCTATCCGTTTCCTGCACTAACTTTTGAATCAAAACAGAAATGCTTTTGGAGTCAACCATTTGTACAGGTGTCTCTACTCAAAAGGACAAACAATGTTGGAAATGAATGAGCTATGTAATTCACATGGATATACTAGCAGCCTAGAGGCAGCAAAAAAATGTGGTATCAACATGTTAGCAAAATTTTTAGCAGGCCTGGCCCATACAGATATTCCACACTAAAAAATGACTCAAATAAAAACACAAGAATGCTCTCTTCTTAAAAAAAAAAAAAAAAAAAAGAATGCTCTCTTCTTTATCACAAGGTACACAAACAGAAATGTTCTAAAGGCTTTTCTATGGTTTGATGACTTCAGCCAACTTGCCAGTTCAAGGTCTGCAACATCTCATTTCCAAAGAGCTACATACAATCCATGCAGTGTCTAAGGAACTATTCCCGCACTGCCTGTATGTCTTCACTATTCAGTTTACTGCTATAATGCATGCTGGCTATACGACGGTCCTTTTAGAACCCTAATTGCCTAACTTAGCCTATACCACCTTCTACCAGTTACCTTCTGTACTCTGCACTATTCCTGTTCTAATTACAAAATAGTAATAACAATAGCAGCAGCAGCAGCAGCACTCCCTAATGGTAAAAATGAATGCAAAGTCTACAAAATTACTTCCATCCTTTAATAGAGGGCACCCAATTTTCTTTTCTTTTTTTTTTTTTTTAAGATTTTATTTATTTATTTGAGAGCAAGAATGAGAGAAGTCAGCATGCGAGGGGTAAGATCACAGGGAGAGGCAGACCCCCGCCAAGCAGGAAGCCTGATCCAGGTCCTCCAGGATCATGACCTGAGCTGAAGGCAGTCGCTCAACCAACTGAGCCACACAGGTACCCAATGGGCACCCAGTTTTTTTATACTACTTTTCTCAGTGTGGTATTGTGAAGACCACAGGCAAGATAAATCAGTTGGATCTAGTTCGAGTCCCAATTTTAGCCCAATCTAGCTACATAACCTTCTATAAACCACCAACTTGCCCTGATTCTAGGTTTTCTCATCTAAGTCAGGCATTTGCTGCACAATCCCACGATAAGCCATCACATTGTGTTCTGGGGATGGCATTATTAAAGCATCTGACATGCACCAAGACACTGGAATTGTGTGATGTGAGGTCCTGCACTATCACCCAGTTTTTAATTATGCAATATCATGCATGATTTTAAAATCTGAAACCTTTACCGTGTAATTTCCATACACCCACTGTATTTATAAAGTTTCAACCTTATACATATCAGAACTTGCTGAACTAAGACAAGAAATTGAGAGACACTCAATATGTCAGCCGTGAAATCAGAAAAACAACTGTGGCCTTTCCCATCCAACGTCTGATTTAGTTTCACTACCTCAGCTTCATTCCCTTAGAAAGTCTGGTCAATGGAATGTGTCTCAATGACAGAATTTCAGAGTGGACTACTAAGTGAAGGTAACATCAAATGCTTATAAAACAGGTTCCCTCAAATAGCTTTTTTTTTTTTTTTTTTTTTTTTGGTGTTTAGCAACTTCCTCCCAATCCAGTTAAAGAATCCTCTCTGGAATTGAGATGTGGAAGGTGCTATCTCTCTATAAATAGGCTCATCCCATGCTATGTGAATCATGGTTGCTGACAGCAAATCAACAGACTAATTATTTGGCTTTGTTAGTAGCGATAATAGCACGCTAACATCTTTCCAAATCTTTTTCCACGCCCCACACTCCAATTCTTCTAAGCTAAGCTTCAGACCAAACTGAAGTCCGTGGTGTACAGATGTATGCCTGTGGGCCTTGCATTGGGCACGTCATCACAGGGCCTGTGATCTCTCAGCCAGATTACTGTGAGACTTTAGCTAAACAAAAGAAGTCACCAGCCAGGATTCTCTCTGCCAAGATGTACACCAAGTAAATGAAAAAGAGGAGTGGATTAAATAAACACTGAAGAAAACAATAAACTCAGCAATTCCCTCAAATTCTATTTTCTAATGAGATGCTAAGGAAACGGCCACAGGAATTAATTCCCCCCATGTAAAATTAAGCCCTGCAAATTGTTCATCTCCAGATCAACTTCCACAAAGATCAGGTGAGTTCAGCTCATCCATTCACAAATATCACCCACCTATCATTTTTCTGCCTTATTTAGAACTGAGGAGTCTGAGTAGGATCTGTTCACAAATATCACTTAATTATCCCAACCAGAGTACAAGAATATACTTCAAAGACTGAAATATAAGAGTTGCATTGAGGGGCACCTGGTTGGCTCAGTGGGTTAAAGCCTCTGCCTTCAGCTCAGGTCATGATCCCAGGGTCCTAGGATCGAGCCCCGCATCGGGCTCTCCGCTCAGCGGGGAGCCTGCTTCCCCCTCTCTCTCTGCCTACTTGTGATCTCTCTCTCTCTCTGGAAAATAATTAAATAAAATCTTTTAAAAAAAAAAAAAAAAAAAGAGTTGCATTGAATTCAGAGCCTTGAAGTTCCTTGTAGACCACATAAGCCCTCAGAGAAGATGACCCCCAAATGATCCTTGCACAATAATGTAAGGGATTTCATTTTCCCTTAATATGAATTATATACTCTATAGAGGACCCTAGTTTTCATAAAAAGCTTCACTTTATGAAATTGAGGCTATATTAATTGTATGTAAACCAACAGAGATTTCAGTGGCTCTCACCTTTTTGTTTACTCCTAAAATTTACCATTTGATCAACATCAAATAGAGAAGGAGTCCACTGTGAAGTGAATCGTGTCATGAAAACCCATGGGAAAAATGAAAATGAAATGGTTTCTTCAAAAGACTGAATCCTAAATTTCTAAACTAATTCTGAGCTTCATGGATCCACACTTTCCAAATGTTTTCCTCACCCCAATGACCCTAGCCCATGTTTCATTTCTGGAACCCAGGAGAACATCACAGTCAGAACTGCAAAGATATTAACCTAAACCAGTCAACTGACCACTGAGCAAGCTTTCTAAGCCAGATTTCCTTTCAGTTGACCACACCAAGAGGAGAGTACCTCCAGACTGCAAATGACCTGCCGGGCCACACCCTGAGGATCAACAAAGTCTGGTGGAAGGGCAAATCTGGGCAATTTCACTTTCACTCTCTCAAGCTGGCCTGGTTTGAGCCCGGGGATAAGCACCCCGAAATTCAAGGTATCCGCTCTCTCTTTGTAAATAAAGATCATGTCGAAGACCAACCACCTGAGTTTAGGGACAAAGAGGACAATCAACTTCAGAAAGGCCTTAGCAAGAAAATCTGGTAAGTCTAAAGTTTTGTGTTTTCTTCCACACTCCCTTAGTCCAAACTGTAGATACTATGTTGTTTCCTTAATGTCCCAAAAGAAAGTGTGAGCGTGCAAAGGATGGGAGCAATAGGGCAGAAAAGTTAAGGAGCAGAAGCCTGGGAAACCAGGAGAGTCCTGGAGGAAGAGAATAGGAAAAAGAGGTCTGTGTAAAAGGAAGCGAAGGGGCACGTAGGAAAGCAGGGAGGTGAGAACCCATTGGAATGTCTGAAAGATGCAATATCATGTGCTCCTGGAGGAAGAGTTAGAAAAAAATTAAGTTCATCTGGTGTCTACTAAGTGTCTGTGTCCAGAACTATGCTAAATGTTATGGGAGCTACGGGGAAGAAGGTTTATTTATATTAGGGTCCTCAGCAGGCAATATAATCTCTGGATGGATGGATAGATGGATGAATGAGACAGAGAGACTATGAATGAGATGATCGCTGCCTCAAGGATTCTACAGGCTTTATGGGACCAGGAGTATCTATGCATGTAGCTCTCATCTTAGTCAAACCGTGGTTTCATGGAGATGCAAAGTGTTTTCCTGAATATGGGACAAGAAGCTATTAACTGACAGAGGGTGACTGAAAGAGAGACGTCTGGAAATTAGGGGAGAAGCGGGGCCAGAATGGCACCAGGGGGATCCTGGTTCCCTTCAGTGAGTGCCCCCAGGTGCTTCGCAAAAGGGGAGAGGGGTGTCAGCTCTGGGGAGCCCACCGCCTGGGCTTCTACTGACCTGGTCTCCGCCTCACTGGCCTCTTGCGGCCGCTGCAGAAGCGCACTTTGCTGAATACCCCGAGGACGTGCCTTTCGCACAAGGAGCGCCCGTCTTTGCTGGGGCTGGAGCGGCGCTTGGAGGCCGACACCCGGTCGCTGTTGGACTCCCTCGCCTGTCGCTTCTGCCGGATCAAGGAGCTGGCTATCGCCGCAGCCATAGCTGCTCAGCGCGTGCCCCAGGCCCCGGGCTCCACTGCGCCCTCGGGATCGCGCACCGGGGCGAGGGCAGGACCTCGGCGGCCTGGAGGGACAGGGCAGGCGCGGGGAGGCAGTGCTAATATTTGAGGAGGCTGCAGTACCGAAAACCCGACGCCCACAAGGTTAGTCAGAGTCTGGGCAGTGGCGACAAAATGTGTGAAAATCCAGATGTAAACTTCCCCAACCGCTGGCAGCGGGGGCGGGGCGGTCCCAGGCCTTCCAGTTAACTAGACTCTTGCACCCCAAACTTGCACCCCGCGGCGATCCGCGTCCGAGGGGCAGTGGGGAGTTTGGTCACACTGCGTTCGGAGTACCAAGTGGAAGGGTAAAGAAGGATGTCCAAAACAACAAGCCGTGCCCCCGTTGGAGAGGCGCAAGCGTTGTAAGGTGTCCAAAGTATATCTACACATACATACATATAAAACCCGTTTACAAAGCAGAGTCTGGACCGAGGCGCGTAGCGTGCCCCCGGCAGAAAATACTAAAAAGTGAATAAAACGTTCCTTTAGAAAACAAGCCACCAACCGCCAGAGAGAAGGAGAGGAAGGCAGCAATTTAACTCCCTGCGGCCCGCAGTTCTGGAGATTAGGAGGTCCGTCCCGGCTGGGTGAGGTCTACGGAATGCATCGCGCCGGCTGCGGTTCTCCAGGGGCCGGCCGCCGGAGTTCTGGAATTCCGAGAGGCGCGAAGTGGGAGCCGTGAGCCGGAGTCGGGGTAGGGGCGCGGGGCGGGGGCAGCTGTTTCCAGCTGCGGTGCGCGCGACTCCCCGCCAGCAGCGCTGCGATGAGAGCGGGAGGAGAGGGAGGAGGAGGGAAGGAGGAACGGGGAAGGAGGGAGGGAGGGAGGGAGGAAGATCCTCGAGGGCCAAGCACCCCTCGGGGAGAAACCCGCGAGAGGCGAGCGCCGGGGATGCGCGGGGTCCCAAGAGCGGGCGCTCTTGCTCTTTCTGCTCGCTTTCTGGCACAAGACGGGCACAGTTGGTGATTATTTAGGGAATCCTAAATCTGGAATGACTCAGTAGTTTAAATAAGCCCCTTCAAAAGGCAGCTATGCCGAAGGTGTCCTCTCCAGCTCGGCGCCCACACGCCTTAACTGGAGCTCCCCGCCATGGTCCGCCCAGGGCCGCCGCACCGAGCCGGTCTCCGCACAGGCTCAGAGGGAGCGAGGGAAGAGGGAAGGAGGGGACGCTCTGGCGGGCTCGGGATCAGGTCATCGCCGCGGCGCCCGGGCCCCCCAGGCTCGCGCGGCCCGGCAGTCCGCAGCTCGCAGGCAGCAGATCAGATGGGGATTACCCGCCGGACGCGAGGCCGATCACTCGCTCCCGCGCAGCCCATCCCGGCCGAGGAAGGAAGTGACCGGCGCGCTGCGAACCCCCGCGCGTCGGCTCGGGCGGGGCGGGGGCTGGCTGCGGGCGACGTCGGCTCGGGGCGGCTGCGGCTCCGGGCCGGAGCTGCCCACCATGGTCTGGCGCCGGGAGCGCAGGCGGGGCCCCTGGGCCGTCCGGGGCGACGGTGGGAGGCTGTCGAGCGCGCCCCCGGAGCCGGACGCAGACTCTGGGGTCAGGGCCAGGGAGCAGGTGCGGGCTGCCGCCAACTCGCCCAACTTGCTGCGCGGGTGGCCGCTCGGAGCTGCGGGGTAGCGGGGCGCCCCCGGCCGCCGCGCCGCCGCCTCCCCAGGCCCCGGAAGGGGCGCTCAGGGCGGAGTCCCATTCATGGGCAGAGGCTCTGGGCGCGCCGAGCCTCACTGGCTCCCCGGCGCCGCTGCCGCCGCCCAGCAGGCTCGCTCCGCTGGAGCGCGAGCTCCGCAGGAAACTCTAGGCGGGGACGACAGTCTCAGAGACAGAGGGTGGAACGAATAGCTGGCGGCTGCCTGAGTACCTCTGGCACTGCTCGCCCACCCGCCCAAGGGCTTGAGAGCGCCCTGGTGGGGCCGGGCCGAGGGTCGGGCTCCCGGAGCGCAGGGAAGCGCTGCGCGCTCGGGTCCTCCTCCCCTCCAGGGCGCCCTCTGCTCCCAGACTCTTCTCCCTCCCTCCCGTCACCCCTCTCTCCCTTCTCTGTCTTCCGTCTCTCCCCTTTTCTCCTCTCTACGCAATCCTACGTGATTGAGGTTTGGATGAGAAATTCTCAGAGGCAGAGTGAAGGAACTGCAGCTCGAGTCTGTTCTGTCCCATCCCTCCCCCAAGAGAAAACACAACCACCGGCCGATTAAAGGACCCTGAGTGCACAAAGTAGGGGTTAGGAGACGAGGAGCTGAGGGAAAGCAGTCCGCCCTCTCTCCCACAAGCTGGAGCACACAGAATCCTCTGTTTAGGAAGGCAGGCACTGGACCCTAGAGAAAGTAACAATGACCTTTTGGGCCCTCATGTTGAGCCCCACCTTCAGCTCATTTTGTAACAGGATGAAGTGGTTCTGCATCCCTGAAACCCAGTTTTCTTGGTTCTATCCAGAAAGCTGCAAAGCAGGTTCTACCCTTAAAATGAGGGATCAAGTGAGCACCCTGCACAGAGAGGAGAATGCAGGAGGGGTGAGAGGGTGAATGTGGGCAAGGGCAGTCAACAACCAGCTCTGGAGTGCAGTCAGGTTTCCAGGATGCTTGTGATGACAGATAGATGTTACAGAAAACTAAGCTGAGAAGATATTGTCACCCAAGTTGAAATGCAGCATGAAAGATTTTGGAAACCTAAAGGAGTAATCACTTTCCATTTGTGCTAAGGTCTGAATGTGACTCTCAGTTATAATCTCTCTTCAACTTGTCTTCAGATAATCCTGCCCCTTCAGTCTCTCCACTAAGCATCAGGGGTAGTGCCAGAAGATTAAATGGATGATTTCCAACAGAAACACATATACGTTCTAATGTATAGAGGGCAAGGAACATGCAGGCCTGAAAGCTACTGAAAATGGATAGGGGACCCCGAGAAGTGGTGGCAGGAACTCTCTAGATGTAGGCACAAACCTAGCAGAAATTCACTTAGGCAATGAGAAGGATGGAGGCCTCTGAGCACTGTGTCAAACAACCCTGTGGTGTCTGGGGGCCCGGATATTTCTTGGTGCTGGGGGACATAACACAGGCAGATGGGTGTTTGCGAGGCCAACAGCTGGGAGGAAGATCGAATAAGCAAGGCACCCGGAGAGGGGGAAATCCCAACTGTCCACACAGAACACGAGCCCCTGCAGCAGTTCAATGTGACTGAATAACGACAGTGAACTTGGGATTCTAACCATGCAGAACAAGAGAGATGAAAAAGAGGCACACAAACACAAGCGCACACACACACCTCTTCTCCAAAAGTGAAGCTGAATACATTTTTGAAAATGCATCCCAATAAGGCAAGAGGAATTACTTAAAATCAATTGGTAACACTGTCAATTAGGGAAATGTTCACATTTCACCAATGAAATCATTTTCCTTCCTTGGCTACCAGAAGACTTGTCTCATTCTTGAGGAAGGCAGACACAGATAGTACTGGCTGGCTTTGGGGGTTCCTGGCCTCCTGCGGTTCAACACCCAAGAGGAAAAAGGTCAGCTAAGGTGAGGAATACAGGGAGATGGGCAAGCGAAGGGTGTGTGGTGAGGCCCTGAGGAAATCATTGCTAAACTTGGAGTTTCCTATCCTCAAAATGGGAATAATCAGTCCCATCTACCTCACAGAACTGAATATGTATGTGCAAGCATTTTGAAAACTGGAAAATGCCAACTGAGTGAAAGAGATGATGACTGTTTATTTTTTTTTTTTTAAAGAAAATGCATGATACTCTTCTGAGATGCTTTTTTTCAAATGCAGATTCCTGATGGTTTCTCAGAACGTGAAGCACAAGTCTCTGAGAAGAGGCCAGGAATTTGAGTTTTTAACGAGTTTTTCACGTGTCAAAGCTTGAGTTTAATTTACACACACACACACACACACAATGTAGGTAATACTGGAAGGAAGAAATCAACTCAGACTCTCCAAATCTAGGACTTCTATAGAATCGTAGTCCTGGTGTTCCCACAGCCCACCACCCCTCAAAAGAAAAGCCTGGGAAGAGGACGTGTGTTGTCTAATCTTTGAGTGTGTTTTTTCTGTAGGTTTAAGGGAAATGAAGATGTTTCGATGCAGGAGTATAGTGGCACAGGATGGAGGAGGGTGGATGAGGCAGGAGATGAAAATGCAGACACTTGTTTGAAGTCCTCCTCTCTGTCTTGACATGCCAGCACCAAGTCAGGCATTTAAGGAACAAAATCAAAACAACAAATGGGAGCTTTCTGAGAGGACACTACTCCTGCCTTCAGATCTCTATTAAAAGAAAGTGGTGTTTCCGATTCCATTAAACAACAAAGACTCCTCGCCTGCTTGCACTCCCGCAGCTGTTGTCAGAGGGCTTGTTTAGCTGCTTAGCCCTGTAAGTCATCCTCAGCATCCTTTACTTTATTGCCTCCATTTCCCCAATGAGAAGAAGAGGTAAGTCTCGGGACCTGTGAGAAGCTATCTAGGATCCAGGCACACAGCTGTTTAGCTCAAAAGCAATGCTTAAGTTAGTTTTTTTGATATCCAGAAATTCATAACTTTCCTATCACGCCACTAAAATGTCAGAAATCTTCTCCACAATTACCAGGGCATTTCAGTATCCTTGTGTTTGGGTGTCAGGAATGAGACTAAGTCAGCCTACTGATGATTTAGGTAAAACAACTCGGTTTTTTAAAGGGCAATATCTCAGAGATAGCAATACCTTGATTTTTATGCCTTTGAACAATTTGCAGATTCACCTTTACAGTTCTGAAGACATCATGGGTGGAAGCGGTTTTAACTACTTTGGAGAAAGTTGCCAGATACACATTGGAAGGATAATTATGGAGTTGTATTTTATATTTCTGACCTCCAATCAAGCAAATAAAACATGAACAGTCTTCATCATGTCCATATTTTGAAAGGAAAAAGCACAGAATGTTAAACAGTCCTTCTCTTATTCACGTACCAAGCCTTCTAACTCCCACATCAAACTCTCAGGACCACTGTAGTCATTCACTCGAAAACTTAAATTGAGCACAGAGTATATCCAAGACTCTGCTTCAGTTACCAAGGGGAACTCGATACACCCTCTACATTCTTCCTGCCCTCAACGAACTTACAGGACTTGCCATCATGATCTTATTTGACTCTTAATCACCCACTAGCTGCATGCTAGTGGACAAGTTATTTAATCTATCTAAACCACATTTGCAAGACAGGTCAATGACCATGACACTAGCAGTACCTACCAAACTGAGCTGCTGCAAGGCTCAAAGAAGATGTGATAATAATGTAAAGTATTAGAATGAGCATGCTGTCATTAAAATATCCATTTAAATCAAGTCCCTGCTATAAAACCCAGACATCCCAAAACAGGAAAACTTACCTTGTGATTCATATGCATCATCATTCACCCCTGGACCTGATGTATTTAATGAAGGCTGGATCTACTTGAAATGAATGATTAACCTTGACATTGTAATGGCAAACAAAATTTTCATTAGTGGAATATTGTCAGTGTCCTTCCCTGTTAGGAACACGAAGGAGCGTAGCTCAGCTCATGTACCATCCTGCTCTGAGATCAGGCCCCTGACTCAAAGCTCGGTGACTATGAGCTCATTGGGCTCTGACACAGCAAGCTTGGCAGACAGAAGACCTTTTCCCCATGAATTTTATCCCATGCGGGAGCAGTATTTCCATTTACTTCTGCTTTTCTCTGCCACATTATTGGTGAAAATAGGTTGGCAAAAGCAATATAAACAATTGCTTTCTAATAATTTGTGGATTTCTTTATACAACAAATGTATTTGTGGTTCTTTATAAAATAGTTCAACAACTGAGTTGTTGCATGTTATATGTTTGTCTGGTTTTAGTCATTTCTCAAAATAGGAAAGACAATAGATTTAATTCTTCTTTGTGACACAAATCAGGGGTGGTGTATCCTTCTTGCCCAAGTAGAGAAATTATCAATGTTTCAAAGAATGTCTGTTTTGATGAGAAATATAAGACACAACCAATGTGAGCCAAAGCTAAGCACCCTATAGTTCTAAGTGCACTGCAATTATGGACACATTGAATGCTTCTAACAACCCTAAGAGGTAGGTTCTGTCATTATCCTTCTTTTATAAATGAAGAAACTGGGACACAAAGAGGTTCAGTTGCTTAATCAAGGTCACCCAGTTAAGAAATGGTAGAGTTCAAATGTAACCCATGGAACTTTTTTCCAGAGCTTCCTATTAATCCTCTGTGTTACACTGTATGTCAATAAAAAACATGATACCATGCACAATTATAATCATGTAATAAAATTGATAAAATAAAAAAGCAAATGCCACTTTCATTTACATAGTCTTTTACTGCTTAAAAACCGACTTCCCGTGTATTAGCTCAATGAGACTCCCAACAACCTTGAAAGAAAAGTTAAGGGAACAATAATAACCCAGTTTTACAGACAAATTAAGACGCCAATAAGTGATGACATCCCCCAAGGTCACACAACAGATAAGTGAAGATCTAGGAGTTTAATCCAGGCCTTCTGATCTCAATGTCTCTCACATCCTAACTAAGATCACAGAGGAAAAAATGGAATGTTAAATTGCCTTTCATCTACTAACCTCTAATACTCACTAGCAGAGCTTCACATCTGGTAAATGACCTTGAAGAGATCACTTGATATTGGAAGGGAAGGGACCCAAGTGTCCCAAGTCTTCTCTTTTGCAGCTTGTACTTCTCTCTGGGCCCGGAAGCTAAGGGGGTGACGATCCCACCTTGGCCATGAGAGAATACCCTTTGGTTCTGAGAGTATGGCCTCCTTTTTTGTTCAGTAATTCACATTGAGCTTCATAAGAAAATTATAGGGAAACTAAATCAAAATAGGAACTAGAAAAATTTATAAGACGATAAATTTACATTTCTTCCATTTCTGTTCCTAAAAAATAGACATTAGTTTGGCTTGAACCTCATAGTTGGCACTTGGTTATTTTCCTTCTCAGCTGGACTGGGGATGTTAGAAAGCCTGTCTCCACCTACTCACCATCATTTTAGCCCCTTTCTAATTTCTACTGTCACTGATCCAGTGATACCTCTTCCTTCTAGAAGGGAAATGTAACTGGAAGATCCCCATGAGAATATAAAACCCATAAGGACAGGGAGATTGTCTACTTTGTGTATTTTCCTATCTCCAGTGACTAAATTAGCATTTGGTATACAGCAGGTGCTCAGTAAATTATTGAATAAGTTTATCAATGAAATAATAAATCCATCCATCTATCCATCTTAAGTTAAAAATGAAACATTTATTCTTATATCAAAAAACAAACTCAGCTAACTCAGGGGTAATCTCCATATCTCCAAGTTGATAATTTAGCTTCATCACAACCCTTTAAACTTATCTGCCTAAATCCAACCCACCTGTTAAAATCTGATAGCCTAAGAGGGAACACAGTACCTAGATTTCTGCCCTGAGCAACCCCGATTTCCCATACTTAGGTATAGAGTCTTAGTTGTGATCTCTTTCAATCCCTCTTTTTCACCCTCTCTCTCTCTCTCTCTCTCTCTCTCTGTGTGTCTACTCATAACACACACATACACTCATTCTCACAGAAGAGAAGGAATACAACAATAAGGAAAAGACAGGCCAAAGACATCAGATAAAAGTCAATTTTTAAACTCTCGGAATATGATCAAAAATATGATCAGAATGATCTTAAAATGGCTTGACAACCCTAACACCCATGCTGTCGGCCATCTTTACTGAGCTGCTTTCTCCATGGACCATCCCTAGTGGCTCTCATTTCTAATTTTAGATCCGATCCCAAATTTTCAGGGATTGGATCTTGTTGAAACAGCAGTCTCTTACAGCACCCAGCACATGACTGACACTCAAACTGTACTATTAAAATTATAAAAAATTCCTATTTTTGTCCACTGTGCGCCCTAAGCACTGGGTGCTATGAAAATAACAATTCGTGAAAGATCCCACTGGTCCTGTACTCATAGGTATTTGATATAGAGTATGGTTCTGTTAGAAATAACTGAAATATACAAACTGGTTAGGGAAAACTATCAGGGGATCAAATGGGAGTTTGGACAAGGTGACTAGTAAGGTCATTTCTAGTCCTAAATTTTTAGAATTCTCTGAAAATTAAATGTAAACCAGAAAAGGTATGTAATTTAGAGTAAATAATTTGTACTTGAATAGGGGTGCCTGGGTGGCTCAGTCATTAAGCGTCTGCCTTCAGCTCAGGTCATGATCCCAGGGTCCTGGGATGGAGCCCCACATCGATCCTGCTCAGCAGGAAGCCTGCTTCCCCCGCTACCATTCCCTCTGCTTGTGTTCCCTCTCTCGCTGTGTTTCTCTCTGTCAAATAAATAAAATCTTTAAAAAAAAATTTGTACTTGAATAAAGAATGAACAATTTTTCCTGAGCCTAAGTTCATTTGCCTGTAAAATGACTACTATATAAGACCTAGATTAATTAAAATAATATATTGGGGCAAAAACACCAACTTTAAAACAAAGAAAAGTATGCATAGGTGAATGAATAAATGAGTGAGTAAATGGATGAGTTGATGAATAGATGGCTGGCTGGATGAAATATAGCACCTTTCTTTTTTTTTTAGATTTTATTTATTTATTTATTTATTTGAGAGACAGAGAGCCCTCCTGTGCCTGCCAGAGAGCACAACCTGGGAGAGAGGCAAAGAGAGAGGAAGAAGCAGGCTCCCCACTGAGCAGAGAGCCCTATGGAGGGGAAGGGGAGCTCAATCCCAGGACCCTGGAATCATGACTTGAGCCAAAGGCAGATGCTTAACCTACTGAGTCAACCAGGAACCCTGAAACACAGCACCTTTCATCTAAAAATTTAAATTCACATTTTAAGATAAACAAAATTGCTCAAAACAAAAGTAAAAAATATTTATCAAGCTTCCTTTCAGAATACTGGGGAGGCAAACAGAAAATGTTCAAGAATTTCAGAGTAGTTAATGAAAACATTTAGTAAAATTCTCATTCACTGAAAAATATTTTTCACATAAAACTATATTCCCCTGTGCTTAATTTTACCCACTAATCCAGCATATGCAAGATGAAATCAAGGAGACATTGGTGCAGATGACTGTGTGTTTATGAAATATAAGCCAGAATAGATGATAGATAGATAGATAGATAGATAGATAGATAGATAGATAGACAGACGATAGATAGACAGGCAGGCATTTCAGTGTTCAGCTATCTAGAAAGGGATAAGATTATTGTATAAAGATGATTTTTTTTAAGATTTTATTTATTTATTTACTTGACAGAGGGAGAGAGATCACAAGTAGGCAGAGAGGCAGGCAGAGAGAGAGGGGGAAGCAGGCTCCCTGCTGAGCAGAGAGCCCAATGTGGGGCTCAATCCCAGGACGCTGAGATCATGATCTGAGACGAAGGCAGTGGCTTTAACCCACTGAGCCACCCAGGCACCCCTAAGATGATTTTTTTAAGCAGTATTTAAAACAAGGGGTGCCTGGGTGGCTCAACTGGTTAAGCATCTGATTCTCAATGCGGGCTCAGGTCATGATCTCAGGGTCATGAAATCAAGCCCTGCATCAGGCTCTGTACTTGGTATGGAGCCTGCTTAAGATTCTTTCTCCCTCTCCCTCTCTAAAAACGAACAAACAAACAAACAAATAAAAACAGTATTTAAAACAAGAAGGAGTAGTATTTTTGTAGTGTTTCAGATAGGATACTAGTATTGAAACTTACAGTGTTAGCTAAAAGAGAGCTCATGAGGTCATCAGCCTATTCTAAATAATGTATAAATATGGTAATCAGCTAGAGACCATAAGCAAAGAGACTTCTTTAAAAGTAAGCTAGGAAATTGTCTCTGGCTGGTTGAATATGCTAAGAACACAGCAAAGGAGAAGAGATTCCATTCCTGCCTCCTCATTTTGACAGTTCTTCCTCTCAAGGCAAGACAAGGAAATAGCCATAGCTGGCCTTTAAAAGATAAGTAACTAGAAGCATTTATTATTTGCTGAGGACAAAAGGCAAGGAAAGAACTTCATGCTAAAATAACTGGACTTCATTATTAAAAAGTATTCTAAGTATGATCGATTTATAAAACTAGAAATAGAATTTGGTAGAGAGAATCATTACTTACGTTTTCTGTTCTTGTAACGATCCAGTACTTTGACTAGAGCAGATACTCTGTAAATGTGTACTGATTTTAACTTGAAAATAATAAATGTTCAGGATGAATAATAACAGTCTCAAATTTTATCTTAAAGAAAACCTTAGGCATACTTTTATTAATAGTGGTATCACCTTGAGTCCCTGATAGCATCATTTAAGTAGTAGCTATAAGAAAGAAAGAAAGAAAGAAAGAAAGAAAGAAAGAAAGAAAGAAAGAAAGGAAGGAAGGAAGGAAGGAAGGAAGGAAGGAAGGAAGGAAGGAAGGAAGGAAGGAAGGAAGGAAGGAAGGAAGGAAGAAATGTCTGATAACTAGAGTAGAAAACGCTCAGTCTTAATCTGGGAATGTGTTCCCCTTATCCCCTTTGTACATCAAGCAGAGACACTGAACTACTATTTCCTGATAAGGTTACCTTGATAAAATCCTAGGGTAAACCACACCACTCTCCTGAGGGGAAGGGTTATTCTCCAAAGCAAGTAGAAAGAGACTTGGGCATGAGAAGTTACATTTAAAGCTCCAAGAAGAAGGCACGCCTTCCTTTCCTATCCCTGGATTTTGAGCAATCCAACCAGGCCTATGGATGTTCTAACTATCAAGGGAAGAGATGCTCTACCAAAGAGAATCAGGCCAAAAACTATACAGGAAAACAATCTCTTGGGTGTGCCTAACACACTGGTCTGGAGCTGTGGATTCTGGAAAGTTAATCATATCATGTTATCTAGACGTTAGTTGCAAATTACTCTCCACGTTGTGATTTCCTCTGTTACACACTGTCCTTCCATACAGTCTTATGTTAACTCCTGTTTTCTTTTCAGTCAATCACTGGGTGTTCCTTATAGAGTCCTTATTAATTTTAGACAAATCTTATGCCCTTTAGTTTGAACCATGCAAAAATGTCAACTGAAAACCACATTCAAAGTATAGGTTTAAAGTATTTGAAGGAAAGGAAGAACAGGGTAGGAAAGAGAAGGGAAACTAAAATTTATCAGGCACCTGCAATGCACCAGGCACAGTGCCAGGCCCTCTACAGGTTATATGACTTAATCCCATGATAATCCTGTAAGGCCACCATTGTTAACCACATATACAATAAGAAAACTGAAGCTCAGAAAATGAAGCATGGGTCCAGTCAAGAATTCAAACCCAGTTTATCAGACTCCAAATATGAGGCTCTCTTCACGACTGTCTTTAGGTGATGAATCCACAATCTCAATTAATAAGGGGACCATTTATATTCTTGAAGTGTCAAAAAAAGATAACTATGAAATAAGACCACTCAGAATCTAACTCAGAGGCATCCACACTATTTGTTTCCACTAGTTTCCATCCACACTACTCGTTAAATAACTAGCGCCAAGGAAAGAAAAATTGGAGAAAGTGATGTCTATCCTCAAGTTTCTAAAAAAGTTCTTCTTGGAAAAAAAGAAAGAGATATCCTGTGTATCCAGAGGCAAATTTGGATTCAGTGAAGCAGTTGTATCTAAGAAAATGTAGACCAACAATGAAATAGATGGCTTCAAAAAATGAGGAAGTGAGCTTCCCATCATCAGAGACATTCAAGTAAGAGCAATACCACAAGAGGATGGTTCTAAGAGCTGAGATGCATATTTCATAAAATGGTTACAGTCAACATTGCTGGGGTGGAGAATGAATCAGAAGGACTATAGGCTGCATCTAAGGCAATACTTGGCAAACCTTTCTTTTAAGAACGTAAAAAGATAAGGATGAAACTGATTGCTACTGAAAAAATAACGGTAGAATGGAGCAAGATGCAAGATTCAAGGAGATAATCAGGGAAAGCATATCCTGTGAAGGAAGCATGGGGCTAACAGTTATTTTATATGGTATATTAATATGGCATAGCTGAACGAGGGGTTGCCTCTTAACAGTTTAGTGGTTAAATGATCATGTTCCTATGAGGTATAGTGTTCTAGAGTAAGGAAAAGAAAACACGAACCTATAAAAATGTAAGTGAGGAAAGTTCCCCAGGAAAGGCCAGTGTCAAAAGCCTCTAAGATGTTAGCCAAAACTGCAGTGGATTCTGTGAAGGATAGTCACTGGCCCTTCTTAATTCCTGTGTAGGAAAGATCCCATTTGAAGTAAGAGATGTTAAGGTAACCAAAGCCAACAGCTTAAAGGTGAACAGAGAACCAAAGGGAAATGATTAGGAGAGCAAAGGAGAGTATTAGGAACCCTATGAAGGTTCCCTGCACAGAACGTCTTTTCTAACAAACTGTTAGGGTCATATTGGAGAATATGAAAACCAAATAGTTATTGGCCCTTAGTTGCAACGGTCTGCTACAAGATCTACCATTTTTACTATCGGTAATCATAGAGAAATCTGGAGATTCAATTTATGGTAGAAAGAAGGACATATTTAAATCTATGTACACATTCACAGCTTTTAATATAGTATCTTTGATTTCCTTTTTTTTTTTAGAAAGAAAAAGGAGAATCACAACTCCGGAAAACTCAAAACCAATTTAAGAAAACTTAGTATAAACTGAGAAAAATACTTACAAAATGATTTCTCAAGTCAGTGTTCCAAAACACAAGACTGAAGATGGAGAGATAGTAGATGGTGGATGGACAGTTGTCATATTTGTGAAGTCATGGATTTGGAAAAGCCACCATCTTGTTAACTGATTGGCAATTTTTAACTTACTGTATACACAGTATTATCTTCAAAACTGGAGAGTAAGTACGTGCCCAGCTGGGTGATATTCTTGAAAAGAAAATTGTGTGACCATAGAAAGGTCATTTAATCTCTGTATATCAGCTTACTCCTCTATAAAATGAGAAATTTTAAAAAGAATAACAGATGATCTTTACATTTTTGAGCCTCTCAATGGAAGGTTACTTTTGGAAGGGTCCTGGAACCAGGAGTGACATTCAATGTTAGGGATTCTAAACAAGAAAAGTAGCACGTAATCAAAAGTGCCCAGATATTTTCAATGTGACCACTTACTTGAAAAAGAAAGGACACTAGTAACAGTAGCAAAAACTCTCATGAGGATAAATGACCCCAATCCCAACGACACTCTCTGAAACAGCTCAAGTCTCCCAATTTTGGTTCAGACTTGGTCCTTCTATATCTGAGTGGGTAGAGGTGAAGGAGGAATGAGAAATGATGAAGTGCTCTGTTACTTGTGAGGGGGGCACAAAACAAAATAAAGCTATTCCCATCATAGTTGGACTTCGGAGTTTTTTTTCCCCGGAGTTTGTTGTATCTATATAGATCCGGAAATTTTCGATAACTCTTAATAAGCAGCTTTGTAATAATTCAGATCAAAGAAAGAGATAATTCTACAGTGAGGAGAGTCAACAGAATAGCATCTGTTCTAATCGGCTTACACCTAGCCTGACTTGAAATCTCATTCTCATGGTATTTACTCAATATGGAACCTTGGACAAATCATGCCTCTTCTCTATGTAGCTATAGTTCCATTCTTAGAATGAGATTAATCAGATGATTGCTAAGGTCCCTTCTCTCTCTCTAAAATTCTATGGCTCTGATTATAATGCTCACTACATCATAGTACTCACAAAAAGCAAACTAGGATACTACCTTTTATCTTCCAAGGTAATTTCAGGATGGTTAACTAAAATAAAAAGAGGGATTGCACCCCTTAGACCCATGACTAGATGTCCTCAGTCCCCAGAAAAACTAAACCTGACTGGTTATCTTTTACCACAAAGCACTTCTCCATAACTCTGGACAAAAGCAAGGATAATTAAAGTAAATACTACTTGAGTGCTAATTATTTACGAGGAACTGGTCTAAGTACTTTATAGGTGTCAATTATTTAATTTTCATAACAACCCTATGAAGTAGGTATGACTGTTATCAACAAGGAAACAGAGGAACACAAAAGTTAAGCAAGGTAGCTAAGGGTGTACCTCTAGTAATGGGAATGGCCAAGATTTGAACACAGAAATTCGGGATCCAGCCTCTGACGAATAGATCAGTCACCTCCCAGTTATGGGGTGCCCGTGGTTCAAGGGAGAAGGAAGGAGTAGTGTGCTGACGACGGTGCTGGTGGTGCAGCTCTTCTTTATTGTCCCATATGAAAAGGAAAAAGGTCCTTGGTAGGGTGGGAAAGCCAGACAGGAAAAGTACTCTCAACTAGGCAAGTTTGGAAGCAGGCCCATGCTTTCTCCTTCTAAATAGCTAAAGATATGTATGAACTGAGAGATTAGATTAAGAGAAAATCACAACGCATCTTAGGATTTGAGTGTTGCTCAAGCATTTAATCCTCACAATTATCCTGTGGGATAAGCATTATAGGTATTATTATTATTATTATTATTCTACTATTCCAGAACAAAACATGGAGAGAGGAATAAATTCAATGAGTCAAGTTGATAGCTAATTAGTGAAGAAAGCAGGTCTTAAATCTGCTGTTTTCCAAAGGGATGTTCTTGCCATTCTACCACAGTGGTTCTATTAACCCTTTCCAGCTCTCACACGGAGCTCTGATCCATAGAGCAAATCTTCCTCTCTCTATCCTTCCTTTATGGCTCAATCCAGAAAGTCACCAGAGAGGTCGCTGGCAGGTCTGAGCTTGCTCAGAATGCCTTATCATGATCTGTCCTAGCGCTGCCTTTGTGGGCAGAACACTAACCATCCAATATCACATTGCTGTCCTGCAATCAGAAAATAATCCTCGATACTGACATCTCCCTCAGTTTAGAATCCTCGCCGAGCGCTGTCATAACACAGCCTCTCATTTCTACTTCCTTAAAAATTGTGAGCAAGACTTACTCTGCTTTTGAAGCAGAATCAGGCCTCAATGTATGTCTCACTAATTTTCCTCTTTGTTAGAGAGCCCCCTGTTGCATAATCTGCATAATTAAAGTGTGTATGGCTTTGCAAACCAGTTCACCTAGAGCCAGTCAAATCGTGTAAGACTTAAAGAGCATTATAAGGGCAGTATCCACAAAATGCCAGCCTCTGATGTTCTTTTCAGAGTATTCAGTCTTAGGGAGCCACTGTGTAAGTATGTATCTAAAAGAGCAACTTTTTTTTTTTTTTTTAAGATTTTATTTATTTGACAGAGAGAAACACAGCGAGAGAGGGAACACAAGCAGAGGGAATGGCAGCGGGAGAAGCAGGATTCCCGCAGAGCAGGGAGCCCGATGTGGGGCTGGACCCCAGGACCCAGGGCTCACGACCTGAGCCAAAGGCCAACACCACCCAGGCGCCCCCTAAAAGAGCAACTTAACATGGCATTAAGTCACTAAATTTTGGGACTTTGCATTTTAATGCATAACTGCTGTGAGCTTATTGAGAGAGTCTGGGAGAACAGCTGAACCTTTTTGTTCCTTAGGACCGCTTGGAAAATGACAATAGTAGACTTTCTTTACAAAGATTTATACAGAATCACTGAACAGAAGAACTGGAATGGAAGGAACCCTGAGAATCATCCAGGCCAATGCCCTCATTTGAAAGATTATGAAATTGAAGACCGGTCACACAGCTACTGGTGGCTTAAACCAAAATACCATCACGCTTCCTGATTCTAAGATCAGTGGTCTCTCTGGCATCAGATTTAATTTTTCCCCTAAAATTTCCTATTTTAGGCTTTCTTTTAAAAGAAGACAAACAGGGGCACCTGGGTGGCTCAGTCGGTTGGGTATCTGACTCCTGGTTTCAGCTCAGGCAGTGGGGAGGCAGGGGGCGGTGTCCTAAGATTAAGCCCCACACTGGGCTCCACGGTCAGCAAGGAGTCTACTTGAGATTCTTTTCCTCTTCCTTTCTCTCCCTCCCCTTGCTGCCCAATGCCCCTCTGCTCATGCACTCTCACTCTCTCTCAAATATAAATAAAATCTTAAAAAAAAAAACCACACAAATAAAAAGGGATACGCATAGCATGCTTACCACTCAATCCTCACAACCACTCAGTAAGTTATGTATTATTAATATTACCATATGCCTGATTTGCATAGGCATAAACAAGCTCAGGCTGCTGAGGTGTGGGCCAAGGTTAAATTCATGATTACTGATGGCATTAGCATGCCACCTCTGATCTTAATTTGAAATTCTTCTTTATTTCCTTCTTTGGACCTTTCCTCAGCTTCCCCCATTTAAACTTACCTATTAGGCAAGATCAAATGATTCGTAAAATCTTCACTAAAGAATGCTAACATGCCCCCAACTAGCATATAAGGTAGGCATTTTCTTCTCTCTCACCTCACCGCCTATGTCCCCCTCATCCTCTTCATCCAACGCCTATTTTCAAACAAAACAGGACTCCTTAGTACCACGGGAATTTCTCTTACTGGTTTATCCCATAGGATAAAAGACTCATAATTCTCTTCGTAACTGTACAAGTATCATCAAAATACAGAATTTTTTGTGATGCTAATGAGAATTTTCCTTACCAGGTAGTACTGCTTGCAAAACATCTGGTGCAACATGCCAAGAATATATGCAGGCTGAAAGGAGGGACACTAACCTTGACTCAGGATCTCCTCTGCCAGGAAATTTCCCGGCAGGCCCTGCCTTTAATACATGGGCTGCATGTCATAGCACCTGATAGCCACATGAATAACTTCCTTAATTAGTTCGCCCCTTGTGTTCTCTGGATTCCAAGATTAAACTAAATGCAAAATTTGCAAATCATTGTTGCAGTATTCATTAGCCTGCAAGTCATCTTCAAAAACAGCTATAGCTTGGGGAAAATTCAGTGAAGACATGAGTTTGCCTACATCTCATACATATGTAATTCGACACACATGTCAGGAGAGTCTGTAAATGGACATGTTTGTTCTCTGTAACAAGTCACCTCCAGTGTATTTGTGTGTGTGTGTGTGTGCATGTATACACAAATACATATATAATGTTATATATACATTAAGTATATATGTATGTATATGTAACTTTTAATGCTAAGGTAAGAAGTCTGATGAAGGAATAAAATGTGATCTGTTGCTAAGTCTCCTACCAAAGTATTTATTTTCCTTTCTTTCTACATCTATCTGTATCTCTATTTTTAACTGGCCACACATTTTATCCATTCCTCCATCTCTCAGTCACTGGGCACTTACTAAAAACCAAACTGCTTAGCACATGGGGGACACAGAGAAAAATCAAACATTGTTTATGCTCTCAGAGAACTTTCTGTCTAGTGAATAAACGTGACATTTTAGATGATGACAGAATGACACACGTGCCCCTGAGAAGTGCTCTGTGCTGAGATGAACCCCACTCCCAACTGGAAGAGATACTACAAGGTTTCATCAGAGAGAATAACAAGAGAATTTTCCACCCACGGATAAGTGGGATGTGGCCTTCCCGGAAAAGGGGCTAAGGAAGGCCTTCCAAAGAGAAAAAAGGAAAAGCACAGAGGAGTCCCACATCACGGTGATGTCAGGCTGGGAAGTCCTCTAGCACAGGGACCTGGCGTATCTTGTACATTATTATACTTCACATGCCAAGCTCATGATTAACAAAACTAACTGATCAAACAAAACCATAACTGAATGAACAGTCTTTGAAGAGTGTTGATTGATAGTTCATTGGGTTCAGAGAATCAGATATACGGAGACACACTGTAGAACTGGTTTTCAAAGGAAGTTTGGTGACACAGCACTAGAGAATAGAATGTATTGCTACGGAATTTGTGCCTTATCTTGAAAGCAGCAGAAAGCTATTAAAAGTCTTTAAAAGTGACCATGATACAATTTAACCAATAAAGTTCTGTACTATTGCATCTTTTGATAAAAGCAATGGGGATAAGTATGGTACAACAGAGTTAGTAGTAATCAGATTCAATTCATTACATTCAAATTAAATTACATTAAACTAAAATTCAATGTGTAGAAATTATATGGGGATGGAAGTGCCTTACTACTTTCTTGCATGGATATAAATTAGCATAAAGAGTACATCAGACAAAACTCTAGAACAAGGTCTAAGGTGTTACACATTACATCTCACTGACTCCTATATAGATAGCTCTCTACAAAGTCACTAAAAAGGGCCGGGAGGCCACATAAGTAGAAAACTGGGTATAAATATGCAGAGGCTTTCCCAAAGTCACATATGAAAAAGAGCGCAGGACTAGTAATGTAATAAGACCTGGATATAGTTACGACTTCTATCATTAACCTGCCCTAAGACCCTAGGCCTTTCTTCCCCTTTCTGGGCCCCAGGCATCTCATCTATAAAAGGAAGGGGTAGACTGGTACCTTCCACAGTCTGCTTGGAAAATATCTTCTTCTGAGGAAAAAGAAATATATCCTCTTCCTTGTTCATCTAGAAATGAACAAATAAAAGCATAAAATAAAAGATGAGGCAGGAATTTGGAGAGGTGCTATGGTCTAAATGTTTGTGCCCCCTCAAAAGTCATGTGTTGAAACCTAATGCCCAGTGTGATGGTGTTTGGGGGTGGGTCCTTTGGGTGCTGATTATAAAAGACACTCCAGAGGGCTTCCTAGTCCCTTCCTTCTGCTATGTGAGGTTAGAGCTAGAAGGCACCACTGTGAATCAGAAACCAGACTCTCTCCAGACATCCAATGTGCTGGCACCTTGAACTTGGGACTTCCCAGCCACCAAAATTGTGAGAGGTAAATTTGTATTGTTTATAAGTTACCCAGTTATAAGCTATGGTACTTTTGTTATAGCAACACAAATGGACTAAAACAACTGAAAATACATTAGACTTCAAATTTAGAAATCTTTACAGCTACTCAAACAGATATTTCATTTTACCCCAGGGATGACCCCATTCAGAGGAGGGCAATCCAGGATGTATAGTAATATTCTTTGTTGACTTCCTAAATTATTTCAGAATTGTAAGAGATAAAAAGTATAATATAAGGAAAAGATGGTAGCACCGCAGTAACTACAAAAGAACTGGAAAGACAGTGTACACACTTATTTTATCTTTAGCTTTATTTGAAAGAGAGGCACTTCCATAAGAAGTATTAGGATTCAAAAGAACCAAATATCTTGGGAGTAGGAGGGTGTTTGACTTAGAATCAGAATCCCGATTTTAAACTTAAATTTTTTTAATAGTTATAGAACTTTAGGTTAATTACTTCTAGTTTGGAAGTCACCTTAGAAGTGGGACTAAAAATACTAATATTATTTTGAAGAATGAATGAGAAAACATGTTAATTACGTAGCATGTGGTACATGCCATATAGTATATACTGAATAAATGGTAGCTATTTTTATTATGATATGATCATTTTGGACTTTTTTTAAAAAGACTTTATTTATTTACTTGACAGAGAGATAGAGAGATCCAGAGAGGGAACACAAGGGGGAGCAGGAGGGGAAGACGCAGGTTTCCCACCTAGCATAGAGCCCAATATGGGGCTTGATCCCAGGACACTGGCAACTTGACCTGAGCTGAAGGCAGACGCTTAATGACTGAGCCACCCAGGCGCCCCACCCCCATTTTGGACTTTTCAATAACATTTGTATAGAGCTATAAGAGTAGCTGAAAGTAAGTGTAACACTTTTGCATAACATATGTGGTATGACTAACATAGTCTAGGCGTTCAATAAACATACAAGCACCACTAATATTTTAAATCAGCATGGGGAATTGCAATCTATAATTTGGGTTATCTGGCTGGAAAAAGGAACGCAATCCAAAATTAATTCTAATCAATATGGTGGACACC
This sequence comes from Procyon lotor, assembly GCA_028646535.1. Lineage (NCBI taxonomy): Eukaryota > Metazoa > Chordata > Mammalia > Carnivora > Procyonidae > Procyon > Procyon lotor. The sequence goes on from CM053603.1 coordinate 120,982,947, forward strand.
TCCTTCATTTGGGAAAGAAATACGAATAATAGTATAGTGGTTTTCATGTCATTTCATTAGTGCCCCCATAGTATGTGCTTATAAAGGGAGGTAAAAGCACCACATTGAGGGAAAAAAAAAAAACTGAAGAGGACATACAGAGCAGCTCTTAAACTGCACTTGCTGGTACAGTCTTGACAGAGCATCATTGTAACTAGGACTCAGCCAGAAGGAGCAGAATCCTTCTCTGTTATTTCCAAGAAGAAGAGAGAAAGTCCACTTATCGCAGCCAACTGCAGAGTAGCAGGCATGGAGAAACAGCTTTTTCTCATGCCTGAAGCCATCTGAAAAAATATGTCCATTCATTTTATATTTGTTTAGTCCAGAGCGCAGACTCAAGATACTCAGGTAACCAGCTACAGAGAAAATGTTCAAACCTTATCTGTGTTTTTCCAACCAAAACAAAAGGATGTTAGTATTGTAGAAAGTTAGGTCAGGTGGAAAATGCTTTCCTTACTCAAGTCCTTCAGATCCTTCCCAAATACAACTTCTCTTGTGAACTCCCAACAGGACTCCTCCCTACACCACACACACACACACACACACACACACACACACACACACCAGCCGCACACACACCATCATGCACAACACATACTCACTTCTGATGTCGAGGATGCTTTCTGGCATTCTCCCAGCAAAGACAGCTTTCTGCCTTGCATTTTATTGATATGCGTCTCAGTCATGTCTTATCCCCTCTACTAGATTATGATTTCCTAGAAGGCAGGAAATCTAATTTCCTCATTTAGAAGTAGGCGTTCTAATTAAATGTGTGTTGGAAGGAAGGAAGCAGTGGGGTAATGAAGTAAGGAAGAATAAAAGCTCACATGTACGAAAATAAGAGGAACAAATTACAGTGAAAACAACCTCTCTGATAATGATGTTTGATTTTACACTTCTGAGTTTCCAAACAAATAATTCAGAGAGAATTCCCTTTTAAGATTGCAAAATATTCTGAGTATCAGAAAGAAAAAAAAAATAAAGAAAAGAACAAAACACTACTTGGGATGTTAGCACCATATAAAGGGCCTAAGATCTGCCAGTGAATCTTCTCTTTTGTCCTCATAATTGAACAGTGTTTCGGGAGATGGTAGGAGGAACTCCAAATCTGGGCATCATCCCACACTTCCAACCTGGTGACAATGTCAGAGTTTGAAACAACAAAATGTAAGAGGAAAAACTGTTAGCCAGTACTTGCATATTTTACAGATTCACAGGAAGAAGAAAGGATTTCAGGAATAAATTATTCCAGCACCTTAACTTCAGATAAAAATCTGAGGTTGTTCCTTTAAACATTTCATATGCCTTAAAATCTCCAAGTCTCTGTACATGGCAGTCCTTCTGCCAGAAATTGCCTCTCCTGTGTTTGGCCTAACTCAGTTGTCCTTTCCTCCTGGACATCTTCCCCCAATTCCCACTGTCAGTTTATTAGTCCTCTTTCAAGTTGCCTGGATCACTTTGCACACTTGAATTTATACCCTGATGTATAGTGGTTCTCCCAACTAGATCATGAATTCCTTTAGGGCAGGAAGTATGCTTATCCTATCTAACCCCAAATACATAGCAAAATGCTTTTTTTTTTTTACGGTCTTCACAAATTGAGGGACGCATGGGTGGCTGAGTCAGTTAAGCATCTGCCTCTTGATTTCAGCTCAGGTCATGATCTCAGGGTCATGGGATGGAGCCCTGGGGCGGCGGGGGGGGGGGGGGG
>CM053603.1:120985196-121001168 GCA_028646535.1 Procyon lotor
ACCACATCTTCTTTATCCATTCATCTGTTGATGGGCATCTAGGGTCTTTCCATAGTTTGGCTATTGTGGACATTGCTGCTATAAACATTCAGGTGCACATGCCCCTTCGGATCACATTGGTATCTTTAGGGTAAATACTCATGGATTTTTTTTTAATGAAACTTTAAGAATGGCCATTCTAATCAAAAGATGACAAACAACAGTATTAAGTTGTGAAGAGGATTCCCATCTTTATGGGGTATCCCAGAGAGAAGGCATGTTGTTAGAGGCAAACCTTTGCCAGGGGAAAAGTTTAGTCTTTAGGCATCTACCATAGGATTCTGCAAAGCTCCACGTGACCACCAGAAAACGCATTTTCAATATTACAATACTTTAACACTCATTCATTCGACAGACATTTTCTGACCACGTGGGGTAAGTGGCACACTAGGCGCCAGGGGTAAAACCATTAACAAGACAGACAGCCCTGCTCTCCTGGCACTCATATTCGTCCTCTCAGCCTTCCTTCTCTGTCATACAATATTCCTAAAATCCTGTTTTTGTCATGCCACTTTTATACTCAAAGAACTGTTACTTCCTTCTGGATGATATCCAGCCTTCCATAATCAGGGCAATGACCTGGCAAAAGAGCAAAGAATCAGAAGGTCCACAAAACATTTAAATGCTTTTTTATGTGGCAAATTAAGCATCTCCGAGCATCCCTTGCCTTACCTGTAAGAGGGGGATAAACCCATGCTCCCTGCTTTACTGCTCAGGTTGTTATGGAATGAATGATAAAGTGCTTTAATCTATCAGGCACAGAGGTATCTTTTGCCCACAGTACTCTGTTCCGGTAAGACCCATCATCCTTTCCTCTTTTCCAGACAGCATCCTCTTCCCAATGCACAACCTTGCTTGTGTTAGACCCCATGACTTGAGTAGCCTCTCCTTCCTTTCTGCCCATTCAGATCATTGTACCCACTTTTTCCAAACCACTTCCTCCAAGAAGCCCTTCCTAATGCTTCCAGGGAGAAAAACACATTTAGAAAACCCCTAGTGTCATGCTTAAACAAAACAAAACAAAACCAATTCTGCGTTTTGTTTGTTTACACATTTCTTTTATTTCACTTTTACATGAATACCCTAACTTGCACAGATACCAGTTCTAAAATTATTTGTGTTATTCAAAGGGAAAAAAGTTTTGTTTGTTCATTTCACTAGGCAATATATGAAGAAGGAAATGATTTTAAAACGCTCTTTGAAAAATCATTTGAGCTTGGAAATTTTTTTTTTTAATGTGCTTAAAAACGTGGAAGGGGAGGGGGGGTTCTCAAATTGAAAATCACTTAAGTGGTCATCACTGGAGTTATAGCAAGGCACCCAGTGAATTTTAAGTAATTAAATGGATCGGGGCTGCATTTAAAATACAGGTCTCCAATACCATGGAAATGACTCAATATCCAAAGATATTTCCATAAATATGGTCAAATTAAATGACAACCATTTCCCTCATTCTACATAAGCCCTACTTTCTTCTAAGGGTCTTGAGACATGAAAACAGGGCCCAGCCTAAATTCAACCTTATCCAAGGAAAATGCCAAATCCCCCCAATCAAGGAGAATTATTATTTCCCTCGTGCTTCCCTTGAATAGCTTGTGTGTATTACCCTATAAAACCCAAATGGCAATAATTTGCAGTTAACAATATATTGCCCCATAAATCATTGCATTTGATCCTCACAAGTGTCCTCATAAGAGAATTAAACAGCAGGAAAAACTGAGGATTAAAAAGCTGAAGTGCAGTTCCTAGGTGGCTCAGTCAGTTAAACGTCCAATTCTTGATTTCGGCTCAGGTCATGACCTCAAGGTCTCAAGATCGAGCCCCACATCAGGCTCCATGCTCAGTGCAGAGTCTGCTGGAGATTCTCTCTCTCCCTCTCCCTCTGCCCCTCCCCCTGCTTGCATGCTTGCTCGACTCTCTCTTCCTCTATCTCTCTCAAATAAATAAAATCTTTTTTAAAAAACTAAAAATCTGAAGAGATTGGTAAATGAAGGCACTAAGCCCAGGTCTCCTGACTGCATTCAGTGCTCCATTTACTCTGCCCTGATGTTCTTTATAAAAACCATGTTCAGAACATGTTTCTGATTTTTTTTTATGTCCCTCACTGCTTTTCACGTGGAAAGCTCAAGAAAGATTTGCTAAATTAAATTGAAAATTGAAAGTTGGACAACTTACAACTTTGGGGGGCTGCTTACCATTTAAGCTCTGCCTTATGTACTGTATTACTTACTATACATGTCTGATATATATATGAAGCCCTGGTCCCTGGGAGAGACAGGACCCATCATGAGATGTCTGTATGTTCCATGTGAGCTGGTGTGCTCAGAAAGACCATCAATGTTCTTGATGCAGACAGATAACCAATCCCTGGGGCCATGGAGTATACTGTAAAGACCTCAGGCTTTCAAGTCAAATAGACTTGGATTCAAATCCAGACTCTGCTTCTTAAATTTGGGCAAATTACTTGATTTCTCAAGTCCTGGTATTTTGATCATGAACAATGGGACAATGATACCTGTCTCACATAATTATACTGAGCAATAAAAGAACATAAATAAAGGAGTACATGGTTGGAACTAAATATATATATATATAGTTTATATATATATTATGTATATATATATATTATGTTTATATATATATATTATGTATATATATATTATATATATATATATATTGCCTTTTCCCTTCTACAGTAGGCAGAATTCTAAGATGGCTTCTCCAATCCCCTAGTATATAATCCACTCCTCTTGAGCATGCGTGGGACTGTAAATAGGATGGATGGTCACTCCCTGGATTTTGTTATGTTATATGAGAGTCTTCCTTAGCAGGAAAGATGATCTTTTGTTGGTCTTGAAGAAGCAGACCGCCGTACTGTGAAAACTGCCTACAGAGTTAGCCTTGTGGTACTATTTTGAGAGCAGCCTACAAGACCTGAGAGGGTCATGATGGACAGCCATCAAAAAAGATGGAGCCTCAGTCCCACACCCTTAAGGGACTGAATTCCGCCAACAACCTGAATGACCTTTGGAAGAGAGCTCCAAGCTCCAAACGAAAGCAGAGACACAGTGACTGCTGTCTTGTAAGACCCTGAGCAGAAAACCCAACCAAGCTGGGCGACGTTTCCTGACCTACTGTAACATAATAAGCACATGTGGTTGTAAGCTGATAAATGTTTGATAATTTGTTATGCAGCAAGAGAAAACTAATATACCTTTCCTAAATGAAATGAACCAGAGTGGTCTGTAGAATTTGTAAGCTTCCAGAGGATGCCAAAACATTTTAGCAATACTCTGATCACCCATGCAATTCCTGGGAATGGTACCCTTCAGATCACCAAACACTGGAGAATCCAGCTGTCATCAAACCCTCCCATATGTTCCACTCAAGCAATTCCTAGAAAGGACATTGACTCATCTTTCTTAGATTAGTTATCTCCAGGGCAATCTGGGGACCCTAGCACAGCAGTCATTGTGGAGAGAAGGCAGAATCACAAAACTTTTAGAGCTAGAAAGATCCTTAGAGATACTTAGAAGTAATCTCATCCTATTTTCACAATGAAGCCCAGAAAGTACCTTCCTTAACCTCTCACAAGTAGTCAATCATAGGAACACAGCCAAGTTTTGTGAGGACTGAAGCTTATGCAATCTAGAGGACCCTTATTTGAGGATATATAAAGTTACTTCTCAAGCAAGTATTTAAAATAAATCAAAAAAATAAAAAATAAAGAAATCAGACCAAACTACACATCTGTAAAAAAAAAAATCACATATAACCTAATTATTACAACATCCAGATACAGCTTTAGTACTTATTCCTTGTCATTTCTGTCTATATATGCTCTCATTGTTTCTTCATGTAACAATTTTGCAATATTTTCTGAAGAGAAAATACATGATTCCATCTTGCCTCTAACTGATTGGTTTGTGTTTAATTATTAATAGTTAAAAAGTATTTAATTCAGCTTTTCTATTCATTATTGTTAATGTCTTATAAGTATTTAGATATATTGTTTGATTTAAAGACAAACTCAATTTCTATTCTATATGAGCTATAAAATTTGAAAGAATTTTCCCCCAAACTAACTTCTGTTCATTTTCCCTTCACTGGAATAATTTCAAAGCACAGTACAATCTCTGGCCCTGACCTCCGTACCATCCCCACCAAGTCAGCACGGTGGGCAGTTGGAGTGTTGCCAACAAGGATTTACCCAGAAGTGACTGTAAGCCTACCTGGTGATAATCCTACTAAATCCAATTTAAACGTATCCCCAACTCAACTTCCCTTTAGCCAGATCCCAAAAATGACATAAACAGCTTGACTGTCCTTCCACAGGGGACAAGCGACAAAGGAGACGACAGAGGAAAAAGTGGGCAATATTACCTTGTTGTTGTCAAAATTTTGCAAATTTACAAAAACCTGTGAGCATGTGACACATTACCAGTATCCCTCCCAGGGTTGTGGAAAAGTCAGTGCCAGTGAGAAACCCATGAACCTGAAGCTTGATTAGCTTCTGATCAGTGCAGGTAAAGGACGTCAGTTTTACCATAAATACTGAGAGGGGCACCTGAGTGGCTCAGTCTGTGGAGCATCCAACTCTTGACTTTGGCTCAGGTCATGATCTCATAGGTGGTGAGATGGAGCCCCAAGTCAGGAGCCCCAAGTCAGGCTCCATGCTTAGCAGGGAGTGTGCTTGAGATTCTCTCCCTCTGCCCCTCCCCCGCTTGCATCCACACATACTCTCTCTCTTTCAAATAAATAATCTTTAAACACACACACACACACACACACACACAATTGTGAAACAAACCAAGCCTTTTTGGAATTAGGAAAATAAGCCATAGAAAGGTTAAATAACTTCCCAAAATCTTATCACAAGTCAAGAGTGGAGGTGGAACTGGACCCAGCTTTCACACTTTGCTGCAAGTACTACCATAGGAGCAAGTGTGTGCCTGAACACATGTGTGTGCATGCATGTGTGTGTGTACACATGTATCCATACGTGTGTGTGCATGTGTGTGTGTGTGTGTTTGGCAGAGAGGAATGGAAGCAAGTGCTCTATGATTCAATATTAATGTAGAGTGGACCTTTGTTGAGTTCTTATTTGTTCTACTCGATTTCAGTTATACCTATAGGAACAGAGAATGGATTGTGCAGTTGATTTTAGGGGCCATGAGCAGCAATCCCCGCTAGTCAAAAACTAGGTTGACTCAGTAGCGATTGGAAAGCCCATCTCAAGGGACTTCCCTCCAGATCACAGTAGATTAGTTAAAAACCCCACGATCCGCACATCAAAAGCGAGAGGATGAGGGCACCTCCCTGGCTCAGTCAGAGGAGCATAAAACTCTTGTTTTTGGGGTCATGAGTTTGAGTCCTATGTTGGGTGTCGAGATTACTTAAAAAAAATAATTTTTTAAAAAGATGATAAACTAACTCATGGTGGAGTCTCTCTGCATTTAGTGGGGTCACCAGTACTCTTTCATCCTGCTGTGTCTCAGATCTATGAGCAAGCTTCCCAGTGGAGAAGTCTTAGCCGCTGAAGGGTTCAAAGAACACTAACAGAAGAATTAGGAGAAAGGGCTCTATGCCACATTTTCACTATTACTCCATCTGTGAAATTTTGGGTAAGTCCTATTCCTCTTGCTCTCACTTTCCTCAGTGGGATAAGGGGCAATGCAGCTGCCCCGATGTTCTATGATCTATGTTCTCATCTTTACACCACAAGAAGAGAAAACATGGAAGACTGGGAAGTAGGGGGAATACCCTGCATTTAACTCGGATCTCTTTCTCATTTAGAGCAATGCGAGCTAAAAACCAAACCAAACCAAACCAAAAAAAAAAAAAAAAAAAGTGATTTTATTTCTTTGAATACTAAATAAGGAATTATTTTTAAAGGAAAAACAGTGAGAGTTTAAAACCCGAGATTGAAAGCCACTTGCAAGAGAAAGGAAATATTAGCAAAGGTCTCTGAAAAAGCCCTGACCCTCTGGCTCCCTATTCCTGGGCTCCTCCCTGGAATCATCACCAAGCTCCTGGCCTCCTCCATCTGCAAGTTTCAGGAGGGAGCGCACTATTCTGGCCATGCGGTAGGACAGAGGTGGTAGGACAAAGCACTGGAAATCAAGTTCTGTTTCCGGGACAGCACTGCTCAGCCAGGGCACCACGGAGGAGTCTCCTGAGCTTTATTTTTCTCATCTGTCACAGAGGGAAACTTACCTAGTTACTTCCTTAAATCTTTCCACATCAGAAATTCTGGTTTGTTTTTTTTTTAAGGCAAGTTATTCTAAACAGTGAAATAAGCTTTAGCTTTACTGCTGAAGCATACCAAGCCTTAGTCAAAATAAGCATTCCTCCTTGTTCCATTTGATCTCTGCTGATATGACCTGTTTCTGTGGTTTTCCCAGTGCAGAATGATTTTCAATGTGTTACCATGCTAAACTTCCCAATCATGTTTTCTGAAGCACAAATGATAAATAACATTTGCCTGAGTTTTATAATTGCTTGGTATTTCTTTTTGTTAAGATTTTATTCATTCATTTGAGAGAGAGACAGAGAGAGCACAAGCGGGGGGAGAGGCAGAGGGAGAGGGAGAAGCAGATTCCCTGCTGAGCTGGGAGCCTGACATGGGGATCCCAGGACCTGGAGACCATGACCTGAGCTGAAGGCAGACACTTAGCCATCTGAGCAAACGAGGCGCCCCTCTCCAGTATTTTTAAAAGGAATACTTAAGGAAACCACACACCACAACTGATGCATCTACTTCTTTCAGTTAGCCCGAGTAATCCTCCAAGTTTTCTTCTTGCCCCTACTGAACACCTACTTCATGTCAGGCCCTCTGCTGAGTGCTGGGGTTCTAAGGGAAAGAAATCATGACCCAGGATGATGTGGTCATAGCCCTGCCAAGAAGCTCACTCTCATTCTGGGTGGTGATCCAACATAAACTGATGAAGAATAGAAGCCCTCTGGGCTCCAATGATATATTTTGTTGTAGTGAGGTTCTAGAGAGAAATACTCACCTTCCTTTGGGTCTCCCTGTGCCCCCTTGGATACAGTGGAAGAAAGTCAAAGTTAAGCACCGAAAACTGGCGTTTCTTAAATATCCACACACATCAGAATCACCTGGAGGGGCTTGTTAGAACAGATCGCTGGGTCTCACTCTCAGATTTCTGATTCAGAAGGTAGGAGGTGGGGCCAAGAGCTTGTGTTTCTAACAAGTTCCCAAGTGATGCTGATGTTGCTGATATGGGGCCCATAGTTGGAGAACCTCTGCTGAAAGGAATGATGATGAACTGAGCTAATTAGCCTGGGATGAGGCTCTATCGTTGGAAGGTGTAAAAATCTCCCCAGGTGTACCAATGTGCAGTTGGACTGGAAGAACCACTGGTTTAGATCAGATGTTGCCTTCCCCAAATAACCGCACTTTACAAGATAAGCTATCAAGGTTATGTCTGTTTCTGAGTAGCTTGCCTGATTAACGATTTCTTTGCTTATAGGTTCAAACTTCTAGGTAAAGTTATGCTTAGGATGACATTTCCCAGAAAAGACTAGAATGCAGCTCCTATTTTCAGATTGCTGACTACACACACAGAGCCGTGACTCCCAACATTGTGTTGGGTGCTGGAGAGCACAAAGATGGGGACCCTCCCCAAACCAGACTGGTGCCGAAGGACACAAAGATTAACGCATTCATTCAAAAAACATTCCCGGGTGAGCTCACAGCCTAGTGCCAAGGAGCTCAGGCTTTTCTCTTTAAAAATGGTAGGCTATTTTTAAGGATGAGAGTAATATAATCTGAACTGCATCTTTGCAGTGTGTGTCTCAGATTCATCAGAAGGACCTTGGAGCAAGAGATGCTGGAGAAAGGGTCACAGATATGCAGAGGGAAGAGAAAGACCTCTCCGGGAAAGGAGGAGGAATGAGAAATTATTAAGGAGGCTAGTGCCTGCAGAAAGAAGCCAGCAGAGCTGCAAAGATGGCAATGAAACCCTGACAGCCCCAGTCTCAAGATCATTAGGAAAGCAGAAAAGTATTGTTGGTATTACAAGGCATCTGTGAAATATAAGGTGATTAAAGAGAAAATTGCTTCTTGTATAAAGAACAAGTTGGGTAGCAGCAGCATTGCCCTTTAGCCAGAAGTTTCAAGGAAAAGCCGGTAGAATTTATAAAGAGTAGGAGAATATTTGCTAGTAGCCTCCATTCCAAATTTATTTATTTCCTCAGCCTCCCATTAATCTGGAAACATTGCTGAATAAAACCCTTCTACTTAAAATCCTCAGCATACTTGAACTTCAGGCACTTTCCCCTACTATCGGCCACTCCCCCCCAGGTCCGTAGGCTGCCTCTCCTTCTTTCTTTTGTCCCTGAATAAATGTATTTTCTGAATTCTATTCTTCTTTGGCGGTCATTTCGTCTCAATTAACCAATCAATATTTTCTGTAATGACGAATCCAGTCTTTTTCTCAAATACCTACAACTATCCCAAGTTTGAATCTCTCATTTCTAATTGCCTTCTGGACATATCTTCTGACTTGTTTCTTAGGCAACTCACACTGGAGGATTCTATGTTATTCATTTTCACCCATTGATGAGATCCTACCAATCTTTTAAAAAAAAAATCTCAAATGTATGGTGAAAGTATCTCCGATTCTACTTGGATATGATTCTCACTTTCTTCATTTCTCTGACATTATGATGGTGGTCCATGACCTTCTCCTTGACGGTCTCTTGCAGATGTTAAAATGCTTGAGGACAGTGAGTATGCTCTGTTCATCTGCATATCTGCTGCCAAAGGCTGGCACTTATCATTTGTTAAATTGGGGAAAGTAAAAAACTGCTACAAAGGGCTTATCTTAAGCCCTTTCTACGTTTCCTGAAAACTTACAGCCAATCTAGAAGAAGCCATCCACAGGAAAATAGAATAGATTTGGCCGTCTTTATCACTCAAGAGGTAGAATCAGGGATTCCTGGTCTTTTTATTTCCTGATGCCAGTGCAGTCAGATCACTCAATAATAAGTCTCCTGCTCCAGCCTCAGAAGGGTAAAAGCCAGAGCAGGAGGACCCAGAGAAGCACAGTGTTGCTGCTATAGTCACATATCACTAAAGAGGAATACATTCATAACACAGATAGACAATTGACCAGAATCCCAGCAAAAGAAGCTCATGCTTGACCAGTACATCATCACAGGGGCATTTGCAACACCACTAAATAAGCCCATTTGCCTGTGCTACACCATTCCAGAGCTCCTGGGAACCATAGGCCTCTCTGGCTTTATAAAGCCCTTTTGGGGAAATGAGTTTGGCCTGAGAGAACACCTCCATAGGGCTGAACTAAAACAAGAGAGTATGGGCCTGGGGGTCATAAAGTGTAGGCAACCTTCTTGGGCCACTTTGTACTCAACTGCAACATTAAGTACGTGAGTCTAGTCATATGTGTGAATGTTCTTTGCAGTGGGTCTTCCAGAATCATCCAACACACAGAATAACCCACACGGGATTGTCTGTCTTTATCACATTCTTATGGATGAGGGCAATCATATCAGATGTCAGGGCTCAGATTCAAGCAAAAATGTAGAATTGCCTGAAGGTTTTTATAAAAGAGTAAATTTTGTTGACTACAACAGCGCCTTCAGTCCACTGAGCCAGGCTTTGTTCTCCCCTGCTAACACATACTCTTCTGTCAATATTCTTTATGTGGATTTTACAGCCTCCACTGGTAATTCATCTCAATACTTTATGTCTTGGAAATGTAGAGCTTGTACCCATTCTCAGTGCAACTGAAAGGAATGTCGAACTTTTCTCAGTGTAAATGAAGCAGCTTCCCATGAAAATCCCTGTTAAGGCACTCTTTAATCTTTCCTTTGCGGATTCAGAATATTCCCATTTTCTTGGATCATTCACTCAACAAATATACAGTGATTTCCTGGTATGTTTTGGACATTGTGTTATGCTTAGGAGACAATGGTGAGCAAAACCAGATCTGGTTCTTGCCAGAACTGAACTCAGAGTCTAGTGGAGGGAGAGCCAGGTGGGAATCAAATAATCATACTAGTTAAATGTGAAATTGCATCTGTGAAGAAAGAAAAGTACATAATTGTGTGTAAATGTAATACAAGCAGAGGGCAGGTAGGGAAGTCTTTGCTGAAGAAGTAAATGTTGAGCTGAAGTCCAAGGGCTGAGAATAAAGGTAAATAAGTAAATACTTTTACAGGTAAGGGGGATAGTATGTAAAAAGACTTCGTGGTGTGAGAGCGCAAATAACAAGAGGAAACTTTTTAAGACTGAAGGAAAAATGGTCTTTGTCATAAGAGCAATAGGGAACCTATTGAAAGGTTTTAAAGAGTTAATGAGATAAAGTGAAAAAAATCTGCATTTTGAAAAGTCACTCTGACTGCAATCTTGGAAAATATCAAGGGAAGGGGGCAAGGTCCCAGGCTAGATTGTTTGGGAGTATTTTGCAGCAGTCTAGGCAAAAGAAATAAGATTAAAGTGGTGGCAGTATAATAATTACTGAGTAGGCAGAGCAGTTTGGAGTGGGAACTACAGAATGAGTCAACTGTGATCTCTAGATCTCCAGAATAATGGGATAGTCTGAATACCATTCACTGAACAGGGCAATGCTACCAACAAACACCATGAGGAATAAGATCACAATTTGAATTTTTATGTGTTGAGCTTCAAGATTTTCTTTCACTGACTCTCTTCTTTTTCCTAGTTTGTAAGCATCTTTCAAAAAAATTTTTTTTTCTGGAATCACTATAAATTAAAAAGAAAGGGGGCACAAATATACAGAGCAGCCTCTCTTTAAGTCTTCTGTTTTACAGATGGTAAGAGGATTTCAAACATCTGCCACATTTGAAAATCCAGCTCTATTTACCCTTCTAATACTTGTTAATCACTCAACAAATGGAGACTAAAACAAATGATGCCTTACTTACCAGCCATATCATCTAACTCATCAGTTCATATGAGCATCCACTGTGAGTCTGACATTTCTCCATCCCACAAAATATTATATACTAACTTGATAATGTATTTGATTTATAGTTTTACTTAAATTTTAGTGTAAATAGCACCTCTCTCCAAGTTCAGGGCAAGCTCACTGATGGTGGGAACCACGTCCTACATTTCTAACACATTGTAGAAAATGCTCCTCAATCCAGGTACAATAAACAGCACATATTTCCCAATCCCTGACACTGTTAGGCATTGGTAGGGTATCAGGGTATATGGCAAAATAAAGAGAAAATCGCGTTTGAGGACCTGAATTCCAAGGCCAGCATTGCTACTTAACTAGCTAGGCAAAAGTGGGCAAATTAGTTCACTTCCCTGAACCTCAGGTGCCTCAATAATTAATCTCTGAAGATTCAGTTCAATGAGATCCTGTACCTTAAGTCATAAGAACTTGTCAGAAAAGACATAACAGCTTTATTTTTCTTAAGTAAATATTGAATAAATAAGGGCATGAATGAATGGATATCTGAGTGAGTGAAGCTAGGGGAGGATGCAGTGAGTAGAAAGGGTATTAATCATGTAGTTAGGGGACTGGGATCCTAACCCCAGTTCAGCCACTGCCTCACTCCCTGTTCCTAGGTGAGTCTCTTCTCTTCTGTGCCTTGGTTTCCTCCCCTATGAAACCTATCCCAGGGACGCTGCACATTTTTTTCACACCCTATTATCATAGCCCCAGAGCCAGCGAACCACAGGAAAAAGCTCTTTACTCAACTCTATCCCTTTGAGAATAAAGAGAGGGACCATCATGCAGGAGCACTGTTCATTTCCAGTGTGAAAGGACCTCTCAAATGGGAAATGACAGCACTCAGATCCTTCCCTTTGATTTACACTGTGTTACTTTCCTCTTCTCTTTGCACAAGGGATAGCAAGAGAAATTCTACTTTAGGAGATGCAATTGTTTAACAAGTGAGTCCTCAGTGATTCTAAAGCCAGAACCTTGTGGGGCAAAGACGGGCGGGTACCAATTACCACACAAAGATTGCCCTGGGATTCCAGAAATAACTCCAACCATTACAGAATTTCCCTGTTCATAGTTCAAAGGTCTGCAATTGTATCAGAATTATATTCCCTGGATCCCATTAACTCAATACAACTTTCCTGAGAAAGATAATAAAACGCTGCCTTTTTGCTGACTCCCCTTAACCCACCAATTGTATGGACATGTTAGAAGCCTAATTTCAATGCACTGTATATTACAAAGATCAAAATTAGAGTGTCATTGGTGCCAAAATAACACCGCCAGGGAACTGAAATGAGCCCTATGTCAAGAACCCATAAATCTTACCAGATAGAAAAATACAGAAGCCACATGGTCTATCATTAAGCTGAAAGGGTGACTTTTATTTGAGAAGACTGGATTTTAGCTAAGACACATTGCAGAGAAATTCAGACGTTTGCAACACCATCCACCCTCTTTGTAGTATGTGTAAGCATCAGAGTTACTCACAAAAGCCACAACTGTGGCTTTCATTGCTCTGTGCAGCTCTATCACGGTAGCTTCTAAATCCACAGTCACAGTCTGAATGGAATATTCTTTGTTTCTCTGATGTAAAAATCTTCCCCAAAATGTAGATGATACCATTTAAGCTACATATTTCAAAAAGAGATAAATAACTTGAACTATTATAGGACCATGGCAAGGAATAGGACTAGAAGGAGAAATGTCGAGTTCTGGATACTAGGCTTAGTATCCTACTTTATCTCGTAGGCTACTGAAGACTTTGAAAAGCGGGTTGCAACCTAATCAGCATTCTGCTTTAGGAAGTACAGCTGATCATTTCATTTTGGCTTAATGCTTCAAATAACACTTTGTTGAGGACCTGAGTTCAAAACGTATCTCCATATTCTCTGTAGGCTTCAAAAACAAAAATTGTTTTAAACATCATTTCCAGTTCAGCATAACCTACATTTTGGCGTGGACTTTGCTTTACCCTTCATGCTCACATGTAAGGAAGGCATTTGCTTCACGCCAAGTTAGTCTGGCTGAAAACTCCGCCCTCACAGTGAGTGTTGCTATATGATGTATGTGCAAGGCTCTGCAGCTTGTGGGAATCAGGAGAGCAGCGAGTGGAGCAGGGGGGTGTTGAGAGCGTTCAAACATAATTACTGAGAAGAGTGGATACTGAGGGATGCAGTCTTGACACAATGCCGGGCAACAGGCTCATCCAGGGACTTCCAGATCTAGCCCGAAATTCAGAGACCATAGATTCCAGGAGTTCCAAGAAGTCCCTCTAGTGACTTATAAAGCAATAAGATTTTACTGGATCACAGACATTTGCATGAGCTTTAATGAATTGATTGTGAGGGGAAAAATAGACAAATGACCATCAGTCTGGCTGTCTTGAGTTCTTTAGCCAAACCCTAGAACTTGGGCCAGCACACCACAGCCCACATTTCCTCCAGTGCTGTTCAATCTGACCTTGAGAGCTGACCTTGGAAAAGGGCAACAGATATTTGACTCAATGTCTTTGAACCTCAATTCACCACCTACCACACTTGCTTCTCTCCTCTTCCCTCCCAATGTTTCTCATTCACGTGTTTATTAGGATATGTTTTTCACTCTCAGACCTCATTTCTTTTTTTTCTTTTTTCTTTTGTCTTTTATCCTCTTGCCTTCCTATAAGCCTGTTTTTGTGTTCAAAATTGATCCTAACATTGTTTCTGGAACAGGATAATGTGACCTTCAGCATTTAGACAGGACTGCAACAATCAGAAAAAGAGCAGAGTATACTGTCATTCCTCATGTTCTAAGAACAATTCAAACAAGCCTGTTCATAATGCTGACAGGATCTCCCCAGATTGTGCTTTTGAACACACCTTCCCTGGGGCCAGCGTGACAGGCCTGGAGGCTAGGAATGGTCGGAGAGCGCCACCTGGTGGACTCAGTGAAAAATGCTTCATTCTGTGGATGGGTCAGAGTTAGAATTTAGCTCTCTCGACTCGTTTAAGAGAACTCTATTTTAAAATGCCTTGAGCGCCTTCCAGTCACTGAAGTAAATCCTGAATTTATGAATTCTCTGTCCTAGGTGTTCTCTGAGTAGCAGCAGAAATATCTGTACAATGAATCTGTCCTCGAGTAAAATTTAAGGCGAAGGACAACCCTAGCTTCCCTTCTTTAAATAAAAGATTTGGAACGGTCAGAAATTCAAAGAAAAGAGAGCACTAACCATGCAGATCACATTCAAACTAAAATTTACATAGTATCTGAGCAGTAAATTCCACCCATGCTTTAAAGTAGAGACTAATTACCGCTCTTCCATTAAATCTTCCCTCAGGAAATCGCTCCTTCCCTTGGAACCACCATCCATTTTGCAAAGACCAGTTACGTTTTCATATTTAACATCAGCGATTGTCAGAGGAATGGCTTATGGGCGATTTACAATGAAATCACCTATAATGTTTTTTTAAAGTGCGACTTTCTTGGCCCCACCCTACATCAATTAAATCAGAATTTCTGGGCCTGGAACCTAGGAATGGGCATTTAAAGTTAGCCCTTCAGCTGACACTCTCGCATACCGTGTACTCCAGTTAAACACCCCAAGAATGTAATTTTGCTTTTGCTTACTTTGCCAGAGGAGACATATCTAGAAAAGCATCGCTACGACTAATGTCAAAGAAATTACTGCCTGTGTTTTCTTCTAGAATGTTTATGATTTCAGGGGTCACATTTAGGTTTTTAACCCACTTTGTGTTTATTTTTGTGTACAATGTTAGAAAGTGGTCCAGTTACATTCTTTTGCATGTGGCTGTCCAATGTTCCCAGTACCATTTGTTGAAGAGACTGTCGTTTTCCCCATTGTATATTCTTGTCTCTTTTGTCATAGATTAATTGACCATAAAAGTGTGGATTTATTTCTGGACACTCTACTCTATTCCATTGATCTATGGAATATTACTTGGCCATAAAAAATGAGGTCTTGGCATTTGCAACAACATGCTTGCACCTAGAGAAAATGATGCTAAGTGAAAAAGTCAGTCAGGGAAAAACAAATGCCATGTGATTTCACTCACATGTGAAAATTTAAGAAGCAAAGCAAATGAACAAACAAAGAGGAAAAAAAGAGACCAAAAACAAAACAAAACAAAACCAGACTCTTAAAAATAGAGAACAAAGTGATGGTCCCTAGAGGGTAGGTGTGTGTGGGGCTAGATAAAGGGGATTAAGGGTACACTTATCTCGATGAGCATTGAGAAATGTATAGAGTTGCTGAATCATTACAGCATATACCTGAAACTAGTCTAACACTGTATGTTCATTATATTTGAATAAAAATAAAATTTAAAAAACTTTTTTTAAATTAATACTCTGCATTTGATCCAGAAATTAGGTAATATAGGAAGTGACTGGACCTTGTTCCTGTGTATTAGCCTGCATATTAGTTTTTCATAGCCCAGCTTCTTGTAACACCTTGTCCAGGAAGCTTTCCCAATTCATTCCAGAAAATTCAAACAGATCCCTTCTCCTCTGAGTCCCTCAGCCCTAGTTACATCCTGACACATGTTAGAAAGTAGTCATTTATTTCCTTTATATAGCTCATCAGAGGTCTGTGTTTTTGCTGAGATGTCCTGGAAGGTGGGGAGGGTCTCACTCATCTGTTTAGGGGACCCCAGAGCACAACATGCTTCTGCGTACTGCAGATGACAAGGTGTAAAGAGTTCATCCCAAGCTTGGAAACTTCCCATTAAAAATAATCGGTCACGGTGTTCTTATTCCAATCAAGAAATGGGCAGAAGATATGAACAGACATTTCTGCAAAGAGGACATCAAAATGGCCAACAGACACATGAAAAAGTGCTCCGCATCACTCAGCATCAGAGAAATACAGATCAAAACCACAGTGAGATACCACCTCACACCAGTCAGAATGGCTAAAATTAACAAGACAGGAAATGACAGATGTTGGCGAAGATGCGGAGAAAGG
>CM053603.1:121001268-121081565 GCA_028646535.1 Procyon lotor
CATTAACAGATGAATGGATAAAGAAGATGTGGTATATATATACAATGGAATACTATGCAGCCATCAGGAGAAATGAAATCTGGCCATTTGCAACGATGTGGATGGAATTGGAGGGCATTATGCTAAGCGAAATAAGTCAGTCAGAGAAAGACAATTATCACATGATCTCTCTGATATGAAGAATTTGAGAGGCAAGGCGGGAGTTTGGGGGGGTGGGGGAGAGAAATGAAACAGGAAGGGATGGGGAGGGAGACAACCCATAAGAGACTCCTAAACTCACGAAACGAACTAAGGGTGGCTGGGAGGCGGGGGGCGTGGGGGGGCAGAGGGGTACGGCTAGGGTGGCTGGGGTGTGGACATTGGGGAGGGTATGTGCTGTTAAGTGTTGTGAAATGTGTAAGCCTGACGATTCACAGACTTGTACCTGGGGCAAATAATACATTATATGTTAATAAAAAATTTAAAAAATTAAAAAAAAAATCGGCCACACAAGAAGACTTGCAGCATGGTCACTAGTCCCCTCACCCCACCTCAGAAGCACCGACCTGACTGCCCTCAGTGGAATTAGAGCCAGGGCGCCCTGTGACCACTCAGGCATCAAGCCCGCAGGAACCCACACACAGCCGTCATGTTGCAGTGGCTTGGCTCTCCGCAGTGCCCCAGGAATCCTGAGCGACAAGGGAGACAGTCATCTGTTCCACAGCCTACCATTGTGTCATTAAACAAATTGCTCCGTAACATCAGAAAAGACATTCTTTGTGACAGCCAAGTGATATAATTTGTCTTGATTCCAGACATTGGAGGCATCTGTCTGGAATCCGTGCATCTCATTTGATGGTGCAGGTTTCTCCACAGAAAAGTGAGACGAAAGCCAGACACTGAACACAAGTATAAACATTAAGTGACTACTCAAAAAAGCTGTAGTTTTGCCTGTGGGGCACAAACGAGTGGAAACTTTTTCTACATTCCATTGCCTTATATAACGTGAAGACCACGGCTTGTGATTGTCTAGACAAAACTGTCCTCAGCACAGGTACACCAATTGGCCTGAACTACCGGAACCTAACAATAGTTCAGGGTAAACAGAGTTCATTTGGCCCAACACGTCTGTTCCTAATAACGATGCCTCACAGAAGTATAACATTGGCAAATGTTTATTGGGCACCAACTCATGTCATGAGCCGTTGGATGCTAGGGAATCACGGGAAGGAGGCACGTATCACACTGGGTAATTCAGGGATGGTCTGATAGAATAAACCAAATTGTATGCAGGCTTGGAAGGAGGCAGTCTAGGAAGTGGAGGCAGGGCAGAGCACAAACAGCAGCCAACAAGCGGAGCCATTCCTCCCCCTCTACGCATCCCCATTTGCTTTCTAGCGAGATCAATAGCCCCCTGTAAAACACATCCAGGACCTGCTCTCAGCTGACCGGCATCCTTGCCTGGAAAGGTCTTCTCCTCCATCCCACCCAGCAACCCACTGCCATGGCGTGCGTGGACTTGTACCACCTCTGCAATCCTCACCTCAAACACCCAACTCTGACTCCTTTCCTCTTCCCCTGCTAGTACGTCCTTCCACCACTCCTCGGCAATTCCTCTGTTTTCCTGAGATTCACCATCCACTGTTCTCCCTGCTCGCCACCATCATGTCAGATCTCTTCCCAGCTGGCAGACTTCTGACCTTTGCCGTCTTTGCGTCCAGCAATAATTCTGTCCCTCTGGACCAGAGGCGGTCTTCCTGCTCTGTATGCTTTTGTAATACTCTGGATTTCTCCCATCTTCAACCTACCAACCCTTCAGGACGATTACTTATGGTTTGCCTTCCCCAGGAGAGGGAATGGGAACAAAAGAACAGAAATCATTGCCATTCTTATCTGAGGCCATATACCTAGAGTGTTTGGCAAATAACTTATACTTAAAAATCATTTGTTGAATCAAAAACCAAAATGATAACATCTAATATGGGCAAGGTATAGGGAGGACTTGAGGCAGCAGGGAAAAAGGAGGCTAGAAAGTCACGTTGGAACCCTTTTCCAGAGTTCTTAAGCATTCAGATAAATTGGTTTTGTTTATAGTCTAGGTAATGAGAAAACTGGGGGGTCTTTAAAGATTAAGAGGCTCCCTCCAAATATTGTTTTTTCTCAATAAATAGTACAATGGATTCGCAAAAGCAGTTATACATTTATTGCAGGAAATTTGAAAAATTTAGTGAAGTAGGAAGAAGAAAAATAACCCATTTCAACAATACTGCTATTCAATGCTTTTTTTCCCCTTGTAATTTTCTGGACATTTGTTTTTCATGGTGGGGATAATGTAATGCAGTTGAGCTTGGACTCTACTTTGTTTCCCCTCAACATTGTAAACTAAGCAATTTTTTCTTATTTAAAAACCTTTAGTAAGCTTCTTTCAATGACTACTTAATATTCAGTCATATTACTATATTTTTTTACTTGCAATTTCCCTATTTCTAAAAACTCATGTTTTTAACCATTTTTATATTTTTATTGACATGTTACATAGTTGGGCGCCTAAATCTTATCCATTCTGCTCTGTGAAATTTCTAAATATCTCCCCACATAAGTACTACTGAGATCAAGTACTTAATGTTACCAGCACCCAAAAGCTTCCCATGTGTCCTTTTCCAGGCAATACCCTCCAAAAGTATTTTTCTGACTTATAGCACCATAAATGAGTTTTGCCTGTTTTTGAACCTCATAGACTTTGTGCCTGACTTCTTTGGCTCAATAGTATGTCTGCAAGATTCATCCATCCTATTTCTTCATTCACTGTAACTTCTTAAATTATGTTTCTATGTAAGTATACATGTTCCATTTACCCATCCTATGGTGTTGGACATATGGTTTGTTTCCAGGTTGAGACTATTACAAATAAGTTTCTATGATTATCTGTATTTGACTCAGTCATATTTGTAGCCTAAAACCCATCTTAGTGAAATGGTTGCGGAAATTTACCAAAGTTGTGAAAGCAAATTGTTTTTTTTTTCCTGAACGTGCCTCAACCAGTTATCTTATATTGTATAAATCAAGCATTTTCTGATGGCAGGGCTGGAAATTCTTGAGTTACCAAGGAACAACAAAAAACAAAAGGAAATGTTTACCTAAAAAAAAAAGGCATTGGTGGTGTTGGAGTAGGGGACACTGCACCAGAATGGTCAACTGTGGGGCGCCTGGGTGGCTCAGTGGGTTAAGCCTCTTCCTTCAGCTCAGGTCATGATCTCGGGGTCCTCAGATCAAGCCCCACTTTGGGCTCTCTGCTCAGCAGGGAGCCTGCTTCCCCTTCTCTCTCTGCCTGCCTCTCTGCCTACTTGTGATCTCTCTCTCCGTCAAATAGGAAAATAAAATCTCTAAAAAAAAAAAAAAGGATGGTCAACTGCACATAGACATTAAAAGCCCAAAGTAAATATGCATTTTACCCAAGTTACAGCATTTTGATACAGTCATGGTCTTGAGAGATACAATGCTTTGGTTCTAAGTTAGTTGCACAGGTTCCGGAATGAGAAAAACCTTGATTTGAATCCTGGTTCAACTCTATCTGTGTGGTCTTGGCAAGTTACTTCACCTCAGCTCCTTACTTTAAAACTGGGACTAAGAATATTAATATTAACAAGAGTAAATGCATTTTAATACCTGTCATTATAAGTAGATTTTAACAGATCCTATTTTTTACATTGACTAATGGCCACCAACATGCAGGGCATTTTAGCTTAGGAGGTTCAAACAAGTTTAATTTCAGGTACAACAATGCTCAAATACAATCTTGAAATAAATCCCTTAAAAACCAGAATGACAGATTTGCTACAGTTCAATCTATCCATCCAACTCACACTGTAAGTTTATGTCAATATCATGTTTAGTTGCAGCAAATTATAGCTCTAGCCAACAGTGAATTTTTGTATTCTGAGACTCCACAACGTGCTTTTAAATTCAAATCTAATTCAATAATCCGGACATCTTTGAAGATATTTCCTTATTTGTGAAAGTTATCAATTTATTGTATCTCAGCTCAAATCCATTCTTCATTATCTGCTCACAATGGACTTGAACCCTTTCAGTTTCTCTCCCTTACAGTAAGCACAATATTAAGCTTTGTCACTAGAGGGCGCTGGAGAAGGGTTTTTGTTGTTGTTGCTGTTGTTGTTTTCCTTCTACTGTATTAGATTGATTTTCTTCTTATTCTCACTTCATAGAAGCCAGCAGCTAGTATGCAAGGGGAATCCAGTGGTGCTCAGCCTGAGTCATATGCCTAGAATGTGCGATCTCTTAGCGAGCTTACGGTCCCGGCCCCATCTCAGTAACCACCTCGGCACAGATCAGCCAATGTGGATACCATACTTCCCAGGCTCACACCCTGCAGGTGAGAAAGACCTGGACAGCCAAACTCTCTGAGCACCTGCCAGTGTTCAGCTCCTGCCATACCGATACTTTCTCTAGCATTACACTTCTGGGGAGTGCAGTCTCTCCAATGTCCCACTCCCACAGAGGAAGGCTTCTCTAGCTCCCAGTTCTTAGAGCCTCTGGGGCTTAGGAATACCCAGGAGCAAGCAGCTTCCCACAGCTCTGACTCCAGCAATTCTGCAGCAGATCTTGAGGGTCAGCAATTCCCTGTGGATTGCTCTCCCAGTGTGCCAGGAGGCGGGCTTCTAGTGAATCCCGATGGAGAATTACTTCAGTGACCTTTCCATCATCGAGTGAGCTATGGCCATGCCTCTTCCCAAGAGGTCTGGATCTCAGCCTGCAGTAGAGGTGAAGGGCTCTTCCTTAGCACTCTTCCTTGGCCCTTTGGCTACTCATACATGTTATTTCTGCATTCTATAGAACTTTCTTTACTTCTTACTAGCCAATTCCCTCTTACTTCAATACATGTTTTACTTAATAATTCTTATCTTCAGCTTTCCCTTTTCAAATTCCTTCATGGTTTGTCGCTTCACTGGACCCTAACTGATACACCATCTTACAAGATGATGAAATTCAAGTGCAGCCCAGACAAAACCAACACCAAAACCCAGATCTTGGGGCGCCTGGGTGGCTCAGTGGGTTAAAGCCTCTGCCTTCGGCTCAGGTCATGATGTCCTGGTATCATGGGTCCTGAGATCGAGCCCCGCATCAGGCTCTCTGCTCAGCAGGGAGCCTGCTTCCCCCTCTCTTTCTGCCTGCCCCTCTGCCTACTTGTGATCTCTCTCTCTGTCAAATAAATAAATGAAATCTTTAAAAAAAAAAAAAAAAAACCCAGATCTTTTCATTCCAAAATCCCATGATTTTTCCACTATATTGAAATACTGGTCCCATGAAGAAAAGCACATCAAGTGAAAAAGGAAGAAATACTTGATTCTATAAAATGAAAAACCTTAGTGTCACTTCATTCTCCTAGACACTCAAAAGAAAAAGCATCATACCACATTATATGCTATACTTGGACTATCCTCTACACAGAGATAACCTTGCAGGACCTTATTAAGGAGCAAAAAGTGAAGACTGATACTATATCCAATAGTAATCACAAAGGAAATTCTGGAAGCCGTAAGCAATACTCAACACAAATAAAACTCAGCACAGGCTACCAAGTAGATTAACATCTTAACTTTTGATAAAATGAGTATACAGTTCTAATGGACGCACTGTAATCAGGTACTCATTTTATGGCTCACCCAAATAAACCAAACTGAGGAGAAAAGATGCTCAACTCTTCATAGTAGTCGAACAGACTACTATGACATAGTAGTCAAACTTCATTTACTTAGCATATAAAAAAAATGGCTCCTAAAATTAGACTCTGAAGAAAACTTCATATAATACAGTTCAGTGAATCAAGCATCCAGTTACCGAGCTGGCCATGGTCCCATCTCAATGTCTGATAATGAGCAGGTCATTTGGCCACTGTATCCAATAGTCTTCATTTAGAGTGATTTAGAGTAAAAAGAGAAAACTCTCTGTCGATCCTGTATTTCCTTTAGTCTCTAGAACCCTTAACCAAAGAGTTGCTTTTGGTTACAGCTTGTCCTGTATGTTCAACACACCTCTGTACCTTTGTGCTCGATCTTTCCTCTATCTGGAATACATTCCCAACAATGTTCAATCCCTATCTCCTACTTCCACTTCAAATACTATCTCAGTAAGGAAGCATTTCCTAGCCTCCACTAACAATATAGAATGTGACTGCTTCATCATTGGGTGCCCCATAGAATGATCTGTGCTTCTCTCATAATGAATACTGTGCCCTGCTCTGTGTGGTCACCACATGTGTCTCTCCCTTCATCTCCTTGGGGGCTGTATATTGCTCAGGAGAGGAAATCTTTTATTGTTATGTTTTATTGGCCAAACTGTAAACACGATTGTTTCCACACTGATAGTGCTCAGGGATAAATATTTAGATCATTTCCCTTGGCCACACAGATAGTAGGTGGAGAGGATGACCAAGAATAGAATCCAAGTCTCTTGACTTTCTAACAACACTCTTTGTATTATTATCTCAAGAAATGGGATTTAAGATACTAACATCAGGTTTGGGGGGAGGAGTTGAGAAAATGAAACCACCATGATAATTACCAGTTTGACAGTACGGTCTGCATTGTAGTTGGCAACAGGAAGGTTTAAAAGCCTTTTGACCAAACCATGAGAACTGAAACCAGCCTGCAGTACTTGGAATTCATTTGGTGTCATTATGACTATTGAACAGGGGATGATCATATAAAAAACTACATTTGTAATGATCATTAGGCCCTTAGGTATCTATGCACTGGATATAAATAATGTTGGGATTTAGTAGATGAGATTTAGGGATTTAGTAGATTTAGTCCTGACGTTAGGACTTTACTAAAAAAAGCACCCCCTACAGAAAATGTGTCAAGATCTGATATAGTATTCCATGTATTTAGTATATTTAATCTTCTGCAGTTTTCTTTTTCACTCAAAAATCTGTTCCTGAGATTTATCCACATAGTAACATACAGTCTTAGTTTATTCATTTCATGGCTCTACAGTATTCTATTGTCTAATTACTAAAATGTATTTATCTATTACATTGGGTTGCTTACAGACTTCTTTTACTCTAAACGATGTGTTCTAAACATTCTTGTATGTGTCTTTTGGTGATGTGCGAGAATTTTATCTACAGCATTTGCCTCGAGGTAGAATAGATAATTATAGTGTATGCATATTTTCAACATTATAAATTATATTTTCACTCCCCTGCCTTTTTATTTTGGCAAAGATCTCCAGCATAATATGGAATAGAACCAGTGAAATTGCACATTCTTCTTGCCTTATTCCCAATTTTAGCAGGAAAGCATTCAACATTTAACCATTAATTTTGAGGTACATTGAGGTAATTGAGGTAAAAACTATAGGGGTTTTTGGTAGATGTTCTTTATCACCTCGAGAAAGTTCTTTATATTTCTAGTTCGAAGACAGGTTTTTTTTTTGTTGTTTTGTTTTGTTTTGTTTTGTTTGTCATGAATGACTGCCCAACTTTGTCAAACGTTTTCTCTGAATCTGTTGAGAGAATCATGTGATCAGTACTTTTAAACGTTTCCTCTATTAATATGATGAATTGTATTGATGAGTTTCAAATGATAAACCAACCTTGTATCCAAGGTAAATTCCTCTTGGTTGTGGTTTGTTATCCTTTTTAGATATTCCTGAACTTGATTTGTCAATGTTTTGTTAAGGATTTTTTTGTGGCTATGTGTTATGTTTGTACTGAGTTTCTTGTAATATTTTTCTCAGGTTTTAGTAATGGGTTTATGCTGATCTCATAAATCAAGTTTAAAATTGCTTCTTCCTCTACTTCCTGAAAGATATGGAGTCATTCTTTAAAGCTGATTTGGTTGGAGCCTAAATTCTATCTTTAGCACATTGATTAACGCTAGGGGGCACTATACAAACTGAAGTCTGTATGAACGGCACTCGCCTGGAGTTGTTCAGGACACAGCTTCTGTGAGTGCACACACTAAACTTGATAGATTTTCTCAAAACTTTGGTGGTATTGCTCCACTGTCTCCTTGCTTCCATGTTTAAGAGATCTCTTTACCTAATTATCGTTCCTTCACATTTGATCAGTTTTTCTCTCCTGCTGTTCCTGGGAGCTCTTTTTCTTTGGTGTTCTTTAATTTCACTATAAATTCTTGGGTGATATATTATTTCATTATACATAAGTGTGTATTTCTTTGTATTATCCTACGTAGTTGCTATGCACTGAATGTCCTCCCAAAATTCATATGTTGAAAACTAATGTGTTGCTAGTTGGAGGTAGAGCCTTTGGGAGGTCCTTACATCATGAGGGTAGAGCCCTCATGGATGGCAATGGTGCCCTTATGAAAGTGACCCCAGAGAACTCCCTTATCCCTCTCATCATGTGAGACACATCGAGAAGACGGCCATCTATAAAGTAGGAAAGGGCCCCCATGAGACACCAAAATCTTCCCGTGCCTTGAGATGGGATCTCCTAGCCCCCTAAACTGTGAGAAATGAATTTCTGTTGTTTATAAGCTACCCAGTCTATGGTACTTTGTTATGGCAGCCCAAACAGACATTACTATAATATATACTGCCATATATCTTAAAAGTTTTTTATTACTTCCATATCATTTTTAGTCAATTTTTTTCTCAGTTACCTCTATTCTTTCCTTCTAAGACTCTGATCTGGATATTTATTGTGTACTCCATAATCATTTAACCTTTCATATTTTCCATCTTCTTTTCTCTGTATTATTATAACCAGGGTAATCACTTCATGTATGGCTTCCATTTCACAAATTCTCTTGTTAGCTCCATCTGATGGGCTGATAAACTATCCATTGATTTTTAATTTTAATTTAATTTTCCATTTTTGAAAGTTGTATTTGGTTCCTTTTGGAAACCAACTTGGTCACGTTTGAAAACCTCTAGTTTTTTCTTTATGTAAAGTTTTTTTTTTTTAAATCTTATTTCTTAAATATTTCCTACAGAGCTGTTTAATAATCTGAAATTATCATTTTAATAATGAAGTTCTTGATTATTAAGAGTCTAAACTTATTACCTGTTGTATCTGGTAATTACCATTAAGAATGGCTTTTTTTAAGAGTTCGATGATATTTGTAAGCTCAAAGTTGATTGAATCACTTCTTTAAATTATGAGGATCAATCTTTCTCTTAGGGAGTTGAATCCAATAATGGAAATAAAAGCACTCTAATTCTTTAAAGTATTATTGAAAAATGACTATTGTGAGGGAGCCCTGGTGGCTCAGTCATTTAAGCTTCTGACTCTTAATTTCGGGTCAGGTCATGATCTCAGGGTTGTGAGATCAAGTCCCATGTCAGGTTCTGCAGTGGGCATGGAGCCTGCTTAAGATTCTGTCTCTCCTCCTCCTTCTTCCCCCTCCCAAACAAACAAACAAACAAACAAACAAACAAACAAACAGTATTGTGGAAAAATTGCTTCCTCCAAGGAAAAATTGCTTTTTGCTTTTGTTTTTGGTCAAGAGTGGAGGATGCAACCAATCTGTGGCCACTTTTGCCTGTTTGGGTGTGTGTGTGTGTGTGTGTTGGGCTGCAGAGGAGGGGATTGCCTCTGCTTAAAATAAGAATCTTAGTCTCAGTTCTCCCACCACAATGCCCCCAGGATTAGTCTTCCAATCCCACACTCACATTTATCTTTGTCTTGATTAGTCAGTTAACTAAGTTCATTTGTGTAGATCAAATTTAACTACTTTAGGTTTAAATTCCATGTTATTGTCAGCTTAAAGTATTTTTTCAAAACAATAGTTCATCTGTGTAAATAATACATATCTAAGAACAAGGAGATTTTATTCTCCCTGTGCAATAGACTTGATCTACGATTTCCCTTTTAATCAAGATTTGGCCAAAAGATCAACATGCACATATGCACATCTCTCTTAACAAGAAAGGCTTGGATGTTCTAATTTCACAGGTCTCCTACAATAATAAAGAGATTTTTCTGTTTTATCAGCAGAATAAATTAAACATGTGGAGTGCCTGGTACCAATGTAGTCTAGGAATGTTACACAATCAAAAAGACTGATATGCATTAAAGAAGTAAAAATAATTGAATGTGTGGTAGAAGGAAAAGACAAAAAGCAAAAGTTCATGAATAAAAGATCTACTTCAGATGCTTAAAAAGAAATGAGGCTCGCCGGTAAGGACAAGATATGAAGGGATGCTGCATTTCAGAAATTCAGCATGAAAAAGTGGGAAAATTCCCTTGACAAGCAGTTAGGGTGAAAACAGCAAAGCATGCAAGGCACATTCACCACACCACATAGCTGGATCCTTTTTCATATGGTGAAGGAAGTTTCCAGAAAGCAATGAAGGGTATCAAGCCATTAGCCAAGACTTCACCAAAGGTAAGAATGATGCTAGCTGCTGATTACTATGGATCTGAGGAGGGGAAGATGTAACAACCATAAAGAAAGCATAGGCAATACTGAGAACGTGTCTTATACCTAACCAGATAATCAATTGTGAACACAAAGAAAAAAGGCACTAAAGGCTCACTAAATTACAGCTATTCTGGATGTCCGTGGGCTTGGACACCTCAGTTCATATAGTTTTTCCAGTATTGGTTTCCTTACAACATATGTTAATATTCATTTTCCTTTTAATTGTTATTAATTTGAAACAAGGAAAATATTTTTGAAGTAATCCCACCATCAATTTTTTTTTTCCTCTTACTGGTAAGAAATGTACTTTTATTGAACTTTTAGCAATAAGGTTAAGCCATGAGACTTACTGCTTGGAAAGGAGTGGGCAAGTACTTTCTAGATTAAAAGTCTATAGAGTGGAGCACCTGAGTGGCTCAGTCGGCTAAGCATCTGCCTTCAGCTCAGGTCATGATCCCAGACTCTTGGGATCAAGCCCCACATCAGGTTCTCTGCTCAGCGGGGAGCCTGCTTCTCCTTCTCCCACTCCCCCTGCTCGTGCTCTCTCACACATTGTGTCTGTCTCTGTCAAATAAATAAATAAAATCTTTTTTTAAAAAGTCTATAGAGGAAAAATAAAACAAGACAAAATCAGAGAGGGAGACAAACCATAAGAGACTCTTAACTCTAGGGAACAAACAGAGGGTTGCTGGAGAGGAGGTGGGTAGGGGAATGAGGTAACTGGGTGATGGGCAGTAAGGAGGGCACGTGACAATGTAATGAGCACTAAGTGTTACACAAGACTGATGAATCATGGACCTCTACCTCTGAAACCAATAATACATTATATGTTAATTAATTGAAGTCAGATTTTTAAAAAAGTCTAGAGAGTAGGAAAAGAGGATGATGTTATATAGAAGGTTTCTACCAGAGGGAAAGCGGATATGGAAACCTTTTTGAGGAAGAAATACTGAGTTTCTTGGAGGGGACAAGAAAAGGGCCAAAAGCTCTCTGGGTCTCTTAGGTTCCCAGAGCTTCCGTCACTCTGGTTTTCAGCTCAGGGTAGGGTAAAGGCAAAAAGATTGGAAGTCTTGCTGAGGAGGAAGTTGGAAGGATCCAGGGATTCGTGTCTGCAGCTCTGGTTAAAGACCTGCTTGCAGGGAAGCTTTGCACCAACAGGGTGTACATCCAGGGGAACAGACAGAATACCACAAGGGCGTAGATGGAGAGAAGGTCAAGGGTAGCCCCCTTCCCTTGCATGGTCTCTGCTCACGAAGGACACACAATCTACTGTATGCATGACATCGATAACATTTTATAGCTTTCTTTTCAACACTACAGAAGTTTATGTTTTTCTGTTAAAAAGTCTAAGATTGCTGATAACTGAATGCTGTTCCAGCGAGTTGTTCTCCCAGTGTAACTAGTCTTTACCCTACTGTTGCATTTTAGATCGCTTTCAGCTGCCACTATCACAAATAACTCTGGGGTCTTCTCTTCTGAATGAATAAACAGCATTGAGAATACAGCTGAATGACCACGTGCCTCCATAATACTAAATGTCAACAGGTCTATTGACCCTCCAAGTGCAAGTGAACACATATGCATTAAAAACTTCAAAGAGGACAAGATGGGATTGGGAGGGAGACAAACCGTAAGAGACTCAATCTCAGGAAACAAACTGAGGGTGGCTGGGAGGTGGGGGGTAGGGATGGGGTGGCTGGGTCGTGGACATTGGGGAGGGTATGTGCTATGCTGAGTGCTGTGAAATGTGTAAGCCTGACGATTCACAGACCTGTACCACTGAAGCAAACAAAACATTATAGGTTAATAAAAAAAATTTTTTAATTAAAAAATAATTAAAAAATAAAAACTGCAAAGATGAAAACATACTTCACACAACTCATGGGATAATCAAGTTAGAAGCCAAATGACTACCAAGGTGGGGTCTTGCAGAGTGGTCACCAAAGGCCAAGAAGTGCTCAGTCTTTCAAGTGATTAATATGTTACCAATTCACCGAGACTAACCTTACCCAAACTCTGAAGAAGACATTTGATGGCAATGTCTTTTCATACACTGGGACAAAATATGGCATGGGTGGTCAGACTAAAGTCTTCTCGGTTACTTCCCAGTATATGATGAAATCCAGAAGATGCCAAACACATGATAGTGTCTGTGACATTTTCATTGTTTATGGGGAATATAAGATAGGACATTTGAAATTTAATCATGCTTTAAAGTTAGAGATACATTATCATCATATAGATCAATCCAGTTATCATAAATTCATTTCTGCTTTCCAGGGCTATGTATAAAACCATCTGGAAAAGCAGATCTGTTACACCACTGAATAAACTTAAAATTAGGAGGCAGAAGGTTGGCTGAGACTTAAGGGTATCTTAGAGAGAAGCCTGGTTCCAAGAAGAGCTAGCAGATTAACACTAGGTATTTTCATCAGCACTAAGGGTTTTCTTTCTTTTTTTTCTTTTTAATTGGTTAATTATACAAAGTAGAAGTGTTATCTCACCTTTATTTTTATATTTCCTGGATTAATAAAACATGAACAATTATTAAACAATCCATTCACAGAGCACATAATGACTGGCTTTTACTCTACGCCAGGCACCAGTCTCACCAGCCCGATCACAGTCCATCCCTCCTTGTCACTTCATGTGTGCTCTTCCTAAAGCCATGTTGCCCCTTACCGGAGTCGGGGTGGTAGTAGGAGTCAGTTCCCGTTCCTCTCTCCCAGACTAGTCTACTAACTCTAACTACTAACTACTAACTACTAGTCTACAAACTCCGGTCTGTGACGTCTGCACGGCAAGTCCTGCACCCTGCAGGGCTTAGCGCTAAGTCTGGGCCACCAGAGATGCTTAGTAAATATCCTAGAGACTCAGTGAAAGCATTCTCCTGGAAAGTGATGTTACTGTGGGAATGCATGATCCCTACACACGCAAATTGTAGTCACTCTCTTCTAGACTGGAAGATATAAAATCCATGCCTGCAAGACTCCATCTGAGTTATTTTTAATAGCATAGTTCCTAGCATCCCATGGATGTTCAGAATGAAATCCCCAAATACTGTGGCTGCTTGGTTTCACTCACTCAGTTAATAAACTTCCCATCAGATCCCAAAGTTAAGCTTCGATTCTCGCTGCAAATGCTAAGTGGCAAGGCCAGAAAATTTGGCATTTTCTGTTTCTGATTCTCTTCCATTTCAAAGGAATTGCTGAGCAATTGGGAGGCAAAAGTTGGCTCAATAAAGTTGTTTCATGCCTGCTGACTGTGAATGTCACCTTCAAAATAAAAGGATTTGGGAAATGCTATACAGTAGCAACAATCATAAAACTACAAATCTTATTTCTTCTATTCTATGGCTATGACTTGGTTTCCATGGGAACCAGACATATTTTAAACCCGTTTGTTTTTTAAAAGAAAAAAAAAAAAGCACCATTCTGCATGAAGCTTGCACTTATTCGGCACACCATGTGCACTTATTCAAATGTTAAATGGATTAATAATCAAACTAATTTAAAATAGTTGTATGGTTTCCAAAAGGGAAGGTAAATTAATTTCAAAGATGCATGTGCTTTGTCTAGTGAAAATATGGTGATGCTTACATGTGCCCTATCTATATTCTTTAAAATGTCTTATTAATGCTAAAGATAATCTTCTGGGTGTGTGTATGTTTCAACATTTAGAAAACCTTTATTTGGCACTTTCCATGGAAGGAGGCCTGTGATAAATAATTCAGCTATGAAGGTAAACTGGATCAAATCCCACCTCTGAGCACTGTAGGCTAAGGAGACACAGATGTGTTTATGACACGGTGATGGTGGAAACACAAGAAGCAGTCAGAGGTGTGAAAGGGAAGGTGAAACCAACGCCTGTGTGTCCGAGACTTAGGGAACGCTTTGATGACTACTAGGGACTTTCTGAGAAAGGAACACATTAGATCTTCGCCTTTCTTAGGCAAATGACCTACAAAGCATGCTCTCATGTTTTCTTCCTTGTTTGTGTTTCTCCCTTTCCCCAAAGAACGAGCTGCACTAGCCACTTGCACCATGCCACTGGATTCCTATTCAGCTTCAGGGCGGGCAGGAAGAGAGAGTTCTTTCTAAATCCAGAAGCCTGCCTGGATTCTCTCTCTGAGGTTTGCCCCAAGCTTCCAACTGAGCTGGACAAACGATAGCGAGGCTCAGAATGTCTGCGGGAAAACAGGCAGGCCTGCTGAGCCACCGGCTGGCACCATAATCTGGTCCCTTCTCCAGAGCAGAGAAGCATTTCACTCCCTGGCACAGAAGTCTACAAAAATCTGTGTGGGAAAAGGATGCCTACAGAACACAAGAGTTGACTTGAGTCATCCCTGAGGTCTTCAAGGAGACGTTTACTTAGATCACAGCTAAAACTCCAGTATATTAAGTGCACGCTTGGCCACAGAAGACTGCCTCAGGAGTGGGATTTCCTCGAGTTCCTGGGAGAACGCAACCTTTGCTCTCAACCGCTTTCAACGACCCCTGCAATCAGAGGGACAGGAGCACAGTTAGCCAAGCCAGACACAAGTTTTCCTTTAGGATTACATCTACCGGACCTGAGGCTAACAGTGAATGGAAGGTATTCAATTTCCTGAGAAAGTGTAACCCTCTGAAAATGCAGAGGGTTCCGAGGAAAACCAGTTTGGGAACAAGGATGTGGAGGCAGTAGTAGGACCTTGACTGCAGTCAACTCCGCATCTCCTGTCAGGTAACCAAGCCCACCTCCCCCACTGCAGGCGCATCAAGTCCTACCCTCCTGGGCTGTTTCTGCAACCCTGTCAGGATCCCCTTTCCCAAGAAGCAAGCTCTGCCTTGAAAGTCCCTGCTGAAAGAAACCAAGTTCTTTCTCCTTCCAACCGCTGTACTCCGCTCACAGCACTTTCTCTAGCCCACCCTAGGACGCGAGGCTTTCAGCAAGAGCCCACTGGGACAACAAGCTGCACCAAGAGATTGCAGACTCCCCAGTGAATTCGTGACAGATCCTTGGAGGATCCATTTTTCTACAGTTTTGTTTAGGAGGAAGCAATAAAAGCAGGAAGAAAGGATTTTAAACCTATAAAAAAGAGCCAAGAATGTAAGAGCCCCAAGCCTTCAGAGCGGCATCTGGGAAGATGCGCAGGCGAGGGAGGGGTGCTGGTAAGCGGGTGATCTGAGCATCACCTAGAAGACACTGAAGCTTCAGGGCGCCTGGGGGGCTCACTGAGTTGGAGCCTCTGCCTTCAGCTCAGATCATGATCTCAGGGTCCTGGGATCGAGCCCCACATTGTGCTCTCTGCTCAGTGGGGAGCCTGCTTCTCCTTCTCTCTCTGCCTACTTGTGATCTCTCTCTCTCTGTCAAATAAATAAATAAAATCTTTAAAAAAGAAAAGAAAAGACAAAACTGAAGCTTTACAGATGGAAACTGCTTCCCTGGTTTTGCTCAGTAACAAACGACGCCCAAGTATATACCGTGGCCTGTATGACCATTGAAAATGCAATCTGGGAGGAGATGCAGTAGGTCTTCAGGGACCCATCCCAAAACAAATGTCACATCAGTCCGCCGTTCTGACCCCTGCCTAGGGTATCTGGTCTGCAACCAGCAAGCAGCAGACCTCAGGAGCCCTTGAGTCTGCTCTGTGAATCCTCAGGTCATCCCCGTACACGGCTCCTCCTGGCCCAGTGTTTGCAGGAGGAGCACTCATCCTGCTGTGAGCTCAACCCTCTCTCCCAGATTCCTGGCTCTTTGAATTCAGGGACGGTGCCTTACAAGCCTTGTGTGGCCTTTCCCCCACCATCAGCAACCAGCCTGATGCTCAGTAAATGTTGGTTGAAGATACTAAAAGGCAGAGGGAACTGGGAAGAAGTTTCTTTTTGAATCTCCCCCATATCTGAACAGCACCAGTTATTCCTACCCTAAATAATGTCTGCCTTGCCTTTAGCTAGTGCTCTACACGTGGCAACTTCTTTCCCAGCTGTGGTTTAACCAGCTTCTTATAAAAGCACCTTGAGGTAATGAAGGCAAGGAGTGTGAGGCTGAGAGAGAAGAAATGAATTTCCCAGAGTCACCTGAACTGGACTGGAGTAAAACACCAAGCATTTTCATTTCGGTGACCTTTCCACCGTACCGTACCATTACTAACCTTGCCTTTTCTACCAAAGTCCATATAGTCACTCAGCACTTGCTATGTTTCAGACTTTGTGCTAAATGACATGGTGGAGAAGGCAGGTCAAAAGTTAATAAGCCACGAACTCTGCCTCAATGAGCTTCGTGTTTACTCCATATGATAAAATATACACCATTCAAAACACGTTGTTCACAGACTGAAGTTTACCTGGAAAATGCACTCATCTAAAGAATGGAGTTTTTAGGGGCACCTGAGTGGCTCAGTGGGCTAAAGCCTCTGCCTTCGGCTCAGGTCATGATCTCAGGTTCCTGAGATCGAGTCCCGCATAGGGCTCTCTGCTCAGCGGGGAGCCTCCTTCCCCCTCTCTCCCTGCCTGCCTCTCTGCCTACTTGTGATCTCTCTCTCTGTGTATTAAATAAATAAATAAATAATAAGCAAACAAATAAATAAAATCTTTTAAAAAAAAGAATGGAGTTTTTAAATGAATGTTATAAAACGTTTGTTATAATTTTAAATGACCAATGAACCTTGGATTACAGTTTCAAGGGACACTATCAGAATGGGAAATATGCCAAAAATATGATCCAAATGCACGTCTCCAATTCACAAAATACAAACTGGAGATCAAGTAAGTAAATTACTTAATTAAACAGAATATTTCTAGAACACATTTGCCAAATTTACAATGGCTATTGAAAATAATCAGCACTATGATGTCAAAAATGATCAACACTATAGAACATACCCAAATTCCATTAAATACCCTAAAGTAAAAGAAAAACAAAGAATTTTTTTGCAGGATTAGTACTGAGGAATCACAAATTGGTTTACACCAAATCCCAACCAGTATTTTTATGCCCCATGTTTTCTCATTTCTTAATTTAAAGAAATGTATGTTCCGTCCCTATGAGGTATACACTGGGATCATAACTGAATTCACTTTCCAACCACCGGACCCTAAATGGAAGTGTGAACAAGAGAGATGTTGAAAAGAAACAATGATTATTTAAAGGTTATCAGGTGATACAGGAAGGAATTAAATAAACGTGGCTTGGATTCATTTTGAAATTGAAAACGTCTATTTTTAAATCTCATTAGGTAAGGAAATAAATGTATATTGAAGAAGATATAATTAATAAATATTGAAATTAATAAGCATTCCTAATGTCCATAAAATGAGGGGACTAGAAATGGCTCTCGACAGGGACCTGCAAGTCAAGAAGGCATTACTAACGTTCTCCAACTGGAGGAATTCACTGAGAGCACATTACGCACAAAGGGCCCTAAATTTTTGATGCAAGAGTCCCTGGGGAAATAGCCTTAAGACTAAAAAAAAAGAAGAAGAAGAGCTTTATGTATAAAGTTGCACATGACGATGATACGCATTAATTATACATAAAATTGATTTTTTGAAAGTGTAAACAACTTAAATGCCCAACCGCAGAACCCAAACCATTATACTGGCTCATGAAACACCTGCAGGGGCCTGATACACAAGGCTGTGGAGAGTCTGTAAAGACACGAATTCCTGCTCATGCGAAATGAAAAGGCATGCGCTGCAAAACTGCAACAATCTTCAAGTCCCAGTATACGGGGTGGGAGTACAAAGACTTCCCAGTACAAAGACTGGGAAGGAATATACCAAACGGTTCCGAGATGTTTCCTCTGGACGATGGAGGATTTCCTTGTTGCTGTTGTCTTCCTTTTGGAATGATCAGTATTCTCTATCCTGGAAAGCTAAACCTCCTTTCCACTTGCTAAAAAGATTGGCTATTGTTTCATGTTTCAGGAATGAATCCTTCAAGTTTGCCCAGTCCTTCGGCAGACTGAACATCCCAGATCTCAGGAGCTGCACTCACTGGTTGTACATTTGATTTCTTTTTTTATTATTTAAATTCAATCAGCCAAGGTACAGTACAACCTTAGTTTTTGATATAATGTTCAGTGATTCATCAGTTGAGCATATCGCCCAGTGCTCATTATATTCCTCACGAACACCAGACACCCTGTTAGGACACCATCGTGGGCAGCTCTAACTTACACGGGTGCTTGTGGTGGCCTGCTTCTCGAAGCCCTAGACATGATAAGGACTCACTTGAAAGGATGATGGAAGAGGGAGAAGGGTGTCAGGGGAGAGCTTTAACTCCTTAATTTACCTCAACCAGAGCAACTACTATTCATCTTTTTATTCTTTGGTTTCTTTTGGCAGAAAGGATCCCTGCTTTACACATGTGGATCGCGGCTATTTCCAGCGGATGGAGGAGAGGGAGGTGCGAGCCCATTGGAATGCAGTAAGGAAAGAGTGAGGGGTGTGGGAGTGGGTGTTGGAAATTCCTGGGAGGGGTCTGGTTGTGATGAAGAGAAATGTCCTGGACCCGGAAAGGCAAGACTTAAGCATCAAATGGGGGAAAAAAGACAAACTATTTTTCCCACTCATTTTCATAGTTCTGAAGTTACTCAGAAAAGCCGAAGTCTCCAGGGGTCTTTCATCACGGGTTACCTGGTTAGAGATCATATACATATCATAATTAACGCCGCATATTATAACTTCTACTTGACATAATATACTGACATTTAGGTGAGCGTATATTAATGAAGATTCCCTTTGGCATCTAAAATCAAACAGATTAAGTCCCAGTTAAAAAGTACAAACTTTAACATGAGTTAAGTTCTGGGTATCGAATGTATAGCATGGTGATTATAGTTAATAATACTGTATTATATACTTGAAAATTGCTAAGAGAGAAGATCTTAAATGTTCTCGCCACAAAAAAGAAATGGCAATTATGCGGCATGATGTAGGTGCAGCTAGCTCAATGGTGCTAACCATTTTGCAATACATAAGTGTATCAAATCAACACCTTAAACATACCCAATGTTATGTCAATTGTATCTCAATAAAGCTAGAAAAAAGTCCCAATTACTCATCAAAGGCTATGAGACCATTTTTACACAGCAGAACCTTCTGTTAAGGTAAATGTAAATTAGCTGGTTAAGAAGGCATTACAAAAATTCTCTGATGTGGGACCCCACTGAAAATCTTAACTTCTCAAAGAAGTACTCAGCATGGCAAAGGAAAGAATTTCCAAATTTAAACTATATCATAGAAGTAACAATACAGGGGAAAGCTGAGAATTAGCATACATACATCATGTGAACACATGAAGTTCTACAACGATGTTGACAAAATAAACCCCAGATTACTCTGCATTCAGAATTTGTAGGAACGATGTTGAGTAGGATAGTTCAGTTTTGCAGACTACACACAAAAAATTAATAAAGCAGGCCTGAGGCTGCTATCTCCACAAAGCCCAACTTACAAAATTAACCTCTGGCTGGCATCTGGGAACTGAGATTTTGGAGTGTTCCCTCCATCCTCCAACTGAGTGTTCCCTCGATCCTCTAAGTATTCCCTCCATCCTCTAACTGGTTCACGGTGCATAGATGGTGTATACAAACAAAATCATTCATGTTGAAAACTTACTTCCTTCTAGGAGCCCTGGATGTGGTAGTTGCTAGGCAGGGAATGCCTTCGTGACTAGTCCCACAATAAAATCCTCGGGGCTACGTTTCTTTTTTTTTTTTTAAAGATTTATTTATTTGACAGAGAGAGAGAGAGATCACAAGTAGGCAGAGAGGCAGGCAGAGAGAGAAGTGGAAGCAGGCTCCCCACTGAGCAGAGAGCCCGACGTGGGGCCCCATCCCAGGACCCTGAGATCATGACCTGAGCAGAAGGCAGAGGCTCAACCCACTGAGCCACCCAGGCGCCCCGGGGCTATGTTTCTAATGGACTTCCCTGGGCAGAATCCTGGCAACACTTTACTGCATCTTTCTCTGCTGCAGACAGGGGCACCCTTGGTAGGTTCCCTCACAGAAGAGAAGCCTGTCCGTGGGTTTCAACAGACTCTGCCTCTCTCTCCCCTTTGATCATATCAACTATATGCTGAGTGCTGTGAGTCTTCCTAGGGAATCACAGAATGCACACAGGGTAGTGCACATCCTTGCAACAGGAACTTAAACACACCTGTGCACACTCAAAGAAAAAATTAAGCATGTGATGCCTCCACACATACAATGGCTTGGCAGGAAAGCACAATCTACCTCCATATGCCAGGGGACCAAAGGTACTTAAATTTACCAAAAGTCCCTTCATCAGCAGTAAAGGAACAGCAGTCCCTGAGAGCTTTCCTATAGTTGATAAATTTCTTTGTCTCATCTCAGTTCAGTCCATGATTGCAATAAAATAATAAGCATATGTATTGCGCTTTGCAGTTTACACCCAATTTCACATAATCTTCTCTTTAATCTTCACAAACCTCCGCAAGGAGGGTAGCCATTACTAGAGTTGAGGAAGGGAATCAGTGCTTTGATTGATCAAAGTTACATTATTTCACATTCACGGAATGTGAAGGATTTGAAATCATACTCGGCTCTTCAAATCTCTGGCCCTTCCCGTCCCCTTTACACCAGTATTTCCCCCTAATGCAGTTTGTATATGGGCATTTACACCAGCAAAAAAGTTGTAGTGACATAAGAAAAAAATAAAGATGTAACATAAAAGAACTGCTGTGCATTCTTAGTTATACTCTGTCTTTTTAGGATTAAAAATCTACTCGGTTAGAAAACAGTGGCTGTTTCAAATAGTTATAATTTTTATTTTTTGCATACTTATTTGTAACACCTTCATGGCGCAAAATAAAAGGGAAACAATTCCGTACAGATCAGCTCCAACAATGCCTTAGAATCTTTGTGTTATTCGAGTTTCAAAGTCTTGGAATCCTTTCCCCTCATCACACACGTCTGACAAATTAAATTCAGCCGCACTGGTGTGGGTTCAGCTCCTAATTCTACAATAGATCACCAAATAGCACAGGGAAGGTGGCTGCACTTCTCCGGGCATCCAATTTTCTTATTAATAAAGGGGTTTATTTAGGTGAATTCTGAAAGATCTACCTTTCTAAACGTGTATGATTTAATTCCTGAATCTGATTTCCGTTTACTGCCCCTACAGTACCTAGAATGGGCCACAGGGTGGCAGTAGAGTCTCACTTTAGCCAGACTTTGAGCCTAGTGGGTGAGTAGGACACCCACTGCATAGCCCGGAAGGGAAAAACCATGGAAGACGTTGCAGTTACCTTCATTAAGCCAGGAAGCATTCACATGCTGGCTGCCTCCCACACGTTGTGTCAGGAAACACACCTACATCACAGAGAGGAAGGTCTGTTTGCTTTTTAAAAGAGAACTACGTGATCGTAAAGACACAGAAGTGGAAAGATGATTGTAAACTCATAGAAATAGAAGCTGATTAATGATTACGTACTTTTCTAAAAGATGGGCATCCTCTGCATACAAAGAACTACCATACGCCCAGTGCCTCACTTTTAAGTAGTGGCAGAGCTCAGAGAGAATGAGTCCTTCTGACCCCCAAGCCAATACCCTGGACTTCACACAGGAAAACTTTCTCAGACAATGCATTTGAACTGAAAATTCGGGGTTCACAGGGAAGTTCTGTGCCGTCAGTCCACTGGATTTTTGGGTTAACTGAGGACACAAAATGCAAGTGGCCCACTCTGGAGAATGGGCACAACCTGACCGAGAGATTCAAAAGGCCCCTTTACTAGTACACAGGAGACATGAAGTCCTGTAAACAGAGAGGTCAAGGATTCCTGTGTGGTGAGTTCAAAGACAATCTTTTTTTTTTTTTTTTCCTTTATTTTTTATTTTGAGTTCATTTTAGATTTATAGAAAAGCTGAAAAATGAGTAGAGCAGTGAAGACACTGTATACACTTCATTCAGCTGCCTATAATGTTACCGTTCACACCTATACTCTACAATTACCAAAACTAGCAATTTAACATGGGTATCACATTATTCACTGAACTAGTGACCTTTTCCCAAATTTTACCAGGTTTCCCACTGATGTCCTGTTTTCTATTCCAGAATCCTTTCTAGGACCCCCCAAATCGCATTGAGTTGTTATTTCTCCTTAATCTCCTCCAGCCTGGAACAGTTTTTCAGTCTTCCTTTGTCTTTCATGTTCTTGACATCTTTGAGGATTATTGATCAGTAACTGTATAGATTGTCCCACAATTTAGACTTCTCTGTTTTTACATGATTAAATTGAAGCTATGTATTTAAAAAAAAAAAAAAAAGCCACAGAAATAATGGTGTGTTCATCTCAGTGCATCATACCAAGGAATTAATGATGTCAATGTGTCTCATTACCAGTGATATTAACACTGCTCACTTAGTTAAGGTCACGGCTTCTGGGTTTCTCTACTGGAAAGAATAAATATCTTGAGGAAGACACTTTGAAACCATACAAATACCATATTTCTCCTTGAATATTCACCCACTGATTTTAGCATCCTAGGACACTTAGCTGTGGTCATTGTAACTCTGGGGTTTCTTCCCTTCTTTCCTTCCACACTTATTCACTGGAATTCTTCTGTAAGGAAAAGTAATCCTCTCCCTTGCCCCCTTTAATTTATTTGATTGTTTATTTACATCAGAATGGACTCATGGATATTTATTTTGTCCTATGGACTAAAATCTAATACTATCATTATTTGTTTGTTTGTTTGTTTGTTTGTTTATTTATTTTTAAGATTTTATTTATTTGACAGAGAGAAACACAGCGAGAGAGGGAACACAAGCAGAGGGAATGGTAGCGGGAGAAGCAGGCTTCCTGCCGAGCAGGGAGCCCGATGTGGGGCTCCATCCCAGGACTCTGGGATCATGACCTGGGCCGAAGGCAGACGCTTAACGACTGAGCCACTCAGGCGCCCCTATCATTATTTATTTTTTGCTCAAACTGTGCCAGTGTTGGCCATGAAGAGCCCTTTTGGGTGGGCTCCTCTGTTCTTCTGACAAGTTCTCATGCCTCTCTGAGAACTTGCATGGTTTTTGGTATCCCAAGATTTCCAGGCTCTTCTTGTATTTTGCCTGCCCGGCTCTGGAATCAAATATTTTTCCACGGTATCTGGGCTCCTTTCCCAGAAAAATGTTGTTTAGAAACTAAGATCTGGGTGCTAAGTGTGCTCACGGCACCTGGAGAGCCATTGTTTCTAGAAGCTCTCAGCCAATAGATCTAGGAAGATTGTGTATGCTTGCTAACACATGCATATTTACACGTCTCTGTTTCTTTATCAATGAATTTGTATGTATATTAAATTGTGTGAGTCCCCACTGATCAGACACCATAGGGGGCGCGTTAGCTCTCCTTCTCCGTGTATGTCCTTCCTTCCCAATGAGAGAGTGGGCTCTCAGAGGATAATCAGCAGCAGAGCCTGGCCCCCACAATCACCTGCTCAGTCAAGAAAAAGCCATGTGTGTTTAGCAAACTGTGTAGATTGTGTAAGATGGAAATGAGGCTTAGCGAAATTAAGTCGTTAAGTGTCTTTTGACTCCAAAACAATCCCTCTGTGCTGGAAACCCAGGTTTTCATTCTACAGAGGAATGCCTGGAATGACAGTCACCACAATGTTGTCTGTGTGGCCAGAACTGAAGGCAGCTCCATCACAGCGAGAATAGAAAGGGAAAAGAGTAAATACAGAAACTGGTCTACTGGACAATAAAGTAGGCATGCCCACAACAACATGGACAGACCCTGAGCACAGTGCCACATGAAATATCAGAAGGAAATGAATAACTATGGCATTTCTGTAAATTAAAAATGCATGCCTACATATGACATACATCTTACAAAGATGCATTTATGGGGGCGCCTGGGTGGCTCAGTCGTTAAGCGTCTGCCTTCGGCTCAGGTCATGATTCCAGGGTCCTGGGATCAAGCCCCGCATCAGGCTCCTTGCTCGGCAGGAAGCCTGCTTCTCCCGCTACCACTCCCTCTGCTTGTGTTCCCTCTCTCTCTGTGTTTCTCTCTGTCAAATAAATAAAAAATCTTAAAAAAAAAAAAAAAAGATGCATTTATGTATTTGGCATATATCTGATCCCGCGTATCATGATGGGAATGGACATGGGAGTGGCAATCAAATATAGAGGGGGAAAAGTATTTTAGGATTAAAGCAAAATGAGAGATGCATTGTCACTGAATCAAGATGATAATGTGTGATGAAATGAATGGTGTAATCACTTCTAATTTCCACACCTGAGGTAAAAATAAATATAGGCAATGTGTAAGAAGTCAGAGACAGAATCAAAAGGCCAGTAAAATAAATTATTTATTTTAAAACAAAAATTCTACTCATATTAAATTTATTGTCATTCAGAGCCTCAAGAAGCTAAAGATTAAGATAGATTTTTTTAATTTAGCACTAAATGTAGCATTTTTACTCAAAATGGCAAGAGAATTTTTCTAAATGCATTACAGTGCTTTGAAAATCCTACGTCATGTCTGTGATGTACACCATTAGCATGTGGAGTCTATAACTATCATACACATTCATCATCATCAGAGCGTGTCTACTCGTCCTCTAGGCTCTGAAAGGCCAGTTTCCTCCCGCAACACAAAACAAAACTCCTTTTCCGTGTGTCCAATCTACTCCAGCCACTATGGCCTTTCTCTCTCTTCTGGACAAGCACAGCCTATTCTCTGTGCGTTTCTGCTGCAGCCAACCCTCGCGTCTGGACCACTCTTCCTCCGTATGCTCCCATAGCCGGCTTCTCCTCAAATGGCCCCGCTCCCAAAACCTCACCTGACCTCTTATCTAAACTGCCGCTCCCCCCGCCCCACCACTTATCACCCCCATGCTGTTTTATTTTGTTTGTGCTCTAATTCCAAGTATTTTATTTTACAGGATTACTTCCACTCTCTCCCTACCAGACTGCGTGGCACCCCAGCTTTGCTCACGATCCTAATGCCATTGCAGGAGCAGTGCCCAGCAAGGATTGGATGTTCCAAAAATGCTTTGCTCTGCAGGGAAGGTTTCACTCAGGTGCACGGACTCCCTCCCTGGGACAGAGCTTGCCCCAAGTCCCTGCCTCTATTCCTGGATTCGGGAGCCAGGTAGTGATATAACCAGCACGTGTGATACCCAGAGCAAGTTATTTTAAAGAAATTTCCCTCCTATATGCCACAGAATTATTCTTAGTAGTAATAATAATAGAAAAAATTGCAAATGGCGAAAAAACAAAATCTGTATGATGAGCCTTATGTCTAATGAAGCCAGTAACAATATAAAAATACCCATAATAAAAAATAATTACATCCATGTACTATTTTAAAAAGGAGAAAAATGTAAACCATGGTTTATATTCTCTTTCACTGTTTCAAAGAACCGCTCCTGCACCCCTCTCTTGCTATACCATTGCATAGACTCAAATATTTAGAATAAAAATTCATGTCTCCTCTGATAACACTCAACCTTTCCTGTGGAATTCAATGCCATCCCGTGTCATTGCCTGGCTTCTTCTAACCTGGATTCCTACCAGCTCCTAGAGTCTAAAGGTCCCCAGCAGCCCATAGTCCCAGAGCTTCCAAAATAAAAGCTTGAAAATTTGAAATCTCCCAGGCACTCCAAGGACAATAACCTAAAACTTCTAAAGAACATCCAGCTGTTCCAAAGGAGGGGAGGAGGAGAGAGAGAATAATTACTCTCTCTGCTTGAAGAAGGGAAATGATCTCATACTCCCTAGCTCTCTTGCTCTCATCTGTTTGGATCCTCAGTTTGATCTCTTCATGCCTCCCAAGGCTATTAAAAACAGACCAAAAGTCTGTGTCTCTACAATTTCAAGTTTTTACTTGCTATTCCACTACACACTACTTCCTAAGCATAAGTTCAATTTCTTCCTAAATATTTTCGACTCATTATTCACAATTCTGCTCAAGCCCTACCTGTTCCAGGAAATCTCTCCCTGTGCCCATGCCTTCCCTCCATCCAGGATCCAGAGATGAGTAGTTATTTTCCCTTTAATTTCCATACTTGAAAAAAATTCTACAATTTACATACTTTTCATCTACTTCTGTGATTTCTCTGAGTGCCAAATCTATGAGTGTACTCATCTTTGTAATCCTAACTCTTACCATGTGTTCAATAAATGAATAAGTGTTTAATTCAACAATGAAAGTAAAGACACAGGATTCCTTGCAGGGCCAACTGAAATGTAGCATTAGAGAGAAATTCTCAGCCACCCCATCTTCAAACCATAGAAGTTTGACTTAAGAATGGCTAAGACTGATTGGTGTATTCTTTTACTGATTTATTCCCATGCCTACTTGCCAATAAGTTTTCTAGACCGGCTAACATCACTTGAAATCCCATATCACAAACAGATTATTATGAGGTAACCAAAGACATAGTAATCATCAAAGCCTGCATACATGGGTGGTAAATCCAAGAAATTAAATACAGAAGTAACACTGGTAAGCGAACTACACTCATTTAATTTCCATCTACTGTAAAGAAAAGTAATTGCAATTACTAATTACCTACCAATATTTTGTTTTTTTTCAAACACACACCAAATAAGTAAGAGTGAAAACCCAATATTGTTTTGTAAAGTATAGTAGTTTGAGTTATTATCCTCAACCATTTGTTCCCTCTCCATAAGAAGATACTACATGTCTACTCCTACCCATGTCATTTGTCATACAGTCTGTAGGAAAAGACCACATTCCTATCTCATTGATTTTGA
Organism: Procyon lotor; assembly: GCA_028646535.1. Classification (NCBI taxonomy): domain Eukaryota; kingdom Metazoa; phylum Chordata; class Mammalia; order Carnivora; family Procyonidae; genus Procyon; species Procyon lotor. The sequence goes on from CM053603.1 coordinate 121,028,375, forward strand.
GCTTGACCATGTGACATGCATTGGCCAAAAGAATGGTGAGCTGGTGTTTGCAATGATTAAGCAGAAGCTTTCAACATAAAGCCTGGTTTGGCTCAAGCTTTCTTGCTCTTGCCCTCCAAGATGAAAATATCATGTATTACTGGTTACTCTTTTAGCACAAGTTCCACAATGGAAAGATATATGGAACAGAGCTATACTCCAGGATTCATGACCTTTAGTACTCAAGGAATGCAAGTATGAATTAAATATCTGTCATCGTAAGTAAGCCACTGAAGTATATCGTTGTTTGTTACCCAGCACATGGAAGAAAACCTAGCGAATACATAGGGTAAATTATTAAAAATGTACCTTTTTTTAAATTTAAAGGTAGGGAACAGCATATTTATCTTTTTACTATCTGGCACATAAAAATTACTAAATAAATATTTTTTTTAAGATTTTATTTATTTATTCATGAGAGACGGGGGGTGGGGGAGGAGGATGGAGAAGCAGGCCCCATGCTGAGCGGGGAGCCAGACGTGGGACTCGATCCCAAGATCCTGGGATCATGACCTGAGCTGAAGGCAGATGCTTAACCATCTGAGCCACCCAGGCGCCCCTAAATAAATATTTTTGAATGGATATAACTCTGCAATAAGGTAAAACATGTGCTGTTTAATTATGTACAAATTAAAACTTAAAAATTAATTCCCCTGTGTGCATTAGACATCTGTTGTTGTTGTCAGTTCAGAATATCCTCCCCTATCTCCAGCAAAAGCATCTATCCCTTTTGGGGGCAAGTGGTTCTCATAAAGTTTCCAATCCTAGGAACTGGCCTCCCAGGCTATAGTAGGCATATGATAGAGATTTGGCCAATCACAGCACCCCATTTTCTCTGTTACAGTGATGGTGCATATAGACAGGAACAGGAGCCAAGATGAGCCCTTTCTTGCATTTTCATATACTGAATTGGTTAGAGAAAACTCTCATCATTTTTGTTCTAGGTTCACAGCTGTAGGCGTCTGCAGCCATGCCCAAACAGCATGAGAAAAGAGAGCAAACAAAGCCAACAGAGAAGGAGTAGTAGAAGTGACAGAATGCTCTGAGGGCTCGTGAGCCCTTTTCCCAGTCCCTGAAATCCTGTATCTAATCTCATTCATGCAGCTCTTACTGTGAGCAATCCTAGTGTCCTAATAAAAATTCCCTCCTTCCGTAAGTAAATTCAAATTGAGTTTCTGCATCTGTAACTAAAGAAACACTGTTGACTACAACTAGAATGAAAGTAGCTTTCAATCATTGGGTTTATACACAAAAACAGAGCCAAACATTCAATTGATCCGGTCTAGGAACTGGAGCTGAAAACCGTGGTGCTCTTGTGAGCAACATATCGGAGAACACTAAATCAATGGTCTGTTCTAACCTGAAGCCGGTGAAGCTTGAGGATGGGTTGTTCCAGAGCGTTTTCAGAGCTTCCACCCATACCCCGAAAAGGTGACTTTTTTCCCTATTCATCTGTAAATTGAACAATCGCAACACAGAAGGCTGATAATTAAATGATGCATTTATAAACGTGCAACTTGTGTGGATGCCAGTAAGTTTGATACGGGAGTGCAAAGAACATTGTCGCACACGTTAGAGGACCTGCAATATTAACTTATTCCCAGATTTTGTTCTGAGAAATACTGAAAGAAATGCAGAAAATATGAGGAAAGTACAAATTCAAAGATTTTTAAATCGTTGATGAGAGGTTGTAAAGCTAAAATAATGGAAAAAGCCAGAATTCCTAAAGTGATTATGGATTACAGTATCATTAGGACAGGCACAGTTTTGTTAAACCCCATATTCTCATTTCATGATTCTTTTTTTTAAGATTTTATTTATTTATTTGACAGAGAGAGAGAGAAAGATCACAAGTAGGCAGAGAGGCAGGCAGAGAGAGAGGGGGAAGCAGGCTCCCACTTAGCAGAGAGCCCGATGCGGGGCTCAATCCCAGGACCCTGAGATCATGACCTGAGCCAAAGGCAGAGGCATTAACCCACTGAGCCACCCAGGGAACCCCTCATGATTCTTTAATGACAAAAAATTGGAAGGATTACAAATCATTGCAGAAGCTGTTCATATGACAAGGAAGCTTGGAGAGACAGAATGCAGCTCCTATGTATCTAAAATCCTGATTGAACAGCCATCCATGCAAACCTAAAATTATCAAACTAAATAGCTAGTTAGACAGATAGATATAGAGGAAATCCTGCTGGAAAATGGTCTAGGCAATTCATCAAATAATGTCACAATTTATAAACTCCCCGAGCTATCATCAAACAGCAGAGAACTTAAATTCTTTGATCCCCATGAAAGCCTAAAGCTCAAGGTGAGGTGACACCTGATACTAAACTTTGAGACAGACCCAAGGTCACTCAACTGGACAAAAACCTTCCACACATGACCTCAACATCAGTTTCGGGGCTCACACAGGAGGTTCTCTACTTCAGTAGAAAAACATAAAAGTAATAATGATAGCTATAATTTTAGGGGTATCTGGGTGGCTCAATCATTTGAGCATCTGCCTTCGGCTCAGGTCATAGTCTCAGGATCCTGGGATCTAGCCTCATGCTGGGCTTCCTGCTCATCGAGGAGCCTGCTTTTTCCTCTCCCTCTGCCCCTTTCCTGCTCCCCCTTGCTAGTGCTCACTTTCCCTCTCTCTCTGTTTCTGTCTCTCTGTCTCAAATAAGTAAAAAATTTTTAAAAAATAATGATAGCTACAGTGTTGATGCTTCCTTTTCTATACCCATTTATCTAAAAGGCTCAACACAGTGACTGTTTCATCTATGCCTCGTAGCAATTTGTGAGGAAAATATTCTCTTTGTTTACAGATGAGAAAATAGAGCTCAGAGGCTCTCAGCTAATAAGTAGAAGAATCCAGATATAAACCCCCACCGTCTGCCTCCAAAGCCTGACTCACCCCCACTCTCCATGAACCCTCATGAGTTACTCACCATTTTATCACAATGTACAGGAAGTACTTGATAAAGAATTGATGAATGAATGAGGCAATGGCATTAGGTCTACGGTCTGCAAAGCCACCTGCCGTATGCTACCTATTGTGGCACTACTGAATTCCAATGACACCTTTGCAACGAACTACCACCACAAGAACTGCTAGAAAGAAGTTAAAGTTTAGGATCTGGGGGCGCCTGGGTGGCTCAGTGGGTTAAAGCATCTGCCTTCTGCTCAAGTCATGATCTCAGGGTCCTGGGATCGAGCCCCTCATCGGGCTCTCTGCTCAGCGGGGAGCCTGCTTCCCCCCCCCCGCCCCGCCTGCCTCTCTGCCTACTTGTGATCTCTCTCTCTCTGTCAAATAAATAAATAAAATCTTTAAAAAATAATAAAAAATAAAGCTTAGGATCTGAGAACAGAGGGATGAAGGGACTTACTAGGGATTGAAGTACTGGTGGTCCAGTTTTGTTAGAATATTGGGTATCTGGAAGAGGTTAGTGAAAGGAAAGAAGGAAAGACTGATTATAGCCAAATTGTGAATGGGCTTGGATGCCTTTTATTCTGAAAGCAATGGGTAGACAATGAATGGCTCCTGGCTCCTGAAGGAAGGAATAACACATTAGAGCCATAGACAACCAGTGTCCAAGAAATGCTTTTGAATGACTGAGGTTGGTATCAGACTGGATCCCGAAAGGAAACACATGGCATTCCTAAATCAGGACAACTTGAGGAGTGTTTACGTACTAAAGGATTAATTAAAGAAGGGAGAGCCCGTTGGAGGGAACCTGCAAGGAGAGTGTGGGAACTCAGGGCTAGGACTAACAGAGCTCTGCCAGTTTGGTGGGACCAGAAGGAGGGGTGACTCAAATCAAGAGCAGAGAAGGTTGTGCAGCGCATGCTCTCTGGAAACAAGTGGTGATACTTGTCATGTCTCGTTAGAGGTGGCTTCACAGAAAAGGAACTAGAGGAATAAATATTCCGATCTCACTCTCGTACCCCGTTCATCGGCCACCAAGGCTCTCCATGGGACAAATCCAATAAAGAGCCAGACTATATAAGAACCCCTTGAAGAATTCACACAGGCCAATCTCCCAGTAGAAAACAGAAGTAGGAGAGTGGACGGGGGATCTGGAAGCATAAGGAGAAGACACCTGGTTCAAAGTCTTCCAAATAATGGAGAAGATTCTACTGTAGTATGGTTTACGGACAATTTTTAGTCATGTGCATTAGCAGAAACGAAAAGGGAGAAGAAACAAGGACAGAATAGCTGAAATTATTACCAGTACACAAGATACTTTATTCCCCATGGTTATATAACATAACTATTTATTTTGAACACTAGACTCATTTATACTGTATTTCAAGTCTCATAAATATACCACTTATGCAGGTGGGAGGTCCTGGTGGGGATGGGAAGAGTCAAGACTGGTTGAGAAGCACACAGAAGATAACTTGATCTAGTGTAAAAAATTATCTAAAAATTATTCATGGTAGACAACTGAACATGAATAATTAAGAATTAACTTCACTGGAGGCTACATATTGATATAGTTTCATATGCTGTTTGATCAATTATGTATCTTTCAAGTTCGTGACAGAAAAGAAAACTCCCAGAAATTTCGGTGGGAATTTTGGTGTTTCCTAATCAGAGGCTAAATGATTGCACTTTACATCATTTAATTAGGTACCTGATTCGATTCCTGAGACCCTGTTTTTGAACATGGGCAAAAACAGGTTATACTTCATGTCACTGATAAGCACACTGACTTTGTGAAAAATGTAGGCGAAAGGTCCACCTTCACCTCTGCCAAGAATTTATAAAACTAAAATACCCTTAGGAGGCAGTAGGTCTGAGACCTAATCCCATTTCAGCTCTCTGATCTTGGACAATTCTTTTGACTCTTCCAGCTAATATCTTTGCCCACTCTCAGCGAGAATATATACGGAGCACTTACTATTTTCCAAGTACCATGTTTATGTCCCTTACTTATCACAACAATCCAAGAAGTAGATACTCCCGTCATTGCCACTTTACCAGTGAGAAGACTAAGTCTTGCTAACTTAGTTTAAGTAATGCACATGTGGTGTTGTAGTGAGTAAGTGACAAAGTGAGACTGTGAACCCAGACCCTTGCCGACATGCTCAACATGCTAAAACTACGTGCTAAAACACTAGGTCCCTCTACCCTTTAGTAGTCTTTTTGGCTTCCATGGAAAGAGCATATGTCAAAGTACTTTGTAAAGCATTATGTAAATTTAATAGTTATGTAAATAAGATTTTTGTTTTATAAATTCTGACATTCATCACCACTCCCTAAGTATAACTTTTCAAAGAGATCATTCTATTCATTCTCCACATAATTACCTTTATCATTCATGAGTGGTTTTCAGCCTTCCTGTGACTGAGGTGAATTTTTCAAATATTAGATTGTGTAACACCCTATTTGAAGTAATTACAAGATATACCTGGCTGAAAGTAAAGAAAACTAAAATAATATGCCCTTTCCACTAATATCATAGCATTTATTGAGTTGCTCTTCAGAATTAAGTCACTGTTTCAAGATAACTAATGATTTGCATAAACTAAAAGAAACATTTGCTCATTCAAGTAGCATGCAACACTGCGATGGCTTTATCTCCACATTATGCTTTGTGTCTGAATTCTTATTATAAATTTTCTCTGCCCAGAACCTGCTCAGCTCACTTTTCTGTGGAACAAACATTGTAAAATGAATAAATCCCTGATTGCGCACAGTGATAAAATATGGATGCCTCAGGAAGCACACTGAAAAGCAGTCAAACATCATGCAGATACGTGTTCTCACATGACACTCAATTCTGCTTTCCTTCCAGTTCTGCTTTTGCTGGGTACAGGAAATGCGTTCCCTTTTGAACAGGCACTGTGCCTGGGCCCCCCTTTTTCTCCTCATATCAAAGGGAATTATTCCACTTCCAAGCCTCTTTCCGGGCCATAGAAGACTACATACCCCAGTGCTGTCTGCTGAGAGTCCCACGCCCTCAGCCTGGCAGGTGGCGGCAGCCCTGTCAGGACATAGAGCAGTGGGACAGGTCCCCAAACAGGGCAGATGCCACGCACCCGAAGTCCATCTCCATCTGGGTCAGATGTTATTGCAGTATGCAACCCCATAAGGACCCCCACAGCTCTTGTCGACTTCTTTATTTCAGTTGTCCAACTCGAACAAACAAAAAAGCCTACAAATGTTCCTGTCTCCCATGGACAAACCAACACAAATAAAGACATATTCCTTGCTCCTGAATGGGGAGTGTGAGTAAGATGGGGGGAAAAAAATAATTTATTAATCTAGTCTAGTTCAATAAAATCATGTTTTATGTTCTCATAATAATACTGCCTGGCTCATTCAGTTCCTTTTAATTCAGTGCTTCCTGTGTATCTTGGTTCTGAGGATTACAAAATTTAAATTACATTTCCCAACTTCTAGAACATTAAGATGCTTAATGTTTATAAAAATAAAAAAAAGGAAAAGAGCAAGATGGGTTAGGCTAAAGAATAAAAATTATGTGTGATGAATACCCCAAAGACTATAGAAATACATTTAGGAATTTATTGTGGCCCGAAGCACTGGGGAAGGGTTTGTAGCATAGATGTGATCCAGCCTGGGCTTAGGAGACAAATAAGATTCGGACTGGGAATGAGAAGAGAGAAGGACTTTCCGGGTGTCATGCAGCTGGTAGAAAGATAATAACATAGAGGGGATCAGAATCTTAGGAATATTCAGCTGGTACCAGCATGTAGAATTACTGTCTATGTGGTGGGGATAAAGAAAGGAAGTCAAGAAATCTAATGATGGCCCTGGTGAAGCAATCTCAGTGCTAATTGTTGATGGGGATAAAGACAGAATGAAAAGGAAAGAAATAATCGATCACGAGACTTGGCAAAGGAAACTCGCCATTCTTCCCACTCTTACCCATAAACCCATTCTTTCTCTAACATTCCATTTGGGATCCTAACATTCCACTTGGGATCATCACACTCTAAATCTCAACATTAAATTCCTTCCATTCTCCTCTAGACATAATTATAATATTGAATGTCAGGACGAGAGCCCATGACTAATTCCAAGGAGTTACTCAGTGTAGAAAAGCTGTACGATTGCTGTGCTCACCAGTGGGAAAAAGATGTACTGATTAAGAGAGAAGATCATCCTCTCTTCCAAGAAGATGCTGAGGCAAATGGTGCTGCTTTAGATAGATAAAATAGATGATAGATAGATAGATAGATAGATAGATAGATAGATAGATAGATAGATAGATAGATAAAAGAACAAGGTATTTTACAAATAAAGTTGCCAAGTGAGAGGGGTAATTGCTAAATACAGAAAGCAAATATCTTACAATGGGAAAACGTTAAGAGATCTCTTTCAACTTTTTCTAAATTGAACCAAAATAAAAAGTTTTTGCCCAAAGTTCCAATTACAAGCAACATGGGGCACAGCAAGTCATCTGGAGTCTTATGCCATGTATGATGTACGCTACGCTACAAAGCAAAAAATGGCTGGTCAGTACACTTTGAAACGTAAAAAGGAATCCAGATCAGCTTAACTGCGTTATTTTTGACATCTGCCAATTGCTATTGATTGATCAAAGTGTTTTCTTAGCCTCCAAGTTGAGCTAACACAGATTAATTATTCCAATATTCACTTAAAAATTAAATCAAAGGAGACTGAATTATAAATGGCTAGATCTAATCATGGAAGCAGGGGAGAGAGTGGCACTGGTTAATGCTCCATATGCTTAATTTATTTTTCTAAAAGAACATGCTGTATTTAACCTCCCCCCAAAAATGAAGTAACTATAATGCTGACAGATGAAATTTTTCATTCACTGCATGTCTTGCTCAGAATACTATATATAACAGAAATTTCACTTCAAAGGGCTCTAGGGTTTGCTGAGTAATGGCTTCATCAGCAGTCCCCAAAATAAATTTCAGATAAAGGTATGTTGACATAAATTAAAAAGAAAACTCTTTGAAAGTGGAAAAAGCATAAATGGCTTCAAGAATATCATTTACCCTGATGTATAGTAGACACTGTTTCTTTCTTTTCAGTCTCCACTGGACAGCAGCCATTTTGTTTTGATCAGAATTACCAGTTTACCAGCTCTAGAGGTAGGTCCTAATTACTTTACATCAGTCAAATAACCCCACCTAAACAAACTGTTTAAGGTTAACCTTTGTAAACTATGTCTGCAGCAATGTACAAATGATAATTCTCTGGCACGAGGATTTTTTAAATTTGTATTCAGTGATAGTCTATCTACCACTATCTACCTATCTTGCATATGATAAAATATATGCGACAACGACCACACTCACATCTCGGCATGAAAAGCAAAACACAGCTTGTTATTCTACTTTCATTACTCCATGATGCCAAATATTCATTATATGCAAAAGTCAACTTTTAGAATGTGAATACCTCTATGGCAAGGAATACCAAAATGATGGTTGGCTGTGAAAGCCAGCATGGGGAAAACGCAAGTCTCTCCAGGAGGCAGGAGAAGGCAGTTGCCACAGAGATGGATGGAAGGTTACACACTCTCTCCTATGGAGCGGACGGGCACACACCATGCAAGTGTCCAGGGGACACTCGTCATGTTGCATTGATGTGAATGGCATCTCCGGGAGGAGCACGATTCCAGAAAACCCTATGAATGGGATATCCAGAACAGGTAAACCTTCCCCTAACCAGAGCTGCATTCAAAGACAACAATACATTACTAGAGAGAGAGAGAGACTCATCTTCCTATTTGTATTTTTATTCTAAGCTTACATGTTTCAAGTCTAGTCTAGAGCATCACCTTCCATAGTCAATGCCTAGGCTTCTGAGAGTTAAAACGTAGTTGGATCTTTTAATAAGAGTTTCTTCAATTAGGTAAGGGGCAAGGTAGGGGGTGCCTGTGGGAATTTAAATTTTAAATCTTGTGTGTGTACACACACAAACATATATACATCCATACATATTATAAATAAAAGCATGTGTTTGTATATGTATGTATGCTTACTTAGATATTTGCAGGGTGATATATTCTGGGGTATCTGGATGATGGCTTTATAAATGATCATTAACACAAAATTTGGAACCAATATTTCTGGTTTTGATTATGATATGTTTCAAAGGAGAGGTCAGATGAAACTACCATTCACCAAATACACAATTGTTTGCGGTAGGAAACAGAGGCAGACGGAGTAATCATCTGACTTTGAAAACTCAGAAGTACTTGGGCGTCAGTGCTAAGAAGACACATTATTGCAGCGGACGCATTACAGAAAGCCCCGACTGGAGCATACTGTTACTGCAATAAGTTAGTCGTGATAAGAATAAATAGCAGATGTGCAGTTAGGAATATCTCTGTTCCCAATGCTAGCAACGAGTTCACATAACATCTTAGTTTTCAGTAATACTGACTTGTTAACTTTATCTTCAAGTAAAAGAAAATCATTTCAGAATGACATGTAATTAAATTTAGTATTTTAAAATTTCTAGCAGGCAAAGATTTAGTTAAGTGTGGGGCCAAATATCCTCAGTTAACAAACCAAGCCAAGAAATTACTAATTCTATTCAATACGCTTTTGTGAATAGGTCTTCTCTGCATAAATATTATTGGCATTAAAGCACATTAACCATGGCACTGCACCTAAATGAGGCAATTTTATGTCATTAAAACATCACCTATAATCCTAAATGAATATTATTAATTTGAATTAAACTGCTTTTGTAAGACTGGTTTACAAATTAATTTGTAAATTATCTAGCTCTACAATTTTATAACAACTATAAACAAGAGAAGTTTATCCCTAGATTTATGTATACATATTATATGTAAAAAAAATTTAAATTGTATTGGATGGCTATTTATGAAGTTTTTCATTAAAAGAGATGAGTACCTTACCTAAATTTGAGAACTATTTCTAGAAGATCTAGATCCAAAGAATTCAGTACCAAATCAACAAGGAAGAAACAAATCCTTTGAAAGGAAGAAACAAATCTTTCAAATCCTTTCCTAGAGTGATCAATTCATTCACATTTGTTGAATCCAGTGTGCGTTATACACTGAAGTTCTCTCAGCGATCAAGATAGACAGGTTCCCTTATCCTCAGGAGCCTACAATCAAATGTATGAGACAGATAATTAACATGTAAAATAACTTTGTTTTAAAAATTCCAATTGCATTCAGTGTATGGTATGAGGGAAATAATGAGTGTCCCATGACAAATGGAATAATATAGAGGACTGGATGAGATTAGATGATCAGCGCGGGCCTCTTACACACATCTTAACCTTATTGTTGAAGATTCCCAGATAAAAGAATGAGCCATCCAAACACGCAGCAGACATGGGCAGCAAAGGGAATTATTCCAGAAGAGAGAATTAAAAAGTATAAATGTCTAAAATAAGAAAAGTTTGGCATGTTCTAGGAAGTAAAAAAATGTGTGTGGGAAATAGTGAGCCTAGGGAAGAATGAAATGAGGTTGCAAAGGTAGGCAGGGGGCATCCTTCAGGGCCTTAAAAGATGTATTAGGTTTATTTTATTCTGAATGGAATAGGAAGCCAGTGAGGAATACAAGCAGGAGAAAACATGATCTAGTTTATATTTTTAAAAACTCAGGCTGAAGAGAGTAAAATAGCTAGATACTCCATTAATAACACATCCAAGGCTCACAGATGGACAAAGATGTAGCATCCCTCACTAAGGACATAAAATCATCTTAAAATGAACTGGAACCAAGGCAGTGTTTATAAGTGTGTTTTATGCTTTTTTTTTTTTAAAGACTGTATTTATTTATTTGACAGAGAGAGTAAAATCACAAGTAGGCAGAGAGAGGGGGGGAAGCAGGCTCCCTGCTGAGCAGAGAGCCCGATGCGGGGCTCGATCCCAGGACCCTGAGATCATGACCTGAGCCGGAGGCAGAGGCTTTAACCCACTGAGCCACCCCGTGGTGCCCCCGTGTTTTATGCTTTATTTGAAATGTTAGCATTATTAAAATTATGAGATTTCACCTCAAATATCTGGATTTTCTGCATCTCTGGATTTTTTTCTTTTTTTAATTTCTAGAAAATCCAGGAACACTAAGCCTGCATTCCTGCCTGGAACCAACTGGCTGGAGCTGAGAAGCAGCTGCTCCGTTTTCCCATTTGGAAAAGTGCAGTCATCCCATTTTTGTCAGAGTTCTCTCTCACTTCCTGCTTCACTTGCTTTTCTCACCTGTTGGATGTATCTAGATGCATGTACTTTGTCACCTCCTCTGAGGGACTACAGGGACCCCAGTCACAGCCCTGTCGCTAATGCTGACTCAGAACCCTGGTATAGATTATGCCTAATGATCTTTTTTCTCGCCCTGACCTTTGTTCATTGATCGACCCTAGTTCTTTGGCCCTTTGTCTCTCCAAGACCATACCTATCCATGAAACACTGACTTATGCTGTGTTTGCACTCATCCACAGCCTAGTCCTCTGCGTTAGTTCTGTGGACGATTACCCTCGGGCTCAAGCTCACCTATCTGACCATATCTTATCCTGAAGATCTTCATACTTGGACTATTTATATCTACTATTCAAGTTACTGTTGTGCCTTTAGAGTAGCGTTGAACTGTATGTACAATCCAGTGTTGTAGGACAAAATATACGCTACTTAAAGTGCTTTATTTATAACTTCATTGTAATTTTAAAAATAAGAAATGTACAATTCACATTGTACATCCGATGCAACCTCTTGGGTTGAGATTAACTGACGCTTGTTTCTAGGGTTCTCTCTTTTCTTTCATCTGCCTGGAAAGCAAGGCAATTTGGTAACGTTGTGAAAATGCCATGAAAAATACATGTTTCCATAAGGATCCAGGAACAATTGATCAGACATTTAAATTTGTCTACTGCTCTAGTTCTAGCACCTAGAACAGTGGCCCCTGGTCAGCTTATCAATTAATATTCTGTTGAATTACTGCATGAATGTCAGGTTATTGTACACTCAGCCCGATATTGTGCTTCAGACACATGAGGTTACAAAATGAAAAAAACTTGGTTGTACTTTGTGATAAACTATCCAAAATAATAAGACTACAGACTCCACCTCTTATTTCCCCAAATACCTCCAATGACTTAACTATAATTAATTAAAAAAAAAAAAAAAAAGCTAAGGCTTTTAGCTCATCTACTCTTTTTCTAAGACTAAAGATTTACATTCTGAATCTTTAACACCTTTCAGAATAATGAAATTTGCCCATCAATTACCTCCTGACAAAAACACTTGCACTGGTCCTACCTATTGTTTTGAAAGAGACCAATAGACCCTGTAATTATGAAAGTATGAAACAATCTGGGGAATGCTTCTTACTGTGGAAACATTCTGCTCATCACCGCTAATCACATATTTTCCCTCTTCTTCCTCTCCCTATATTAAACTTCTAGGACAGAATACTCATCACAGTGTGATATGAAAGTCTCTCAGTCCATTAGCTCTGCCTTTGTCAATATCACACTGGAAATGACACAGTTGTGAGCCTGTTCCTTCTCTTTAGTTCTACCCAATACAGAAACCTTTATCCTTGCTAACTTAGTACCACCACCCTAACGTCAAATAAGATAATAAACAAACAACCACTAAAGACAGAAATACATTTTGTGAACTTTAATGGAATAAGCACTTTATTTTGCAGCTGGTAGGGAATAAATTATCCAGAAATGGAATTTATTGACTGACCTGATTTCTAAGACTTGTTTAAAACAAAAAGAAAATCCTATGACCATTTTTCTCCCTTTAGGGCAATACCTATGAGGTTTTGAAAGATCTGAATCAATGTTCTGTCCTTCTATGCACTAACCCAACTTATTTCACATAACGAATTAATTTGTCAGAAATCAACAACTGCAGCTTTGAGATAGATATAGTCACATGAAGGACCAAATTGAGGCTATTTTGGATCTGTTAGCCTTATGATGGGATGGTTTAATTTATGCATCATGGAAATCTCTTTACACCACTCCACTTGTAATTGCAGCAGCTCACGATGCTTATATGCTCACTGGTTTCACTTTATTCTAAAAAATCTGGCAAAAATCACTTTATGTGACTGATAATTTGCTAGGGCAAACTCACTTTAAGAGATATTACCTGATTATTTTTTTACCACATTATCTCACTAACAACAACAACAACAAATAATAGTAATAAAAAGGTCTGATGAGTTTTAAATTATCTAATGGAATGACAGGTTAATTTTCTCTATAAAAATTCCCAATTTTCGGGCGCCTGGGTGGCTCAGTTGGTTAAGCAACTGTCTTCGGCTCAGGTCATGATCCTGGAGGCCCGGGATCGAGTCCCGCATCGGGCTCCCCGCTCCACAGGGAGCCTGCTTCTCCCTCTGACCTTCTCTCCTCTCGTGCTCTCTCTCACTCACTCTCTGAAATAAATAAATAAAATCTTTAAAAAAAAAAATTCCCAATTTTCTTATGTGAATACAAACTTGCACATTCCCCAGGCCCCTTACCCTGACCTGTTTTTTACTCTGAGGCCATTATTGTTAGGGAAGACCCATTTACCCATCTACCTCATATCCATTTCCTTTTCTTCTCTTCAAAGAGGGTTCTAGCGTTCCTTGGAGCAACAATATGCTTAGATGAGGGCAGCAGATGGTAATTGATGTAAGCCAGTGTTAAATGATATTATGCCCCAATCTACCAGCCTCACTTTCAACTGGGCACTTTTACTAATGAGACGTGAGAGGAAATCTTGAGGGAGATGTTCGGGAAACTTTGACTCTCTTGGTGAAAGGCTGATGTGGTTGACATCACTGACACTCTTTGCTTTGAATTTAGACTTGGTATCTAGAGCCACAACAACTCTCTTGAGACTGTAAAGCAACAAGTAAGAATATGAATGGCAACATACTAAGAATGCCTCAGTAAAAAAGATTCTGGATCCTAGATCCTAGATCCTGGATGGCTTTGTTGAGTTTTGAGTGAAAGCCTGCAAAAGGCCTACTTCCAGACTTCTCAGTATTTAAGAAAATCTGATTAAGACACTTCCTGAAGTCTTCTATGACTTGTTGCAGCTGAATGCCTCATACAATTATCTTCCTGTGAAACAGCTCAAGCATTCTCCAAACTCTTTCCTTCTTCCTTGTCTCTCTCTCCAAATCTACATTCCACTGTAGCTTCAAACACAGTATATTCCTGCCACTTAAACTGCTCATTAGTCTCCAAATTCTCCCTCCTGTATATCATGGGTCTTTGCAAATGTTTTCTCCTCTACCAGTAAAGTCCTTTGTCATCCTTACTCCTCCTCGTGAAAAGCTGTGTTAGTATAGGCATATTTCATGACTCAGAAAATCCACTCCCAGGACTAGTCCCAACAGAAATACATAGATACCTTCACAAAAAGACAGGTACAAGATTGTTCATAGCAGCACTATTCGCGATGGCTACACACTGGGAAAAAAATTGACCATCAACAGCTGAATGGAAAATAAATGTTGGTATATTTACAATAAAAAAAATGAGCAAACTACAACTACAGCTATATGCAACAATATGGATAGATCTTATAAATGTAAATTTTAACATAGTTTTAAAGCAGGCAAACTGTAGTGTCAGAAAAAGGTAAATGCTGCCCTTAGGGAAAGTAGTGACTAGAAGGAGAGTTACAGGGATGCTGGCAATGTTCTGTTTCTAATCCGTGTGATGGTTACTTGGGTGTGCGCACTCTGTGAAACTGTACCAAGCTGTAAAGGTGTGATTTATGCACTTCTCTATGTATAATATTTAAATTGAAAGGTTTTAAAAACAATACTTACCTATGTTAAAAAGAATATTTAACATAATCATATTTCCTCCATAATGCTTTCTCTGATTTCTTCTTCAATTCAAACTTTTTTTTATTCCTCCATAGAATTTTTGTCTATATCCACCTTTTAACACATATCCCAGGCTGCTCTATAATCAGGTGTTTGCATATGTAACTTCCCCTGCCCCCATAAAACTGTGATCCCCCCGAAGGCAAGGTTTACATCTCTGTCATCTCATACTGCAATGTACAAATTAAGCCAGAAAAGCTCTTTGAAGAGAGTTTTATTTTTTAACTTTTTAATTTTTTTAAAGATTTTATTTATTTACTTGACAAAGAGGGAGATCACAAGAAGGCAGAGAGGCAGGCAGAGGGAGAGGGGGAAGCAGGCTCTCTGCTCAGCAGGGAAGCAGAGCTCCATCCCAGGACCCTGAGATCATGACCTGAGCCGAAGGCAGAGGCTTTAACCCACTGAGCCACCCAGGTGCCCTGAGAGTTTGTTTTTTTTTTTAAGATTTATTTATTTACGAGGGAGAGAGAGAACACACCCTCATTTGGCCAGGGCAGGGGGTGTTTAGAGGGATAGGAAGAGAGAGTCTTTAGAAGACTCCATGCTGAGCATAGAGCCAATGGGGGGCTCGATCCTATGACCCTGAGATCAGGACCTGAGCTGAAACTAGGAGGCAGAACAGTCAGTTTCCTGTGAAATATATATACCAAAGGTCAGGTGTTTGTGTTTCTGAGTTTTTATAATCTAATAATACAAAAATTTGAAATCCTGAAGGCAGCTATAGCATAGAAGATTTATTGGATTAAAAATATAACAACTTCTAAGTCTTCACTTGCTACACATTTAAACTGTGGAAATTTATGAAGAGAACTGCATCTTTCAGATCTAAAGTTTCCTCCCCTGAAATAAGGGGGGAAATGTTTACTTCATGGAAATGCTATGTGTCTCAAGACAGCTGATGCACATGAGTGTTTCCTAAATTCCAAAGCACCATACATACTAGAGGTTTTGTTCTTCATTGTCTAGTATTTGCTATTCTTTTTCACATCATAAACAAGGCTGACTAGAAAATTACAGCTATTATACCATGCCAGAGTGAAATGAAAGTCTCCTTAGGGCTAGAGGACACTAACTATGCACACTGTTTAATAAAAGGCTCTAGTCTAGAAAATCATCGGTTCATTATAATAAAAATTCTGGCTCAGATGGGATCAAGTTTTTTTGTCTTCTTCAATGGGTGTCTCCAATTGGCAAACTGAGCTCAGTCACAGAAAGTAGATCTTTCTACAATGAGACAGGTTGTCCCGAGCATCATCTGAAACCAACTGGGAGTGTCAGCCATCACATAAAAGCATTCCTACCACAAACACAAATTCCCAAAACTGAATTTACATTGCTGTGTTTATGCTTCTGTGGACCTTTTGGTATCACTACATGGAGAAAAAAACTGCAAGCAGCCTTTATCTAGACCTTCTATCTCTAATGAGAATTTATAAGCAACTGATCAAAATTTCAGGAGGAAGTAAATATTCATTTCACACACTTCCTTAATCACCCTTTCTAGTCAGAAGAGAGAGCCTTAGCATTAGTTCATGCATGAATGTAACCTGATTCACATATTTCTAATGATTTATTTATTTCCTTTCTAATTCCTCCACTCGATGGAGAGAAAAAAAATGTATGTGTGTGTGTGTGTGTGTGTGTGTGTGTGAACAAGGGTAGGATTTGGTGTTCTTTCTCTTAAATTACTGAAATATCCATGAGAGACTGTGGACCCTGAGCAACAAACTGAGGGTTATGGAGGGGAGGGGGTGGGGGGTTGGGTGAGCCTGGTGGTGGGTATTGAGGAGGGCACGTATTGTATGAAGCACTGGGTGGGGTGCGTGAACAATTACTCTTGTAACACTGAAAAAATAAAATAAACATATTTGGGGAAAAAAATTACTGGAATATCCATAGTGGGATGGGGAAGGTACAGAGGATGATGGGCCATCATCTATTATATGAGCAGAAAGTTTGTTAAAACAGTGTCACTTCTTGGGCGCCTGGGTGGCTCAGTGGTTAAGCCTCTGCTTTCAGCTCAGGTCATGATTTCAGGGTCCTGGGATCGAGCCCCACATCAGGCTCTCTTCTCAGCGGAGACCTGCTTCCCCCTCTCTCTCTGCCTGCCTCTCTGCCTACTTGGGATCTCTCTCCTCTCTGTCCAATAAATAAATAAAATCTTAAAAAAAACAGTCTCACTTCTTCAGTATCTCCCAAAGCATGGTATGCAAAATGATTTTAAGTGACAACCAGATAAAAACTTTAAAAAATTATGCTTGGGGTGCCTGCATGGCTCAGTCAGTTAAGTGTCTGACTTCCACTTAGGTCATGATCTCAGGGTCCTGGGATCAGGCTCCCTGCTCAGTGAGGAGTCTGCTTGTCCCTCTGCCACTTCCCCCGCTCACGCTCACTCTTTCTCTAATAAATAAGTAAAATCTTTTTAAAGATTACGGTAATTTTAAAATAACTATTTTTATATGTAAAAAAAAAAAAAACCCACCATATTAAACTTGTAATTCTGCAGATATAATTGCTACAAGACTAAACTGACTTTTTAAAATTTTTTAACTGACTTTTTTTTTTAAGTGTGTTGATTCAAAGAAAAATAAATAACAGGAACACACAGATGTAGCAAAACTACACAGGCGGTGCATGAATGTCCAGAGTTCTGGCTACTGGATTGGTTGATATTTGCTCCTTATATATCATTATCTCCTTAAGGAGACGTTCCTCTGAGTTAATTCCAAAAGATTACTCTAATTCACATACAGAATGTAGAGATAAGAAGGGATGCTGTAAGACAAAATTATTTACGGTAAAACTGAAAAGTAATCATCTCAATCTGTGGCAATAGGCATTACCACGGAAGTGTGAATGGTATAAACACATCTCGGGCTGTGGGTAGCAGGAGTCTAAGGCCACAGTCTCAGTTAGAGTTATGTGCCTGTTAGCCCACTCCCTCCTTGAACCCCAGCTTGCTCTCTGTAGAAGGACTAAACTGTCTCTAAGGTTCCTTCCAGCAAAAAGGCGGAAAACATTACCTCTGCACTAGGACCACAGTCAACTGCTAAGTATGTCAAATGGACTTCTTATTACCCAAGTGACCCATAGATTAAACTGTTGTTTCTTCCACTCAGTGCATCCACTTATTCAGAGCTATGTGTTAAAGGGCCTTATCATTTTACAGTGAATTTTACCCCGAAGGAGGATATGACGAGGCCTCAGGGGCTGACAATTTCCCTTTTCATTTAGAAGAGATCAAGCTACACACCAATGACACTGCTCTGAGCTCCTGGATTGGAAAAGAATGACCAGACAGCATGCACCCAGGGATTTACCTAAAGACTTGAGAATTGAGAGGACAAGTTTTGTATTCCTAGGTGCCTTCTGAACTCAACCCAAAATCTTTCTATTGCTCAGCATAACCTACCATTTCCCATCTCTGTCTTCTTCTGTAACCTTCCCCCAACCTCCATGAGAGCTCAGAAAATTCACTCAGAATCTCAAATCTCAGAGAATCTCAGATTTGACACAGAGCATCAGAGCTAGAAAAGACTCCACAGGTCATCTCTTTTTGCTTCGTATCGGATGTTTAAATCCCTCTGCAATACCTCAGCAGTCACAGAGCATCTGCTTGCACAATAACAGCAACTGGAAAGTCATAAGCTGCCAAAGCACTCATTGTGTGTTCGCCACGGTTGTAGTCACTGTACTTCCTGTCCAGCCCAGAGCTGCCTTTCAAACTCAGTCCAACAAACCTGCTTCTCCTTCCTTGAAATCTCTGGAATACTAAATTCTACTTCCATCTTCTGGTCTCTTCTCTAGGCTAAACATCTTTATGGCTTTCATCTGCTCTTTATGTCATGGGTTCAAATCCTATTACTATCTTGGCCATCATCTACTAGATGTACTCTAACATAATGTCATCCCTTCGGAAGCATGCTTTCCACCACCAGATAGGATCTCTCCGTTTCTACTTCCAAGCGTTGTGTGATCAGCATGGGGTACAATGGAACAACCTGCAGGATCATTCTATTCCCTCTTGCATAATCATAATCCAAAAATTATCCTAATCTCCGAGGAAATCTAATAAAAACAATACTGAAAAAGCAAGATGCATGCATATACATTTTAAACAGCCTCACTCTGCATCACAATGGTTGTGAAGGGTGAACAGTCACTTTTCCAAGATATTTGTGTCATGTAGTGTAAAACTATGTTTATAAAAGCTGCTTTTCATAATTCACATAAAAACTACATATACATAAATGTGTGTGTGTGCTGTAAGACTTCCACAATCATGAAATATTTTCCACTCATTTGATCTTCATAACTCTACAACAGAGGCAGGGAAAGATTAGCATGCTGTTTTTCATATGCACATATCAAAGTTGCCAAAATTCACTTGGTTTGTAAATTACAGAGCCTTTGGGTTTCAGATCCAATCTCCCTTCACAGTATTATTCGCTTTAAATAATCAAGTGTCTGCACACCTAACTGGGTGCTAAGACTCAATGTATTAGGTGTAAATTTTAATGGTCCACTTTGACCCAATTTCTTGAACATGCTTGTGCTAGATTTGGCAGTTGCACGGCTATTGCTGTGTATTCCTACAAGAGAGGAAAGCAAAGGGCCCTCACATTTTCAGTAAGTTTAACTATTTGCATAAAATCTTAATCAAAGTGTTTCTAATCACAAACTGTGAGAACCAGGCACTTCCATTCACAGCCCTGTAGGAAAACCACACAGGCTCCAAAAAACACTAGCAGCTTCCAGTCACTAATGCTAATGGCATTCTTAGTAGAAGAAATCCCAAAATGAGAAAAGCCAAAGCTAAGAGATTGAAGATTTATAAAAAGTCAAAATTTAGGGGCACCTGAGTGGCTCAGTTGGTTAAGCAACTGACTCTTGATTTTGGTTCAGGTCATGATCTCAGGGGCCTGGGATTGAGCCCTGCATCAAGTTCTGCCTTCAGTGGGGAGTCTGCTTGAGGATTCTCCCCATCTCTCTGCCCCTCCCCCTGCTCATGTGTGCTCTCTCTCTCTCTCTGTCTCTCTCAAAGAAATAATTTAAAAAAAAAGTCAACATTTACAGCCCCACCTTTCTGGCACCTAGGCAGTCTCACGTAAAACAATCTTTTTGTGGTCACTGCTGCTGTTGTTGTTGTTGTTTTGTTTTGTTTTTGTTTTTTAAGATTTTATTTATTTATTTGACACAGAGAGAGAGATCACAAGTAGGCAGAGAGGCAGGCAGAGAGAGAGAGGGGGAAGCAGGCTCCCCGCTGAGCAGAGAGCCCGATGCAGGGCTCGATCCCAGGACCCTGAGATCATGACCTGAGCCGAAGGCAGAGGCTTTAACCTACTGAGCCACCCAGGTGCCCCGTTATTGTTGTTTTTAAACGAGTCTACTGTGACTAGTATGTAGCTGGTCCAAGCCTGGAATTTGTTAACAAGGGGAACCGCTTCTTCCTGCATCCTCCCCATCTCTCCTGCAGCAACAGCACTTGTTTTTCTAGTCAATCCTTCTCATCAGCATGGGCCATAATATTTCTCCTAAAAATGGTGTTTCCTGATCCCACATTCCCTCATTTGCCTATGTCGCTTTACTGCAAAACTCCTGCAAAGATTTTTTGATAATCCCTGTGCCTACTATCTCTCCTTCTGGTCTCTTGAGCCCATTCTAATCAGACTTTCACACCCATGTTTCCACTGAAACTGCTCGCCCAGGTGTGCGATGTCCCCGCACATTTCCCAATCTGAAGGCAGCTAACTACAGATCTCTCATCAGCGTGGGAGCCGGCTGGTCCTTCCT
Source organism: Procyon lotor (assembly GCA_028646535.1). Classification (NCBI taxonomy): domain Eukaryota; kingdom Metazoa; phylum Chordata; class Mammalia; order Carnivora; family Procyonidae; genus Procyon; species Procyon lotor. The sequence continues at coordinate 121,049,027 of CM053603.1, forward strand.
TCTTCACTTAACTCCTATTGTCACACTCCTTGAATTGTCTCCACTCTTCAAGCTTCTCTTTGGGAGTCTCTTCGGTAACGTTTACTTCTAATGGCTAAATGGAGGAGAACCTCAGGCTTGGTCCTTACATCTGTTCTTTTTCATGTCAACACTAACCCCTCGTGTCACTGAACACAGTTCTGGGGTTCTAAATACCACCCACATGCTGATGAATCACATTTCATATCTCTGGCCACGGACTCCCCTAAATTCCAGACTTTTATCGTTCTACTCAATGCCTCTACTCTAATTCTAGGTCCTATTTCAGGAAAACGGATCACTTGAGTTTATCCTGCCCTTCTTTGTTGCCCATCTCAATCAAAGATCTCTCTCTTTGCCTCGTTGCTCAGGCAAAACCACTTGAGCCACCTTGGACTTCTCTTTTTCTCTCAATTAGCAAATCCTGTCAGCTCTACCTCAAAATACATCCCAAATCAGACCAAGTCTTACCACCTAACACATTATGACTCTATTCCAAGCATCTCACCAGAAATACTGTAATAGCCACCTAAATAGTCTCCCTGATATAGTCTATTTTCAAACTGCAGCCAGAGTGATCTATTTAAAATGTAAATGGCTTATCACACCCCTGTTCAAAACTCTTTCACGACTTCCCATAATCCTCAAAATAAATTCCAAAATATTTGTCACAGCCTACAAGGCCAGAAACAATCTCCTTTCCTACCATCTTTCCTCACTTAGCTCTGGCCTCACTGCCCTTCTTGCTCCTCTTCGAATATGTCAAGACTACCCCCACTTCAGGACCTTTGCCTTTGCTCTTCCTTCCAGCTAGAGCAAGTTTTCCTTCAGTACTTGCAGGTTTGCTCCCTCAAAAAGCCATTTCCTCGGAGAAGACTGCTGCTGTAGCTGAAGAGACCTTCCTTTCACTCCCTATCCCCTTAAAACATTTATTTCTCTTCATAGCACTTGCCACCATCTGACATTATATGCACACTAGTTGTTTATTTGTTGGTTTACTTCTGCACTAGAAAGTAAGCTCTTAAAATAGACACTGGTTTGCTCACCACTGAATCCCCAGCAATTAGAACAGTACCTGGTGAAGAATAGACCATTGATAAATGACTGAAAGAATGGAGGAAAGAATGAGCAAATTTAGCCTGAAACACATGCTCTCTCTTGGCCCCACGCCTTAGTGCATATTTTCCCCTTTACCCAAAATGCCCTTCCTCATCATTTCCTAAGCAATGTGGATGCCTATTTATTCTTTAAAATGCAACTTGGGTAGCATATTTCCCAGAAGCCTTCCCAGAAAAGCCTCCCTGACCACACACACACACACACACACATCACTGAGCAGAGGGAGCTGCTCTCATCTCTCTCTGCATCCAAGATAAATTGTTCCTACCTTTAGTCTAGCACCTACCCTTAAAGATGTCTTCGTCATATCATTTTTCTCTTAGATCTTTTCTCCCTTGCCATACTGTGAATTCCTTAGGGCAGGAGTTGCTGTATCTCTACATGGCCCTGCCAAACTCATACCAGGAACCCATTTGTATCTAAAATATGTCTGGTTGCTAGTGCTCACATAAGTTTTTACTATTTCCTTCTGCCTGTGCGAAGTTATTTTTATTAGAAGCTGCTATTCATTAATGTATTAATACACCTAAAAGTAGCTCATTTGTTCTCTCTGCCTCAGAGACAAAAATGCCTGTAGATCCCAGGAATTAAACTCTAATATAGTCTAGATTTGTTCAACATTGACTGAGAACTAAGTGACGTAAGCCTTCAATAATAGAACTTCGCCTGCATGTTGGAGAACATTTCCACAGGCTTTATAAGACTCTAGTTATTAATCATCAGCAAAGAGAATTTAAAGTAAACTTAAATCAACAAAATACCCTAACCTTTACCATGTTGTCCCACTCCAAAATGCAAAAGGAAAAGGTTCAATACCATTTTTTTTAAAGATTTTATTTATTTATTTATTTGACAGAGAGAAAGAGATCACAAGTAGGCAGAGAGGCAGGCAGAGAGAGAGGGGGAAGCAGACTCCCTGCTGAGCAGAGAGCCCACTGCGGGCTCCATCCTAGGACCCTGAGATCATCATGACCTGAGCTGAAGGCAGAGGCTTAACCCACTGAGCCACCCAGGCGCCCCACATGCATCCTGTTTCATCTGATCTTCAAATGTTGCTTTGATGGAGGCAAGAATGATTATGCCTACCTTACAGATGAGGCTTTTGAGGCTCAAAGAGGTTAAAAAAACTTGCCTAAGGTCAAGAAATGAATGAATGAAAGAAACCGACTCCAAATTAGCATCTAAATCCCAAGTATACTTAGAGTATAGCATCCAAAGATCCAGCCACGCTACACAGACATGGGGTTCTGAACAACTATCTCAAGCTTGCTGGGCCTGTTTCCTCCTCAGCCAAAAAAAAAAAAAAAAAAAAAAACACCTGTGTATCCAATTCCTACAGTTGTTGCTAGGACCCAGATATCCTGATCCTACATTAGGAATCACTTATGCTCCATGCATAATGTAATAATTGGTCCCTCCTTGTTAGAAGATTACAACACAGGAGTGATGTTTGTTTCCTATCTGGGTTGTGAGAATGACAGCAAGGATCATTAGAGTCACGAAGTCTGGTCATGCAAAAAGCTTCATGAGGTGGGGAGAGCAATCAAGACAAAGGCTCATTTCAGTGTTAACATCTGCTTTAGAAATATCTTTCCATCTTTTTGAGAAAGCTGGTTCTCTTTAGCTAGGAGGAAGGTGCTAAGGAGGCCCAGGTGGCTGGGGAAGTAGTGTTGACACAGATCTGAGGTCACTGGACAATTTTCACTCCATCTAGTCTTTCCCTTGTTTTTCCTCTGAAAGCTCTAGAGGGATGTGCTTCAGCGTCACGTGCTCATTCTACATCCAGCTCAACCAGGAGCCACTCCCTCTCGATTCAAAAGGTGAGGCAACCACGTGCACAGACCTACAACTCTGGAGAGAGGGGAGGGGAGGCTGTCACTTAGCACCAAAGGGAAATGGAACCGGACTTCACACCATGTGCAGTTGTCCCTGAGGTCCCACTGATACAATAAAATCACCCCCCACCCCAGGTGATAAGGCAATTCTTTAGCACACGAGGCACAATCCTTTGATGACAGCCCACTGTCCTAATAGGATCTGTGCAGCAGCCACAGTCAGAAGACGATCATATCGTGGGGTGCATGGGTGGCTCAGTGGGTTAAAGCCTCTGCCTTCGGCTCAGGTCATGATTCCAGGGTCCTGGGATCGAGCCCCGCATCAGGCTCTCTGCTCAGCAAGGAGACTGCTTCCCCCCCTCTCTCTCTGCCTGCTTCCTTGCCTACTTGTGATCTCTGTCAAATAAATAAATAAAATTAAAAAAAAAAAGAAGATGATCATATCTTACTGACTCACTAACTTCTCCAGCTTAAGTGAACTTCCCATTCAGCCCCACTCAATGCCCAATTGCCTCTGACAGGAAGCCAGCCCTGGACACAGGTCTTTTTCCAGTTAGCATGGTGCTGGATATAAACAATCAAGGAATATTAGCCAAGCAAGACTGCTCTTCCTACTATGAGCAATGTAATTTGTTTATTTGGGAATAAACATACTAGATAATAAAATATTTATACGGCCCTCAATGTCTGACTATTCTAGAACCTTCCTATATATTAATTCATTTTATTCCTCACCACATCTCTATAAGGTATGTGTTATTGTTAGTACCAATTTACACAGGAGGGCACTGAAGCCCTGGGGGTTGGGGGGAGCAGTGAAGAGACTTGTCCAGAGTCACACCACTGGTAAGGCAGAGTCAGGTCAAACCCAGGCAATGTGGCTGCACAGTCTGGGCTCCCCGCTCCTCCAGGAGACTCCCCCACACCAGGCTATACGTTTCTGAGCTTGATAAATTTGTATTAACAGAGGCGAATTTCAAAAACACAAAACTGAGTGAAAAATAAGATGCAGAGAAGTAAGTACAGTTCAAGACCATTTATATAAATTTTAGAAACCCTCAAAACAATATCATACATGATGCTTATTAAGAATATAAATCCATGGACTGGAGGGACACATACTGAAGTCATTTTAGTTTCACACCTGAGAGAGGAAACACTCTGGAATGGAGCGAGGGACATTCTAAGAAATTTTACTTTATCAATAATAATCTGACCTCTTTATTTTAAAAAAATCTGAAGTATAGAACAATTCGTTCATTCTGATCTTAGGTATATTAATGTGTGTTATATTAATCTCTGTCCATTTCTGTATTTTCACTTTAAAAACAAACTACATATATTTTCTCCCCTATTACTTCTTGTGCCCTTCCAAACTCCAAAGCCATGAACATCATTTCCAGTGGAGGTAATGGAATCCATAGGCATATTGCATTTTAGAAAACAAAATTGTAATGATGATTCATTCAGGGCTAGTTGCCTAATGTCAACTATAGCTACGTATTCCCAGCTTAGAGTGATAAAAACAAATTAACAACCACTCTATTCAACTAGAACTTGAACTGAGCACATGCAAACAATCGCATCAGCAAATAGTAGTTATCAGAGAAGATAACCTAAAAACAAAAAACACTGGGGAGAATTTATCTCTGCTACAACCATAGCAACTCCTTCTAGAGTGACTACAATGGTAACTAAGAATGACACACTACAGACACTGTTAATAGTTGGGATTACTTATGCTCATGGATTGTCCCCCTTATCAAAATATGAGTTATCTTAAAATAGGGTTCATGCAAGCCCACTGCTTCACTCACAGTGTGGCTTTCTGTAAATGCTGCTGAGTCAATATATAAATGAAGTGATGTTTCATAATATCTTTGCTCTGACCAACTTAAAATCTTTAACTCTTCAAGCAAAAGGGTAGGTGATGAGGCTGAATATGAAAATTCTTATACCTAGATGGATAACATTTTGGTAGAGTGTTAGTAATTTTTGCCCCATTGGATAAAAATTAGAATTTCCATTTATCATAGAAATTCCTCTATTTTCAGAAGGACTACCTTTCCAGGCTTTCTCATTATACCAATGCAAGTCAATTTCCTAGTTTCTGATGCTATAAAACCTCTCCAACCCCTGAAGCAGATTTTCCCATATAAGATATTAAGTATTTTGTTTAGTAATTTAGATTAGATATATTTGGAGCAGAACCAAGTTCATACAGAATTTTCCCAATTATTTAGGCTTCTCTATTAGAACCCTTGTTTGGGACACCTGGGTGGCTCAGTGGGTTAAACCTCTGCCTTCAGCTCAGGTCATGATCTTGGGGTCCTGGGATCGAGCCCCGCATCGGGCTCTCTGCTCAGCAGGGAGCCTGCTTCCTCCTCTCTCTCTGCCTGCCTCTCTGCGTACTTATGATCTCTCTCTCTTTGTCAAATAAATAAATAAAAAATCTTTAAAAAAAAAAAAAAAAAAGAACCCTTGTTTAATCTCAGAAGGCTTGTCTTATTTGTCCCAAGAGTTTGTGGAAGAGATCATGCCAAGAAGAGCATACCCGACTAAGCTCTTCTACCAATTACTTGGAAAAAAAGATGGAGGAAAGGTACAATGCTTCCTGTCTCATACACTTAGCATTCCTCATCCGGCACTATTTAAAATGGAATAACACATTTAGAAATGTACTAACAACTACCCTGATTGCTTCTTCTAAACCAAGAGCGATCAGACCATACTATGTACTGGGAGTGACAACACGTTTCTCCCAAAGGGCATGGATACTCTACTTTCAGTCATCTTGCGATGGGAAAAGCAATGAACCTTGGAAAGGGAAGGGGAATAACCTCACTGCCTCTCTGGAATATGAAGCAGTTCCTAATTCTGGGGGAGGCAAACAACATCCATTATGCAGAAATAGGCTGGAGTTAAAGAGAGATGAGGAAAAGGCTCTCTCAGAGGAGGACATGTCCCATGAGCTTCAGGGGCGGTGACAGCTCTTATGTGTCCTTATTTACACTTTCATTTTTCTGCACTGTTATACATCTCCACTATCCTCGGGTATTCAGGATGTTATTCCGAAGACCCCATGGTCTGGTTTTCCTTAAGACTCGAAGAGGAGGGTGGCAAAGCTCTTGCATCCCAGGGCAGACTTGTGGAATGTGTAAGTACTCTCTCAGTATTTCTTAGAAATTACTTGGCAAGAGAAAACACAACCAAGGAATGGAAAGTCAGCAATCTACTGAATGACACTTGATGTCAGGATTTGAAAATCAAAGTTAATTTATACTTTAGTCCTGAGCAACTCAGGAATTCTTTCAGTTACACTGATCCTACAAGGTTTAAATTTAACATAACTTTGGTGACCTCCCATCTTGATGGTCTAAATAATCTACGTACACAAGAGAGAACTGAAACTTGAGTATTATAAACTATTAAGAAAAATGTTAGGGCTGCTATGATTAATTCCAGAAGTTCAGTTATCAAAGGCCACTCAGAAGAATATCATCCAAATTACCTGCTACAGCCAGATTACTCCATTAATACCATTTTACATTTGTTTCTATCAATGAAATAAAATTCAGAATTGTTCTTAATGCTGTGGATATTATGGTGATTATTTGCTTTAAGAAAATAAATAGAGATCTTCACAAATAGATTGGCTAGATACAGATTCTCATTGCTTTTTACCAGAAAAAAAAAAGGCCTGTCTTAAGCAACAAAGAAAAGCTAATAACTAAATATACAGATCTAAATTTTAAGTATATCCTAAAATTTAGAATGCTGCACATTTTTCCTACCTTAAGAGAAAGAATGAGATGGAATAAATCAGACACTAACAGCATGCATTTGGTATTTTATCCCACCAAGAGGGATGAAAGACAAGAAAAAGAAGAGCAGAAAACCCCTGCACACTGACTATGTGCTCGAGATTTTACAGGCTAAGAACCTCACAGACAACAAGTTAGTTCATGGTCACAAAAAACCCAGGAAAATAGTATATTGTTAGAAGTGTAGGTTACTGGAGAACAATATACCAATAACTTAAAATTGGTTGTGCCTTTGAACATTACACACTACAGGAGTAAAGCTTTGTTCCCCCTTCACCTGCTTACTTCTTGGTCAACCAAAGAGCCATTTCTGCCCTTTCCAACGTATGAGAAGAGAGTCTCTGCTCTTCCATCCACCCTTCTCACTCCTTTCCAAGAAAGAGGAAATCTTATCTGTTTGGGGAGATTGGGGAGAAAAAGAATGAGGCAGGTAAAACTTAGCTTGTTGCAGGTTCCTCCCTCCTCTCTTTCTCTCTCTGTGGATCTGCCAGCCCACAGGCTGGACACACTCTGAGTTGTTGGATAGGTACAAGTAGGTGAGGACCCAGATGTGTCTTTAGAGGAAGATATAAAGTCCAAATCTCTCTGATTCCACTGGGAGACTCAACAGAGGTAACGTTGGATTTCTCAGCTGATGGCCCTGCTCTATAGATCCAAATCTTCCCTCTGCTGAGTTGCATTTCAAGACATAGTTTGGAGAGAAAAGTAATAAACCCAATTTTGACCATTCTCTAAGCCAGTAAGTACTCCAGCAATCCAGTAAGAAAGAAGATCTGTTTAATGGCTATATGTTTGGCAACCTCATCTATTTTCTCAGTTGTTTTGAACTTAAGATTAACAAAGGAGGTAACCAGAAGGAGGAGAAAGATAAGTTATCATGAATACCATCTCCTAAGCCCACCACACACAAAGATCTCTGCACAAGGGTATTTGTCCAAAAAATTGAATGATAGAATTTAAAGGCATAGAAAAATGGATGTAATCTAAATGTCCAACAACGGCAGGCAAATAGATGTTAATTACAGCACAGACATGTGATGTCATTCAATAAAGTAATTTAAAATCATATTTAGAAGAATCTTGTATAAAATGACATATCTATTAGTATTTTGAATACAGATAAGTAAAGAAGAAAAAGAAAAAAAAAATGATCCACAATTTCCCATCCAGCTATATCCTGATATAGACATATATATATGTCGATGTGCACAAATCATTAGAAACAATACAAAAACACACAAAGCTAAAACAAAGAAGCCTCCTTTTTTACTGCCCCATAAGTTTCTCTCCCCAACTAACCACTATAAACAGCTTCTGATAATTCCTTCTGGAAAAAAAGTATTTTCCAAACATTTCAATATCAGTATCTATTTCCATATTTAGAGTAATTATTTAAGATCACAGGAAAAGAAATAAAACATATAATTCTCATGTGATAACTTTTGTTTTAAAAATTCACACGGGGCGCCTGGGTGGTTCAGTCAGTCAAGCGTCTGCCCTCAGCTCAGGTTGTGATTCCAGAGTCCTGGGATCAAATCCTGCATCGGGCTCCCTGCTCAGGGGGGAATCTGCTTCTCCCTCTCCCTCTGCCTGCTGCTCTGCCTGCTTATGTTTCTCTCTCTCTCTTTCTCACTGTGTCAAGTAAATAAAATCTTAAAAAAAATTTCACACAAAAAGAGTGGAAGGGATTATATTGGGGTTGTGGTTTTGATTGTCTTTTTTTATTGAGATTTTACATTTTCAAAATTTATTGCTATGAGCAGAAATCTGTATAATCTGACATGTGTCACTACTTTTATTATAAAAGGAACACATTTTCATAATTCAAATAATATAGAAATATGTAATGCACAAAGCAAATGTCTACCACCAAACTCCCTAAAGGTAATTGACATTAACAATTTGGAATGCATTTAATCAAAGATACACACACACATCCACACAAAGAGCCACATAAACAACCACATACACACAGTCACATGAGAGAGAAAATAAATATATATAAGCATATAAATCTTCACCTGGATTAGTTTCTTAATCTGTATTACATAACTATGAAAAGGAATCCTGCCTAACACATGGTAAAGTTTGGGAGCCGAAAGACCAAGAGTCATTGATATCCCCCATTTTTTTACTGTGGCAGTTTTAGAAAATGCAGCACCAACTTTTCTCTCTGTTTCTCATCTTTTCCAGGTCATCCTCATGCTGTCTGTGAACACAGGGCTGTCACCTGATTGTCACGGAACACTGTTGCCTGGAATTCATGATCTCAATTAATATCTTCTGTCTTCAGCCTCTGGGTAGCTACTTGAACTATCTCCAGTCAATGAGTTACATAGTGAGAGCTACGACAGATTGTGGGTAAGGAATTCATCACGATCATTTTGAAAATGGCTTCATAAAGATTTGAACTATGCTGTCTACTCACAAGTTCCTTAGTGCCAAGGTCAGACACTGAGCCAACATGGCGATTCACCGATTCCCAAGTTGCTCCAAGTCAAGCAAATAATCAGTGCTTTTGAGAACCCTCCAGCTAGCAACAACACCCCTCCCCTCAAAAAAGAGATTCATTTTGTGCCACTAAGTTTTATTTAAAGACCATGCAATCGAATCCCAGCTGGCTTCATTGAAGCAGCACCGTAAGCAATCAGTGACACCAACTGCAATGCTATCGTTTCTATAAACAGTAATGAGTGGAGGGGGTAGGACAGTACTAGAAGCTTATGTGTCAACGAGAAAGATCATTACAGCAAGAGAGATTGTCTTGGCAGATTCACAGCATCTTTCTGATTGGCACCTTAGGAAATGCAAATGTCCCGCAACATTTAATGACTTAGGAGAAATATTCGGACATGGCATTCCTAACATTGTGCAGTAAGAATAACATGACCTAACGATACATACATTAAGTAGTACAAAGGAAATCTTCATCATTCCAAAATATTCCATGGAAACTGAAAATGGATCCAAAATTGCTCCCAGGATGTCCCTTTCTACCTCTGATACGAGAGCTCAGAACTTGATTTCTTAGAAGCTGGCCTATTTTACCAGGCTGCAAATAAATGGATTCATGTTGAAGTAGGGGCAGGGGAGATATGTAACATAGATAACTCGGCAGGATATCTGGATATGAACAAGACTGGGTAGGCTCGAATTGAGTTGTAGGGTAATTACTTTTGAAAAAAAAATGCTTTTTTTATATCTGTAGCTTATTTTTATATAAACAGATTCTTCCGGCAAAAACCAGAAATACTATTCCTTTCCATTAGATTCCCCCATCTGCCCCATGCCAGTACTACCTTTTGAACTCCTAAATGCTTTTCAAGTTCAGGGAGATTAACGTGTCCTGGGCAGAATTGATTATTCCTTCCTTGCAGTGGTTTTACCATAGAGCATTAACTCAGGTAAGAGGTGGTTCAACTGAAACAAACTGAGGCTTCCTGGTACGCCGCTTTGGGCCCATATCATATCCAGCCTAGTAGCACACTTCTTGCTTGCGAGTGTATTTATATACTTCATCTTACTGGGTCTCCAGTGCCTAACGCAGAATCTTGCATGCCATCAGTCCTCAAGGAACGTTTGCTAAATTGAACATGGATAACTCCTGAAGTCAGAGACATGTTTAACTTTCTATCTTCAGGTGGAGAAGGAAGGGAGGGTGAACAACTGTCAAGGGCTGGTTGGCATGACTCAAGTACCCTGGGCTTTGGAAAAAGTCTGGCTTCCCTCCTCTCTTTCGCTGTACTTAACCTGGGGCCAGGCAAATGTTTGCTGGTCCCTGCCCTAGATGAGAGCATTCATTCAGCTCAATCCCTTTGCCATAAAGTACTGCCCTGGTTTTTGCCCCATGCACACAGCTCTCAGTTTATAAGCTGAGAGAAGAAAAACAATTTTATTTGCATTTCTCCTTGCCTGGCAAAACCGCAGGAGAGACACGAGCTGCTATATTGTCTCTGTTTTTCAGGTATTGTAGATAGGTGTCCCTCTTCAGGATGCGCTGGAGGGCATCAAAAGGTAGTTTCTACGTCTCAGGGTATATAGAAAGGAGTGCTGGAGTTCTTAGAACCCCTGAAATTAAATTACAACTTTGAAAGAATATTCTCAAACATCAGTGGAACTTCATTATTTCATTCTTATTTTGGGGGGAAAGACAAATGTCATTTAAGAAACAAGGACCTGCTAAGCTCCAGATGTGCTAACTTATAAGAAGGATGACAAAACCACAGACCTTAGGAGGCTAAACTAATTACTCAAAGAGTTTGACAGAAAACCAATATATTCATTGATTATATCCTACACATGAGATCATAAAGAAACTGGAAAGAACCTTAAACAGAGCCCAATAATCTACCATTAAATTGTATTATTCTAAACGGTCTCGCCCTACTCTATCAATCAGGAAAGACCCAGATAACAAATAGTCTTAAAATCTAAGCTACTTACTAAAAGACTTTACTTACTAAAAGACTTTAACCTCTCATTAGAGCTAAATGTCCATCATGAGTCACATAGTGGGGCTCCGTTTATCACCAACACTCAGGGACAGAGGCTGATGGAGTAACCCCCACTTTGAACATCATCAGAAGGCTAGAGCCTGAGGTGAGGTGTGTGCCCTGGCTGTTAGAGGGTCCACATGGAAGTGAGGTATGATCACTTCTGCCCATATTTCATTTGTTCATGCAAGTCATATGGCCACACCCAACTTCAAGGGAATGGGGTAATGCCATCCTATAACGTGCCCAAGAGGAAAACCCAAAATACTGGGTGAAAAGTGGTAACATCTACTATATTTGCACATGGTGGGCACTTAGCAAATTGCTTTTTAAAAATACTACTATTCACAGACCTGTACCCCTGAAGCAAATAATACATTATATGTTAATTTAAAAAAAAAACTCAAAGGAACAAATGAGCTAATAACAAGCATTGTCTTGAATTTTCTGACATTAACGCTGAAAATCTCGTGTAAAACAAATGAAAATCCCTTTGAAAATGAAAACCATAAGACAGTGATAGATGTTTTGTGTATTGCATAATTCTTTTTGATTTTTAGCCATCAGAGCAACATTGAAATAGTGAAGAATTTTAAGATTACGACATAAAAACCAGCTCAAAGAAAGATTCTACAACAAAGATAATTGCCATGTATGAATTATCAATTATTCTTTAATGAAGTTTTCCAAGATTAAATAAATGAAGGCAGTTACACACTGAAAGCAGCCATGTTTCAAAATTAAAATGATGTGAACAACTTAGTATATGTCTTCAAAAGGTAAATTTTGTCATTTGCTTTGGATGAAGCGGATTTCTGAAGATTGAATTTGAATCTAAAATAGCCTCAATTTATAAATACATTACTTTCATTTGTCCCAATTTTGGGATGTTTTCTTCAAGGATGTTACTCACATCCTTGAAGAAAAAGAAAAGAGATTCAAGGGCTCAGAAGTAAAGCAGAGAGGAGTAGAAAACAACTGTGTAATGCTATCTTTGTAGAGGATCCCTTCCTGGGAAATGGGCTTATAGCAACAACCATTTTGCAACCAAATTCTTTCTTGGACCACCTGAGTATCTTGTAGAGTAGTTAAAGCCTAAATCTCTTAGGCACACACTAGCTGATGCAAACTGCCTATAAGTTGGCAATTTTAATTTAGATGGTAGTGCTGTACTTGAAAGTAAGAGTGTGACTGGGTTTCAGTTATGTGTGTTCACTAGGATTGATAAATTATTTTGGCCTGGACTGTTTCAAGGCCACATAAAGGCAACTTGATGTGATTGGACAAGTCAATCTCCAGACGTGTGGTAATCCTCCATGCTATCAGTCTGAGAAACTTCTAATTGACTGAATATCACAGGACAGTTATGACTGTATACAGAAAGAAGACAGGGGGACCTGGGGGGCTCAGGTCATGATCCCAGGATCCTGACATCCTTAGGGTATCTCTAGCTCCCTACTCAGCGGGTAGCCTGCTTCTCCCTCTCCCACCCACTCACAGCCCCTCTCTCTCCCCCACTTGTGTTCCTTCTCTCTCACTATCTCTCGCTCTCTGTCAAATAAATAAAAATCTTTATTAATAAATAAATTAATTAATAGATCGATAGAAAGAAAGAAAGAAAGAAAGAAAGAAAGAAAGAAAGGAAGGAAGGAAGGAAGGAAGGAAGGAAGGAAGGAAGGAAGGAAGGAAGGAAGGAAGAAAGGAAGGGGAGAGCACAACGGCTGATTTTCTGGAATCGCTTAGGGCGATAAGATAAGCACAGTGCCTCCCCTCTCTCCTTGTACATGTATGCACACACACAGCCATGCGCACCTAGGTTACTACTATTGTAGAGTCTCACTACCAAAAGTGCTGCCATCCTCTATCACGTTAATACCTAAGGCAGCTTTCTCTGGAGCCCGGTTGTTAGGATAAGAATTCCTCTTTTACTGGTCTTTCCTCCCAAAGCGATGAGAAATCTGTAACTTTAACACCCTCCTTTAATAGAAATGCTTCTGCTGGGGGGCCTGGATGGCTCAGTGCGTCACAGCCTCTGCCTTTGGCCCAGGTCATGATCTCGGGGTCCTGGGATCGAGCTCAGCATCGAGCTCTCTACTTGGTGGGGAGCCTGCTTCCCCCCTCTCTCTTCCTGCCACTCTGCCTACTTGTGATCTCTCTCTCTCTCTCTCTCTGTCAAATAAATAATAAAATCTTTAAAAAAAAAAATTCCAAGAATCTTAAAAAAAAAAAAAAATGCTTCTGCTTCCCTCCCAGCTACAGCTTGAGAGGAAAAGGAGCAGTCAATAAAGCTATTGTTTTAATCTATACTCTTCTTTGATCTTATATTTCTTTGTAAAGGTCCCTAATCTAAAGAAAAATGAACTTGCTTCACTCTCCCTTTGAACCAAGAAATTAGCATTTTCCAAGTTAATAGAAGGGTTGTATACTCTGAGGAGAATTGTTTAGAATTTTAAACTTCTTAACTTTCTTTCTTTCAATAGATAAGCTCCACATGTGTAAAAAAAATAATTATCATAATAATAATAATTCATTTTGAGAAATGGAAAAAAAAAGAAAAAGAATCACAAGATAGCAGGAAATAGCCATAAACAACCCACTTAACTCTAAGATTTTTTTTTTAAAGATTTATGTATTTGAGAGAGGGCAGAGGCAGGAGGGGCAGACGGAGAGAGAGAAAGAATGTCAACCAGACTCCACACTGAGTGGGGACCTGACATGGGACTTGATCCCAGGACCCTGAGATCATTAACTGAGCCTAAATGAAGAGTCAGCCAGTCTCTTAACCAACTGAGCCACCCAGGTGCCTCTATTTGTTTTCTATTTGATAGCTCATGCTATCTCCATCCTACTGAAGTAAGGATTTATAAGCTAATATAATGGATAATTTAGATATTAATATTTGATATTGTAGAAGAAAGACAAGAACAATAAAACATTTTATTTATACTAAGAAGCTCAAAAGTTAGTAATGATTATTTTGCATTTAACTCCATTTATTTAATAAAACCTAAATATTGAAATGCTTACCAATTACAAAAATTCAGCAATCCATTTGAACAATCTCTTAACTTCTTAAAACAAATTATGTCACTTCTCCCCTATATCCCTTATTTCCCTCAACTGTAAAATAACAGGGAAGAAGCAGCTGGTATAACATTCTAACACAGTTCAAAACATTATTATATTTCTCTTTAGGTAAGTTGAAAAAGAACAAAATTGGACACTCCAGCTCTATTCTTAAAAATGTGCTCCATGACAATGTATCTGATGTCTTCTCCTCATTTTGTATTCGTATAGTGGGAATAACATTTCACACAGAACTGCTGTGATGTCATGCTAATGGTACAAGTCACATGAATGAAATCATGTTAAAATGGAAAACAAAAATACTAATATACTGAGCACATTATATAGGGAAGACTCAAAGTTCTTAGAATGATGCCTGGCATATAGTTAGAACTCAACACATCTTTAGCTATTATCAATTCATTTAATCTTTACCACAACATATGTAGTGAGTACTATTACTATATTAATTAATATGTAAGCATAAATTGAGGAACAACAAGGTCATGGATGTTATTCAAGATCATAAGCTAAGGAAGGCCACAAACAAACAAAAGCAATGTAGTTCCCAGAAATAATATCTTAGTAATTCTGTATATTACCTCTGGCTGTGGAAAGGGTATGAAGGAAACTTAATCTTCACTACTGGTGACCATACCATTTTATAAGAATCCCCCTAGAGTGATCAACCTCTAGGGGAATTAAATACCAACCACCCTACTAAGTAAAAAAGCATATATAAAAAGAAAGTACAACATTTTTCAAAGGACTGCATGTTAAATCTAGGATTAAATAAGATATGGGAGCCAGGCTAGAGCTATTATTTCCACTTTTTTTCAGATAAAAATACTGAATTTAAAAAATTCTTAGTAATTTTATTGAGATTCCCTTATAACTAGGTCTTCTGACTCCAAGTCCCATGATTTTGCACCAACCTATGCTGCCCCATCACATGTAACTTCTATTTGGATGTGTTACTATATGAGAGACTGACTCTGCATGTAAATTAATGTGTTACCTAATTTTACATGAGGTAGAGCCCTATCTTTATCACATACCATACATAAACTTTTTTCACATCTAGGAAACATATATCCAAGTTGCAATCTATTCATGTTTTATTTAATGTAGACAAGGACAATTGAAATAATATCAACATACATCTCAATTTTGGCTTCCTGAAATATGTATTTTCAAAATACAAAACCTCAGCATCAAACATATTAATTTAGAATATAGAAGTTGGATATCTTTTAGCACTAATACTGTGGCAAAAGAAGACTGGGTAAGTAATATTATGAATTGAACAAAAGTAAAAATAAAACATCTCATTGCTGATTTTATTTCAAAAAGTGTATTCTTGTATTTCACATATAGTTAAATTACCTAATTAGTTCTTTTAAAATAGTTTTACTCTTCATTTAGAGTGGTGAGTAATCAGAAAGTCAAAGTTTAAGGAAAAATGAATGATATCTATATATATTCTAATCTTTCCAAATATAGTCTTTATAGCTCTAGAATGGGGTGAAAATAGGTATGTAACTAAATGAATCAGATCCCCTAGAATAGCATTTGAAGTTTTAAACGTGAAACCTATTATAATATTGTTAAAATGTTGACTATTAAAGTTACGTGCAATTTATGGACCAAAAAAATTTATTTTACAAAGAGACACTTATTTAGACATAACAGGGTCACCTTTCCTTTCTCCTCACACCACCCCCCTCCATTTTTTAAAGAGAAAACCAAAAGACACAAAAATTGGATTAGTACTTGCAAGGTTAATAGACATAATCACTTTAAAGGATACTTACACCTTAAAAAAAGAGAGAACGAGATGCACAACACAAAGTGGTGAAATGCACCGCATAAGGCTTCAGCAGAAAAGAATTTCACTTACTTGATTTTAGTTTAGTGGTGTGTTGTGGTTTTTTTTTAATTTTTAATTTCGCAGGTCATTAAAAGGGTCAGATTTTCTTTCTTTCCCTCGCTGGACCGATCTTTCCTGAGGGACCCCGTTGGTTAAACCCAGTACTACCTGGGCCTCTCCTGTTCCAGCACCGAGGACAGAAATTGCTTATCCCCCCCGGGCACAGCCACTCTCTACCGAGGGCCAGAAGTCTACCTCTCTGACCAAGGAAGAAAAAGAAAAGATACCTGGCTCGCCAGCCACCTGTTTAAAAGTCCCCTCTCCTGCCGAACGCACCAGCAACTTCTCAAGAGGAGACACTGAGCAACTCCAAGTCGCACGCCGCCCTTACAAGTCACAAGGAGAGAGCCGCGAGGAAGTGCGAAAGCAGGTCACTTTTTTATAAGCACCCCTCCGAAAGAGACCCGCGATTCCAATTCAGGCGCTGCGCGAGAGCTAGAGCGTTCTACAAGGCGCAGATGACTTCAGGGATTGGGGGGGCGCAACACCCCCAAAGACAGAACCCGCGGCGGGGCCATTCTCTCGCCCCAATGGGGAAACGCCTTCCTTCTACCACTGACAGCGCAGAATAAAGGAGGGGAGGGAAGCGCAGGGAGCCAGGGGGAGGGCGGGGTGGGGGCCTGGGGGCATCTGCAGCCTAGGGTTGGGGAAAGAACATTTTCTCACCACTTAGGCTGTTGCTGGACCTCAGACTCCTTCCACAGAGACACTGCAGCATATGCACTCCTTTCTTCAAAGAAAGCTCAAGAATCTTCATGGAGAGGCGCGTGTGTGGGGTTCGTCAACTCCCCGCCCACCTCCGCTAATTGTCCAACCAAAAGGCGGCCTGTCTTCGGCAGCCGGGTCCCGAGTCCATGGTGCGCGCGTCCCAGGTGGACAGGGAGCCGGGGCGCGGGGCAGGAGCGCGGAGGGCGCCGCGGCCGGGCAGGGACGGAGGAGGAAGTGCCGCTCCGCCGGGGGCAGCCCCGGGGGCCGGGGGCAGCCGGCCGCGCGGCCACACCCCAGTAAGCTCGAGCGTGACTCTTTGGGACTTCCCGAAGGAAGCGGCAGGGCCGCGGGCGGGAGGGTGAGTGGACGGGCCACGCGGGGGGACGTCGCCGTGGGTCGGTGCCCCTTCCAGGGGCCGGCTCCCGGAGGGACGAGGACAGGGTCCCGAGCCGGCCCTGGCCCTCTAGGTCTGGCGGTGAGCCCGCGGCGCCCTCCCGCCTCAGTGCCCCCGCCGTGCCGGCTTGCGGGGCGCCGAGAAGGGCTCCGCGGGGCCCGGCGGAGCTAGCCCGGAAGGCAGCGCTCCCGCGGGCTGCGCGCCTGCCGAGGGCGACTCCGGCGTGGGAATCCGGCGGAAGGGAAGCGCCCGCAGGAAGGGCTGGACCCTGGAGGCTGCGGAGCGTCAGAAGCGACTCCCGGGGAACGGGGGGGTGGGGGCTAGGGAGGCGGGGATGTGGAATAATGAAAGCTCTTGGGTGCGGGCCAAGAGAGCGAAGGTGTGCCTAGGCACAGCGCGGATGTGGGAGTCTGGACACCTGGATTTTCTGATCGGGGCTCTGTGACCTTGGGTAAGTCACATACCACTCTGGGCGCAGAGCGGGAGAGGGTGTGGAATAGAGAACTGCCAACTTCATGATTGACTCTTTTGCTTCCAGTCTCCTGAGAAAGCTTAGCATAAGTGCAGCGGGGCGGGGGGTAGGGGGAGGAGAGGAGGCTGAGTGGAGGAGGGGGGAGGGGGAAGCCAGAAGGACGGGAAGGTCTCAGGTGGGGACCGAAAGGCAGATGCGGCGGGAAATCTGAAAACAAGAGCACTTTGCTCTGGTGAGATATTCTGGTAGCTTGTTTCTGCCAACTGGCCCCAGAGATGACTAGTGAGTGAGCTTCTCTGGGTTTACCGGTCTCGATTTTTTTCTTCGTCAGCAACCTCTTTGGCTTTGTTTGTTTGTTTGTGTATTCATTCTCAGAGGCCATCAATGCCCTTTTGGAAGCCTTGTGATTGAAGCAGACAAAGAATGCTGACTATGGGGCCAGACTCCACTCTATCTGGACTCTCAGGACAAGAAGAGACCTTAGAGGACAGCGATACAGCAAGTGGTTAAAAACACAAATGCTGGAGACAAGCAGCCTATATTCACACAGCCTAGCTGTGTGACCTTGAACAAATTAACCTCTCTGTGCCTCAGTTTCCTCATCAATAAGAGTAAATGATAGCATCTACCTTGTTGAAGATTTTTTTAAAAAGATTAATATAAAGTAAGTGCTATAATAGTGTTAACAATTATTATTACTCAGCCCCCCACCTGTAGGGTTTTTGATAACTTTCACTTTTCAGCAAATACCAGCCTGCATACCACGTGCCTTTCTGCTTGAAGGGTTCAGGTAATAGAGAACAACCAGCTCCCCAGATAGCTCATTGCACAAATCCTTTTAGAAGGTTTACCCTGACATTGAGCCAAAAACTTACTTTATTTTCTTTCCACCCATTGTCCCAATGGCTAGTTACTTCCCTGCAAAGGAGTGAAAATGGTTTTCATCACCTATTTCTTCTTTCCCTTCTCTAAGCTGAAACTTCACAGTTCCTGTGATGTTGCCTAAAGGTTGAAGCTTAAGGTTGAAGTTGCATGGAGAAATACTCATTCAGAAGTCTCTTCCTTTTTCTTCTCAAAGATAGTAGAAGAAAGAGATAATCTGGAGGGCCTTTTGAGCCCACAACCACTGCTGGTTCCACATTTTCTAAACTCCTTTCAGAACCGAGCTCCAGGCAAGGTCATTTGGGGTGGTTCCAAGACTCAAGTAGATACCTTTCTTCCAGTGGCCTCTCAGACCCTTTGTTCAGTGAGATCACCAAAGCTCTGTGGACTCCCAGGTCCTTGATGATCTTGCTAAACCACTCCACTGTGATCACTGGGGAGGTTCTGAGGCCCAGGCAACCTGGGCTGTGGCCTTTGTCTTTCCAGTTTCTTCCGGAATTAGTGAGAAACTTGGCTCATCTGGGGATTCTGCCCATAGAAATTCCCCATAGAGGGAGAGGCAATTAGCAAAAGGAAAACATCTAAAAATAGCCCTTCGTGCTGCAAGCAGAGGCAGAGAGGTTTCCAGTAGAGCTCTCCTGTTCTGGAACCCCATGCCTAGACCTGTTTCTTTACATTGACAGAAATGCTATTCCTTGAAATGTAGCAAAGGAATGGGATAAGACTACATCACCACAAGGAACTTGAGCAGAGTGAGCAGGTTCATGTGTGATTTTAAAATGCACATGACATCTGGAGCATCAATTTTCATATTTATTATGAGCCTCTCTACCTTCCTGGCAAGGCTATTACAAAGATTCAATGAGGTAAAACATATGAAAGTGCTTTGGATATTCTATTATCTTTGCAAGAACAGGTTCTATCACCAAATGCTCCTTATAGGTGCTCCTTAATGGTTTAACACAGTGGCTCTTCTATTTGATTATGGGATGAATTTATGTGTGAATCTTTCCTCTCCTCAGTAGAATTGCAAACTCTTAGAAGGCAAGACAGGAAACCCAACTCTGTTACAATTAATATTCAAATGGCCTGTTTCTGTCTTATTTAAATGGCTGTCACAATGATTCTTATGGTGAAGCATATTCACCAGGAAGAAAATGGATCATCACAGTATTTGAAAAAAACAATAAAACTGGGGATCACATTTATAGATTTTTGTCCATTACAGAACTCTCAGATGAGCTCATTTTAATGCAAATATTTTCCTATTATATATTTGATCAAAGTAGGTATAAAAGGGAATGGATCACTGGAGTTTTATTACTGAGACTTAGTTTTTTAAAAAATGAAGTTTCTTCCTCTTATCAGGACTTCAATGTACTTGCTTGTTAAAGCAACTCCTAAGGTGATATCAAGTTCCAGTTAGGCACACAGATAGTCTTTTTAAAGTATATTGGGCAGTACTTAGGAGAACTCATTTCTGCAAGTACCATAGCATCCCAAAACAGGACAAAACAAAACAAAGAGTAGTAGCCAGGAGCATAGTGGATGGTAGGAAAGTGGCATATTTTAGGTTAAGCAAAACTACCAGATTTTCTGCTATATAATATTACAAGCCAAAATCAAATTTTCACTTGCAATTATATTTTTATTTTAAATTCAAGATATATATTACACAATGACTAAATTTTAAATTATGTTATCTGCTTCTAATTAAGATTTTTAAACTTAAGCATTTCTCTATTTTCTTACTGACTTTGGGCCAACTCTGGCAAGTGACTCACCATTGTAGTTTCAAAATGAAACAATTTATCACTTTCTGAGAAGGATTGGAAAATCTGATACATGATGATAGGTGAACTTGTTTAAATTCTTAGTATCTAAATTTTTTCCTTTTCATAGTTATTTACTCACAGTTTATAGGAGTTCATAATTGTATGAGGTAGTTCTGAGATTTTTAAATGGTGATTTATCTGAGATAAGTTTTGTTCATATTAAGTAGAAATCTATTGACTCTTGGCTTCAGCTGTGTAATTAATCAGTATACTTATCCACTTGGAAGCCTACATTGAATCAGTAATAACATATTCAGAATTTTGTCAGGCCCCCAAAATTTTAATGAGTATACTAATGGCAAAATATCTCTTGAATGGAAAGTAACTGTATTTTCATAGACATGAAACTGTATTTTCAAAGACGAAAAGTAAAAAATAAAGACCAGTATGATAGCTAACATAGGTCTCTTTGTTCTATGTTATAGGTACAGTCTAGTAACTACCAGGGTAAAAACTAGGCCTGTATTTCATGTCTTAGAAATAGGTTCAAATTCAATTTTTGATAGGCAACTACCTTAGACTAAATGTTTTCATCTTCATTACCAAATCCATATGTTGAAATCCGAACCCCCAAGGTATTGGGAAATTAAAGGTTTGGGGAGGCTTTACCCTCACGCATGGGATTAGTGCCCTTATGAAAGAGACCTTGGGGTTGTCCCTCTCCCCTTTCCCCATGTGAGGACACAGTGAAATGACAGCCACTTATGTGTTAGGAGGTAGATCTTCACCAGACAGCAGAAATGCTGGTGATCTTGATCTTGGACTTCCTAGCCTCCAGAACTGTGAGAAATAACTGTTTGTCATATAAGCCACCTAGTATATGCTATTTTCTTGTTAGAACCAATCTTACTAGGTAATGTGGCAGAACCAGTCCCTAGCAGCTAGCTTACCTAATTAATGATGTACACTAACCATTTTTAAAAAGACCACATACATGGGGCTTCTATTTGTATTATCTTCTCCCTCTTTTTTTATTCTTCTCCTACAAACTTTTATTTTGAAATAAATCTAGACTTCTAGTAAAGTTGCAAAATAGTAGAGTTCATGTATACTCTTCACCCAACTTCTTTTAATGTTAAAAACTCACGCAGCCAGGGTACAATTATCACAGCTAGTAAACTTTTACTGGTACTATGCTGTCAAATAAACTGCAAATTTTTGAAATTTCACCAGGTGCTTTGTTTCGCTTTGTTTTTCCCTAACACCTCTTTTCTGTTCCAGGATCCAACATGGATCCACTTTGCATTTAATGTGTCTTCTTTGTCTCCTTCTATTTATGACAGTCTCTCAGCCTCTCCTTGCCTTCAAGGACTTTGACACTTCTAATTAATACTAGTCAAATATTTTGTGGAATCTCATTCAATTTGGGTTTGTCTGATATTTCCTCGTGATTCCTATAGGGCTATTCATTTTGGCAAGAAAGCCACATTAGCCGTGTTCTTTCCTTTCTAGGGCATCGCTACATGATGTCAACTAGTGATAACAGTATCAATCACTTAGGTAAGGTACTCTCTGATAAGTTTCTGTACTATAGAGTTGTTTTTTTTTTCATTTATGCTTGATAAATCTCCTTTTTAGGGAGGGGCAGAGAGAGAGGGAGAGAGAATCTTGAGCAGGTTCCACACCCAGCAAGGAGCCGAACTTAGGGCTCAATCTCACAACCCTGAGTTGATGACCTGAGCCAAAATCAAGAGTGGGATGCTTAGCTGCCTGAGCTACCTAGGTGTCACTAGTTGATAAATCCCTTGACAAGAAACTTTGAGGCTATATTAGTATCCTGTTTCTCCTCAAACTTTCATCCACTGATCTTAAGATCATTTGGTAGATCTTGCTTGAAGCAATTATCATTGTGCTGTTTTCCTAATAGTGACTTTGTATTTTCCTCATTCCTTCTATAGTAATGGGAATTTTCCTGTAGGAACTGTACCTTCTCTTCCACTTATTTATTTGTCCCATAGTTTATTTATATCATTATGGCCTCGAGGATATTTACTCTATGGATCATAATCCAATACTATCATTATTTTGTGCCTCCAATTGTCTCAACTTTAGCCATTGGAAGGTCCTTCTGGTTGGCTCCCATGTCCTTTTATTAAGCAATTCCTTAATTTTCTGGCACCACAAGATGTTCCAGGTTTATCTTTTATTTTTCCTGCCCCAGCTCTGGAATCAACTAATTTTCTGAGACCTAGATCTTTTTATTGGAGAATAGTATTTAGGAACTAAAATCTGCGTGGTAAGTTTGCTCATTGTTACCAACATATCATTGTTCCCAGGCTCTCTTGGTGGAAAGAACTAGAAAATATAAGTATATACAAACAGACACATACTCACACATCTTATTTGTTGAAATATCTCACTATATAAATGAATAGAAATATCTGTATGTATCTATACATGGACATATTTATATGTAGGTGCATCTATGTGTTGACATATAATAGGTAAATATCTACAGATAGATACAGAGATAGAGAACAGAGACAGAGATAGAGATAATGATCACTAATACCTATGATTCCAATCAAACACAAGTTTTGTTTCATTCTCTGCCCTTTCCTTATTTGTAATTTCTTTTTTGACCATGAAAAACCTGGCTTTTATTACTTATATTTGTTCCTTGAGTTTGTTATATGAGTTTATATGAGTTTGTTTCTTGGTTTTCTTCTCTTTTTTCTCTCCAAACAAATGATCATTTGTTTGCAACAATATGATTCTTAGGAATGGGAATGCTCAGTCAAAAATAAGTGTATAGTTTTGTTTGGCATTGCCAAGTTTCCCTTCAAAAGCCTTTCATGAATTTGGATTCCTACCAGCAATATATGAGAGTGCTGGTTTCCCTATAGCCTCAACAACAGAATGCATGGTCCTCCTTTTTTTATCTTTGTTAGTCTGTTTGCAATGTTGTCTTAATTTGCCTGTCTCTAATTATCCTCATAATTTTGAACTTTTTCTTTTGAGAGCTTATATTTTTGTGAGGAATTGCCTGTTCCTATTATTTTCCCATTTTGAAACCCACTTTTAAAAGACCGATATTTACCACCAGGGAGGGCAGTGAAATTAAACTAATTACGTTAAATTAAATTTTTTAAAAATGTTGAAGAACATGTTGAGGTAGGAATTCAAAACAAGGTCATTGTCATTGGGAAAGCAGTGTAAAGCTTCCAGATAATTTTTAACCCATTCATTCACTCATCCATCCACCCTCCCCATAAGTATTTAGACACCAAAATTAATTGCCTGCCCTAAAAAACTAGTAAAGGAAGAGAGAAATAGAAAACATAAGTATAACATAGCTTTGCAGTAGTGGTAGCACTGCAGATTTCAGTAAAGTTACAAAGAAGGTATAGTTCATTCTGTCTTTTGAGGGAAAGAAGTAAGCAGTTAGGAAAAGCTTCATATAGATATAGATTAAGAAACTTGAGCTAAACCAAAGGAGATAACTCTCACTGAAATACATAATGTCCAATGCTTAATAAATGCTGCTGCTTTACTTTCTCACCACACTGAGAGAAAGTAAACTGCCTCCCCTAAAGAACAGACTCTGCTTGGAAAAGAACAGCACCCAGAAGTCAGACTCTATTTACCTCCACAGATGGCCTATGTCCCATCATGTCACTCTTAGTTCCAGGACACTCCCCAGAGATACATCTTGTCTTCCTAGACTCAACAGATCATGAATTATGTTACTTTTGCAGTACTTTTCTGATAAAACCAGCTGAGATCAGGTTAACGATTAAGACTTCCAGGCATTTTCTTCCAAACTTCTGACCCCCAGATTCCACCTTCAAATAAATACTACTTTAAGATTTGCTGCTACAATCACACATTTTCCATTTTCTTATAATACCTCTTTAAGAAGTTGTTTTGAAAAAAATGCAGAGTTTGTCATCTATAAGAAAACTTCAAAGATGAGCTATCTGAGTCACAGGGAAGGAAAATATTTCTACTTTACCATAGCCAAGTGTGAGTTGTTTATTGTGAGAATCAATTAATCCAAGATAGTTAATACTGGGAAATTTCCAGAAAGCACCATTTGTTTATTAATCAAAACTCAATACTGAAATAGGGGCACAGTTCCAGATGAGCATTCTCACTCCCATCACCTGAACATTTCTCTAATCCTAAAAATCCCACACATTTCTTTCAGACACACCACAAATGCCACAGTGTTCTCTCAGAGAAATTTTTCTGAACACTATAATTTCTCTACATAAAATTTATTTTATTCTGCCTCCACATATATATCTTCTCCAAGAGATTATGAGCCCCTTTATCTATAAATGTAGGTATCTACAGCTTTCGTTTTATAATATCTTTAATACCTAGAACATGTAATAAATAATTTATTTACTACATATTTATGGAATGAAATATTAAATTAATATTTGATATTAAATATTAATGTCTAAAAATAAATATTAATGTCTATTAAACATTGATGAAGTGAAATAAAATGGGGATGGTTTTTGTGGATTTTCCATCTGGGAAAACTCTACATTAAATTAAAAATGATAACCTACAAAGAATTTAAAGTTATGAACTATACAGGGGATTTAATTCAATTTTAAACATGTGAAAAGTCACACAATTCACTCATAATAAGACAACTAGAAAATATATCAACAATAAAGTACCATTTCTCAGTTGTTCAAATTTTAAGGATGAAAATGTTTGCCAACCCAATGGACTGGAGAGAATGTAAAGGAAATGGGAATCTTACATTCTTGTTAAGAGAACACACTGATTGCCTTGATGGGTAGCCATTTGTCTCTATCTTTTGAAATTTAAAAAAGCCACTTCTCCCAAATACCTTTTCTAGATATCAGCTTCCAGACAGAGTTGCACAGAGCGCAACCAGTGACAATCACACAAGGTAAGCTAATGCTATTTGATATCAGTGATACTAATCCATCAATAGGGAACTGGTTTTGGCACTACCCAACAAAGAAATGCAATTAAAAAAATGTAACAACTCCATATGTATTAAAATGGACAGATCGTTGAAATTTATTACTAAATTTAACAAGCATTTAAAAGAATATTAGAGGGGGCACCTGGGTGGCTCAGTGGGTTAACGCCTCTGCCTTCGGCTCAGGTCATGATCTCAGGGTCTTGGGATTGAGCCCCACATCAGGCTCTCTGCTTAGCAGAGAGCCTGCTTCCCCCCTCCCTCTGCCTGTTTCTCTGCCTACCTGTGATCTCTCTCTCTCTGTCAAATAAATAAATAAAATCTTTAAAAAAATAAATACATAAACAAAAGAATATTAGAGTATTATACAACTTGTATGGCAGAGAAAAAAAATGTGCATACATTTATGTTTATAAACTCATGGACCTTCCTGAAAGAGGACACAAGAAACTGGCACGAGGCATAGTGTTAGGGAGCAAGATTGAGATGCTGGAAACAGGGGAGAGAGGGAGACTGCAATTTACTTTGTACTTCTAAAACTTGGTCCTATGTGTATATATTACCTCTTCAAGATAAATGATATACTAAAACAAAGTTAAATACATAAATTTTGGTTTGATTAAAAAATTATTTATTACCAACCCTGATGAAAATACAAAAATACAAACTGAGGGAGACACACATACTAAAACGAGAAAGGTCATGTCCAAATTACTAACAAGCCTGGATGCTCAGAGAGTCAAAAGACTTAAATCAGAATCATACCTTCTCAGTGCCTACCAATATAATACTGGTACCAAAAAGAGTTTAGGTATCCATGAGTCTTATCCTCTAAGATAAAGCAGTACATGAGTTTAAAAAATAAAGAAAAGCCATAAATAAAAAATAAAAGCCAAAGTGCCAAAAATCTGAGACATTGTTCTTATTCTTATTGTAAATTTATGTACCCACGTTTTAAAATGGGGTCTTAAAGTTAAGTGACATTTGGGAAAATAGTTATTACTATATGACTAAAATAAGCTGTATTTGATTTCTTCATGCCCCTGTGAAATTTCAACAATCTTGAGTCTTAAGGACACCAAAATAATAATAGAGACTCCCTCAACTCCAGCAACACTCAGCCAACCCCTTTTACTTTTCACATAACTATCCCCTCCAATTAAAAATCTCATTAAATTCTATAATAGATGCCAATTTACCTGTTACATGGGTACAAAAATTCATTTCTGGGGGGCGTGGGTGGCTCAGTCATTTAAGCGTCTGATTTTGGCTCAGGTTGTGATCCCGGGGTTCCTGGGATCAAGTCCCCTATCAGGATCCCTGCTCAATGGGGATTCTGCTTCTCACTCAGCCCCTGCCCCCCAACTTGTGCGCACCTGCTCGCTCACGCTCTCTCTCCAAATAAATAAATAAATAAATAAATAAATCTTTTTTAAAAAAGTCATCTCTATTCAGCATACATTTATTGAGCATATACTTCATATGTAAAGATGACTGCTGCTCACAGTGACCGCCCTAGTGGGCATGGGGAAGAACAGGCAGCTATACCGATAATGTTGATATGGATAGAGGCCTGTGGAAACTGCAAAGACAATGTAATGACATTTGTCAAGAACAGAGTTCTTCTGGAAGACTGAGAGGAAAAGGAAGTTAATTTGTGGAATGAGGGTTCATTTCATTTAGGGTTTAAGGGAGTAAAATTTCAATGTAAGTGTAATAGGTAGGTGATATCTAGGCCCATCCTATAACAGAAGACAAAACAGGGCAGTGGTTTTGCCTAAAGTCACATGACTCCCAGGGACAGCGCTGTAACTCTAACTCAGGATACTGCCTCCCAGTCCGATATTCTTTACAAAACACTATGCTGTGGATTCTGGCTAGGATGGTGTAAGAATCAAACGTTTTTTATAAAATACATAGAAATGATTTCAGGGCAATTTTCTTTTCTTTGGAAATTGATTTTTCTTTCTGCAAATTTTCTGCTTTCCAGAAATCAAGGGCAGCCATTCATTGAAAGACCTGACAACAATAAAAATAAGGATTGCCTTTATACAAACTATGAGATTTTTACTATTGTCAACCTCTGTAAAAGGGCATGAGAGAGAGTCTTAACCCAAGGCTCAGGCTGACTCCCATAATGGTGAGTTTTCACCTGATAAAAGTGGTCATGGATCTGCGGTCAGGTGTGGGGGAGGGGACAAAAGTCGTACTTTGATGGCTATGTGGTAATTGTTTTTAAAAAATTTATTTATTTGACAGAGAGAGAGAGCACGCACAAGCAGGCAGAGAGGCAGGCAAAGAGAGAGGGGGAAGCAGGCTCCCTGCCTAGCAGAGAGCCCGATGTGGGGCTCAATCCCAGGACCCTGAGATCATGACCTGAGCCGAAGGCAGAGGCTTAACCCACTGAGCCACCCAGGTGCCCCTGCTATGTGGTAATTTGGAGAGTGAATATTTAAGCCCCATTAAGGTGCTTTCTATACACACAAATACATTCACAAATATGCATACGTGTATCTTTGTGCCTATGCAGAAAACAGTTTAAGGCCAAGAATACCACTCCCACATTCCAGGTAAGAGCCTCATACAGAGTTTTCCAAATCCCACAAGACTGCATTATTTTTCTATCCTTTCATTCTTCCCTTCCTTAAACTGGCAAATATCTTCAAGAGGAGTCTACGTGTACGACTATCTCCACTTTATCACTTTGTATCCTTCCCTGAACCTGCTGAATGCTGCCTTTTGCCCATATTAACCCCACTTATGTTCTTATCACGTCATCATAAACTAGGCTATTCCAGATTCAATGGATATCTTTTGTCCTAATTGTACCTAAAACTGTAATTCTATGTGTGAAAATTATTAATCACTCTATACGTCATGAAACTCCTCCTCCTTGTCTTCAGAGACACCACTTTCCTCTTGGTTTTTCTTTTGCTTCTCTGTTTAACTTCAGTTTTCTTTCTACATACTCTCCCCCCTCCAGTGTTACTGTTTCCCAAGGTTGCAACTTCTAATCTTTCCCCTCTCTGTCCTTTTCCTGGGCAAATCTTATGGACTACATTTCTGATGACTCCTGTGTATAGATGTGTGTCTCCTAACAAGATCCCTCCACAGCCTTCTTACACATTTCTAGGTTTTCCTGTAAAGATCCACTTAAATGCATCACAGGTACTTCCAAAACAACAAATTCATGACTAGATATATCTCTTGCTCCCCAATTAGTTGAGCTTCACATTTTCTTAAAAGACTACATCTTCTAGGGGCGCCTGGGTGGCTCATTCAGTTAGGCATCTGTCTTTGGCTCCGGTCATGATCCCAGGGAACTGGGATAGAGTCCCACATTGGGCTCCTTGCTCAACCGGAAGTCTGCTTCTCTCTCTGCCTGCTGCTTCCCCTGTTTGTGCTCTCTCTCCTTCTGTCAAATAAATAAGTAAAATCTTAAAAAAAAAAAAAAAAAAAGACCACATCTTTAATACAGCTTCCAAATTCAAACACCTGTGAGGCAGGAGACACTCCTCTTGCTAACCCATCTCCAATCAGCCAGAGACTGTTAGAGATACAGTTTCCTTAACAGCTCTCACATCCATCCCTTTTGTTTCTGCCCCCTTTTAGGTCCCCATCCCTTCCTCCCTCATCATTATAACACACTTATGAAAGACAGTCCAGCTATCTCCAATTCAGCCTCCACACTGCCAAAATAATCACACAAAATTCAAACCCCCGAAGGATTTTGCTCTCTAGAAACTTTTCATAACATTCAAGAGAAAGTCAACAACTTAAGCTCAGTTCAAAGATGGCTGATGATGTGTCTCATCTTCCATCTCTTTACATGAACTTAACTCCATTCATATCCACAAGGCAGGCTGTTTCATATGTGTATGTCTTTGCACATGCTGTTCCCCTTGCTGGGATATCCTGTCTTCTTTCTTCTCCCACGAACTACAAACATCCTTTAAATACTGGGTCCAGTGTCACCTTCACCAAGAACCTTTCCCTGACGAGATTAGGTACCACCCTTTGAGGCTTGCCTATGCATATTTCTCAGATGGAACATTCATATACTTACCTCTATTTTGTATTATGTATAGTCTCTATCCCTGACAGAGTTACAAGGAAACCAAAGTACTATTGAATATTCAGCCAAATAATCACACAAACAGTTGCAACTGTGGTAAGTGCAAAAAGGGAGAGAAGTGCCATCGTGTCTAAAGTAGGGCTGGGAGTTAATCTAGTTGGAGGAACCAGGGGAAGTTGAGGAACTTAACACATTCTGCCTTCTTGACCAATCACAGTTGGTCACATGATTTTTATTTATCTCATTGCTTTCTCTCTCTCTCTCTCTCACACACACACACACACACACACACACTTTATTCCCTTTCATGGCAATTCTGAGGTTCATTCATCATGAAACACCGCCACTACCTTCTTCCATACACAGATGCTGCTCAAACATAGGAAATGGTTAACAAATAGATACTGAACTGAATCAAAAGTTTCAACCCAAGTTGCAGAATAGTTCTAAGATTCTGCTTCTTTAAAAATTGAGTTAACCACAAAATTCATCTGCAGATAAGCTTTAATCAAATATATTAGAACCACAAGTGGCAGTTTTATACAAAAGCAACATGTGTCGCCAGCTGTGTCTTTCCTGAAAATCAATGACACACCTGCCAGATGGATTCAGGTAGGATAAAAATAAAGGCCTTGAAAGTCGCAGAAAGAAAATCAAGTGAGGAGAAAAGCAGTGTTTTGAACCCTTCCTCTGGCCAATCTAGCATAATGATCCCAGAAGACCAGCGGACAAAGACCTGGGAGAAGAAGTTTCCATTGTACCAACCTGAAAGTTTTTGTACTTCCTGACTTTGCAATTGTTTCCATTTCTGGTTTGATAGTTTAATTATCAAACAAAGAAGGACCTTCATGCAAGTGTACACAGTGAGTATCCAATTGTATGGGGATGTAAATCCTGGGGATAAAGCTTCCAGGAGCTAGCACCAGGCAAACTTCTTCAGCATCCTGGGCTGATGGTTGAACAGCTTTGTGAATATACAAACACCATACTTAAACTCTATAAAGGGTTAATTTTATGACATCTGAATTGTATCTCAATTCGACTTTGAAAACTTCTCTAAGAACAATAATTGGGCTTCAGTAAAATGGTGTCCAACCACAAAATTGATTTAGATAGTGATTTCTTTTCCTTTTCTCTTTCCATTTTACTTGCCTTCCCTATTTGGATGGAAGTCCTCTCTGGGTCCTAAATATTACAATTGTCCAACTCTCAGGTAACATCATAGGAAACATATAGGACTTCAAGCTGTACATTCCTGAGTTCAAGTCCTGGTGTTACCAGTTACTGTGTGTGTTCATGGACAAATTTCTTAACTTCTTTGAGTTTCTTTTTTTTTTTTTTTTCATTTGCAAAGTGATGCTACTGACTTGCCTTGGATAAATGTTGTGGCAATAAAATATGGGGAAAAAAGGAAAAAGAAATATTTAATGCAGAGTCTCACACTTATGGACTCCCCACAAATAATAGTTTCTTTTTTTCTGTACTGAAGTACAGTTGACATACAATATTATGTTAAGCATACAGCATAGTCATTGCACAATTATATATACTATGAAATCACACTCTAATGCCACACAATAAAATTACAATATTATAGACTATATTCCCCATGCTGTACTCCTTATCATTACGACTTGTTTATTGTATAACTAGAAGTTTGTACCTCTTAATCCCCTTCAAGAATTTCTTCTCTCCTTTTTCCACTTACCAAGGACTAGGACATTTTTAAAAGAAAGCCTTCTTTAAAAAAAAAAAAATCAGGACATGGTATAAATCAACCACTGGCCATTTTTGTACTTAAAATTTAAAATCTGTAAATGTAAACGGAAATATCATTCTTTAAGTCAGATTCTAAAACTTTCAGGTTATTATCAATGTTTGGGATTTGGGATTCTTACATTTGGAAAGAAAGAATAGGAAGATAAAATTTGGAAAATCCATGGCTCTTTCATTTTCTACCACATGCCTAATGCCGTCACTGACACCTCGAGCTGAGGAATATAAGTAGCTTTTGCTTGGGAGGAGGTGTTAGCATGATGCCTGCTTGTTTAGAGAGTGTTTTTTGTTTGTTTGTACTTTGCTTTTAATCCAAGTAAACTACCTAGACACTCACCATTAGGGCTGCTTCTGGATCAGCGGGTCCCAAGACCATGCCTCAAGGTCCCAAGTGGAACCTTATTAATTACAGGTTCCACTACCAAAAAGGCCAACGTTGGAGGTAAAACCAACAACAAAAGCAACAACGAAAACAGCCCACACTAGGATTTCAATTAAAATTACTCAAATTTAAAAATAATTGACTTTAAGAATAAATACACATGGGGGAAAAGACTGAAATCATCTACACAAAAATGCAACAGCCCTATTTCTTGGTGATTCTTTGGTGGTTTCCAGAGGTTGGGGGAGGCAAGGCTGTGCAGCTATTGGGTGCGTGAACACTGGCAGGGAAGCTGGACCTCCTGGGCTTCACCTCTGCTCCCCCACTTGCTGGCATGACCGCTTTGTGCAAGTCCCCTAACTCTCCCACTGGCAGCTTCTTTTTATATGGGATGGGGACGACAATGACCGCAGGGTAAGGTTTTACTGAGACAATGTACAGAAAGCTCGAGGTACAGTGACTGTGGAACACGAAAACACGCAAGAAGTCATCAATTTCTGTCCCTGAATTTGTGTGTTTTTAAATTTGCTACATTAATGCAGAATAGTTTCAAAGTCAGATATCAATATTATTTGTTTTTTAAAATATCAGCATTTTGGGGGCGCCAGGGTGGCTCAGTTACATGCCTGCCTTTGGCTCCAGTCATGGTCCCGGGGTTCTGTGATCAAATCCCACATGGGGCTCCCTGCTTCTCCCTCTGCCTCTGCCCCCAAACCCCCCCTCCCCGGGTGTGCACTCGCTCTCTCTCTCTCTCTGACAAATAAATAAAATATTTTAAAAATCTATCAGCATTATTATAAGTGATTTAAAAAAAAAAA
>CM053603.1:121082065-121101740 GCA_028646535.1 Procyon lotor
GCTGCCTGTTTCCAAATGTCAGTGGTTAGGAGGTAGTTGGACAGTTAAGGAGTCAGGGCCAGGGTCCCCAACAAGAAAACATTGAGTCAGGGCAGCTACAATCAAACAGCTTCGACATCCTGTTTTGCAGCTTACACAGAACTGCAGCAAAAGGCTTTGCAGCCTTTGCAGGAATGACTTCTGCAAAATGTCCTAAAATAAGACAATTAACCACAAAAGCATTTGTCAGTATCAAGGGCAAGGGGCAGGTAAGACATAAGCCCCCAGATGT
Source organism: Procyon lotor (assembly GCA_028646535.1). Lineage (NCBI taxonomy): Eukaryota > Metazoa > Chordata > Mammalia > Carnivora > Procyonidae > Procyon > Procyon lotor. The sequence goes on from CM053603.1 coordinate 121,082,337, forward strand.
CAGCAAAAAAAGGACCATCAGCACATGGACATTAACCTAATAGGTAGACAGATAGGTGACCAAAGCCCTGATTGGCACAACTCAGCACACCCTGATTGCTTAAGGAGGTCCACAAAAGAGTTGATAAAACCCCTAAACTTAGAAATTCTGGGGGCAACCCCCTCGGGCCCCCCTCCCTCTCCAGAAGGTTTATACTCTCGCTCAATAAACTTGGCTTTGCTGCCCACCACTATTTGTTTGGTCTACCCTTCATTCTTTGAAGCTGTGTGACCAAAAACCTGGGCAGTAAGGGGACACAAATCCTGTAACAGCAGTTTAAGAACTTGCCGTAAGTCTCTCTCTCTCCTCTTTCTCTCTCTCCCTCACCACCACCACCACCATCTTTAACTGTTCAATTAATTTTCCTAATGTAATTAGAATAAAATTATTTTGAAGAGAATAAGAACAAAAATAAAATAAATTAGTGTTTCTTGTGGGTTTTGCTTGTTTATTTTTTTCTTCCAGGAAGCAGTTCTTGCATTTTCGAAGCAAAGCCATTTGGGGACATCAAACCCTGACCATATGAACTGGTCTGACACTTAGCAAGCTGCCAACAAAACCTGAAATTACTTTTACTGTCCTTATTTCTCCCGCACACAGCTTCACAAAGGAAACAAATGATGGATGTAAATATCTATTTTCAACAGGTATCTCACCTGACATCATTATCTGTTACACAAAGAAAACTATCCTGGGTTTTCCAGTTGTTTGGGGAAAGAAACTTAAAATAGTGTGTGCTCAGGAACACAAACTAATTTTGACAAAACATCATTGAATACTTCACTCACTTCTTCAAATCCTGTAATGGTTTCTTTATAGCTTAAAGTAGAACTCCCGACATTTTTGATGTGGAACTCAAGAACTGGCACAATTTTATCTAGCATTCTGGCCATCGTTTCCACAATATCCCATCACATGTAACTACTTCAAGGCCACAATTCCATATCCGAAACACCTGGGGCTAGATATGTACTGTAATTCATGTTTGGAGGGCACAGCGGTGTTCTTAAAAAGTAATAGAGCTAATGTATAAAATATGAGCAGAATCTCTGCATGTTAGGGAAGGACCTATAATAAAAACCATTGATAGTTCTGCAACAATATCTACAAATATTCTCATAAGTGGAACGAATAAAGATTGTAATCAGCCTCACATCAATTTAGGTCAGCTTGTGCCACCAAATAAGTTTGCTGCAAATTAAAAAACAAAACACAATAGTTTTTAGCGCTTCTTGGATCCAGAAACTTATTCAAAAAGACAGGATTGTGAGTCTGCGCTTGCTTTTCTTGAAAAGACTTTTGAACTTGTGAGCCTTAGTTCATTTTCTCTCCTTAGCCAAGAACATCTTCCACTTCTCTTCTAGTAGATGAAACTCTATGATGAGCAGCCCAGCGTCAACTCTTCATGGAGCCTGAGGATGGAAGGACAGGTACTGCTTCTCCTGTCTGCATGTTTGTCCCTCCCTCCAAACTAGAAACTCCTTGAGGAACAACGCTGTGTCTGCTCTGCCTTTGTGTACTGTGACTCCTGGCCATGCATTTTCCTCAAAAGAAAAGATAAATGGAATGAAGCGAGCCTACAGAACACAAAAATACTGGCCAAAGTCTTTAGTGTCATATCTCCATTCTCTACAAATGTGGATTTTGACCAGATGACAGATTTTGTCCTCTTTTATTTCTTAACTAGTTTTACTCGGGATTTACCTTTTCTTGTCAAATACTTCCTAGCGATACTAAGAAAAACGATAAGCTGCATAGTTACGAGCTTTCTTTGCAGTTCAACACTCTAAGCAGACTTCCAAGAGACCAACTATAGGTTATTGCAGTGCTCAGGAAATGAAAGTTGAAAAATTAACTTTCTCATATATTATGCTCTTCATTCTTTTCATTATTTAATAATGAAAAATAATATTTGTATTATTATTATTTCTATTATTTCTAGGCACAGGTTTTAAGCTCCTTGATAGATTAGAAATGTATCTTCTTTTATATTCTTTGCAGGGCTTCGTGCAGACCATTGAGTTGCTAAATGAATTAATATATGACTAGTAATTGTGGATAAGATAAATCATTTAACTACCCCCAAACACTGTCATAGAATCATGGCACAATATTTTGTACATTTTGTTTGTTAGGGGCACCTTAAGTTCATGCACAACTTTACTTACTTACTTATTTATTTATTTAATAATGATTATTTAATTTTATTAATATGTATTTATTTTTAATTAAATGTAATTTAATAATTAAATTGTTGGTTACTTTAATTATTAAAGAAATTAATAAAATAAATATTAAATAAATACATATTTATTTATTTATTAAAAATTCTTTTTGCTTTTTTTTACATATTAATCTATATCGCCATTTCAGCAAATTCAACAATCTAGAGCAGGAGTTGGTAAATAATGGCCCACAGAAGTTAGGGCACACTGTCTATTTTTGAAAACAAAGTTTTATTGGCATACAGTCATGCCCACTTATCTATTACTGTTGCATGCTACAACTGCAGTTGAGTGGTTGTGACACAGACCATATGGTCCATAAAGGAAAAGTATTTGCTATAGGAAAAGTCTGCTGACCTCTGGTCTAGAAGGGAAAAAAAAAGAAACTAAAAGAGACTTTTTTTTTTTTAAAGTGAGAAGTGACCATTTTAAGGAGAAAAAGTAGACAAACAACAAACCAATAAATATCACAATATTAAAGGATCTTTAGTGTGGGGATAAAGAGCACCGGACACCTTAACAAATCTCTTTAGTGTAATTTACTAAAATACAATTATTAATATTAAGAATAATAATGCTGAGAAATCAAAGTTATGAAATATGTTCACAGTCTTCTAAGAAATAGACTTGAAAAATACATTTGAAAAAATGATAACTAAGGATTTTGCTTTTTTATTTTCTTTTTTAGAAGAGGTTTTATAGTAAAAGAAAAGTAAACTTTATACTAAAAAAAGGTAAGCTTTATATCTCAAAAATTCACTGACATAAATTATTTTATTTTTCTGAGAATTTCACTACAAATTTAAACAATTTCACTATTAAATACTCTAAAAGAGCCACTGGACACATAACAAAACATGTTGCATTTTTCTCCTAATAATTTTTGGTTTCACAGGGTTTTTTTTTTTTTTATATTATTTGTCACATAGTATATACTCAATAGATATCTGTTCAAAAATGAATGACTAGATGAATAGTGTTGCCTGCACTATACCTGATAACATGAGGATTGTCAGACACCGGGGAGAGGTAAAGGCAGCACCCAGATTCTAGCTCAGCCTCCCCAAATATTCCTTAGAAATACCCAACTCTCTCTGTAATAATTACGCATATTCCAAAAAAGCATATGATTACTATGTTGGTTTTCCATGAACTATACTTGAAACCCTTTGTAGAAAACAAATTGGTAATTACCCGGGGGGCAGAGGAGCAAGAGAGAGGTCTCTCCCAGCCCAAAAGTACCTGCTGACATCTGACTTACTAACTAAATGTTTCTTGTGTGTTAGTCACCATGAAATCAGTCTTCCAATCCCCCTGGAGAATTCCCTGTCAATCTAAACTGGGTTCTCAACTCCCCCAAGTTCGCTATTGTCTTCACAATACCTCTGTTCCCCAGCAAACTCCCAGGCTCTCCCTTTTCATCTCCTTGACTGCGCCAACTCATTTAGGGGAAAGTCATGTCTAATTAATCAGGATTGTACTTTATAATAGGTTAAAGTATATGCAAAGTTATATTGTAACTGACAAGCCTTGGTCTTTACACAAATTATAGCTTACATTGCAACACAATTGGCCGCATGGAAATGATATTCAATTCTAAACAGATCGCTGAATACAAAACTAAATTTGAAACTGACAGGAAACATTCTCCAACCTATAGTTCTTCAAAATAGTTGATCTAGGAACACCAGAGCTTACCAACTGAACTAGCCTTCTGACTAGAGCACTAGACAGAGTTATCTCTTGGTCACTGCTCTTCCAATCACCTTTTTCTTCTCTACAACCTCTGACACTTATTTTTCAACATCTATTAGAGGCAGATGCTGTGTTTCTTTGAAAATAATTCCCAAACATTAGCTAGAAAATTTACTGGAGTCCCCTGTAGGTTCCGAAGGTAAGAAACGAACTGAGATAAGAAAGAAACTCAAACGATCACAGCATTTGGGCAAGACTTCCTTAGCTAGCCTTCTAAAGGAGTAATTTTGAATGATGTCCCAAAACACACAAATTCCCTGTTTCATAAGTGTTAGGGTATGCTGAGGGAGAAAAAGAGGACGTTGGTCTCTAATGCAGAGAGCTCTTGTCAACTGGACTGATGACAATCAATAACATTAAGCAATTTAAAGACCCTAATTCCCAAAGCACTGATACACATTTAAAATATAAAGGATGAAGTGGGAATATTTTTTAAATTCCAAATTCAAGGAAGAATATTACAAATTACAGAGATTTCAGTTATTACACAGTCCAGTGCCTTCATTGTACAAATAGAAAAAACTGAAGCCCAGAGAAGGAAAATGAATCACTCGAGATAATAGACAACTAGCGATGCTGTGGCCTAACTTGGAGCAGATTTCAGGCGTTTCATTTCTAAATCCCTTCCCAAAGGATTTTATTTCATTTCCTCCTGTTTTCCAACTGTGAGGCTATCACCTGTATTCTCCCTGGTACTATCTTGACTCATCCACCATACTTAGGATAAAGGTCAATTAATTCATCACTGTATGCATTAGCCAGATTCTGAGCATTAGTATTAATTCTGATTGAAGCTATTCTCCAACAATGTCACCATTCTGTGCCAGAAACAGATTGAAAGACAGGCATGTATTTACAGAGCTGTCCTGATACATCCCTCCAAACACATGTACTGATACTCTTACTCATCAATAACAACAAACAGTATTTTTTTAAAAACTGGCACTATTAACCTAAAAATCAGAAAGGAAAACTAATTCCCAGAACTGACCTAGAATACATTCTTATGGCAATAACTCATCCAATTACAACTATCTTTCTAGAAACATGAAAAAAAAGTTTACTTGGTTTGCTTCTATCAAAAGAGCCTTTCCTAAATCTTTATGTTACTTCCTTACGACAAACCACTAGTGTTTTTCCAAATAGGTATTAAATTGGGCATTTTAGACTATGCTTCCTTAAACTGTACCATGCAAGCTAAGCATCAGACAGACTAAGAAACCTTGGCTTTTTAATCATGTCAAAGCCAAGTCCTTGAAAGATTTTCATTCAGAACTTGTTACAATTAATTATGAGTTTCAAAAGGATTACTCCGGTACCAATACAGAGATGGAGAAGACCAGGTTGTTCTGGCAAGAAACTGTCAGGCTTGAACTATGGCAAATTCAGTGGAGATGAAGATAAGACAGTAGATTCAGTTGCTTAGGATTTGTGACTGAGAAAACTGATTACATATGAGAAGTGCAAGAATGGAAGAAGCAATGATGTCCACGTTCCCGGCATCATGCCAAGTAGAAGAGGAGCTCAAAGTCAAAAAGGAGACTTTAGGAGACATTTTTGATTTGTGATAAAATAATGACTACTCTCAGTAGAATGTGTGAAGTACCATATATGGGATCAAATTAAAAGGAGGGCAAAATAACACTTGAAAATAGATAAGAAAATGAATCATAAGGAATGTAGTATGTCATGTTCGCTAGGGTTTGTGTTTGAAAGAACAGATAGTTCAACATGACTAGAGTGTCAGGTTAGACAGTGTAGGAGGTAAGAGCAGAAAGGTAGGTTGGAGCTCCACAACGGAGGATTTATGATACATAGCTTAAAAGTTCAGAGTCAATTCAAGAAAAAATAGAAATCAATAAGGCTTTTGTAATGGATTTAACAAAATGAAATGGAAGAAAGTACATTAAAATATTTCAGGTATTTTATATAACATAAAGATCTTTTTTCTTTGAAAAAGAGCTTTTTTTTTTTTTATTAAACTCTACTGACTTAGCTTCCTCTTCCTGAAATGCATGTAATTATGAGATTTAGAAAGTCACCTAGGACAGAATCCCTAGCAGCCAAAATGGATTGTGTATGCCACACCAAGTAAAAAAATAATGGATAAAGTTCCAGAATTTCTGCTTCTAGTCATTGCAGAGTAACCAGTATCAGATTTACGTTCCCAACATAAATAATAAAATTGGACAAAAACTATTAGGAAACTATTTCTAGGTATCGAATAACGGAGAGCACAGAACTGTGATTCCTGAGAGAAAGGGAAAATATGAAGTCAGTTCCACATTAATTCCAGCTTTCCACCTGTGGCAACTTTCCTGGGGCAGCATAAGCCGGAGCCCAAGTGGGGAATGCTAACCTCACTGAGGTAAGGAAGCATAAATCGGAGTTCGGGGCTGCTGAGATGGCTGGAGTTTGTGGGAACGAGTACTGGGGAGAGGTAGCTACACAGAGTAGGGGGCAGTGAGAAATCTTTACAGAGGTTGTCCTTAGGTCCTTGGCCAAAGTATGCACTACTCATAAAGACTCTGTGAGATCCTATAGAGAGAAGCCATAGCAATGCTATGTCCTATGTTCCTCTGAATGGAGGTACAAGACATTAGCCAGGGCTCAGAGATGTTGGAATTCTAACCCATCAAGAGTAAAAAAGCCGTACTGAGCAATTCAGACATTGGACTGAGATGCTAAAAAGATCATGCCTAAGAGTAAAGATCACCTCCCATAGTAAGAGTAATGCCAAGACTATAAAGATAAAATGGAAATAAAACATAAGGTCAATTTTAACAAAATCTAGAGAAACCACCAGTAGTTTAGCCTCTTGCCAGAACAAAACTAAACACTATTCAAAGAAAAATAACACACCTTAGGTTCCCTACAGTATATCATCCAAAATACCTAGCGCACAATCAAGTGTTACTAGACATGCAAAGAAGTAGGAAACACGCAGTCAAAGGTAAAAGAAGTTAATATAAATAGAAGCCAAGATGACATAGATGTTGAAATTAGGAGATAAGGAGCTTAAAATGCTATTATACATATGATTGTGAATTTCAAGAAAAATATAAACGTAACGTACACACGATGCTGAGGTGGGAAATCTCAGCAGAGAAGTGAAATTTATAAGAAAGAACGAAATCAGAGTTCTAGGATGGAAAATACTATACCTGAATAAATTCACAGCATAGGCTGTACAGGAGATTGGACACTGCAAAAGAAAGGGTCAATATCCTTGAGGACATATGAATAGAAATCAGCTCATTCAAAGAGGGGGAGCATGGGGGGAAGAACAAAAGAAGGACTGGGTACTTCAGGTAATCTAATTTAATGTAATTTAAATCCCTGAAAGGAAGGTGTTGTGTGTATACGTATGTGCAACAGAGAGAGACAGAGACAGAGACAGAGAGAGAGAGAAACTGAAAAATTCCAAAATCATTTAAAAAAAAATCATCCTATATATTGTTACCTACATGGCCAACCCTAAGCCATATAAATAGAAAAAAAAGTACTTCAACTAGGTACACTTTCATCAAACTATAGAAGGCAATGATAAAAGAAAATCTGAAAGCAGCCATAAAATATATATAAACATATATAAATATATATTACATGCAGGAAAACAATAAGAAAGATGACTAACTTCTTACCAAAAATAAATAAATCCCAGAGAATCATGGAACAATAGCTTTAAAGTGCTGAGATTTATATGTATATATATTTCCCCCACAGGGGTGTCTGTGTGACTCAGCTGGTTGCACATCCAACTCATTTCTGCTCAGGTTGTAGTTTCATGGTGGAGGGATCAAGCCCTGTGTAGGTCTCTGTGCTCAGCATGGAGTCTGCTTCAAATTCTTTCTCCCTCTCCCTCCCCTTCAGTTCCTTCCTGCTCTTATGTGCGCATGCACTCTCTCTCTCTCACTAAAATAAATCAATAAAACCTTTTAAATAAATAAATAAATAAAAGCATTCCAGAATTTTCTCTCATAGAAAATAGTATTTAAGAAATGAGGATGAAACAAAGAATTTTTTTGATGAACGCAAGCTAAGAGCATTTGTCACCAACAGAACGTGCACTACAAGAAATGGTAAACATCCATGTGCAGATTTTCGTGTAGACATAAATTTGCAGTTCATTTGGATAAATATCAAGGAGCATGACTGTGTAATATGTTCAGTTTTGTAAGAAACTGACACACTGTCTTCCAAATTGGCTGTGCTATTTTACATTCCCACCAGCAATGAGTGAGATGTTTATAGTAGGTTTTTTTTTTTAAGGTTTTATTTGTTTATTTGAGAGAGAGACAGAAAGAGCACAAGCAGGGAAAGGGGAACGTGCAGAGGGAGAGGGAGAAGCAGACTCTCCAGCTCAGTGGGGAGCATGACTTGGGGCTGGATCCCAGGATCCTGAGATCATGACTTGAGCTGAAGTCAGATGCTTAACCGACTAAGCCACCCAGGCGCCCCTACAGTAGATGTTTTTTGGTTGTTGTTGTTTTTTTTTTTTTTTTTTAAGATTTATTTACTTTATTTTAGAGAGAGAGAGAAAGTGTGTGAGCAGGGGGAGGGGCAGGGAGAGAGGGAGAAGAAGCGGACTCCTTGCTGAGCGTGGAGCCTGACTGGGGGTTATATCCCACAACCCTGAGATCATGACCTGAGCTGAAATCAACAGTGGCCCACTTAACCAACTGAGCTCCCCAGGTATCCCTATAGTAGCTTCATTCATAATCGCCAAAACCTGTAAGCAATCAAGATGTCCTTCAGTAGCTGAATGGATAAACAAGCCCTGGCACCTCTAGACGATAGAATATTATTCCCTGTTAAAAAGAAATGAGCTACCAAGTCATGAAAAGCCATGGAGAAAAAAATTTACTATGCAGTAAAAGAAGCCAATCTGAAAAGGCTACCCATACTTCGTAATTTCAATTATATCACATTCTAGAAAAGGCAGAACTATGGAGAGAGTAAGAAAGACGAGTGGTTGCCAAAGCTTAGGGGAAGGAAAGCTAAGTAGGCAGAGCACAGAGGATTTTTTTAGGCAGTGAAAATTCTGTTTGATACTATGATAGATACATTACACACTGTCCAAACCTATAGAATGCACAGCACCAAAAGTGGACACTAACATAAACCACGGATCTTGGGTGATACTGACGTGTCAGTGTAGGCTCGTCAGTTATAAGCAATGTACTGCTGAGGTGGGGGACGCTGACAGTGGGGGAGCCTGAGCACGTGCACGGGCATGCGCAGGGATGCACGTGCTATCTGTGTACCTTCCTCTCAATTTTGCTGTGAATCTTAACTGTTCTAAACAATAAATTTATTACTTATTTAAAAAGTCAGTAAGAAAAGAGAAGATTTGGGCACTACCTCAATTTGACATAACTGATACTTATAGTACCCTATTAGGAGAATTGCAGAATCGGGGCGTCTGGGTAGCTCAGTCCATTAAGCATCTGCCTTCGCCTCAGATCAGGATCCTGGGGTTCTGGGATCGAGTCCCGTATCAGGCTCCCTGCTCGGTGCAGAGCCTGCTTCTCCCTCTCCCTCTGCTCCCACTACCCGCTATCTCTCTCTCTCTCTCTCTCTCAAATAAAAAAAATAATAAATAAAATAAAATAAGAATTGCATAATAAACATCCTTTTTAAATTCTTACAACATTCAAGATAAATTTGTAATAGGCCATAAAATAAAGCTCTATAATAAAAAAAATAGGGGTGACTGGGTTAAGCATTTGCCTTCTGCTCAGGAACATAATCTCAGGGTCTCAGGGTCAGCCCCATGTCTGGCTTCCTGCTAAGCAGAGAACCTGCCTCTCCCTTGGTCCCTTTGTCCCTCTGCCCCACCTCATTCACAAGTGTGCTCTCTCTCATTCTCTCTCTCTCTCCCTGTCTCTCTCTCTCTCAAATAAACAAATAAAATCTTTTAAAAAATTGAAATCTTAAAGTGTACGTAATACCACAATGGTTTTAAATTCGCATTCACTAACAGTAAGATGAAGCAAGTTTTCAGTATTTTCAAATTTAATAGCACACTTGTAAATAACACAAGTAAAAGAGGAAATCACAAGGGAGTGTAGAAAATATTTGAGAATACGTGTTAATGAAAACAAAACACTATCCATTTGTGTGCTCCAGCTTAATCAGGTCTTAGGAATAAATAATATAAGCTTTAAATTTGCATATTAAAAAAGATCATTTTTAAATCAATAATCTAAAGTTTAACCTTAGAAGGACATAAAAATGTAGAGCAAATTAAACCCAAATAAATCTAAGAAAGGAAATATTAAGCAGAAATCAATGAAATATAGACCAAACTAGAAAATTAACAAAGCCAACTTTTTTGTATAAAAGTAATAAAATTGTTAAACCCTACTACACCTAAGTAGATAAAAGGAAATGAATCACTAATTACCAATATGAGGAATAAAATACAGTATACTACTATAAATCCTGTAGGCATACAACGTGAATATAAACAGAATATTATGGACAGTCTCATGCCACATATTCAAATTAGATAAAATAGATGAATTTCTTCAATAGCGTGAATTTAAAATAAACAAAAGAAGAAAATGTGAATAATCCTATATCTGATGAAGAATTTTAATTTGTAAATAAAAACTGTCCAACAGAGAAACCTTCTCACAAGCCCAGCTGGTTTCCCTGCTAAAATCTAAAACATTTAGGAAGGAAGAACACCATTTAGGAAGGAAGAACGTTAATTTGGATCACATCTTTCATATGTTAGAGGAATAGGAAAAAAAAAAAAAGACTTCTCCCAAACTGACGAAACTTTTAATGAAAAGAAAGTGCAAATCAATATCCTCATAAACATAGGTGCAAAAAAAAGTCATTAATAAGATTCTGGCAAATCAAATATAGCAAAATGTAAAAAAAAAAAGATAAACAAAATGTAGTATCTCCATACAATGAAATATTCAGCCACAAAAAGGAATGAAGTACAGATCCATGCTACAACATGTGCAAACCTTGAAATGTTATGGTAAATGAAAGAGGCTGTTCATAAAAAAAAAAAGGTATTTATGATTCCCTCAATATGACATGCCCAAAATAAACAAATCTATAGATACGAAAACAATCCAAAATTTAAAACGTGCAAAATATATGAATAGTCACTTCAAAAACAAAATTATACATATGGCCAACAAGCACATGAAAAGGTTTTTAACATCATTAGTCAGCAAAGAAATGCAAATTAAATAATGATGAGATGCTACTCCATTTTTAAAAGGCTGAAAACATTATATATTGGTGTTTGGTGAGGATGTGGACCAACCGGAACTCTCATACATTGGGAGCGTAGTAAGTTGCAAATGACTGGAAAGTAATACTTCTGAAAATCATTCACAATAGCATTCAATTATTTAGAAAGCATTTGACAGTTTGCTATGAAGTTAAGCATACACTTACACTACGACCAAACCCTTCCACTCCTAGGTTTTTACACAAGTGAAAACATAGCACAGAAGTATTTGTACACGAGCATTTCTATCAGCTATACTCCAAATAATCAAAAACTGGAAACAATTGAAATGTCTGACAAAATAAAAATGGATAAATAAATTGTGGGATATGCATACAATAGAAGAGTACCCAAAATTTAAAAAGAATAAACTACTGATACCCAATAACATGGATGAATCGCAAAAATACTATATAGGGGCAGGCTCCTTGTTGGCTCAGTAGGTAGACCATATGACTATTGATCTCAGGGTTGCGAGTTCAACCCCCATATTGGGTGCAGAGATTGCTTGAAAATAAAGTCTTTAAAAAAAATACTATGTTGAATGAAAGAAGTCAGAATCACAATCAGAAATCTGTATGATTCCATTTACATGAAATTCAAGATCAGGGCAAACTAATCTATGATTTAAAAAATTGGAAGATTGGCTGTATATGGAGGAGTGGGGGTAACTGGCTGGAAGGAGGGCATGAAAAAGTTTTCTTGAGTGATGGAAACATTACATGTCTTGATTGATATGCTGGTTACATAGACTCCATTTGTCAAATGTTGGTGAATTATGTAAGATTATTATTCATTATGGGGAAGTTGGATGGCTCAGTCAGTAAGACAACCAACTTTTGATTTTGAAGTAGGTCATGATCTCAGGGTCATGAGATCAAGCCCCACGTCGGGTTTCATGCTGAGCATAGAACCTGTTTGGGATTCTTTCTTTGCCTCTCCCTTTGCATTTTCCCCTCCCGAAAAGAAAAAAAAAAGATTATTCTTCTTTATATTAATGGATGTATTTAAGATTTATGTGTTTCACCCATTTTAAATTATACCTTAAGTAATAATAAACAAAGAATGTATGCATTTTTACTTCATAAAAGTCTACCAAAATGATAAAAACTAAAATTGTACTGCACGTGGCTCTTACTAATAGACAAACAAAATTTACATGGTCCATCTTGTCACCATGGGATAAATAATTGGCTTTCAATTATATATTACTTTCAATAAAATATACTGTCATCGGCAAATGGGTGTACCTTTCCTTATGTCAAATAGTATACAAATTTGGGAAATAAGATATATTTTGGGTGATATCGACACTACCTAGAAGAGGCTTACTAGGTTCTAGCCACTAATCTTTTCTTACAAACAACTCTCTCTTTTGCTCACTTGATTCTTGTTTTAAACAGTCTCCATCAAACACTCACACAGAGCTCCCACACTGAAACCCATGCTGTTTAGCTGACATACTCATGGATACAGTGTTCTCCACAGGAGGAAGTCCACGCTAAAGGACCAGGGTGATTAGGGCACTCAAAGTCCTGTCACAGAAACGCTCCAAGGAGCTTGAGAGTTGAAGATCCATGCTGGACACATCAGTGGCCTTTGCATGTTGTGTGTACCTGGGTTGCACTTATTGATGTGATCCCAGGAGTTTTAGAATTGGGACCTGTAGTTGACGTTAAAAGTAAAGAGATTTCAGTTCAAAATAATAAAGTTAGATCTATTCCAGATGGGTGGAATATGTCAAGAGGAATATGACTATAAACTGAAAATGATGACATAGACATTATTCAAGCATCTGAAGAAGGATGAAACAATTCATACTTTAAGGTCACTCCCATCTCAAGATCATGTAATTCTAGAATTTGAAGCTTCACCACGCTCTTTCCACACCGCCCCCAACCTCACAACACACACATTCAGCACTTGATCACACAAGGATGACTTTGTTTAGGCAATCCCATTCTCCCCCCCAGTTATGGTCAATGGTTTGATATTAGAGACTGAAATGCTGGGTTATTTTCAATTTTTTTTTACTTTCTAAAGAGGAAAAATAAAGATAAAACCAAAGAGGAAGAATGACGATGTTTGAGAATGGCATCTTAAATTGGACTTGGCAAATTCAAATGTATGAATATAATAACATCCAAATAGAGAAACTGGGTGGTGCTTTATTAGCATGTATATGTCATTAGTGTCTTGAAACAGAGAAACTACATAATTGTTCAATATTTGACTCTGCTATTACCTATAGGTAAATTTAGTGATAGGTAGAATACTTTAATAATTAATGCATGGATTTTGGAGCCATACCACCTGGTTTGGAATTCCAACCTCTCTATGCCTCAGTTTCCTTATCTGAGTAAATAAGGATGATAACACTATATGCATCATAGAGTTATTATAAGGATCAAATGAATTAATTCATCTCAAGCCTAAGAACCATGTATAACAAGGTACAGTTATTTGGTTATTCTTATTAATAGACAACTACTATTTAGTGTGCCTTCATTTTTCAAAGTTAAAATTTTCTGTATATGGTAGGGGAGAATGTCAGTTAGTTTAACAAGAAGAAAAGTTGTTTTTTTTTTTAAGATTTTATTTACTTATTTGACAGAGAGAGAGAGATCACAAGTAGGCAGAGAGGCAGGCAGAGAGAGAAGGGGAAGCAGGCTCTCCGCTGAGCAGAGAGGCCGACTCGGGGCTTGATCCCAGGACCCTTGGATCATGACCGGAGCCAAAGGCAGAGGCTTTAATCCACTGAGCCAACCAGGCACCCCAAGAGAAGTTTTCTTAAGAAGACAACTTTTGTTTTTATTAGGATTATGCCTCCAAAGGCAACGGATAGGGTCCCAAAGGAGTGAAGAGACATGAAAAGAAAGAACAATGTCTGTCTTACCCCAGACTGCTATAAACAAAACACCACAGACTGGATAGGTTATAGAAAACAGGAAATTATTTCTCAGAGTTTTCTAGAGATTAGGAAGTCCAAGATCAGGTGCCCCCATGGCTGAGTTCTGGGGAAGACCCACTTCCTGGTTCACAGCTGGTGCCTTCTCACTGTGTCCTCACAGGGTAGACAGGGTGAGGGAGCTCTCCGGGGGTCTCTCTTACAACAGCACTAATCCCATTCATGAGGGCTCTACCCTCAGGACATAATCACCTCCTATAGTCCCCATTTCCTATTAGCATCACCTTCAACACTAGGGTTTCAATGTGAATGGGAGGTGGGGAGAGGGGAGGAACACAAATATTCAGACTACAGCAGAGTCCCAACATTATGTAGTGTTTAATTAAATCTTGAAGACAAAAGAGGCCAAGGAGAAATTCCTTTTGGTAAGCTAGTGGAAATACTTTGTGAATGTAAACCTCTCCCATTCCCACAAATCCTCAACAAAATTTGGCCGTGTCCTTAGTCTCATGTCAGTGATACCTGGGTGAAGTGAAGGACTGAGGTAGTGATCAATGAATAGCAAGAATGGGTAAATAAAGGAGTACCTGGCTGGTCCAGTCAGTTAAGCGTCCAACTCTTGATTTTGGCTCAGGTCATGATCTCAGGGTCTTGGGATCAAGCCCTGTATCAGGCTCCAAGCTGGGAGTGGAGCCTGCTTAGGATTCTCTTTCCCATTCTCTCTGCCCCTCTCCCCCACTTGCACATGCTCTCTCTCTCTCTAAAGAAATAAATTAAATTAAATAAGATATATTTAACATATTTGATATTCCTGGTGACACCTGGCACCATCTGTATAGTCATTGATCACACGTAGCTTTAAATAAACTCCAAATGCATGAATAAATGAGAGGACTATTATATGCAGTAAGGTGTATCAGATGGATCGGATTTCTCTTAAGGAATGCTTGGGGAAGACACAATTTCCATGACAGCTTAATGTTCCTTGAATTTAGAAGATGCTTAGTAATTATTTATAGGATGGATAATTGGGTATGCAATAAAAATCGGTACCTGTGGGTAAAAAAAATCAGGACCATGGGACCAAGTCTGAAAACTAGGCCTTGTTCGGTCTTTTTGGAACATCAGGAAACTCAGGCTACTCCTCTTTCCTCAGAGAATTTTTTTTTTCCAGCACAAGACTGCTTTGTGCTTCATCCCAAATTCTGAGGAAACCTTTCTAACGGTATTTGGAGCAGCAGGTGGTTTGTGGTACGTGAGAAAAGATGCTATGGGAAGGGAATCATCGTTTTACCTATTGCAGCAAACTTAGAATTCCTTGTGGCCTCCAGGCCATCTCCACACTTAGAGCAATCTAAGTACAACAGAAGCCGGTGACCACAGGTCATCATCCCAGAGAGCACTGTCCACAGAATAGCCCATTGCAAGTGGAGGCCTGGGGCAGCATGAACACAATGCGAGTTGGTGCTCCACATGCCACTGGGTTTGGAATTTTTTTTTTAATATTTTCTTTATTTGACAGTGAGAAAGAGAGTGAGAGTGAGCATGAGCAGGGGGAGAGACAGAGGGAGGGAGTAGACTCCCCGCTAAGCAAGGAGCCCCACGTGGGGCTCGATCCCAGGACTCTGGGATCATGATCTGAGCCGAAGGCAGATGCTTAACCTGCTGAGCCACCCAGACACCCTGGAACTTTTATATATATATATTCCATGTTTTGATGTTCAGAAGCAACACCCCAGAATTGAAACCAGGAATTAAAGAAGGATGTATTTATGGCACAGAGGTCACTTAAGAAAGTGAACTCTTGAGACAGAATGCATTGGTTCTAACCTAGTTTCCTCTTCGTACCTGCTGTGGGACTTCCCCACACCTTTATTTCCTCTATAGAAAATGGGAATGCTGACAACTGTACTGATGTCAAAGTATTTTTTTATTGTATTTTTATATTATTTTTATATTAAATAAGGTTTTCTGTTTAAAGAATTTTGAACATAGCTTATCACAAAGTAGATGCTCAATAAATGTGAATCCCTATTAACTGTAAATACAGCAAGTTTTAAAATTTTCTGTACATTTTTTGAAAACAGCAGTATAGCTTTAGGCATATATATATATATATATATAATGTAATGTGAGTACCCAGAAATGAACTGAATGTACCATTAAAAGCTTAGTGCTTCTTTCCTAAATAACCAAAAATATTCTCAAATCACTACAATGTGAAAGTGATATGTGGATTCGAAGACGCAAACACAAATCAAAGACAGTCTTGTATTTAAGGAATTCCCACCCCAGTAGAAGGCTAATAATAGCAAATATTAATTGGACATTAACTAAATACCAGGCACTTTGATGCGGATTAGCTCATTTAACCTTTCTCACAAATGACAGGGCATTGTCACTACCCAGATGAGGAAACCAAAATGCCGTGTGCTTAAGTAACCTGCCCCAAGGTATCTCAATTAGAACCAAGCTGATGGAGCTGGGACTTGGAATTCCAGTGGTCTGGCTCCAGATCTTACTCATATTCATCATTCCGTGCTGTTTCTATAGTGCTGCAGGAACGTTCATGTAGAGCCGTGTGCAAGATGAAAGCAAGAGGGGAGAGGACGGAGACAGGAAGACTGGGTATTGAAATGGTCCAGGCAAGAATTAACAAGGACCAGAAATGCACAAGAGTCATGAAGCTGGAAATTACCAAAAAAATGGAAGCGAGGGAATAGGGAGCTAGCAAGACGTGGCACAACTGCCTGTCTGAGGGGAAGCCAGGAATATAGGAACTCCTACTTCATGTGCAGGAAGTGTTGGCATTCCAACAACAGTACTCGGTGGGCTCTCCCTGGGCAGGATAAGCACTTCCTTCTCTCTGGAGTCCACAATGCTGTCCACTGTCTCTCTGACCAGCCTGAGTCTTGTCATCTCTAGATTCATCTGCCATCATCTTTCAAATGATATTTCCAAGCCTAGTCTCCTAGCATCTGTCACATAAGAACATAAAAAGACATTAAATATTTCAAAATTGTATTCTCCAACTTTCCTGTAAGAAAAAAAGGTAAATCACTGTCTAAAAAAAAATCTCTGAAACTTTATAATCAGAAAAATCATAGCTGAAACGATGGATTCTGACAATTACCAGAAAGACCACAAGATGGCAGCAAAGCATAGTGTAAAAGCAGGCTGAGCGTAAGTCACAGGATGCCTCGTGTTACGTACTTTCAGATTTCATCTATTTTGTTATTTTGTACATATTAATCAATAGCTATAACATTAATGACATCACCTCCACCTACCACCTCACATTTTGCGGAACTACCACAAGTTCTTTCTCTTGTCTGACCCTCACAGCCACTCGGTGAAGGATCATGAAAAGGATCATGACTTTTCATGAAGAGAAAGGAGCAATTTTACTCCAGGTATCAGAAGTCTCAAAAGTGACAGGAAGCTCAAAATTTTGTCATTGTTTCCATGAACTTGTGCTGCAGGGGGAAAAGCATATAAATGGGAATACTGTACCTTCCACTTTGATGGGGGGACAAAAATCTAAGATTTTTTGTATAACAGAGGCTGAAGGGATTGAGGGCTGAAAAGAATTCCTCATGGTAATTGGGGGGTGGGGGGAAGGGGAAACAAGAAGGAAAAAGAAAAGACTTGCATCTTTTTTAATAAGGAAGATTAAAAATTTTTTCAAAGACTATCATAGAAAGTATAACTGGAAATATGCCCCGGGGGTGGGGAGCACAGGGAGAAACATATTTATTCTGCCAATGATACTTGTATTAGTTTCCTAGGGCTGCTTTAACAACCTTGAAACAACAGTTCAAGTTCAGAGGCTAAGAGCCCCAAATCAAGGTGTCCCCAGGGCTGTGCTCTCGGGGAGAATCTTCAGAGCTCTAGGGGAGAATCTCCCTTGTCTCTTCAGCCTCTGATGGCTCCAGACGTCCAATCTCTGCTTCCATCTTTCTGTGGTATTCTCCTCTCTGTGTCTTTTATAAGGACACTTATCATTGGATTAAAGGCCCACCCCGATAACATCATTAGGATGGTACCTCAAGAATTACAACTGCAAAGATTTCTTTTTTCAAATAAAGTCACATTTGCTGGCACTGGGGGTTAAGATTTAAACATACATTTTGGGGACCACCATTTAACCCACTACAATAATCTCATGACTTTATTTCCACTCCCCTGTGAGAGCTCACAAATATACCTTATTATGGACTCCCTGACCCTTCCATATTTAGTTATTACAGACCAATAATATCTTATTTCTGCCCCAAAGTCTGCCATTATCATGATAGGCCCCCTGTGTCCTCTCTGTGGGTTTGGTCTCTTCATCTGTAAAGTAGGAAAGTTAGACCAGCCAGTGGTCACCAAGTCAAAAGTGTGAAAAGTAATGGAGAACTGAGGGGCTTCAGGAAAACGAGAGCATTTTGACCTTATTCCAGCCACTTGTCATATTATAGCAGAATTGTTTGTCTTATTTCCTCACTAGTTATGGAAGTGCATTAGTTGATCTTTACATTTTATGAAATAGCTACTTTGTGGCAGACACTGTTCTAGGGTCAGAGGACTGGAGGGATGAACAAGACAGTCTTTTTCTCAGAACGCCCACAAGCCGGTAGGACGGACAGACAGAATGAGATCAGTGTGGTGTGGAGGTGCTGCGGAGAGGTCCTCTGCAGGGAAGCCAAGTGCCCACCTCTGGGCTGTGGGGGAGCAGGCTCCGGGAGAGCCTCCACAGGGGCCCCAGGTCCGCTGGCTTTTGAGGGTTGGATCATTTTCAGCCGATGAGCAGGATCATGGCAAACTGTGCCTGCAGAGTGATCATAGTGCCTAAGGATGCCCAGATGTGAGACATGAAGGGGACAGGTGCCTTTGGGATAAAGTCTGCCGGGAAGAAGAAGGAGAAGGAGAAGAAGAAGAGGGTCTTGTCTGGAAGCCTGGAAAGACAGGCATGGTTACCGGACTGTGCCCATCATTTGCTTTGTGCCCAGCACTGCAGCAGATCCCATCACACACCGTCCAGTGCTCACAGCCACAGGTGAGCCCGCAGTTTCGGCTAAATTGCACTGAGGTCACGACTCTCGGATCTCAATTGCTTCATCCCAGTGAATGTCTGCTTCTCACCCACACCCAGTCTGTTGGGACTGGGGTCATTCCCCAGGGCATCTGTTCTATCTGTGTTGGCTCAGCTTTCAGTACTTAACCCTTATAGC
>CM053603.1:121101840-121150514 GCA_028646535.1 Procyon lotor
GGAGAGGTACAGGGGTGGGTTTAAAGTTGAACATGTTGAATTTGGGTTGCCTATGGAAATTCAAGCAGACAGCTCCAGGAGGTATTTAGACATAAGCATCTTAAATTTATCAAAAAAAGTTTTAGTTACAGATAAAATATTTTGGAGAAAATGCAAAATTGGTAGTCCAAATCACATGATTGATAAAATTGCCAGAAGAGAGAGAGAGAGAGAGAGAAGAGTGAAGGATAGAGCAATTTCTCTGGAATACAGGGCTTTAATATGTCTCTGAAGGTAGGGACTTCACTATGGTCACCTTTGATCGCTCCATCTGATTCAAGACTGAATCTATAAGATTTATATGGTTGGCTAAACTCATGAAACCCAAACGCGCCAGAATGTATACTCCCTGGAAATAAGATTAAGATCTACTGTATCCATGGGACCATATTGTCTACATCTAGGAGGAAACAGATCCCCGAACTTCACAATCCTAAAGTCAAGACACAGGCACCTTGCACATTTATCTTTCTATACAATAGTTTATTGGTTTTGGCTTATTGCCAAAATAATATATGTTTATTGTAAGTAATAGTAATAATATGTGTAAGAAAAAGAAAGTCAAACTGGTTGTAATCCTAGCACATCCCTTCTTAATAACTGTTCTCTGCTGGAGCCTCACATGTTGGCTTGCATCCGAAGACCGCTAGGAAAGCAAATGACTAGGAAAGCAAATGACGTAGCAAGAGAAAGGGGAGGGGGAACAGATGGGGAGTTCTATTCATTTAGGGTTCCATGATTCCATTAACCTTCTGATGCTTGAGAGCCTCTCCACACCTTCCAAATTAGTCTCCACTTTCATTTCTACCATTGAAAAAATAGAATGTAGCTTATTAACCACACATAAACATCTTCCATTAAATTGCTCTGAAGCTATTACTGTTGTTAACACAATTAATGGACTGTCAATGTCAAATGTGACACCTTTTTCCGCTGGAGAGGCAACAATGACTTCGTGAAACTGTTTTCTGTGCTCTAGCAGAAAGGGAGGCATTCTGGAAAGTCACTCATTCTGCAAACATCTCGGCCTGTGAAATCTGCCCAAAAAAGAGCTGATCATATGCCTGTTATCCCAAAATAGCACCTTCCTCCATTATGCCGAGGTTCGGCGCAAAACTGACTCATGCAGCTCCGGGACGGCTGCCAGAGTAGAGCGGCCAACGGCAGCGGGGACTGCAGCAACAGGCAGGCTGGAGACCCGGCGGGACGGTGCAGGAGTCCCCCGCCAAGGCGGCCAGAGCTTCCCCTATCCTCCTCAGTAAAGGAGAGACAGCTTAATAGGGTTCTTGGGGCCGTATTACAAGAAATCTGTCACAATGAGATTCTGCCTCTGAATCTGCTCCCTGTCCGAGGTTGCTTGCTCCCCCTGGACCGTCATTTAGCTTCTGCACGTGCCTGCACTTGGGTCTCCACACTGAGCAACGCGCACTTAGCTTCTGGGTCCACACCCAGCACCGGATCCACGGCTTTCCTCCACGGCAGACCCAGGAGCAGCAACCTGGGTGTTCGATCTGTCCCCTTCTGCCAATGCCACGCCCCGCCCCCAGTCCTCTTCCCCAAGCACCTCCAGACTGGACTCACCTTCCCTACCTACACCCACCCCTCTCGCCACCCGGTGGCCCTTAGCGCTGCTTCTTTATATTGTGTTGTAATATACTAGTCTCAGCAGTGTCCTCAGACATCTCTGAGTTACCCACAGTGCCTGGTATGTGATGGACAATGTACAAGAATAGTGAGGGTAAGTCAGGGAAGGATTCATCAGGAACCCACTCCCTCACCTCCTTCTGGATCTGGTAGTGATCCAGATCCCAGATGGAAGTTGTTAATAAACACTACTCCTATTTCCCTTCCTCGTTGGGTTTCCTTTCTTCTTGAAAGTGGGTTTTTTTTTTTTTAATTGCAGATAATGAGCTCTTTTCCTGCTTCCATTCCTCCAGATCATAAAACCAACATCCTTCTCTATAAAGGGTTCTTGGTTCTCAACATTTAATTAGATTTTCTCCCCTACGTGCCCAGTTGACCTTCCGGAGGCCCGGTTGAGAAAGTCTTGCAACCAGGGAAATCCACGATCAAACATAGATGTAAGCTCTATCTTTCCTTGTTTAATGATGCCAGTGAGTTTGCAGGGGATTTAGGAGAGAACAGCGACCATTAAAACTCATTGGAAGGACATAATAAAGGAAAATGTGCCATATAAGAGCACTAACTTTCATAATGACTAACAGAATCCAAAGGAATGCAAAATTGACATGTGTGGCATTTAACCTTATTTAGATTTGAGGATTCTTTGCTGAAATTATACACCAAAAACCACAACTCATTGGGTCAAAATACATGGTTACGATGCTACAAAATGGCCCCTTAAATTATTTTAGAAATTTTCTATATGACTACCTTAATAAGAGCTATAAAAACACCCTGTAGCTCATCCCAATAATTCACACCAACAATTCCATTTTTTAATGTAAAATTTAAAACACAGAGGGACCCACTGACACCACAAGGCCACTTTAGAGCACATTTTGAAAGTCTGCAGAGAGAAAATACAGATCCTTTCATAATCATCCCTTTAGTTTTTTTTTTTTAATTAATTTTTATTAACATATAATGTATTATTTGCCCCAGGGATCCCTTTAGTTTTATTACTTTACATATAATAGATAATGTGACTAAGTGTCACATTATTATACATATATATATTATACATATATATATACATTATA
This sequence comes from Procyon lotor, assembly GCA_028646535.1. Taxonomy (NCBI): domain Eukaryota; kingdom Metazoa; phylum Chordata; class Mammalia; order Carnivora; family Procyonidae; genus Procyon; species Procyon lotor. Next base: position 121,104,603 of record CM053603.1, read on the forward strand.
TATTTACATATAATAGATAATGTCACTAAATGACAGTAAGTGTCACTTAGTCTAATTAATAAATATTAGAAGAAGGCAGAGAGAGAGAGAAGGAAGGATAATATTATATAGCTTAAGGAACAAAGAAATTGCATTTAGAAAAAGCGTTTCTGGTCCTTGGACGAGTCAAGGTCTGAAGTAGTAAAGGTGTATTATTAAAGAGTTCCATTCTACATTCAGTGGTCAGATGTAGGAAGGTAATTTTGGGAAGATAAGTCCTTCTTTTCAGATAGGGGTTCTCATTCTCAATGCTAATGGAACATACCCTTGGATTGGCCTTAAACAGAATTTTGGGAAATGAGGGCAGTGGTGCCTTGTGTAGTTTAAAAGGAAAAAAGCATAGTCAATATACTTGTCATAGTTAATTTTATGTGTCAACTTGACTGGCCCATACGGTACCCAGATATCTGGTCAAATTATTCTGGGTATTTCTATAAGGGTATTTCTGGATTAGGCTGACATTTAAATCAGTAGACAGTGGGGTGCCTGGGTGGCTCAGTCATCAAGCGTCTGCCTTCGGCTCAGGTTATGATCCCAGAGTCCTGGGATCGAGCCCCGCATCAGGCTACCTGCTAGGCAGGAAGCCTGCTTCTCCCGCTGCCATTCCCTCCGCTTGTGTTCCCTCTCTCGCTGTGTTTCTCTCTGTCAAATAAACAAAATCTTTAAAAAAAAAAAAAAATCAGTAGACAATGAGGCTCTTTGGGGGTGGGCCTCATCTAATCAGTTGAAGACCTGAACAAAAGAAAAGGTTTACCTTCCCCTAAGTAAGAGATAATTCTGTCAGATGGAGGTCAGACTTAAATATCAGCTCTTTCTTATGTTACAGCAGCTTCTAGCTTTTGTACTTGAAACAAGACACTGGCTCTGTAGATTTTGGATTTGTCCAGTCTCATGAGATTTCATGAGATAATTCCTTCTAATAAGTCTTTTTATGTATAAACAAAGTTTATGTATTTATAAATATTTGTTGTAAGTATATCATATATGAAATAATGTATGTTATATGTATATATATTCTACTGGTTCTTTTTCTCTGGAGAACACTGATTAATACAACATCTATTATTATTTATTGTTAAAGATTTTATTTATTTATTCCACAGAGAGTGGCAGAGAGAGTGAGAGAGACCACGAGCAGGGGGAGCAGCAAAAGGAGAAGGAGAAGCAAGCTCCCCACACAAGAGGGAGCCCAATGCAGGGCTCAAACACAGGACCCCAGAATCATGATCTGAACTAAAGGCAGAAGCTTTAACCCACTGAGCCACCCAGGTGCTCCTACAAGACCTGTTATTTTTATATCTTCTAGATAAAATATGTCAGCAAAATATACCCAATATATAAAAGAAACAAAAAATAATAAAATAATAAAATAAAACAAAATAAACAGGGCAAAAAGATATTTTAAAGGATCTGAGTTTAAAAAGATAAGCACTGCTGGTGTGTTGATAACATTTATTCAGTAAGTGTCACTTAGTCTTCATGTGAGTTAGCAGCAAAAGTGCAATGACAAATTTAACCAATTTCTCCTTCTTCTGGCTTCTCCAGCCTCAGGTGCACCTGAAATAGGGTCCCTGCCTAGCCACATCCTAATGGAGGATCATGAGGGTGAGGAAAACGTCTGTCGATCCAGGTTATAGATTATAACATATATACATATATACATATGTACATATATACACAGATTATAACATTATATACGTATATAACGTATACACCATATGCATTATATGCATATGCATGTGTATTTAAATATAGATTATAACATTACCATTGAGCCATAAAGCTAGTGGCGTCATCATTGTGTTTTGGGAAGGGGTCACATATGGGGGTCAGATATATGAGGTGATTCCTCTATAATACATAATTCTACCTATTTCTTCTAATACATAACTCTAATACTCAAGAAGAGTGCAGAAGTTAGCTAGATAATATTGTTTATTTTGGACATGGGGAAACCAAGATTCAGAGAGAAGAATATGATCTGCTTGCTCCACCCAGCAGCCATCGCCAGATCTGTAAACCCCCATGTATCAATGTAACCTGCATTTTTAGCCTGTCTTTAAAAAGAGTCAAGAATTAAAAAGAGTGTGTTTGGATGTCTCATAAAAATCTAAGAATCTGATAAAGAAGATGTGGTATATATATACAATGGAATACTATGCAGTCATCAAGAGAAATGAAATCTTGCCATTTGCAATGACATGGATGGAACTGGAGGGTATTATGCTAAGCGAAATAAGTCAGTCAGAGAAAGACAATTATCACATGATCTCTCTGATATGAAGAATCTGAGAGGCAGGGTGGGGAGTCGTTGGGGGTGGGGGAGGGAAATGAAGCAAGATGGGATGGGGAAGGAGACAAACCATAAGAGACTCCAAAACTCAAGAAACAAATTGAGGGTGGCTGGGAGGTAGGGGGGTAGGGATAGGGTGGCTGGGTTATGGACATTGGAGAAGGTGTATAGTATGGTAAGTGTTGTGAAATGTGTAAGCCTGACGATTCACAGACATGTACCCTGGGGCAAATAATACATTATATATTAATAAAAAATAATAAATATATTTAACAGATAAAACTAAAAATATATATATATCTAAGAATCTGACCCTTTCCAAAGAGATTTTGCTTAAAGCATAAGACCAAGAAAATAAAATCCTGAACCTCTCTGGCACTGCCCACTTGGGGAGTCCCTATTCTGCTAAAAAATGTGCCACTTGTCATTGCAACCAGACTCCCATAACATAGGCCATCATAGTACTCCCCTTCAAATACCTGCACTAATTCTTCATGACTTAATGTGGGAGAAGGACAGAGGAAAAGAGCAAATCTCAGCTTAGCCTGAAATGTAAGGATGTCCATAATCACAGCTCAACCTACACCAGTGAAGCACATTTAGTGAATACACAGCAGTACAAGGCATAGTACTTGACAGGAGAGCAAAGCCATCTGGAAGTGAATCCTCTAGCCCCAGTCAAGTTTTCGGACGATGACAGACCTGGCCAACATTTTGATAGCAATCTTATGGGAGACCCTTAGTTAAAACTACCCAGTTAAGCTATTCCCAAATTTCTGGCTCACAGAAACTGAGATTATGAATGTTTGTTTTAAGCCACTAAGTTTGGTGATAATCTATTATACAATAATGGATAACTTATATATCAACAGATGAATGGATTAACAAGCTATGGTATATCCATACAATGGATACCACTGAGCCACAAAAAAGGATGAGCTATTCCTACACCAACATGCTTAAAATCTGTAAACAATTACGCTGAATGAAAGAAAGCACACGTAAACACACACACAAATACTGCATGATTTCATTTACATGCAATTCTAGAAAAGGCAAACTAAACAATAATGACAGAAAGCAGACAGTGGTTGTCTAGAGATGGGGAAGAGGCAACAGAAGAAGAAGTTTAAAGAGGAAGAGGGCTTGGTTGTTGTATTCATTAATTTTACTGTGGTGAGAGCTTTGTGTCAAAACTTATCAAGTTATACACTTTAACTGTGCACCATTTATAATATGTCAATCATACTTTAGTAAAGGCTAATTAACTTTCAGAAAAGCGATCAAGGCACTGGCCCCATCTTAGCTCACATGGGTTGGAATGAAGGACAGTCTTGGGCAGATACCACAGCGCCATCGCAGGGGATTAACACAGGGCTTGGAGAAGAGGCGGGAAGTCCCTCTCTCTGCCTCCCACTAGAGGGCGTCACAGGGGGTTAACACAGGGCATGGAGAAGAGGCGGGAAGTCCCTCTCTCTGCCTCCCACTAGAGGGCGTCCTCACCAGAGTCCTCTCTGGTCTTCCTTTTTCTTCTGTTAATTCCACTCTGTCAATAACTTTGTCTTTAGGATCACCTCCTAAACCTAGTTTCTTTCTTTCTAATTAAGACTGATATGTTTAAGATTGACTGTAGACTTCTATTCAAGTGATTTTGGCCTAGTGATGGACTTTTTGCTTTTCAAGTTTTTTTATTTCCAGTGTATAACTTCCAGGATTAAGAAGATTTAAACGGACATAGGAAGTAACTAGCTCTCACTTTGTTGGTACCTAACACATTGTAATTATTATGTTAATATTGTAATAAGTGTAAGGTTACAGTCTATGATAGATAAGAGAGGTAACTGGAAAGATATAACTAAAGTTTTCTTTCATCAATAGTTTTGTTCTTCCTAATAGACATTTGAGAATTGTCCTTTCACCATCCAAGGAAACTTGTTTTTAAATAGCCAAATACTCAGGTCACTAAGGGAAAGGGGTGAGTTGGGGTTAACCATTAACAAACCATTTGGGAGGTCAGATAGTTGAATAATGTTCTTTTCCGGCACCTTAACATAGCCTTTCTCCACTTAAAAAAAAAAAAAAAAAATCAATGTTGCCTTTGAGTTAGAAAAGTTAAGCACAGGGAGAGAAGACTGCTTGGTTTTATAATTTGTAGAGCAAGTTCACATTCACTACCTCATGTCATCTGCACCAGCACTGTGTCCTAACAAAGGAAGGTGGACTGTTACCCCATTTTAGAGATGAGAGAGCCCACGGAAGTCAGGAGAGGTGACTTGCCGACTCCCACCCAAGCTAGTATTAGAAGAGCAGACCCTGAATCTCCTACATTTCCTATAGCACCCAAATGTTTAAAATTCAAGACTGATTAGGAAAGAACACGAGATAAGGAAGTACTCTGTGACTCAAAGTAAAGAGCAATGTTCTATAAAGGTACGGAGGGATCCATGGAAAAAGTATTATGTGAATATTATGTCCTCTACATATAAAAAGAGAGTGATTAAGTACATCATAAATCATCATTAAATCTATCACTGGATCCTTTAGGAGTACTTCATTAAATGGGAAAAGTATCCACATTTGAATAATATAAAGTTCAAAAGGCAGAAAAGAAAACCAGTTGAGTCCCAAATCTGTTAGGCGACAGGGGTAGAGAGAGAAAGAGATCAAAACATGAATGGTAGCTATGTTCTTTCCGGTGTTGAGACCATAACTGGTGTTTTATTTCTTTTTTTTTTTTTTTATATTTTGTTTATTTATTTGACAGAGGGAGAGAGATCACAAATAGGCAGAGAGGCAGGCAGAGAGAGGGAAGCAGGCTCCCCACTGAGCAGAGAGCCCGACGCGGGGCTCGATCCCAGGACCCTGAGATCATGACCTGAGCCGAAGGCAGAGGCTTTAACCCATTGAGCCACTAAGGTGCCCCTGGTGTTTTATTTCTTTATTCAATCTTACACCTTCTTACTTTTGAACTATGAACATGTATTGCTGTCCTTAGTACAAGACAAAGATTTATTTTTCAAATGAACAAATAGTTCTGAGAACCCTAGTACATGATTTCCTAAATGTTTGGCCTGAGGTACAGCTCTATCAATTCCAGCAGCAAAATCCACCCGAAGGGTGTGGGTAACAGAGTGGAACCCCGATCCTGCCAGATTTACCTGGAATACTGTGTGTATTTTGGCAATGCTGGGGAGATGAAGCTGGAACAGACTTAGGAAAAAGCTGGGACCGAGAAGAAAGGAAGAGGAAATTTTGCCATATGGCAGAGAGGAACTCATTTAAAACTCAGGAAGCTTCAATGGAGACAAATCAGATAAATAGAGACGAAGGGGATCTGAAGTTAATGCAATAGCTGGTCACGTATTTGGATGTCTGAATCCCACTAGATTTTAATCTCTCTAATAACAACTGTTTATTCATCTTTTTATTCACAGGGACGTATGTAATACTGGCAAACGGGAGGAGGAGCCTGAGTTGAATTGTAGTTTATAGGCTGAATACGCATGAATTTGTGCAATAAATCAGCCCTAAAAGAGTGTTTCCAAAAAAACTTTTTTCAGGACAAACAGTGATTGTGAGTAAATAGCTGGTCCCAAAGAAGGGTGCAGGCAGATAGCAAGTTCGGGTAAGAGGGGTTATGGGGAGGGGGGATATCTGAAAATGCAGTATCTTGCAGTCACCTCATGAAAGATGACCATGTTCTCCATGACAACAAAAATATCTCTTTGCTACATGTGTCTGAAGATAGAAATTCAGACCCTACTTACCTGTATTAGATCAGAATAAGACCAAGTAATAACAAAGGCAATCACTACATCTTTATGGAAATTCCACTGTGCTGTGCACCACCCTAAATATGTTATGTCTATTAACTCCCTTAATCCCCCCCAGGCTCCCTGTCCATAAGTACTATTTTTCTCCTTCCCATCCCCTTCATTGTACTACTGAGGGAACTGAAGCACAGGAAGTTTAAATGATTGGCCCAAGGTCACACAGCTAGAAAGTAGCCAAGTCAAGATTTGAACTCAAGCCTTCTGACTCTGGAGTCCGGCACCTTAACTCTCTACTGTCTTTCAAGGAAAAACAACAACAATGATAATGTGTAAACCCATGCATGTATGAAAAACTCATTTGTTAACTGCTCTCATTTCTTAATGCTATGGTAATTTTGCCTCTCACAGTAAATCTGTAAGCAGAAAGTGTGTCTTTGCTTTTTGATCCCCCCTTAACCGTCAAGACCTCTAGTACAGTTAAAGCCGCACCAGAGTTACAATTCTGCTGTGTCTAATCTTTATATGCTTGACATTCAAATTTCTTTTGCAAATACTACCCTTTCCACTCAAATTATCAAATGTAAAGAAAGAACAACTCTCCAGACAATTAATAAGAAAATAAGAACTGGGTCACCATATGTGAAACAATTTGGGGATTTGATTTTAGCTCTCCTATCACTGCAAAGTGAGTAAGCTCATATTATTCCCACCTGCAAAGGAACAGCCTCCATGAACTACATTTTCATCACACAGACACACACATTCACTTTCGGTAAGAATGCTCAGCCCATCTGCTCACATTTAAAAATATAAATTGAAGACCTCCCACGCTTGCCTTGGTTTGTAAAATGTCTATCACCAAATTTTTATTCTAAGACTCCTTTAAGTCTATGATTTCTTTTCCCTTCTCTTCCCTTTTAATTGCTTTCACTAGTTTTCTTTCAAATACCTGACATTCATCATTAAGGTTTTCTGGAACAGGCAGTGATCTTCAAAGTGCAGGGTTTCAAATGTTACTTTCATGTATGTGTCTTCGTTTGGGGGAAATTTTTTCACTATTTGGAAAGACTGCTACTAAGTCTGTTAGTCTGCTTCCAGGAAGGCAAGTTGGGATGTTCTCTCTCCTCAAGGTACAAGCCTTGATTGCAATAATACTATGAAAAAATCTCTTAAAAACACAAAACAAGAAAAGACAAAATCATGCAGACAGCGCTTATCTCTATTTAAAGCTCATTCCCTCCAGATACATTTAAGAGCTTGAGAACTAAAACGTGTGAACATGTTTCTGCAATAATAGGGTGGAGGTACTTTGCTGGAGTCCATAACCCCTCTGTTCCTACTGAAATATCCCCCGGGTTGGCACGCTTAGGACATGCAATGTATCCACATTTCTTTAAACCATATCTTATTCTTCTAAAAGCCTCAAGTTTAATCTTTATTCATCCATTCACTGATTCATTCATTCAGTTGAATGTACTGCAAATTCATTTAATGGTACTGACTATCACTTGCTGAGTATTCCCATATGCAATAGAAGGACACAGAAATGACAGATCATGCTGCCTGACCTCAAGGAATTTACAACCTATGGAGCATGGAAGACCAGCGCTGGGTCTTCTGACTTCCAACTCAGTGTCATTTTTTTCTTTTTCTCTAAAAAAAAAAAAAAAAAAATCTGAGACCTGCAATGTTGTGGCTGAATTCTTCACATGTTTTCTTCACTCCCTTTTGTTAAGGTACTTTATGCAAGGTCTTATGCAATGAACCATTTCAAGTTCCCAAACAGTGTGCCATGTCCCTGGTTGCAGAGGTGATTGCCAATGTATTGTTATTAGGGCAAACTACTGAAATTTGTCATGGAGTCCTGATTTCTGCATTTTGGAAATGTTACTAAAATTCTTAGTTTTTTAAAAAAAATGTGATCAGAAACTAAAAACTGCTTCAAACATTCCCTGAAGTCCAAATGAAGGATTTTTTTAGGCTATAGCTAGAGACCATTGCACCACGGAGCAGCTTTGTTAAGGGAATGTGCCATAATATTCAAATACAAGGCCTGAGAGTATGGCTCCAAGTCAGTTTATGCCTCCCGGGGGCAATTCTATATGTGAGGCTTTTCAAGAAATGCTACTCAGTAAAGAGCCTTAAAGGGCACTAATTTATGTTGGCGATGATTTAATCAGGACTGGGGCTGTTTATTTAAAAAATACACAGTACATTTGATACTAAGCAAATAATCAGAGATATGTATAAAATGTCTATATTAAAATGTTTTCTTCCTATCATACAGTATATTCAAGGATGGGGACTGGTTAATTATGAGAGTCTAATTACATGACAATTGTACTGCCATTTAACATTACATAGAATTCCAATAAACATAATTTATGACTAGATAAACTAGGTGGAGAACTATATGATCCAGAGTGTGTTAAAATAAATTTCAGCGTATCTTTTAAAAGAGACAGGAATAATATATGCTAAAAAAAATGTCAGGAATGTTAGCTCCGATCAATGAGACATCCTAAAATTTCTCAATTTTGTCATGCTATCTCTCATCAAAGTCTTCAAATGTTCTGTCTCCTGTATTGAAACATTCAACTCCCACAACTTTTTCACTTCAAAAATTTGTACTGACTTAGATCTCGTGACCACCCCACTGGCTCTAGCTTATCAGGCGTTCCTGCTGTATCTTCCCATGGCACCTTACACCTTGCCCATCATATCGCTATCACACCCTTTCTCCAAGAGATAATTACCTCCTCGAAGACTTAAGCCATGTTTGTTCTGCTTAGATCTATGATACTGACACAAGTGGTCTAACACCCATGACTCCTATCCAAAACATATGTATGAAAAGAATAAATAGCTTTCTTTACTTCTTACCACTTTTCTGGACTACACATATTTTCTTCAGTAAACATCTATTTCATTTACAAGTCAAAAAAGATAAATGTTATAAATATTGTCATTGCCTTCAGAAATCTTTGTTACAATTTAAATGAAAACATTTTAGAAGGATTCAGAATTTTCTATTTTTCTGAGCTCAAATGACCTAATGCTTTCCTAATTCATCTGAGGAAACTATAATTCAAAATTTCATCACATCTTTCAGAATCTAAATGACATGGTGAATTTTTTTTAAAGATTTGTTTATTTATTTGTGTGTATGTGTGTGTGTGTGAGAGAGAGAGAGAGAGAAAGAGAGAGAGAGAGAGAGAGAGAATCTTCAAGCAGATTCCCCACTGAACATAGAGCCCAAAAGGGGCTTGATCTCACAGCCCTGAGATCACAGCCCTGAGATCATCTGAGCTGAAACTAAGAGTCTGATGCCCAGCCAAATGTACCACCCAGGCACCTCAGCATGGTGAATTTTTAATTCATCAATGTGATAAGCACATTTACCTCTAAGATACCATCATGTTGAATTAGTGAAAAGATTATGAGCAGATATGAAAATTGCCTAAAACTGTGAATGCCTTATTCTCTTTGGGGTATTCTAATGTTCTGATGGACTCAGTGTTTACTCATTGACAATATTTCTGCTACATTTGTACTTGCTCAGAATTTGTGGGAAAATAAAATAAAGCTAGGTCCAGTTAAATAGAGTCCTTCTGACCCTTGACTTCTAAGGAGTTATATATAACTACGTGGATGCTAAACGGAGTTCAACATAATTTACCTTTGCATTAGGCTTTGCTATTTTACTTCAGAATTACTCAAATTATGACAGCTTTAAAAATAGCTTTAAGCTTTTAAAAATAATTATGGTTATGTATTTAGAATCTCTATAAAGTTATTTTTAGGCTCCTAGGAGATCTTAGACTATTAATATAAGAAACAATTTTAAGCTGTTTTTTTATACCTCCTTCCAAAGCACATTCCATAAATACGAATGGGCGTAATTGGCCTAGAAAACAGGAGAAAAGAAGATTTACATTCTGAAAGCTGGGGTCTGTGTCAATATGTCACTTATTCTTATTCCTGGATTATTATTTCCCAGCTTAATTCACAGCTTAGCAAGCTAAGAGGAGGATGAGCTGGCCCCTGACAAGAATGAGGCCTCTTGGCTACTAAGTGCTGTAATACCTGGTCTAGAAGAAAGACCATGTTCTTCACCATGAAGAAGTGAGGGCGTGAACTTCACCGTGTTAGAAGTGAGGGCAGTCCTAAAGGTCTGGAGCCAGCATGATTGAGCAGCTTTAAAGCCAAGTGGAATCTCAGACCTGAAGGCTGGTGATTAGAAGATGAGGCAGGAAATGTTTTTCCAGAAAGCCCCCGAGCATAGATTAGAGAGGTCTTGGAGGGGACCAGAATCAAGGTGAAGGTGCCCGAAATCAGGTTAAAGACCTCTCTCTGCCTGCCTTCTAAGCTTCATTTGACCACCCCCTGCTGGAGCTCCAGAAGGATATCCCTCAGGCTCACCCTCACTCTCTTTCCTTTCTTCCCATCCCAGCCTCAACACAAACACAAACGTTCTATATTCTGCATTTTTTTTTTAATTTTAAGTTTTTAACATTTTAATTCTAGTGTAATTAATATCCGGTGTTATATCAGTTTCAGGGGTACAATAACTATGTTATTGTACATTGTATATTGAACAAGAATTCAATAATTCTCTACATTACCCAGTGCTCATCATGATGAGTACATTCCTAATCCCCTTCCCCTATTTTCCCCAACCCCCCAAACCTCGCAAGCACCAGTTTGTTCTCTGTAGGTAAGGGTCTGTTTTTTTTCTTGTCTCTTGTTTATTCATTTTGTTTTTTAAATTCCACACATGAGTGAAATCATATCATATTTATCTTCCTCTGACTTATTTCACTTATTCGCTCTTCATTCTTGACTCTGTAATGTTCCCATTCTGTTTCTCCTTCCTTTCCCTCTCATCACATATAGCCAGGCCCAGATGAGATTTTAACTATTCCTCCATCTTTCCAAATGCCTCTCTTCCTTCAAAGCCTATCTCACATCTTATGGCCCTGGAGAGTGACCCTTGACTGCTGTGGTTCATGTTAATTTCTCCCATTTCTCCACGCTTATTGTACACATTGTTAAATGATACTCAGTTGGTCATCTGACTATACAATTCCTCAAATGACCCTCATCTTTAATCTCTCTCCAATTCAGTGGAGAGTTTTATTGAACTTGAACCGATGTTCACCGATGAACACAAACCTTCTTTCACTTCCGCTATATTCTCAGGGCCTAGTACACTGTGGAAATGTAGAAAGCACACAAGGTATAAGGTGACACATGCTTCTTTCATGAAATTGATGCTTAAAATAATTTATACTTTCCAACGCATCTTCACAATATGATCTTTTTCCTTTTCTGAAAAAGGAAAATTTTTCCTTCTGAAAAAGGAATATTTTCTGAAAATATATTATTGATCTTGAAAAAACCTGAGCTCATAATCTTCTTTAGGAATACACAGAAACATCAAATTAAAAGACTGTGGAACCATGGGGGTGATTAAGGTATTTCTGAATTCGATAATTTTACAAATGAGAGTGAGACTCCCATTGAAGTCAGTCTGAAGTCAGCTTTAGTGGTAGTTTTTGAGACCTGCTGAAATGGTAAGAATAGTTTTAAAAATTCAAGACTTGGATATTAAGTCATAGGGAACAGTAGAAAGAGATAAAAACCATTTCGGATTTACAAAGGCCAAATCTGGATTTTTCTAAAATGAATCAGGAAAAAAAAATCCTTAACTTTCAGACCCTCTGAATTCTTATTTTCAGAGGTACTTCAGGCCGCATAGCCAACTTGGTCACAGCCTAGAGCACCTGACCCCTGGCTGTGCCCATATTTGAACAGGTACCTAGGGAAGGCATCACTCCTGGGATCAGACATCCTAACCTTGAATGTCAAATGTAGCTTGTTTTATAGGCCTTAAAAATCTGTAACTGAAATCATCATTTTGTCTTTTCCTTTGGTAATTTAAATTCCGGGGGAAATCTGGTCTAACTAGCTTCAAAAAGCCTGCTGAGCTGTTCTGAAGAATAAGGTTCTGCTGACTTAAAAAAAAAGAAAAGAAAAGAAATCTGAGCCCATAATCTTCTTTAGAAATACACAGGAACATCAAACTGATATACTATGGAATCATGGAGCTGAATGATGAAGGTGTTTCTGAACTCAATAAGAAACCATTTAAGGGGGGACGCCTGGGTTCTCAGTGGGTTAGAACCTCTGCCTTTGGCTCAGGTCATGATCTCAGGGTCCTGGGATAGAGCCCCTCATCGGGATCTCTGCTCAGCGGGGAGCCTGCTTCCCCTTCTCTCTCTGCCTGCCTCTCTGCCTACTTGTGATCTCTCTCTGTCAAATAAATATATAAAATCTTAAAAAAAAAAAAAAAAAGAAACCATTTAAGGGATCTGGAACCAACTTTATCTCATACCAAATCTCCTCTGATATTTCCTTTGTTCTCTTTTAGAAGGAGTAGAAGAAATAAACAATTACTGGAAGATCACCCAGAATAATTGTTCTTTCTCTGATGCCTTTGTTAACCCTTCAAGTCACTGGCCATTGAGGGCATGGCTCCAGATCCTCCACCTGTATATTTGGAAGATTAGTGCTTTTTCCTTGTCATACGGCAATTTTTTTCGACGTCATGTGGAATTACACCAATCCCTACATGAAGAATATTATCTGCATTTATTGTTTTCTATCCATGAAGACATAATGGTAAGAGTTTTTATCTAGAAGTTACATGAGAGATCCCTGCAGGGAAGACATCCAGAGAAGGCTGGAGAGCGACCCAAGGCCTCAGCCCAAGTCCAGAGTATCTCTGGGCTCAGATACAGATCCCAATCTGTGGGTTCAGACCTTGAGGCTCTTTACATCTTATGGGCCGCCTCACTCTTGCTCTCAATAGGGGGATGGCTTCTTATAGTAACATACCAGGATTTCAGCCACATTTCTTATATTTATTCATCCTCCATGCCTGACTTTATCATGAAAATTTGTATACAAAATCTGATCCCCGTGCCCTCCCCTTCTAGTTTGTGCCAGCCTGCCCTGAACCGTCTGCTCCCCAACTGTCTTCTTATTGGCTCCCAAGATTCTTTTCTTTCTCTGTTCCCTCTGCTTGGCTAAGGCTCCTCTTTAGGTCCTGAGTCTCTTTTGGGCTATTACTCAATGTTGTTCTTCCTCTGTTGCTGAATTCTTACAAAGCTGCCAGCAAAATTTTGATCCTCTGCAAAGGACGTCACTCCCATCTATGGACATCTCTGGAATATAATATCTGCTTTCCAACAGTTTACGCCAGGCCCTAACTCGGTGCCTTGCTGTAGTCAGTAGATCAGTTAAAGACAAAATCTGGCTCTGTTATGTAGAGGTCATTGCCACTGGACACAGGCTTATTCTGTTGGATTCAATAGCAAGTGAGAAAAGGTCACTCTGTTTTCAATAAGTAAGAGTGTCAATGGCAAAAGTAATTCAATATCAAAGGAACAAATTGCAGGCCCTGTCAGCTCTTTCTAGGTCAGAACCAAATAACCCATACAGAATGCCTGACAAATGCTGGTCACTCTGATTCCTGTTCTCATGGCCTTTACTATATCATTTTCGACTTCGCAATAACCTTGGGGACAAAAGCATATAACCCATGTCTTTCCAATTCCAAGTCTCTGTATTTGCTATAATATATAATGAAAACTTGTCTCTTTCCAGCTGGGACTACAGATAGGGGGTAGGGGAAGCTTCAGATATACAATCAAATCCAACTCTCAGCTGTGGTTTGGCACCATCTGGTGGCAACTGTCCTGCCTCACTTAAATGTTCTGAGAAATTCTAAGTCCAGTGACTGGTTGGGTCTTCCAGATAGCAGCAGTGATTCTGGTACCTGTCTTACCAACTTGATGTAAGGAGATTGGACCTGCAGAATTCTGGAGACTCCAGAACCCACTCTTCAACTCCCCACTTCCTGAGAAGGGGGTCACCTCCCATTTCCTGCCCTCCATGGACTCCCTACACACATACTATCCTTCCCCTGACCACCGGGCAACAACATAATAACCACAGGACGAAGACTGGAGCCAACAGTCAAATGTGTTGTATGGAGATGGGAAAGGATTGGATGGCCTTACACAGATGGAATGCTGTCTAAGAGTTCAGTTTCACCGATGAAATCCCATGATGACTTACATTTAGTGGAATATATTTGTATATATTTAGTTGAAAGCTAGCCACATTTCTAACAGCTGGTTAAGAGAGTATACAGTAGTAGCTGTAATAATATATGAAGATAAGATGTTGCAGAGATCCATTTGTTTCTGTTGGAAATGTGCATATGCCTAGCCAGAGACAAGATCAAACTTGTTTTAACTTCCTTTCAAATCATTGAATTCTTGTTAAACGTCCTCCTATTAAATTATTATCAGTTGTACTTCTTGTTAGTATGGTTTCCATTTGTACACATCTCCCCCGTGTCTTTTCTCTATAAATCTAACAATTTGTTATTTCAGAAAGAGTCTAACGCAATGATTCCTAAACTTTTTGGAGTCACTGACTTCCAGGCGAGGGGGGGGTCCTCCCCAGAATATATACATAACATATTGCAGTATATATACACACATTATAAAAACACAATATATGCATGCATTATGTACACTATATATCATATATAGTGCATTTTATATATGTAGTATATATATATATATATATAATGTATACATGTATTGTACCCTTGCACACACCATGTGCGGTATATCCTGTCTAAATTCTGGAGATTCAAATCCCATATGAAAACTCCAACTCTTAAATCAATTTCAGAATCACATTAAATCTTTGAGATTAATGCCAGCAAGGCATTGAAAAAGAAAAGTGCTGCTTATATTCTCTCCATCAAGCACTTCTCTCAATGAAAAGGTAATACCTTCTGGTAGAAATGGAACCCCTTGACCTCCAGTGTAGAACTTAGGTAGGAGTGCTATTCACAATGGCTACCAATCAGTCCTCTGTGGCATCAATCAGAAGGGGTGCCTTTAGTGCTCCAGCAAGTTCCTGGAGTCAACCCATTTAGTTCCTGGACTCTGGAGGGTTGGAGAAGAGCACCCATGGTAGAGACTAAGGTGGTGGCTAAGATAAGAGTTTTGGTTGTATTTCAATGTTATAACATTCAGGAGAGTAATATTGGTGGGTGGCCCTAAAAATCAGCTCTATGTTTAGGTGGAATGATAAAGAAACCATTTCATGCCCAAGATCAACTCAGGATACCCCTGTAAATGAGGAAAGAGAAAGAATTTTGCAATCCTAAAACCTTCACAGTAGATGAAGCTGCCGTCACAGAAGATGGCTGAAAAAGATAAGAAACTGATTTTTGCCCTCCCTTTGGCTATTTAATTCAGTTTTTGCACCAGTGATTACTATCAGTTTTCTTTGGGCATTTATGATTTCCTTGGATTTTATAGCACTTTTTAAAAAGAATGATATATTAAGGAATCCAGAATATATTTTCTACATAAGAGAAAATAATATAATAATAATGGTGCTATTATGAACAAAAGGAAAAGCTATTTTATAATAGTGCCAACTTTTGTACTTTAGACTTCACATGTTTATATATACACATATATCTCAACTCTTTTAATCCATTCGGCCACCTATGATGCAGCGATGATGATCTTCACAAGAATTTTATTTTATTTTATTTTATTTTTTTTAAAGATTTTATTTATTTGACAGAGAGAAACACAGCGAGAGAGGGAACACAAGCAGAGGGAATGGTAGCGGGAGAAGCAGGCTCCCTGCTGAGCAGAGAGCCCGATGCGGGGCTCGATCCCAGGACCCTGGGATCACGACCCAGGCCAAAGGCAGACGCTTAACAATTGAGCCACCCAGGCACCCCAAGAATTTTAAAGTTCAGAAAGTTAACTTACTCAAGTTTACACAGCTATAAAGTGGAAGACAATATTCATACATAGGTCTTCTGATCTGAGTACAGAGCTTTTTCTACTGCATTAAAATATACTTCAGGGTGCCTGGTGGCTCAGTTGGTTAAGCATCTGCCTTCGGCTCAGGTCATGATACCAGGGTTCTGGGATCGAGTTCTGCATCGGGCTCTCCCTCTGCCTCTACCTCTTCCTCTCTCTCTCTCTCATGAATAAATAAATAAAATAAAATATATATATACTTCAATTCTTGGGGGGTTTCTTTATGCAAAAAGTCATACATGAAACAAAGCATGAGTGAATGAATGAATGAATGAATGAACAATATTACCATTTTATCTTGTAGCAGATGTATGTATTTGTGATCACTTCTTGAGTTGTGATGCCAGAATCTTCCATACCCAAGTTCTGAGACTAAAACAAAACATGCTAGAGGTCCCTGGAAATCTGTGTCAAGTACCTGGAATTTGGTACCAGGGTCAAGAATTTCCTCTTTTATTCACTCATTTTCAAAGCCTCACCATACCATGTTGTGTCTAAAACATACAAATCAGCTGTTTACCATTAGAAACTAAGTGCTACAGGAGTCAGTCAACAGACCATTGATATAAGCAGATTGTGCTAAATTCTCAGAAGATATAATGTTCTCAGAGACGTTCAGACCATAATGTTTTGAAATGAAAAAGAAAGTTCGCTAACAGGAAGAAAACATTGCTCCATCTGTAGCTTGCAGCAAATTCTATTAGCCTATTTCTAAGCTTAAGACTTACCAGTCGCTGGTGTGGCTGATCCCGAGCACCTATTATGTAAGTTACACTGGACCATGATAGGCATCCTGGGCCAGAGGGAGAGAATGTCAGCTGAGGAAATGCTGAGCCAGGAAGTAGGTGAGATCCTCAAACTCACCAAAAGTCCCCAACAGAAGTAAGGTCATATAGCCACCGCCTTTAGTCCCTCATTTTAATGAAAGCACGATTGATGCCCAGAGTCAGAAATTGCTTTCTCAAGGTCACAGAGTGGCTAGTGGTTTTCAGTGAAAAAGGACATTTTTAGGGAAAAGGCTGAGCAGGCAAGTAGTACTTTTTATGGGCAAGGAGAGGGGGTGAGGAAGGGAGAGGGAAGAGGAGTCATCATTCAGCACCTACCCTACCTCAGCTATACTGTGAGAGATTCACATTTCTCTTCCCTACAACCTAGAGGTTGCCATTGTTAGCATTACTAGACAGATGAGAAAAATGATCTTGGAGAGTTTTCTTAAATTGCCCAAGGCCACTAGATGATTAAGTGGTGGAGTGACCCTTAACAGAGTGGATTCTGACCCTGGTTCTTCTGAGTTCTCTTTCTACCTTACCACGGTGCTCAATCTGAAACTCAAGCTACGAATATCCACTTTGTGTAAACATTATGGAATGAGTGTTAAAGTCTCAATACTTTATTCTGGAACCAGCATATGTATAGAACCAGGGAGGTGTGTAGAATCAGAGTGAGATGATATAGAGGAAATATGAAGAGAAAAGTCTGAAACTATGAAAACCAATTTTAAAGCCTACGCTGCCTTGCACATTGTTAGTATCTTCTAGAGGAGTTCATTCATTCTGAAAACACATACAGTTCTCAGGAAATTACGTCCTTACAAGTCGAATTCATTTATCCTCAACCAAAATTTGTGTTATATTGAATGTATCAATAGCAACTGCAGAGAATTCAGGAAGATTTATGAAAATGTGAAGGTTTTTCTTTTCAGCAACGAAACACTTCTTTTTTTTTCCCACAGTACAAAGAAATTGGATAATGTGACGCGTATTCATCTCAAATCAAAAAACCCACAGGAGTCAAGTGCTGCTTGAAATTTGTCAAAAGTCATTTACATATCCATCTTTAAAACAAATCACTTCTTTTTGCTGGAGAGCTAAAGATGGAAGTCTGGGTCACAATTACCCGTGTTCCACTACATTCTGTAGCACGCGTCTAACACATGATCACACATCTCTTGCCGCATTTTCTTGAATTATTGCTTTTGTGAAACACAGACTTCTTGGCCTCAGATCTTAAACGTCTCTAAAAATGGCCCCACCCATTTATGAATCTTGCTAAGGACCACAGATCCAGATCAGTGACTTGATTGCTTGCAGTTCCCTAGGCGTGCCTGAGCTTCCTCCTTCCTCTACCACTCATGCTGGGACAATTTTCTCCATCTCAAACTCCCTCTGCTCCATCTTGCCTTCTAACTAAACACCAGCCCATCGAGCTGTCTCCCTGGTCCAATGGGATCTCCTCTCTCCACTGTCTATTTATATCCCTTCCTGCCTTGTATTAGAAAATGCTCAGTGTGAGCCTGAGGATTCCACTTCATTTGGAGAAATCAAATCAGCCAGGACACAGCATCTGTAGACACTTGGCAGAACCCGGGTCCTCAGCCAGCATCACCAGTCCGATGCAGCAACTTTTCTCTCAGAGGGTTACTCTCTCTGCCGGCCAAGTGAGTGATCCTGAAGTGGAAAGTTTCAGCCAGCTCTTTAACTGGTTGGTTAGAGCCCTTCCATGTGCAGTAAAACACCAACAGAAACCTAGCAGCTAAATTTGCCACCCGCAGGGGTTCTTGAACTTCTGGACATGTCCAGCTCCCGGTTTTCATGCCTTAGAACAGCTGAGAGCGAAGGGAGAGATGAGATCAAATATTCTCACTGCACTTTCTCAAGGACTGAACCAGAAAACAGAGAGGCGCTGGCAAGGAGGGGAATAGGTTATGAAATAAAGCGACTGCGGCTCCCCGTTTAATCTGCTGTATTCCCGTCACCCAGCGGGCTCCAGTCCAGGCCCTTCACCCTCAGCAACACCCCATGGTGGGCTGGCACATGGACGCCCTGCTTGCTCCTCATTCACTCACAAGGTAAAAGTCATCTCAAATCCAATGTGAGCAAGGCAACGTGCCAGATGATGCGATGAGTGGTAGGAAAAGGTACAGCATGGCTGAAATTGTTTAAGCTGCAATAGCCAGAAAGCCCAAGAATTTAAAGGAGTTATGGGGCGCCTGGGTGGCTCAGTGGGTTAACGCCTCTGCCTTCGGCTCAGGTCATGATCTCAGGGTCCTGGGATCGAGCCCCGCATCGGGCTCTCTGCTCAGCAGGGAGCCTGCTTTCCCCTGCCTCTGCCTGCCTCTCTGCCTACTTGTGATCTCTCTCCTCTCTGTTGAATAAATAAGTAAAATCTTAAAAAAAAAAAAAAAAGAATTTAAAGGAGTTATAAAGATTTCTGCACAAGCCCTCCATTTTGCAGATGGAGAATTTAAGACCTGGGGTTGGAATAGGTATAGGATTGTGAGCAGAAAGGAAGCTCAGACTAGCCTGTTTTCCCACAAGTCAAATCGGAAACTATTAGCACTTTCTTGCCACAGTACCAAATCACAGTGGCTTAGCCAGAAAAATGTATAAATCCAACTAGGTGACTGCTCCTCTCACTCTATTTTGCTACAGGCTATGCAGACAATAAAAATAGATTAGGTGGAGGGAAAATTCTCCAAGTAGCCCAGGATACTGCATACCCATCCCTGATTCAAGAGTTTAGAATGATACCTGCTCCTTCAACTCAACATTCAACTCAGCTGTGAGACACGGGAATTTTGTCTAGAGTTGTTGTGTAACCAGTGTTGTCTTGGTGTTGTTGGAGATTGCACACTTCTTACAAAGCTCTGTTAGGGTAAGTTCTCTTATCTGGAAGACGAGACTCTGTCCCTGTGAACTGTCCCTGTCTTTGCTGGCATCTCCTGGGGTGTGGTTCAAACTACCTAGTCTTGGGTATTGAATCTAATCTTGTCTGCAACTACCAGTATCTCTGACCACCCCCCACTCTGTGCACCCTGGTAAACAAATATCTACACACTGTGTTTTAGTCCTGGCCATGGATCCTTTTCGTCAGCTGGCTTTCTCTTCTCTTAACCACTATTTCCTTCTCAAGGTTGTGGGAAATTTGGGGCTTGCTCTCCATGCAGAGACCTTAAGAGTCTGAAAGGTGGCCGCATATCCACGGGTGTGGGGCTCCTCACCCAGTGGTGCTCCCCTGCCATCCAAGCATCATGTGGGACTCAGCACTTCTCCTTCAGAGTCATAGCTGCCCTGCAGAATAGAATCCCTTTGATCCAGGATCCCTCAAAATTATCCAAGGGCCCCCATGTGCCTCTGGTCTCCAGAGCTGGGACTGGGTCTGGAGGCAGAGGTGGAAGGGTATTTCTTGGAGATTCAGTCCACGTCAGTTCAACTCACAGCTCCCCCAATTGCTCCTTCCTGCCCTTTGGTATTTTATGGTTCTGACACACCATCCAAAATACATCCAAAAGCTGATAGTCCCTCTCCGCTCCACCACTACCGTGATGGTCTGCGCCATCATCATCCCTCATTTGTATTACTGCAATTGCTTCCTCTCGGGTCTCTCTGTTTCCTCCCCTGGTTCTCTAGAGTCTATATTCAGAACGGCAGCCACAGTGATTCCTTTAAAAATGCAACTTACATAACATCATTGCTCTGCTCTACAAAACCCTCCATGGGCTGCCCGGTCACTGAGAATCAGATCCAAAGTTCTGACGTTGACCTGGGAAATCCTATACGATTTGCCCTTCTCTCCTCCTCTCTGACACTCTGCTCCAGCTACCTCCTGATTCAGGCTTCTGCTCGGTTTCCTTTGCTCAGACCCCAGATATCTGCCTGGCTTCTCCCTCGCTGCCCTCAGGTCTGATCAAGAATCACACAACAGAGAGAACTTCTTTCCCTTACAACCAGGTGTAAAATAGGCAACCACACCCCCTCTGTGACACTCCTTGTCCCTTTCTCTCTGCTCATTTTCTCCCCATGGCACTTATTACCACCAGACTTGTGATTTATTTATTCATGATCTAATTATTGTCCAGTTGCCCCCATCAGGATGTAAACTCCATGGGACCACTTTGTTTTGTTCACTACTGTAGATCCACAGCCCCGGTGTATTTTAGATGCTCAATAAATAACTGTAGGATGAATGAATGAATAAATGAATGGGTGAATTCTAAATGAGGATTCCACCAAAGTTTGGCTCTTTCGATGCAAAGTCAATGTTTAGGCACTGGAAACAAAAATCTCTTAAATAGGCTGCCCTGGGTTTCAAGACAGTTTCCTCTTACTGTGTACTTTAAAAACTCTATTTTGAAATGCTGAGTATTGATTTCTTTGTTCTAGGTTGTATCTGCCCTCCCTCTGAGGCTTGGAAGATCCTGACTCAATGGGTAGAAGGCTCTAGAAAAACAAGAGAAAAAGCAAGAAGAAAAATCCTCTCTTTGTAAAAATCCTCATATCGCATCTCTCAACCTAAGAATGTTGTAATAAGGATTTAAATGGTTTGGGTCTTACTTTGCCTAGAAATTTTTTTCATCCTCAATCTTGCCTTGAATTCTTTAAATATTGATAGGGTAAGCAGCTTGTCTCTTAGGTTGAAGTCAGGAACGAAAGCAAACTGCAAGAAAGCAAAGTCGTTGCAATTTTCTGAAGAACACAGGGAGCTGAGGCCTGAAATATCTGGTAAGGACATTTGAACAAGAGACTGTCCTATTAGCTCTGCCTTCAAAAGTTGGATAACAGGCTTTAATAATGAAACACTGAGTGCTTAACTGGACACAATGGAGAAAATGAATAGAATGAGTGGCATCAAACAATGAACAGAATATTTTTGGAGTTTGCAAATTCAATAATGGCTTATACCTGGATTGCAAGTTCGCAATCCACAGTTATCTGTCCTCAGGGATGTTTTATTTAGTCCATACTCGTTAATGGAAAAATTTCACATGTAAGTTCTGATTCTCAGTACTCTTTAAGAAACGGAACATCTGTCATCCTTACTTGTTAAGAAACATTATCCAAATATTGTAAATAACTCAGAAAGATTCCTACATACTTTTTCAATCTTAAAGAGCATTACCTAATAAGTCTTCCTAAGATTTATGCAATTTGTCTCAACCCTGGACAATCTAGGTCCTATATTGTAGGAATACCATGTTGCTTAATTTATGGTTTACTATTGATTAGGGCCAAGAGTCTTTAAAGTTAGATGTTAACTTGTGGAAGATTGAATGGCTGCAAATCATTTTTGTCCAGTAGAAAAAAACAACCTCATCAGTAACAGTTTTATTGCTCTGCAGGGCATTAACCTATTTTGTAACTAACTTAATCTTATTTTACCATTCTTTCTTGTATTGACTATATAAATATGCCAGCCTCTCATTTTCTGCAGGTTTATCCAGCCTCTCATTGAACCAGCTTTATCATCTTGCTAGTCTCTTATTAGTGAATTTATTAATGAATTAAATTCATGTTTGACATGTGTTCACTATATAAGACAATTATGTTTTTATATTTTAGAAAATTGTATTTGGACCTGCTTCACATTCTTAAATGGTAGCCGATGGCAGAAATCATCAGTGATTACTACCATTATGAAAGGTACCTCTCCAATTGTCCCCTTCTATCACTCCTTATAATTTTATTCCCAGCCCCCTCCTTCATTCATGTGTCCTTCCTGGCCTCTGTTAGCCTAATTGTTCCTAACTTCTGACTTGTACCTTAAGGTTTTAGTGGAATGGGACACCTGGGTGGCTCAGTTGGTTAAGCAGCTGCCTTCAGCTCAGACCATGGTCCCAGGATCCTGGGATCGAGTCCCACATCGGGCTTCTTGCTCAGCGAGGAGTCTGCTTCACCCTCTGCCTCTGCCTGCCTCTCTGCCTGCTTGTGTTCTCTCTCTCTCTGAAAAATAAATAAATAAAATCTTAAAAAAAAAAAAAAGCTTTCAGTGGAACAGCAATTTTACACTTGAACATCCATCAGAATCTCCTGGATGGTTTATTGAAACAAAGTACTGAGCTCCGCCCCCCTGAGTCTCTGACTCAATAGTCCTGGGATGGTGGAGCTCAAGAATTTGCCTAACATGAGGAGCCTGGGTGGCTCAGTCGTTAAGCATCTGCCTTCGGCTCAGGTCATGATCCCAGGGTCCTGGGATCCAGCCCCGCATTGGGCTCCCTGCTCGGCAGGAAGCTCCCGCTACCATTCCCTCTGCTTGTGTTCCCTCTCTGGCTGTGTTTCTCTCTGTCAAATAAATAAAATTAAAAAAAAAAAAAAAAAAAGAATTTGCCTAACAGGTTCTCAGGTGATGCTGAAGCTATTGTATAGGGACCACACTTGGAAAATCATTGCTATAGTCAGTAGGGGGATTGAGCTTGGTCTCTATGGGTGAGAACTTATGAAAACACCGTAAGAATTTGGTAAAGGGAATGCAAGACACAGTAAAGTAAATTTCATTTTTAAAAACTTTTAAAATGTGAGTTGTACAATATCAGGAAATTGACAGCTTTTCACATGATGCTTACTCTCTTGAGAATCAACTGTTGATGGTGCTAAAGAAACAAAGAGAGCAATTGTTATAAATTATTAAAGTCAAGTCCCAGTGCGATGATCCCATTTTTTGTTTGCCTTTGTTATAAGTTCTTTGAATACAAGAAAGTCCTAGTAGCCTCCCTGGTGTGGTATTTAACATCTCCTCCTAGTAAGGGTCTGGCAAACACCTAGTGACTTAGGACTGATGTTTCTCTGTTTTCTTGTGCTTTCCAAAGCCTTTCGTGTCATTACCTTATTCAGTACTCACAACAGTCCTGTGGGGTAAATAGGGCATGTGGAAGACTCTACATGACAGATGGATGAGTTGAGTCTCAGAGGGGTCATGTGGCTTGCTCCAGGACACACAGCAAACATGTGGCAACACAGGGCTAGCTCTGGATCTTTAATCTTGCTCACCAGGATTATTTACTGATCACGACGATGACCAGATTGATAATATCATGAGGGCTATAACCCAGAAGATTCTTAAATACAATTGGACTTGCAATGTATTTGCTCACAAATAGTAGAAAGCACCTATTCTACCAATATGTGGGTGTGTACGTAATATATATATATATTCTCTAAAGGAGTTTGGCAGTGGCCACTTAGAATGAGATAAAAGAAATAAGAAATAAAGATAAAGAAATAAGATGAAAATAGATTCCATGCCAGCAATCAGTTTCAGATAGGAAAGGAATGTGCTCAACTTTCTGGGATTTAAAATTTTGCAAAGAGAGAAGATAGTGTGTGGTAAGGGGATGGATACTGCACTCAGACAAAACTCCATTCTGTCTCTGACCACCTATAAAACCCGGAAAAATCATCTCACTTTTATGAATTTTAGTTTTCTTCCCTATAAAACAAATCATATGTATGTATTAAAACCTACATTTCTTGTAAAGATTAAGCAAAAATCCAAGTAAAATAGGAATGGCCATATAAAGTACCTAGTGCAGGGCCTTCAACACTAAGAATGTCCAAGGAGGGCTAGTTCCTATCTCCCCTCTAATTCCTCGGAAGGGAAGGAGGGTTCACTGGGACTCATAGGAGTAAAACACTCAGGAAGATGTTGGGTGAATATCTATTGCTCATTTCCACTGAATTCTCACCACTTTGTTGAATTTTTCAGGCATCAAACCACAGCACAACCCAGAAAAAACAAATACAGGGATGTTATTGCAGTGCTGATACAATTCCCCATAGACTGCTCCCCTAACAAATCATCAGCACCTATTAGCACCATGGCAGGTGACTTAAATGGTTGTCGGGTGCAACATATTGTATTTTCATTTGATTGTGTTGTGGTGTGGAAATCAATGAGAAAGAACAAGGCAACAGCTTGAGTCACAAAGGAGAAAAAGGGAGAATGTCGGATGAATTGCATTCATCCTGGATGCAGACGTGTTATACAATTGTAAGTGGCAGGAAAGGAAATACACATAATTACAGTCTGCATACAACCAGGAACAAATGGAAAGCGCGGCTGCGGTAAGGGAGAAAGAGAAGTGAAATCTGAGAAACTGGCCATTCTGCATTCCAGACACAAGGAGATTTCCTCTGCAAACAGCGCCCTGGCTAGACTTGCCAGTTATGCGTATGACAAAGCAGAAAACAAATGCACTGATTATAGTGCTGAACTCATCCTCCGACTCCAATAAAACCACAAGGGGAGTTATCACTTGGACAGCAGCCTGGCATTTTCAGGCAAACAATTCTGGTCTAGGTGGCACGCCTGGCGTAGCTACATGCATTTCCTGGGCGTATATGCTCATAAACTGTAAAGTGGGTAGTCAAGGTTGCATCTGATTAGAACAGAGATATTAGAAAACACAACACTCTGTTCCATATTGTAAGAACAGAGCAACCTCCAGTTGCGCTGAAATTGACCACCCACAACTTCCCTGGGGGAAATACAGTGGCACTTCTGTGACTTAGAGTAAAATATCAGCCTTCCCTAGCAACTCTCATTACCGCATTCTTGCAGATGTGCTACCCTCTAAATTATGTTACAGAAATCTAAGCGACTATACTCACAGAAGCCTAACGTTACACTGTCCCCCAGATACCCACACCACCACTTAATAACGGCAAGGGAAAAACAAGCTGCATTTGTTCTGCATATCGGAAGGGAATATTTTATATTGTTTGGGACCTAAAAGCTAGCTTGGTCACATTCAGCTACACTTAGTCCTTCTACCTGACTGATGTTTCATTCCTTGTGTAATTTATAATAATTTCAAATGTTTATTAAAAGCTTAAGTGCTAGGGATTGAGAGAAGCATTTTATGCGGATGACTATTCCCCCCACTAAAGTACAAGCCGCTCTGATAGCTGAAACGCTGGTTGATTCATTAGCTGGGGACATAAGAGGTTTTGGTTTTGATATCCTTACAGAGCAGTGTTTCTCAAACATACCTATCTCACCCGTACAAATCTCCTGGGATTTTGTTAAAACTGCAGGTGCTGTGTCAACAAGTGAGGCATAGATCCTGAGATTCTGCGTTGCTAAGAATGTCCAGGGGGTGCCCTACAGCACATGGCCCAGCAAACAGCAGATGCTTTATCAATGTTCAGTGGACCAGAGTGAAGACTAAGGCACTTGGACTAGCCAACCACGTTCCCAATTCAAGGAATGGAATGGGCCAGCCAGGTTTCCTCCAGCTCTCGATTATAATGTACTGTTTAAGAACATCAACTATGGAATCCTATGGACCTGAGTTTGGACCTAAACTTTTCTATGTACTAACTCTTGTCACCTTGGATAAGTTAACTTCTCTACACTATAGAGAAGTAGTTTCTTGCCTGTAAATTTTTCTTGCCTATAGATTGGCTAGATTGCCCATAATACTACCTATGTTATCTGTTAAACTGTACCTACCTCAGAAGGTATTCATGAGGATTAAATTAAATTATGCACTTTACGGCACGGTGCCTGCCATCTGAGAGATAATAAAACTGGCAGCCAATATTAGTACTATTGCCATTTGTATAAATATCTCCAATATCGGTTTTTTTCCTCATATTTTTTTAAGTATTCTGTACACCCAGCATGGGGTGCAAACTCACAGTCTCCGAGATGGAGAGTCACACACCCTTCCCACTGAGCCAGCCAGGTGCCCCCCTCTACTTATCAATTTCTAGCCTTAGCAGAAGATGAGAATAACTTAGATGGGGGAAAGATTAACTCATTTATTAAGCTAGTACCTATTTATTGAGGGCTATTCTGAGCCAGGTATAGTCTAATACTGAGGATATCCCTTATTTTAAAAGTCATAAAGGGCGTCTGGGTGGCTCAATCGGTTAAGCATCTACCTTTGGCCCATGTCATGGTCCTGGGGTCCCGAGATGGAGCCCCGCATCCAGCTCGCTGCTCAGCAGGGAGTCTGCTTCTCCCTCTGCCTCTCAGCCCACTTGTACTCTCTCTCTCTCTCACTTTGTCTCTCAAGAAAAAAAAAATTCAGAAAACGACCCTGCCTCCATATAACTCACATTCTACTGAGAGGGGAAAACAATAAATAACTAAACATATAGTGATTAATTTTTGTTTCCTAATGAAGCCTCCATCCATCTATAGGGAATTCTGGATAAAGCAAAACTATGGAGACAGTAAATGATCAGTGGTTGCCGGGGACTAAGGGGGAAGAGGAATGAACAACCAGAGCAAAGAGGATTTTTAGGGCAGGGAAACTATTCTGTATGATACTATAATGGTAGTTATATGTCCTTATATATTTTGTCAAAACCCACAAGATGTGCAACACCAAAACTGAACCCTAATGTCAATTATGGAGTTCGGCCATTATGATGTGTCAATGCAGGTTTGTCAATTGCCAAAAAAAAAATGTGCCTCCATGGTATGGGATGTTGACAGCCGGGAAGTAAGTTATGCATGGGGGAGGGCAGAGGGTGTATGGGAACGTCTACGTACTTTCCGCTCAGTTTTCCTGCAGACGTAGAACTGCTCTAAAAAATGAAGCCTATTTTTAAAAAAAATATATAAAGCAGATGGAAGGGGAGAGAGCAGCTGGCAGGGGATAGGTGGGGTGAGGGGTGTTTGAGACAGCGTGGTCAGGGAAGTTCCCTCTGAGGAGGGGGTGTTTGCGCAAGGCTTGAACGATGAGGAGGAACCAGCCGGACAGAGCCAGCCCTCACTTCGTCCCTGACATTTTCAGCTCATGTTGTGTCCGTGGACATGCTGATGGTGACACATGTTCTCGGAGCTGTCAGGTGCAGTTGAGTAGGCTGATGAGTAGGCTGCCATAGTGTGTGCAGCTCGGTTTCTAAAGGACATTTCAATAGGTGCCTTCTGAGGAGAAGGTCTACGCTCCACAACGTGTCTGACCAGGGAAAACACAGCTGCTTGTAAATGCCTGGCTTTTGTACCTAAATCACTGCACACTAGTAATGACCGCCATTCCCTTGGTGCTATCTAGTCTCTGTGCTGGGTGTCTGACTCTCATGGCCGCACTGACCATCAGAGGGAACCTATAACACAATAAGGTTATTCTCCTCTGCACAGGAAGAAAAGAGGCTTAAAAAGTCTCCAAGGATATAACAGTTCTTGAAAACTGGAGCAAAGATCTGAACCCAGGTCTCTGCTACTCCCGGGTCCAAGCCGTCCAACAAGCTTCCAGCAAACTTCAGTCTTCCCTCTGACTGCAGAGTATGCGCCTTCCTCTCCCAAACTGTGAGATCTGTCTCCAAGCAATCACAGGAGCAGGCTGAGTCAACCATGAGAAAACAAATGTTTATTACTGGAATGCAATGGGATTGCAAAGACACACTTCAAGGACAATGCACACGTACATGCACACACATGCATATTTGACTACACATTTACCTTTCCTCTTCTGATGGCTTTTCCACATCATCTGAAAGATTTTCATGGTGGAACACAAAAGGGGTCATTAGCTAGCCATTGACTACCAGACGTAAGAAGCCTTAGATCTGGCTAAGTTTGCGTAAAAACTCAAACCAAGCTGCCTCATCTCAGCAGTTCAGGTGAAATCCAGCTGGGTCTAGAGAGAGCCAATTAGGTTCCTTTGGGACCGTGTCAGGGGAGCAGTGCCACTGAGAGTAGAGTGCCAAGAGAGGGTGCCTCAAGACTCAGAAAGGAAATGGAGGCTCGGAACAAGAAGGGGAGGGAGGAGGAAGGAACAGGTGGTATTTGGAGTTAGTGCAAGAGGACGGTTTTAGAGATGTCAGGCTTGAGTGTTTCATCTTGCTGCTTGCTCCCTAGAGCTTAAGTTTCTTTATAAAACGCGGACACCAGCACCAGGGTGAGGGGAGGCTAAATGCACTTGCTATTACGCACGCCTGATACATGGCGTGCTCCCCACGTATACAGGTTTCTTTGTTGGAGGAAGAGATGTTTCTTCATTTTCAATCCACTTGTTTTAAAGATATGTTGATTACTACTCCTCTTTCTCCAGGCCACGCTTCATCAGTTTTATTTAAGCTCTTCATCTATTTCAATAGAATTTTGACAATTAAAAAAAAAAAAAAGACCTAAACTTTTCGTTGCTTGTCAGCCCTCTCCACTTCAACACTAGCAGGTAAGAAGAGTTAACATTCCCTGAGCACTTACTCCCATCCAGTCGCCTTCTTCAAGAGACCAAATTCAGCTTCACAATGATCTTGCTGGGGAGGTGTCATTATCATCCCCATTTCACAGAGGAGGAAACCAAGGCACAGAGGAAGAAGTAATTGGCCCAAGTCTCACATTCAATAGGTGGTAGAAGCGAAGCAGGATTCAGGACATGACGCCATAGCTCCAAAGCTTTGTGGAAGAATATTTACCAGAAGGAGAGGAATATGTACCAATTTTGACACTTTGTCCCCTCGTGAGAATAGAATGCAAACCCTGCTTTTTAGATTGGTACAGAACTTACGGTCCCACAAAAGAATCTTCTTACACTTGCGCTCAGATAAACAGTGTAGGGCCCAGACTACCCAGCAAACAGAAAAGGCTGTGAATTCCTTTTCTGACCTTCTGGAAAGATGCTTTTTCCATGTAGGAGCAGATAATTCCATTATTTCTACTTTACTGTGAACCTCAAAACTGCTGACAAATAAGTCAGCCCTCTGGGAAAATCCAGGCCCCGGTCTTAAGTCTCTTACCCTTATGCCAATTTGATACGTGGTACGGACATAACATGGCTCTTTAGATTGTCTAAATTTACCGGCTCTGAAAGATTTAATGCAGAAGGAGTCCATTATGGCATGGTCCGTCCAACATATTCTGGCACGTAACCAGCTTGGCGACGCAGCTTAAATAGGAAGATACTAAAAAAGGCATTTGGCAGAACTATAATGGGCATCCAGCTTAAGGGACAGAATCTCTAGTTAGTTGACTTGGGCAACTCTGTGTTCCTTCTGGATAGAGCTTGTATCACTCTCTTCTGCCCCTAGGCTCCTGCTAATTTTTGGGGTTTAAATAGGTCAAATAAACTAAAATTCTGTAAATTCTCTGTATTTGTTATATAGGCCTGGTGTGTTGACTGTGGAAAAGAATCATAACCTTGACCCAGATGTCGGCTTTAAGTGCTGAACAAATGATGTTCATCCAGGCTTTGAAGGTACTTGATCAGATCTTACACAACAAAGTTGTTTTGTTTTGTTTTTTTAATTTTTTAAAAAATTCCATTTAGTTAACATATACCATTTTTTTTTTTTTTTAGTTTCAGGATTAGAATTTAGAGATTCATCAGTTGCATGTAACACTCCATACTCATCACATCACGTGTCCTCCTTAATGTCCATCACTCAGTTACCCCATCAACCCGCCCCCTCCAACAACCTTCGGTCTGTTTCCTGTGATTAAGAGCCCCTTGTGGTTTGTCTCCCTTTCTGATTTTGTCTTATTTTATTTTTCCCTCCCTTCCTCTATGATCTTCTCTTTTGTTTCTTAAATCCCATATGTGAGTGAAATCATATGGTATTAGTCTTTCTCTGACTGACTTATTTCACTTAGCATAATGATCTCTAGCTTCAGACACATCGTTGCAAATGCCAAGATTTTATTATTTTTGATGGCTGAGTAATATTCCAACACACACACACACACACACACACACACACACACACACACACACCCAACATTTTCTTTATCCATTCATTTGTTGATGGACATCTGGGCTCTTTCCATATTTCGGCTATTGCAGAAACTGCTGCTATAAACACTGGGGTGCATGTGCCCCTTTGAATCATTGTTTGTATCCTAACAAAGAGTTTCTTAAAACTAATCATGAATTGGGATTGAAGCATGGGACAAGGCTGCATTTATAGGACTGCTTTTTTCCCACTCTCCTTATTTCCTTATCCTTGTCCCCCTACCTTTTGGCTTATAATTATTGGCTCCTACAGCACTGGGAAGCACCTAAATCAGCAGGGAATCATGAACATGGTAAAAGGATCTCACTCTGTATGGTGGCTGTCTAACTTAGTATGAGGAACACTAGCTGGAGACACTATGTCTGCTCCATGATGCGCGCAAGCATCATGAGGTCAATGATATTTCCTGAAATTCTACAAGTCAGCTCGGTTTCCTCTTTCATTATGCTAGCCCCAGCTAATCAGGTGGGGGCAAGGTGCTGGGAGGCCAAGGACCTATAAAATTGTTATTGCGACTTACGATGCATGATTCTCAATTGTTCTGAATGCCAAGTGAAGTCTCCTAAATTGGATGCGAAGCCCTAAGAGGGTCACAACCATGCATTACCCTGCTTCTGTATTCTTCTTAAAGTGTCAGACACAAACCTAAGCATAAAATTCAAGTTCATCCTACTTGGACAATTGAATTGGCTTAAACTGTCTGCTAAAGTGTGGTTTGATTCATACTCAAGTATAAGCAGAACTGTTACCCAGTCAGACACACAGCTCTCTCCCTGCTGTTTTCAGCTAGAATCTGTTCCGATTGGCTGGTGTCTCTGCTGGCAAATTGTACAATATTTTCAATATCACATTTTTTCATGATCATGACTATTCACTTCCAACTTATTGTTACAATTTGTGCCACTATCACATGTAAGTCTGTAGTCCTTGCACATTTAGATAATTTTCAGAGTTACTATGGATCACAAGAATCACAGAATCTCAGTACTGGAAGGAATGTTGAAACACATCTATTCCCACTCTCTGGATACAGAAATCCTCTCTTCAGACTTTCCACAAGAAAAGCATCCAAGACATGGAAGCTGAATACTTGTTAAAAGCAAATCACATTGTTCTGCTTTTGTTTTGCATTGTTTGCAATTGTAAAAAGGGGCTCATTAGACATTTACAAGGGGTCCCAAGAAAATGTGAAGATTAGAGTTATTACAACATGTGTCCTAGGAGGAAATTTGTGTTCTCTCCTGTCTTGTTACATTGGTCCATAGATCACAGAAGAGACCACCTAACCACTGTTTATCTCCTACTGTTAATAGTCTCGTCCAAACCACCATCACCTCATGTGGTTTATTGCAATTACTTCTCATCTGGTTTCTTTGCTTCCACCCATTACTCCCTTCAGTCTACGCAACATGGCAACCAGGATGATCCTATTAAAATGTCCGGTCAGGTAACTTCTTGGTTCAAAACCCTCAAAGATTTCCCAGCCACTTAAGAACTAAAGCCAATTGTTCACACTGGCCTCCCCATTTTTATTGTTTTATCTCCTACTCTTAATCTGGCTGTTTCTGGAATACACCAGTGTGTGCTCATGTCTCAGAGCCTCTGCTCTTGCTGTTCCACTGGCCCAGAAAACTTGTCCCCTAGATGTTCCTGTAGCTCCTTCCACTGTTTACTCAGATATCACCTTCTCAGCAGGCTTAGGTTAGCATGCCCATATAAAAATTACAATCTCACTTCATCCTCTATACCCTTCTCAGCCTCCTCCCTTCAGCCCTTACCGTCATCTTACATACAGATTGTTTCCCCAACTAGAACATGACTTCTGGGAAGACCAGGACCTTTGGCAATTTTGTTCACTAGCATATTTTCTAAGTCTAGAATAGTGTCCACCATATAGTAAACACTTAGTCATCAGCCATAGAAGGAAGGAAGGAAGGATGGAAGGAAGGAAGGAAGGAAGGAAGGAAGGAAGGAAGGAAGGAAGGAAGGAAGGAAAGGGAAGGGAAGGGAAGGGAAGGGAAGGGAAGGGAAGGGAAGGGAAGGGAAGGGAAGGGAAGGGAAGGGAAGGGAAGGGAAGGGAAAGGAAAGGAAAGGAAAGGAAAGGAAAGGAAAGGAAAGGAAAGGAAAGGAAAGGAAAGGAAAGAAGGAAGGGAGGGAGGGAGGGAGAAAGGGAGGGAGGGAGGAAGGAAGGGAGGAAGGAAGGAAGGAAAAAAGATAAGATAAAAGAATCGCTCCCAGGTAATGCTATAGCTCAAGTTTTAGGATTTTGTTTATTGCTTTGCTTATGGAAAATATTTAAAATTCTTCAGGCCTCTAAGAGATTGGAGAAGGAAGCATTTATGAGTACTCAGCAGAATTATTTCAATCTTTTAAAATGTACATATCCAGGAGTAAGAAAAGGAAGCAACTATCAGGGATTATTTGCCTACCTCTGATTTCAGACCTCATTTAGATACTTTATGCAGTATTATACTTTAGGATTCAACAACATGCTTATCGAGAAGCTACTATCTTCAAGGTCCCTGAATTAGCCCTTAAAGGAATCTGAGTCACATGAAACATGTTCCCTAAAGGACATAATGGAAAACTGTACCATCAGGCGGTGGTTCTCAACACATCTGCACAGGAAAACCATCCAGACAACAAGACCAATGCCTGGGGCTGGTCAGAAAATCAGAAGAGCAAGGGAAACATTTTTAATCCTTCCCAGTGATTCTAATGTTCATCCCAATTTTATCACTGCTAGCATATCAAGGACACTGATACTCAGGTAGCAAGAGATAGAAGCATGAAGGGAGTTCCAGAGAGTAATCACTTCTCATCAAAGCAATGTTCCTCAAACTGTGTTCCAAAAACAGTAACCATTTGTGAAGGCTAATAGCTGGGTTTAGGGGAAAAACAGCCCCATGTCTGAATAAAGTTAGAGAATTATTTGTTCCTTATGACCCTTCTTGGAGAGTCAGTATCCCAAGAGTCTCTCTACACTCAAGTGGGTTGAGGAAGATAAAGGAGAGATTCCAGGAAGAGACTTTCTAGGTTTAGGCCCTATGAAACAGCCATGTAGGGTCTTGGGATTACAATCATGCCTGGTCTTCATGCCACCACATAGCTCTACACATGCCCAATAATTTAACCTACAGAGAGTTGTAACCCAAGCCATGTCTTTGTCATGAAAATAAACCAGCCAGAGAAGTAGACTGATAGCTACATATATTTTAAAAAATGTGCTTAACATGACTAGATGGAATATGCCTCAGTTGACCTTCATGACCCTTCTCCTTGGGTACCCCCACCTACTTGTTTTCTTTGTCTTAACCTCACATTCCTGGAACAAACATTTGCATTTGTTAACTTATCAAGTTCATACAAGGTTTCCTTGATCTGCCTTGTTACATCATTTAGAAGAGAAAGAAATCAAGTTTTGCTTTGTTCTGCTAAGTGAGGATCTGTAACCAACATTATCTGAGTTTCATAACTGTGTTTGGTTTGTCTGACTTCTTATTCAACTGATCCTATGCTTATTAATTAAAATTAAATAAAGGATGCCTGGGTGGTTTAGTTGGTTAAGCATCTGCCTTCAGCTCAAGTCATGATCTCAGTGTCCTGAGATCAAGCTCCATGTTGGGCTCTCTGATCAGCAGGGAGTCTGCTTCTCCCTCTCCCTCTCTCTCTCAAATAAATAAATAAATAAATAAATAAATAAATAAATAAAATCTTAAAAAAAATTAAATAAGCAAGAGATGAATAAAGCACATTGACTAAATAAATTATTATGGATCTATATAACAGAACACTTTGTAGAATTAGAAATAGCATGAAAAAAGTTGGAGTGGATACAAACCTATTCATAATATAACACAAAGATATAAAAGTTATATTTATGAAATAATATTGAGTGCTATTCATTTTCTTTTACTTATATATTTCTTAAATCATCTATGGTGAACATCTATTAACTGCAAAACAGAAAACAAGAAGACAGTTTAAAGCCAATAACGTGTTTTTAATGAAGACCAAATAAATAGAAATCAGTTTTCTTTACACCCCTCCTCCAGCAAACATGCTACTTGTTGCCCAGATTTTACTTTGAGATTTAAATTGGCATAACTATTCATAGTTGAATGTTCCCAGATTTTTTAAGAAAAAAAGACTAATGCTGATAAAATACTTTGGAACCACAAACTGTGAGATAGATAAAGAATACAGAAAACACAAGATGGTGACCCTTTTCTGCTCATTTTTCTTGCTGGAAAGCTACATTTCTCCTTGTTTACTCTTCTTTTGCTGATCTTTTTGGTTTGCTTTTTTCATTTGTTTGGTTTTTTCACTTCAAAGCAAAAAACTTTTTGCTGACCAGTAGAAAACTTGTTGAAGTCAATTATTCCTTGAAGACTTTCTATGCACAATTTCCTTGCTGAAAATTTTCTCAGGAAAGAGATTAGTGACTTTATTGTGTAATTTGTGCCTTATTGATTGCCCCCAAGCTCCTTCTCATTTTGTTTATGGGCATTTTTATATTAATGGCTTTTATGGTAGAGGAAATAATGTAGATAAGCTCCTCACAGGTCTACCCCAGATACCTTGCTGTTTTATGTTTCTAGAACAGTGTGATGAAAAGTGTTTGCTAACAAACATGACACTAAAAACTGTGAGCCCAACAACAGGGACCCACTTCATTTCTCCTGATCTGACTGGATGATCCTGTTTGAGTTCCAAATACACATAACAGATAAACAGTCCAAGAAATGACCCTTCTGTGAAAGAAATACACCAACCTTCCACACCACTTTCCAGTGGTTTACAAATATTTACCAAGATGTTTCTTTGCATGGCCAAAGAAAAATCAGATAAGGAGCAATTTCCTCAATCACCCTTCCAATTAAAGGAAGTGGAGGATGAATGCTCTCCAGTGCACTGGAGAAGCAGACCTAAAAGAGACATTCCCACTGATGCTCATACTATTGGGAACATCCAAAATAGAATCTTTGATGAATAAAATTCCAATAATGTGTGGAAATAAACATGCTAACTTTTTTCTCAGTAATTATGCGTAAGATCCCAAAACATCACTTATAAATTTCCAATTATAATAAGGCTATTAAATAAAGGAATGTAAATTAATTCATTTATCATTTACGAGAATGAGCAACCTTGGAATGATGGATGGGTTACTTGTCTGATCACAGTTACAGTGCTATGTAATTCCTATTCCACTTTTCTCCACTTTCCTACTGCACCCCACTGAAAACAGTACTATGCAACTCTTCCATGCTGGCTGGCCTGCTCCTAGGAGTATGGGCTGAGAGTCTTCAGTGTGGTGCTCTATGTATCCTTACTACAAACCCTTTTATTTCTAAATCATCATTCCCTCGTGCTTTTATTTCTTAAACTGCATTAAAATTTTTCCCCATAAGGGTTAATGTTCACTGTGGTTAAAGCTAAAATTATGTCCTGTAAATCCTCCTTTATTTTTTTTTAAGATTTTACTTATTTATTTGACACAGAGAGAGATCACAAGTAGGCAGAGAGGCAGGCAGAGAGAGAGGAAGAAGCAGGCTCCCCGCTGAGCAGAGAGCCCGATGCGGGGCTCGATCCCAGGACCCTGAGATCATGACCTGAGCCGAAGGCCGAGGCTTAACCCACTGAGCCACCCAGGTGCCCCAAATCCTCCTTTTTGAATGGATCTACTGCAAAGATCCTTTGTTCACCTGGCCTTATCTTTCTAAATGTAAACTACACAGAAGATGATAGAATGAGGGTCTTACTGTTCAGAACACTTTTACCTGGTGACAAGAAAAAAGAAGCCTATAGCCCCCAAGCATGTTTTAACCTGTAAAATACTTCGGTGGTGGCTGGAAAAAGGATGTGAGCCAGTGAAAGAAAGAGAGACACTGCTTAGTTTAAGTTAAATTGTCTTTTCTGTTCTATTGCTCATTACCTCAAATACATTGACAAGCCAAATACACTTTCCTCCTGCTGCTACAGGTATTAGTTTAATTTTTTAAGCTAAAATTTACCTTTTCTCCGTACTACTAGATTAAATTTTAAAAGAAAACACATTTAAAAGTGTTATAGAATGTTCTCTATGCTGCAGTAAGGCAAAGAAAAACAGAAAGACTTTTGCCAGTGGGCTTTCAGGTAACTTACCTTTGACAAGTGAGAAATAAAGGTCTTCCATGAGTTTCTGAATGAGACTCCAGACTGAGGAGCACATCCTGCCTTTGAGAGACCTCAACTTCAGATCAGTCTGGATTTTTTTGGGGGGGGTGGTATTTGTTTACAGATAATATTGTTTCTTCCATTATATTGTTCTCCCCTTAAATTTTTTTTATGAAAATATAATTATCTTGAAGAAATCTTGAAAGAGATTTCACCCAAGGAGTCACAAAAAGGAGACTGTCTGTACTGTTCAAGTATCCACTGTGACCCCTCCATATTCAAGGGCTCTACTGGGGGCTGAGATAGAGATTCATTAAGATAGCTGCTATCTCTGCATTCATGGGACTTACAGTCTAGATTTTCTGTGTCTTTACTTTTAGGATATGAGAATATTATAAAACTTTAAGAAATTTAAAAGAGGTTACTCAGTCTATAAATGCTTACAGTATTGTGCAAAAATAAACTGCTAATTACACACTTAAGTGTGTGTGTGTGTGTGCGTGTGTGCGTGCTTTCTATTAGGAAACGAAAAGGTTAGAAATTCTCCTTTTCCTATAAAACAGAAGTATGATTTCCTATTATAAAAATCACATTTTTAGAGTGTCCCAGATTAGTTAATGGGTAGGGTGTTGACTCATCTACTAACAAATTATTTTCTTTTCCTTTCCTTGAAAATACATAACTCTATTCTCTATCTTCCCCCATCACACACACACACACACTCTCTCCTCTCTCTCTCCAGTTAGCATGTATTAAATGCCATTTTAATTAACTAACAAACTAAACACCATATAAATTTAAAAGATATGAATGATATGTCCGTAATTTTTTTTATTTGTTTGCGAGAAAGAGAGAGAGCATGAGTAGTGGTGAGAGGTGGGAAGAACAGAGGGAGAGGGACAAGAAGCAGACTCCATGTGGGGCTCCATACCACAACCCTGAGAACACAACATGAGCTGAAATTAAGAGTTGGTTGCTTAACCAACTGAGTCGCTCAAATTCTCCCATAATTTTTAATTAAGCAATCCCAATTCACAGAATCCATCATGAGGAAATAATCACAGAAATGTTCAAAATTTACCTACAAAGATGTCCATCCCACTGGGAAAAAAAATCTAAATGTGCAACAATAAGGGAATGGTAAAATAAGTGATGATGTCCTCGAATATTATGCAATAATTAAAATGAAATAATATTTAATAATATGATGATATATGATGGGTGATAAAAGCAGAATACAAAATTATATATAATCAATAATCACAATATGTATATGTTCATATATTTCATTGGTTAAAGAAGAGGATTAGAAAATAGTACATCAATATATTGTTTATGAATAGTGGAGTTATGAATGATTTTATAATCTTTGTGATTATAGTAAATTTTAATTTTAAAAGTTATTACATAAGTAGTTAATTTTATATGTAGAAAAGCTCCATATTTTAAAACATAACACATATAACCTTAAATTTACTCTACTGAATATTACTACTATATTCTATAGTCATTCATATATAATCTCTTTCAACGGAGCAAATTTTACCAAAAGGATAAAAACTTAGGTTATATTTGATTATTGAATCATCAACAAAGAAAAGAAAGTATGTCACATTTTCTTAGCCTCAGAGAAGTTTCAAAATCACTGATGATTTATTTGGTTTCTTTGTTTGTTTTTCTTATTCTAAAGTATTATGATCCACAACTGAGAAGCAAAAGAATATCCTTAATGATTCTTGCCTATGATTCCAAGATGGTTTGTGTCTACTTAGATGTGCATCTTATCAACCACAAAAGCCTCAGCCGTCACAACGATTCTCACAGCATTTTATTATGATCCTTTGGTTTATTTTTTCTAATATCCAAAAATTTGAAGAGCTCTGGATATACAGAGCCTTTGAGGAATAGACTCCCATAATTGTATTGCTTGAAGAGTTCCCAGAATGAGCTCTGAGACACTAAAATCTAGAATATAAATAAACTGGGAAAAAAGTAAGCTGGACAATGATATTTTAAGAAGAGACTATCAGCAGCTCATCTGCTTGATACATGGGAAGCAGTAAAAACAACAGACTTATTTTCCAGCTTGGCTGCTCACAGAAGTCTTCTGCCACATTATATACAGCGTCATTTGTTAGGAGAATGCCCTGTCATTACTTTCTGCCTTCCACTATCTCTTGCTTATGGTCATCAATTTATTTTGTGATCGGTCTGTATCATCTCTTCTTAGAGTGTTAAGTGACATTCTGAGGAAATAACTGAAAGTCAAACATGGGGAAAAGATGAAAAAAATGGGAATGTTCAGGCTACCAATGAGAAGGTTTAGGGGATGGGGGCATAAAAATGATCATCGAATGCCTAAAAGGCAGTCATATGGAAAAAGCGTTTTAAGCATAGTTTTCATGGGCTAGAGAGGAGAGAAGATATTGGAAGATGTATGTTTAATGTAAGTGAATATGGGTTGGCCCAGTTAAATCCCAGGGGAATTCAGACTTCTCTGTGTGTGTGTGTGTGTGTGTGTGTGTGTGTGTGTGTGATGTATTATTGGGAATTGGTGAGTCCATCAAGATCTATTGGTATGAACTGATTTCTATTTTTTATTTTATTTTATTTTATTTATCTATTTTATTTCTAGGCTTTTTTATTTTTTATTTTATATTTTATTTTTATTTATTATTTTTATTTTTTATTTCAGGATGAAGGAAAAGGGGTAAGGGATATATTAAGCGTCTAGAGAGAAGTTTGCAAAAAATCATTGAAAAGAACATGATAGTGCTTGCCCCAAAGAGCAGATTACTTTTCTGGACTGCCGCCAGAAAAAGGAACTGAGGGAAAAGAAGAACAGCAGTTTTTATGAAAAGCTCCATTGGAAAGAAGGGGCTCAGGATATGGCTGCTCAGGCCTCTGCTCAATGACAAAGTAAATCATAAAATTGAGGAGGTCATCTCCCACTAGCTGTACAGAACTTACCTCAACTTGGCCGTTCTGATTTGATAATCATCCAGCAGAACCTCTTTTAGTTCTGACATTAATGTTATCAGAATGGGCAAGGCCACAGGAAATCATGGAACACTGTCTAGACAGAACAATGCTTCTCAAACTTAAATGTATGTACAACTCACCTGAGGGTTTTGTGAAAGCACTATTCTAATTCAGTGAGTCTAAAGTGAGACCCAAGATTCCACATTTCAAATAAGCTCTCAGATGATGCTAATGAGGCTGGTCCAGCAACCTCTAGGTAGGACTTTGGCAGTGATTTTATGATGAGAAGAAACTAACAAGGAGAAGCAGAGTGGGAGAGAAGAGCTCACAGATGCTGAAAACAAGGATCCAAAACTGACATAGTGTTTTATGAATACTCTGGATCTACCCTCCACCTACAATCCAGAAATACTGGATGTAGGGTAGTTAGTCTAAGCATTTTAGGTACATATACATGGGAAAGGACAATAAATCTGGGTTGTTGGTGTGAATATGACTCCATGTGTATACACAGGAGAGCAAAGAAGAATCAAGGTTGACTAACAAAGGAATGTGCTAACTTGGATGATAACAAGTTGCTTTAGGTGGAGGGGTTCAAATTGAACCTAAGAAATTCTTATCATAAGACTTGTAGAAGACTCACTGAGATGACTGCCAAGGTTCCTTCTTATTCTACTATTTTCTGATTCTACAACAGAATCATTAAGGCTATAAAGACTACTCGGACTTTTTTTCGTTTTGTTTTGAAGAGTGCTTATGTTGACTAATTCAAAGGCAAATGGTAAAGTAAGCTAAGTTTAGCAGAGGGTGCTGCCAGTAGAACTCAATTCTGAAGCCATAGGCATCTCTAAACTCAATATGCATCCCATGACCTGAGAGCAGACTCTATCCAGTTTCAGCAGATAAATGCCATTAGGTGTAAGGGAAGACAACGAACAGGTGGACTTCACATATTAACTACCATTGCTAAGGAAGAAAGGGAGAGAGGGAAGGAAAAAGAGAGAGAGACAGGGAGAGAGAGAAAGAGAGAGAGAAGGGGAAAATAAATTTATTAAAGAATATGATCTACCATAAGATGAAAGAGCAAGGTAAAGTAAAAGAAAGGCAACATGTTAATAATGAATCCGAACATTCTCCTCCCCAGAAGTGGAGCCAAAAATATCCTCTCTAACCCTCTGGCACAGAAATTGAAGGCTTTAAAATCTTAGTTCCCAACTCATTCAAAGCTGCTAAGGCTTTTAGATCAGATTCACAGAGGGAAAAGACAAAGTACTAACCCTGTTCATTTACGAATGCGACTTCTGTCTTCATAGATAAAAGCCTGACTGTCTCCCAAACACTGAAAACAAAGAGTTAAGATTATCTGCTGATTATCTGAGAACAGTTTAAAAATTGACTTCCGAGGAACAAAAGTCCCCGCATCCCCACTAGGTGGGAAGCACTTAGTAGAGGCTGGGGATGGACAGGTAAGACCTGGTTTATAATCTGATAGAAGTTAGAGATAGCCAATTAAAAAAAAAAAAGCATCTAACACACTATCTACTGAAAAGAGAGCTGTAAATATCTGGAATCACAGATGAAGGAGGAATTTAATCCTCTTCCCTCCCCCTGCGGTGGGGCCTGGAGGAGACTTAACAGAATGAAAGACATGTGAGCTGAGCCTCAGAAAAGGAACGAACCTTTCCGGGCAGAGGAAAGAGTAAAAAGCAGAGGAGAGGAAGGACACGGCAGGAACTGGGAAGGGTGGACTTCACCGGTGGTGTGTGCCAGGCCGGCATAGCCAGAGCTGGAGATGTCCATGTGCACCTTCGCTGGCATCCCTGCCAGTCACTCCTTCCCAGTTTCCTCTGAGCACTTCCTGCTGATGTCTTTGAAGACTTACAGTCAAAGCCATGGGTTTATCTACCTCCGAGGTTTTCCTGGCAAACCCGAGCACGGGATAATTTGAAGACAACTACCATCCCCTCATACTCTGGCAAGAGATTTTAGAATGCATGTATCAAGCTCAATTCTGACCCGGCTTGGGGCAAGTCCTTTAGCTTTTCTTGTTTAATTTTACGCTCCCGTGAGAAATTTGATGTAGGTTGCTCTACTCCAAACTTATTTTGAACGAGAAATAGGGAGTATCTCTCAGAGCTATGCTTTCTGGTGTCATAGCCTAAGTCACAAAACCATCTCCAGGAGGGTGATTTTTCAGCAGGAGCAGAGAAATGGTGTTCAGCCACCTGACAAAATCAGTCCCCAGTCTGTCTAGATAAGGGTTTCTCCATAACTCTTGGGGGACGTAGTTGAGATGGGCTGGGAGGAAAAAGTCTATTGAAAAATCCATTGATTGTTTCACACCTGGATATTTTATGGTCATTTATGATCAACGGGTGAGAAGAGCTTAATGGAGATCTTCTTCTGACCTCCTATAATCACACAGGAACTGTGGCATCTGCTTCCCATTACCACTCCATTTTTGCCCATCCCATTTCCATATCCCTAGTCAAGAAAGATGTGAAAATATATTCCGTCTTTGAATTTAAGAAAAAATTCATGATTCAATTCAACAAGATTATATCGACATTCATACACACACACACTCAAAGCCAAAAAACATTTCAAGGTTTCAATCGACTCAAAAAGAGTCCACATTCTTCCTTATAAGCACTCCTTGTGGTAATTGGAGAGTTTGCCAAAAAGACTTCCAGAACCCATATTTCATCTACCAGCAATAGAAGTAATACACAAGAAGTCGTCTGCCTCTTTCCCTGCTGAGAATCATTTGCTTGGTGTGTGCTCTGCATAAAAGCTATATGGTAGGAAAAATGGCGCCCTGCCTGAGCTAGCCAGCATGCTTCCAATCTGCCCAAACTCCATGCCTGACAAGCTGCTGATAGGAGAGGCCACTCTGTCACTCAGAACTTAATGAGGCTGTTCTCCCTGATGTATCATTCACTGGGAACTTCAGTCTAGAAGCGCACTGTTATATTATATGTATGAGATCCATTTGGCCTCAGAATTTTTCCCAGATGTATTCTTAGGCTCAAAATGTCTAGATTGCCACATACTCAGCTCTGGACTCTATATTAGTGGCATAGGGTCTGGATTCATCTTTGATACAAGTCAAAAAAGCTGAGATGGCCACTTCCCGACATTTTGTGGGTGACCAAAGCACATCACAGCAGCCCACACACCAAAAAATATTGGTCTCAAGATAAGGAGGCTCAGTTTCTAGGTCGCCACATACCAATATGAGCTTAGGGACCCCATCTCAGACCCCATCTATAAAGTTTGGGAATGGACTCTCAGCACCATCTGACTCTAACACACTAATTTTATATTTCTGGTCAGGTGAACTAGGGAAATGGGATTATATGTGACCTGAATATTTCAAACATCCCTTCTCCAAAACCTTACACTCTCTTCAAGCAAGACTGCTGACCTCAAGTCCAATTCGCTAACTTCAAGTCCTATCACTACTTTTGTTTCCACACACTCCTAAAATGATATGTACACATTTCCCTCATATTTCCTGTCTGCATTTAGCTAGTTTTCATGGAAGAATTTCTTTACTGAAAATGATGAGAGTTTTCCCCGATGGATAGCAGGTTGAGTAAGAACTTTTACATGAAATTGTTACTTTTTTAAAAAGTAAGTTTCTGCTAAGTTTAACCATGAAATATTGCATACGATAAGTATGGACT
The DNA here is from genome assembly GCA_028646535.1 of Procyon lotor. Classification (NCBI taxonomy): domain Eukaryota; kingdom Metazoa; phylum Chordata; class Mammalia; order Carnivora; family Procyonidae; genus Procyon; species Procyon lotor. Next base: position 121,147,932 of record CM053603.1, read on the forward strand.
TTGAAACCTGACCAGAAGAGGGTTGGAATTCCAATTCTGTGGCTGTGGTCTTATGGAGCACAGGATAGAATCCCTCACTTTCTACACTGGGTTTTGGGAACATAGTGTCCACACTGTGGGGCCATTAATATGAGAGAGAATGTGGACAAACATGGAACATAGTGCCTGTCATAAACTGTAGGAAAACTGTATCCCCAACTTAGGGAAAAATAGCAAGGTTAAGTTTAATAAATAGAGAAGATCTTAGGCGGAAACTAAGTACCAACAATGAAAAAGAAATACACACATACAATTTTCTTCCTCCAACCCTAAAACAAAGATCTCGGAACCAGCAGGGACCTCAAAAAATCTGGATAGATTGGCACCGCCTGGCACTGTACTCCATTGCCAAGGGTGGAAATGATATGTTTGTAAATTCTCTTTGGAGCAGTAGGGAAATGGGTCCATGTCTTCCCTCCCAAATATTAATTCTGTGCCGAGAAGTCAACTATTGCCAGACTTCTATGAAGAAAGTCATCGCAGACCGGGATTGAAATGTTGGGCTTTAAAGTTGTTGGAGAGCAGCCACTCAGAAAAAGGCCTTCTTCCCAATTCCTTTAAAAATGCAAACCAAACTCTAAATCTTTCTGATGTCAAGTGGCATGGGCACAAATAAATATGCACAGCGTGGCTTCCTTGTGCCAACTGGCATGGAGATGTAATCATTTCACACAGCACGCCCTCCATCAGCCCAAGGGCACCGAGCAAAACACAGCAACCAGGAGCTGGGAAGGCTATGGAGCAGCAAAGGGAAGCAGCGGGACAGACCGGAACTGAGTTCCCTGGTTGAGCGCTTCTTTCAACCCCACCTAGAGCCCTTCTACAGAACTGTTGCCCACGGGATGAGACAACAGCGAAGTCATTTGGTGGAAAATGCCTGGAGCCGAAAGCCCTGAACTAGGAGTCCAATCACTGTGTCAGAGGTTTTCAGTCCTCACTCCACCCTCAGCCACCCAAGGGATCCAACACTGTCTCTTGGAGCACTGACGAGGGAAAACAGGGAGCAGGAATCACCACTAAAGGAGGATATGTGTGGAGTCTGAGTTCTCCAGGTAATTCTGAAATTCCATTCTTCCCTTGTCTTTGGAACAACAGATCCAGGGGCCAGTCTTGGTTCTCTCCTGTATTAACTGGAAGAACTGCTCTAAAGCTCAGTTTACTTAATTATAGTTAGAAAAAATATTCTCATTGTTTAGAAAATCAAATATGAAATTAGACAGGCATAGATGCACTTCGTAAACTATGAAATGCCTCATACCCATAAATGCACAGGGCTGTCCCTCTTCTCTGCCCAGCTGGGGGCCCCAGACCCAAACACACGCACGCATGCGCCCGTGCACGTACGCACACCTTCATGGTGGGAGTTGTTTTCTTCAGGTAACCTGCTAGTCAACCTAAGACACTGGCAAGTGTGCAAGTCCATAACATCTCACAAACACAGAGAGACAATCAAACATGTTTCTGGATCGTGACACTTGCTGCTGGAGCTTAATACGTTAGAAACCCGACCAATTTATATTTCATACTCGGCTTGCCCCTTCCCACCTTTCTTCTCTTGCTATTTACATTTGCATAACCAAAGTGTCACTCATAAGTCCATTCAATTAAAGGAATATTACCTGGGTAACATCTATGTGCCGAGTCCCCTGCTGAAAGCTATAAGGGACAGGGAGAGAGAAATAACAGAATCCTTTCCCTCTGCTTGGGCATATTCTAGTGGGGCGTGGGGGTGGCACATGAGAACAACCATTAATAACAAGGCAAAAGTCAAGTAAATACTAAAAGAACTAGGAGAGCACTGAGGATAGTACTGTCTTTTTTCTGACCAGAAAAAAAAGAAAGAAATCATTTTTTGAAAAGTCAAATATATTTTGCTCAAGTTTGGAACAGAAGTGAAGGACGGCAGAGGTTTGCTGAGGGAGGCAAACACACACACAGACCAGAGGCTTGACAGCCTAATGATATTGAGAGGAAGTTAGATGGGACACTGATTGTTCCTTATTTTCCACTGCATCCTTTTTTTAAAATTTTATTTTAATTCAATTAATTAACATATACTATATTATTAGTTTCAGAGGTAGAATTCAGTGATTCATCAGTTGCATGTAACACCCAGTGCTCATTACACTCAGTGCCCTCCTTAATGCCCATCACCCAGTTACCCTATCCTCCCATCCGCCTCCCCTCCAGCAACCCTCAGTTAAGACTCTTAGAGTCTGGGGATGTTTCTAGGAAGAAGTTGCTGCGGCTAAGGTCGAAGAGATTGCTGCCTGTGTTCCCCTTCAGGATTTTGATGGATTCCTGTCTTACATTGAGGTCTTTGATCCATTTTGAGTCTATTTTTGTGTGCGGTGTAAGGAAATGGTCCAGTTTCATTCTTCTGCATGTGGCTGTCCAGTTTTCCGAACACCATTTGTTGAAGAGACTGTCTTTTTTCCACTGGATATTCTTTCCTGCCTTGTCGAAGATCAGTTGACCGTAGAGGTGGGGGTCCATATTTGGGCTCTCTATTCTGTTCCATTGATCTATGTGTCTGTTTTTGTG
>CM053603.1:121157581-121169586 GCA_028646535.1 Procyon lotor
ATGAGCCTAGGATGGAGTGGTAGGAAGAGGCAAATTTAAGCAGATCTATTCATCCAGGGAAGGTCTGTAGCTTAATACATAACATCAATCAATCAATCAATCAATCATTCAATCAGAGCAGGAAATCACATTTAATTAGGGGACAAGCGGGAGAAACGTCTACAAAAGAAACCTAGATTTTCATCATTTTCAGCACAGTATGGTATCTACAGAAGAATCCTTTCCTCTCAATTACTATAAATCAATGAGCTGTGATTCACAGTTAATTTTTCCACCAGAAGGATTCTCTTCTGGAAGGTTACAGGAGGGATCCATGAGGTACTTTGGTGAATGTAAGAGCTCGCAGAATGGATAAACAAAATTGGGGATATCCACACAATGGAATACTATGCAGACATAAAAAGAATGAAATACCAATGATTACAACATAGATGAACTTGCAGACATCTTCGGTGTAATAAGCCAGGCACAAAAGGCCAGAGTGTATGATTCTATCAATATGAAATGTTGATAAGAAAATCCTTAGAGACAAAATATAGATTAATGGGCTGGGATAAAGGGGAAATTGGAGTAACTGCTTAATGGATATGGGGTTTTCTTCTGCTATTGCTAGTGATAAAAATGTTCTAGGATTTGATAGTAGTGGTGGGTGTACAACTCTAACCACCACTGAACTGTACACTTTCAAAGGATGAACTTCATGGTACATGAATTATATATCAATAAAGCTGTTACAAAGAAATTGCATGGGACAGCTCCCTCTCAGTCTCAAGAAGTGATAGATAGACATAAAGGTGTATAGATCTAGACAGCTTGCTTATATAGGATTTTACCAAAATTAATTATTGTTAAGCTTATATTATCTTTGATGAGCTTTGGATGAATGAGTTATGTCTACATCAAATGATGACTTTGGAAGTTCATTTCCATAAAATTAATTTTTTACCCAGAAACATGCTGAAAAAGCTTTCAGTTATCCATCACATAAATAATGTGTAGAAGACAGAGTCAATGTGTCTTATAAAACCTTGCCACTTACTACCCTGTAAAGGTACTATGTGCTGAATGTTAAGGATGATAGATAAAAAAATGAAAAAGAGCTATAATACATTGGGACTTTAATGAAGCTTTGGATTCTCTCCACATGACATATTTATCAATGAACCAGAAGATGTGTTTCACACACAATTTATCTTTCCAGTATAACCTATCAGTTTATTTCAGTCTAGAAAATGAAGAGGGATTAAAGTTCACCCTATATTAAAATTCAATGAACAGCCAAAAAGAAGATTTAAAATTTTAATATATTTCCAATTTAAGAAACTCAGCGATTTATCAAGATGTTGAATCCTTATAATGTTCAAATACTCAAAGAAGTATTAAGAAACAAGTAGTCTTATCAGTTTTTACAGTTTTCCCTTGATAATTAATAATCAAAGAATGGTTGCCAGGAATTTATATCAACTTGGGGAAGATGGCTTGATATTTCTATTATGGATATTTAGGGAAAAATAGATATATGAATATCTATGATGGAGTTCTCATCAAAGTAGCAAATTTCTTAGGAAACAAAGTGCAAATAAATGAATAAATCCATCGATGAATAAATAAGTAAACAGACAAATAAATAAGCAAACAAGCAAACTAAGTAGTGCCCAAGAAGCAGATTGAAATATTTATGAATGAAAAGTTTAATATTTTATAGGTCTCAAAATATTTTCATATCTATTAAAAATTTGATCTTCAAATAAATTTTATTAAATAAATAGTACAGAGAGATAGCCCCATTTCACAGAGGGGCAAAATAAGGCTTAACAGGGTAAGGCAACTTTGTGCAGACTCACATTTTTGTTAAGTAGCATACCCAATTTATACCAATTGATATCATGTCCAGTGCATTTCTCTTTTCTTTTTTTTTTTTTTTGAGAGAGACAGGGCACAGGTGCACATGAGAGCGAAGAGGGGCAGGGGCAGAGGCAGAGGGAGAGAAAGAGAATCCCCAGCAGACTACACACCCAGCATAAAGCCCCATGTGGGGCTCCATCTCAGGATTCTGAGATCATGACCTAACCCGAAACCAGGAGTCAGATGCTTCACCAACTGCATCACCCAGGCATCCCATGCCCAGTGTGCTTCTGACACGACACAGTATTCTAATGTTATTTTTAATATTATTATTGTTATTTTTATTATCACAGAATAAAAAAGTATAAAAAGTGATACAAATATCAGAAAGTGAATAATGGTTTATGATATAACAAAAATGGCCTATGGTATAAAAACTGGCTAGTGGCCTAGAAAACAACTTATTTTGGAATATTTTTTATTTTGCTGGTTGATTTTGTCTTTGCTTTTGTTCATTTTATAAAGAAAATCAAGGCACTATGATACCAATATATACATGAGATAAGTGTTTCCTTCTGTTATATGGTCAGGTCTCAACTATCTAAGACCTTACATGGAAAAAGAATATTTAGAATTTTTAAACCTCTCTGAATTTCAGATTCTCATGTCAATGGGTGTTTCCCCTTTTGCCAAAAAAATTATTTTTTAAAAACCACCAAAATGCCAGCATTTGTTGATTTTTACTCTGTCTCCAAAGAGATCTCCTAAATACCTAAATAAACAATAATTACTTTGATGTCATTTACTCGTGATTCTGCTCTGTGTTCCCAAAGTAGGAGAAATATGAAAAATGAGAAATGACATCAGGAGAGAGCAATAGAGAGGAAAAAAATCTGAGGAAAATAATGATTACAGAAAATAGAAAAACTCTGTTCCATTAAAATGGAACCTTAGTGTGACATTAAAATGAGATTTCAGATTAATTTTAATAACACACAAAACTCAAAATATTTATTACAACCCAAAGTTGAAATAAGAAGGGGAAAACTAGACTGTCAAGGTCATCTGTGAATTAAGAATTCAAACTACTATTCATTAAGCAGAGAACTCTTACACAGAAATTAAGCAATAATGAGATCTGTACTTTGGGAGGGCCAATCCCTATAAGGGGCCCAATAAGGAGACATTATCATTTGAGTCACCTTGTTTATTAGAGTTGTTTGCTATTGTGTGTAGTGGCTGGGGTGTCAACGTTGGGGATTAATCCTCTGTTGACAGATGAGGGGTAGATAGGATCACTTGCTGGGTCACTAATGAATTTCCCCCTCTCTGGGGAATATCAGTTAAATCAGATGGTGCCACTTATAGATGTATTGATCCAAGAGCTGAGATTACTGTGATTGGGTAGACACTCAAAAGCCTTTAACTTTGATACCCTGGTAGTGCTGATTTTCAATATAATGCCATGACCTCCCATGTAGAAACACCCGTTCTTCTACACTCAACAACATCTACTCTATCTCCCAAAGAGAATAATGACTTGAAATAATTCCAAGAGTGAGTCCATCAAACTGCTTGAGAATCCATTTTGTAGATTAATCAATCCCAAGATCGAAGATATCCCTAACTGCCTCCTAACCCCATACTGCAAATTTAGTTCTTATTAGATTCTTAATCAATTGAAAGCCTGATCTTAAAGATTGGCCCTCCCAAAGTACAGATCTCATTATTGCTTAATTTCTGTGTAAGAGTTCTCTGCTTAATGAATAGTGGTTTGAATTCTTAATTCATAGATGACCTTGACAGTCTAGTTTTCCCCTTCTTATTTCAACTTTGGGTTGTAATAAATATTTTGAGTTTTGTGTGTTATTAAAATTAATCTGAAATCTCATTCTAATGTTTTCACTTAAGAACTATTTTCATATAAAATGTAGTATTTTTTAATAAGTTTCTGTTTAGGGTTATTCTGTGAGATAGTCCACTCCTGATATTTTTATCACTAGCAGTTTGGGGGCGGGGGGGTGGCAATTGTTGGCTTTGAAGGAAATTATTTTTCTTTGCTTACTTGGCAACATGCAAATCTGTTCCCCCTCTTTTGCATACCTGACATAGGAAACCATCCTTTACTCCATTATAGACTATAAGGAAGTGGAACCAAAGAGAGGTGTGGGAAGAGCAACAAAGAGAGCAAAGTACCTTCTTTAAGTATAACTCTGACCAAGGCACATGTGCTCCTCAAAATATCCTCTTTGCCTGCTGAATAAAATTCAAACCCTCTAATGGCCTTTACAAGGCTTTCCAGAAACTTGCCCCGATGTCTGTCTTCATCCTCAATGTCTATCACCAAAGTACACATATCCTGCATTCCAAAGATATCAACTGGTTTACAGCCACCTGAATATGCCACACTGTTCCACATCTTCACGCCTGTGCGCCTACTAGTTCCGCCACCGGAACGGCCATCCTTTCTCCCAGTTCCCCCTTCCGATGAACTCCTACTCATTCTGAAAGAGAGTTCCCATCTGTATTGCCTTCATGAGCCACCCAAACAACTGCCCACTCCTTTTTGTGTGTGCCAACCCTCTACCTATTATTTACTACATCATTGCATTTATTATACTTCACTGTAATAAGACAGGTTTAAGTACATTTTCCTCATCAGTCTGTAAGTTTCTTCCAGGCAAGATCTGTGAATTGTTCAACGAGATATCATGAGCAATTTGCACAGTCCCTGGCACGCAGAAAATATTCCATAAAGGCTGCTGAATGAAGCTGAAGTATTCATGACCTACAGAATGAAATGCTATGTTTCAAGCATAATGGCTTCTTAAAATTTAAGAGAAAATTATATGTGGCATATTGATATGTGTCTAATAGGACAAGCCTGATCTCAAATATTCTGTCCTCAGACCATATATCCTGATTTTTCCTTGAAAAAATATGAACAACGTAAATATAAAATGTAAATAATGTAAATAACAGGTTTCATGGAATAACATTTAATCCTAAAACAATGAATAAGATACTAAGTGCAACTTATTTCTGTCCAAATTTTCAGGAAGATATTGGCAACCTGAACACCAAAAAAAAACCCAAAAAACAAAAAAAAAAAAACCACCAGACTTTTCATCTGAAATCAATACATCTGTCCTTTATATTCATAGACGCAGGCTTCTACTAGGACCGAAAAGGGGGAGAGTCAGTAAAATCCCACAAGAAAACATCCAAATCAGTTGGGTAAGTGGATCAATAGAGACCATAGTCCCAGGCTAAGGAGGGCCTGAATACCTTTCTTAGACCAATAGCCTGTGGGCAGGATTTTCAGGTGGTGTGAATTGGGCACCAGGCAGCTGAGTAAACCTGCAGAGGTGCAGTCTCTCTGACCTGCAGTTCCTCCTCTGTCATTCGAGGGGCCCACATGCTGCAAGAGCATCACCGAGGGCCGTCCAGCAGGTACCAGTCCAGCAGGTACCAGTGCTGGACTGTTTCATGTCACAGAGAATGACAAGGGAGGTTCAGGGACAGTTACTGGTAACTGGCCAATAAGAGACCTGCCTCCTTATTTAATCCTCCCATCCTTTTTCCTCACCTTTGAAGGCAAACATAAAAACTAGATAATTTTTGGTACAGGCAACACATTTAATACGGGCCAACAAAAAATTGAGTCAGGTGCATTACTGTTATAATGTGAATTGTTCAACGAGGCATCACAATTGATACAATTGTTGAATCATATCAAATGTTCAAATTGTATCAAGATGTATCGAAATTATATCAAATTTTTGTATCAAAATTGTATCCGAATGTTGAATTGTCACAATTCAACACAAAGTGTGTCGAATCCACTTTTACTGTGGGTCATTCTGGAAGACAGACATCCCTTCGTTATACATACAAAACTTGAAGCAGCTAGCATCACACTCACCTACATAGGATTTACAGTTTCCCAAAGCATTCAGCTACGGTATCTCACTTGACCCTCAAGACATCTCTGTACGTTTGGGTTCTTCGCATTAGACGGAGAATGGAACAGAAGCTCACTGTACTGCCTGAGGTCAGCCTACTAAAATTACAGAGCTAAGATTCAATCATCAGTCTCTGCATTTCAAATTCAATTTTATTCTGTATTAATGCTCTCCCTCCATCCAATCCCACTCTTCCTGCAGAGGATGCTGCTAAGTGAGAGGCAAAAGGATTAAAAGACTTATCTATTCATTCAGGAAATATTCGCCAGGCACTTACTCTATTCCCGACACTCTGCTAGACTCCAGGGAAAACCGAATCCCACTCAAACTCTCTCCTCCTGGACTTCCAGCTCTTAGGCTAACAGGAGAGACCAAAATGGGTAAGCATAACTAGATGATGTGGGCAGATGTTATAGGCGCCTCATAAAGATATAAACGGGGAGCTTTGGGAACACACTGTTTCAACAATTCATCCCATTTATGAGAGTCAGAGAGAGCCTCTGGCATTTCTATGCCTCAAGGCATGGCCGGGCCTTGAACAGTGAGTATCTTATTCAACAGGTGGACACTGAAAAGAAGAGTGACAGTGAGGGACAGTTCAGGTGTATGGAGAGGGCAAGGCTCATCCTAGGGGGTAGGGCTTTTGGTCAGGATGGCAAGATGAAGACTGAGTGGGTACCAGCTTTGGTGAGAGAAAGCCAGACCAACTCTGGGGATACACACTGAAACATCCTCCCTCGGATTTTATTCTCCAAGCTTTTCCAAAGAGGATGCCCACTTGAGCTTGGCTTTAGAAGATCCATATAGAATGGTTGGTCTCAGTGTGTGGTCTCTGCATCGGCAGCATTGACATCACCTGGCAACTCTGAGAAATGCAAATCCTCAGGCCCTGGTCACAAACCTACCAAATCCCAAACTCCCGCGGTAGGGCCCAGAACTCAAAGTTTCAATAAGAACTCTAGGTGATTCTGCTAGCTGCTCACATTTGAGAACCACAGCCTTAAAATACTGATTTTGCCAGTTTGGACTTCTTTTGCTGGAAAACATCAGTTCTAGTCCCAAAATTAGGTGACCCACCTTCTAAGTCTGCAGGCTAATTTTTTGTATGCACATGATAGGGAGTAGGTTTGCTGATCAAACGTAAAATGGACTATGTGAGAATGAACCAGGAATTTATGAAGAAGGGCAGAGCCAACTCCTCAGAACTGTTGAGAGATGTTAGCATCTGTAGTTCACTTGAGTAAATGCCATCTGTGGCCCTACTCTCCCTGGGATAAACTTCTTTTATGGCACAGGACATCATATTTCAAATGGCTCACAAATGAGACTGTGAAAGAATCTTTATGAAACACTCAAGTCATAGTCAAGTATGTCAAGAGGAAAAAGGTGGGCAAAACCATTTTTCTGCAATCTTTTGGTTTAGCCTAGAACTGGCTATAATCCAATTTGATAACTAATCACCAAGCTCTCTGTTATCAGCATGACTAGGCTGGATGTGGGGGATGGGTAACAGTTACAGTTCTGGTTTTCAAGAAGTTTGCATTCTGGTTCTTTAGAAAGCTCACAAAATCCTCTCACCTTTCCCCAATCGCCCCCAGGAATTCCCTTACTCCCTATCTTAGGAGTTTCTTCCTGGAGTGGTCAACTAACAAAACCATCAAAACCTGTCAAGGCCGGGCTCAAATGCCACCATTTTCCCCTCAACCAGATAGGATCTCCTCCTGTACAATACAAACCAAAGAATGAATTATTTTTCTCTGACAGAGCTCTGTGGCCTTCTGGGGACAAAGCACAGATCTGTATTATTAAAAATATTCTAATTAGTTCCTGTATGCCCCGTAAGAAAATCTTGATGCAAATCATTTCTAATTAAGAGAAAGACAATGGATCAAATTTTCATTAAACCAGAATGAAAAAATAAACAAAACTCTTTTCTTTTCAATATCCATTCCTCATGTTGGACTTCAGAAGTGACTTTATAATGCTGAATGTTGCGTAACAAATACGTGAAGGACCTCAGGATTTTGCCACTGCATAAAGAGACAAAGACTAAGGTACTTTACTCGTGGATTTTGTATTTGGAGGGGGGCACAAAGGAAATGTTTTGTCAGAGAATGGGAGGCAGGTAATAGGGTTAGGGGTAAATCTAGGTTGTCTGGTTGTCCTCCTTAATGGGTATTACCGAATAATACACTGTTACAATATCATACAGGAGAGAAGAATTCTAGAGAAGAATTCTTTTTGAGGTAATTGATTGCTACTAGGATATTTTTAGAAAAATAGTTTCTTTTGTTTAGAATGACTAAAATCTGATCTGGATCTAAATAATAAAATCAATGCTAGCTACACGATAGTATTTTGAATGTACATCTGCTTTGAAATACGGTATTTCTTTTAAGGCTCAACATACCTCTGTCCCACCACATAGACAAGACACCATAGTGTCTTGCCACACATGGGCATTCAATACAGCTTTAAGAAGGGACAAAACAAATAAGAGGAAGGTTAAAGGTTGTTCGTCCCATTTTACAGGTAGAAAATGGAACCTAGGGTGCCTGGGTGGCTCAGTGGGTTAAATCCTCTGCCTTCAGCTCAGGTCATGATCTCAGGGTCCTGGGATCAAGCCCCGCATCGGGCTTTCTGCTTGGCAGGGAGCCTGCTTCCCCCACTCTCTCTCTCTGCCTTCCTCTCTGCCGACTTGTGATCTCTTTCTCTCTTCCAAATAAATAAATAAAATCTTAAAAAAAAAAAAAAAAAATGGAACCTTAGTGTGACAGAGCCAGGAAATGGACAAGTTGGAGCAGAATAGGGGATTGTTGAACACAGTCCCTTCTTTCTCCCACACCCTACTGTGTTAGAGCTTAACAGACCTGAGTACTACATCTCCCCTTGTATGTCAAAACTGTTCGTGGTTTTCATATATCCTAGAGAAAGAGTGTCATCAAGTTGCTTCACTGATAAAACTCCAGCCATAAATAAGAAACCCACAGCTTATTAGCCATTTCTAACAAATCAGTGGAGGAAGAAAGTAATTGTCAACCAAATGGACTGACCACATCTTTCACTCCTCAGAGTACTGTTACTTTTCCACCTCATTCCCTGGAGCAGAAATAAAGAATCCTTCCCTGTACTTAAGCACAAAGAAACCATGTTAGGAAATAATAACTCAGGATTAATACAATAGGAAATCTTGGCTGTGCAGAATCTGAAACATCTTATTGAAGTCTTACTTCAGGCGGGGTGTATATAACATCTGATACAAATTCCTCTCCAAATGCTCCACATGACAGAGATGTACGCTGCCTGTATCTCTTTCACTCCCTCCTCTGTTAACACAGTCTCTCTCTCACCGGCAGCGGCGATATGCCCAGCTAAATATCCCAGCTGTCCCACTGCAGGTTTTAAAATTTAAACAAAACAATTTTAAGAGAGACTTAGGAGAAAAAGAACATATTCTGCTGGCAAGCCCTCTTTTTCACCGTTCTCTTTCTCCATCCCTCTGCCTGAGACTCCAATATCATGGGTGGAGCTACAGTAGTAGATGGACACCTTTTGACCATGAAGCAACCTTGGGAATGGAAGCGACATGACAGGAATAGCAGAGCAGAAGGACAGAGGAAAATGGAGAGACTGATGATATCCTAATACCGTCATACCCGCTTTGGGATATCTATCCCTTAACTTCTGTGTTACAAGAAAATTAATTCTATTTAAAGTGACTAAAATTTCAGATCTCTTCTTACTGGTATTGACCAGTATAATCAAAACTGATGAATCCCCCCAAATGTGGACAGAACAGAGAGCCAGAAAATTTTGATTATGACTGCATTTTAGAATTAAAGACCGACTGAGTAATAGATGGACCAGTGTTCCACACTAATGTGGGCTAAAAGAAGCAGATAATTTTCCCTAAATGAGGCAACCAGAAATGGAACTTGATCAGGAGTCTGAGTCATGCCCAAAAGAAGATGATGATGTTTGGAACCCTGCATAATTATGCAGTAGGGTTGGGGGTGGGGGAGGGTGGAGAGGTGAATTAAGGAATGAGGACATTAGAACAAAGGATTAATGGAGCCAGAGGGAAAGTCACATTGTTTGGAACTGGAGGGGCTACCATCACCAGCCTCCAGAGAAATGGGACCAGAAAGGAAATGCTACACATCAGATGAGAAATCCCCTTATCCAGGGGGTTCAGAAAAACATCTTTCCTTCCCTTGCAATATCTGGCACAGTACTTTAAAAAAAGGGATACATGTTCATTAAACCTATGTTGATTGATTTAAAACCATCCAGAAAATCAGTGATGGAAATTCACCTGGGAGCCTCATTCTCAAAAGACTACTACTCAAAAGAGACACACTATTCCACCCCAACCCTTTCTCACTCTCCTTTAATTGTCACTGAAGAGCATCTAAATTATAAAGGAAATGATACATCTAGGTAATTGCAATAAAGCAGATACATGTCACCAAAGCCTCACACCACAAAGGGAAAGATAATTTAAAAACACCCAGCATTTGCCTGTGATTGCTATTTAAAACTCTATACTTGATATCTATACATTTGTTTTTCTAGTACAGTGGTTCTCAACAAAGGTGATTTTGCCCTGCAGGGACATTTGGCAATGTCTCTTGAGCCCTTTTTGGTTGTCACAAGCAAGATGGGGGAAGGTACTACTGGCATCTAGTGGGCAAAGGCTGGGCAAGGCTGCCCACCAGCCAACCTATAATGCATTGGACAGCTCCCACCTTAAATAAAGAAAAGAATTATTCTGCCCCAAATTCAATAACAGAGCCAGCTACATCAAGGTTATGGCATAATTTCCCCTGTGTTGATGTTTTTAGTTCCTGTAATATTTTTCAAGATATTCAACAAGAAAACACATAACCTAAGTGTAGAATCATCAAAATGTGATGTATGGTCTATAATTCTTGGTACTACTCAGCTCCAATGTCTTTCCTTGTTCACGGGAAGCTGGAAATAAATAATAGCCACAATTTTTAAATACACAGTATTTGGAAGGCACAATGCAAAAACACTTTACAAAAAAAAAAAAAAAAATCTTATTAAACCTATAGGACACTCCTGAGGGGTAATTGTTATTACGATCATTTTACAGAAGAGAACTCTAAAGCTGTGAGAGATAAAATCCCACGCCCAAGGTCACCCGAACTGATAAATAACAAAGGATCCCAGTGCATACCAACCACAGGAAGTAAATGTAGAATCATGACACGGGTGCAATTCTGGATACCAATGTTCTCTAGTGAGTTGAGAGGGTTTCTCCCCCCTTTTAAGTTCCTAAGAACATTGACTTTCTTGCACAGAATGTTTCTTGAAATGCACGATACATTTCCGCTCTTTATTAAGCAAATTGTGTTGAATGTAATTTAATCCTTTCCTGACAATGTCAGGATGGTTATGATGAATACCCACGTTGTCCCGTCCTGCCACACCCTCTGGTCCTAGTGAAATGGACAGGGTTTCTGTCTCCTCACTAGATGGATCCCAACGCTTTTAGAGTTTTTCTGCCTGATTTTTACCATTTTTCTTTCTCTGCCTCTTCCAGCAGAATTATAACTGCCTCTTTTAACTCTAGCCAGTGTGCCTACCTTCCGATGCTTCTGGTCTTCTGTGGATTAAAAGAGAGATCACCAGCTCTACTAGAACTATATCTAAAATTAAAATAATAAAAGGATATCCCATAGTGTGTGCACGCCTGGGGGATGGATGGGAAGGAAAAGGGACTGAGAACATGTAAGCTTCAAGGTATCAACTTTACCTCTTCTAAATTATTTTTGGCTTTATTCCCTGGTTTCCAATTGGGCACCAGCCAGCTGAGTTTGTTGGATCTGTATCTTCAGACTCATGAGGAACTGCAATAGTGGACATTTTAATCATCGTAATTTAGAAAACCCTACATTTGGCTATATTGTATTGGGATGTTGAGCAATGCTTCTACTGCACTAAGTATGTCTGCCAACACTTAAACCCCAATTCATCAATAGAAACATATTTCCTACTCATAGCCAAACAATGTTTTCAGTTTTTATACACACAGTGCCCACTTTTAATTTGAAAAAAGACCAAAATACTAGTAAAATTCTCAAAAGGAATCAATACGCAAGAGAGTTTGAAGTTTCAAAGGTTAACTCTGCAGAAACAGTTTCTCCAGTGAGGTCCAGGAGACTGTTT
>CM053603.1:121169686-121192303 GCA_028646535.1 Procyon lotor
ACCTGCTAAATAATCAGTCACTTGTTTTTATAAAAATACATATATATATCACATTTAAAAAGAGTTCCGGTATAATTCTAGGTCAACAAAAGAGCTCATACACCAGGCTAATGCTTTGTCAGGCTAAAAGCTGGTGCTGAGGGGCGCCTGGGTGGCTCAGTGGGTTAAAGCCTCTGCCTTCGGCTCAGGTCATGATCTCAGTGTCCTGGGATCGAGCCCCGCATCGGGTTCTCTGCTCAGCAGGGAGCCTGCTTCCCCCTCTCTCTCTGCCTGCCTCTCTGCCTACTTGTAATCTCTCTCTCTCTGTCAAATAAATAAATAAAATCTTAAAAAAACAAAAAAAGGCAGAAGCAAAAAAAAAAAAAAAAAAGCTGGTGCTGAAACTGCCGATGATCAGGTACCTAGCACTTGGCAGGTAAGAGTGCTGCATTGCTTCTGTGGTTCACCGCTTGCCTCTGTCCAGTCCACGTCAGCTGCTGGTTTGCAAGAACGTTCCCTTGGGGACCCAAATGCTGCTACTAGCAGTTTTATTACATTCTGCCACGGCTTTGTGAGGCTGAGCAAGCTGCAGACTTTGCACTACGATCATTATGGAGAACAGAGCAAAACAGAGTTTAGAGGATGTTCACTAGCAGAAATTTTATTTTATTTATTTATTTATTTAGATTTATTTATTTATTAGAGAGGGAGTGAGCACAAGCAGAGGGAGGAGAAGGGGCAGAGGGAGAAGCTGACTCCCCGCTGAGCAGGGAGCCCGATGCAGGGCTCGATCCCAGGACCCTGAGATCATGACCTGAGCCGAAGGCAGAGGCTTTAACCCACTGAGCCACCCAGGTGCCCCAACTAGTAGAAATTTTAGAGTGCATTAGCTTTGTCCTAGGAAGCAGGGCATTGGATTTATTTGGAAAATAAAGGGTTATTAGCTTGAAGAGAGATAAAAATTCTGCCTTTCTCTTAAATCCTGGTTTAATGTAACTTAGCTTTTCAGTGAAAATAATTTATTTCTCCAGTGGGAGATTTAGTATGAAATTGCCACTGCAGTGAGTGAGGATAGTCAAAAAACTCATTGGCTAACTTTCGGAGAAGTTACCCAATTAGGGGCTGAAGATTCAGTGATTGAAAAGGTGGCTGCATTTTCCCTTGAAATCTTTGCCGGCCTCTGTACTTGTTCTAGAGGAACCCTAATTCCGTACATTCTAAAAGCAGGCGCTAAGCTTTTTGCAAAGCGCTTCAGATGCACAGGTAAGTCACACGTGGCCCTTGTTTCCCAGGGATTGGTGGTCTAGGCAGGAGCAGAGGTGTTTCCCATGAGCCTTGAATGGGCCACAGGAAGGACAAATCAGATTTGAAAATCCCCTAAAGATTGTTAGATTCGACTGCTGACACTACATTTCCAGTGATAGAAAAACATGAACTAAGGAGACTTCTCTTCTGATAGGACTCCCGGAAGTTATAGCTACTGACTCTAAGTCTGTGGTGATACAGTAAGACTTCCTGAAGTGCTGACACTCACGGCACTTTTCTCTCAAAAATGTGACCTGACATCGCAACAGCAATAGAAACTAATAATACCTAGCAACAGTTTTTCCGCATCTGGGAGCAACTGATACTCACCCGTACGAGGCAGGCCTGCGGCCTCATCCTCAGCTGATGTCCCCACAGAGCTAGGAAAGCAGCAGAGGCCCTGACGGCCTCCTGCCCTGTACCCTCCTCTCAGCGATGCGGAGATAAAAAAAAATCTGACACCCAGCTCCCCACACATACAGCAGGACAAAGGTTTACTAGCCCATCCAAGGTGATTTCCACTCCCCTCTGACAGCTACACCTTTCCTCATACAGCAGGAGTGGGATCCCTGCCAGGAAAATGTGGTGCAGAAAGGCCAAGTAAAGGAGGGAATAAAGCTGGCAGTGGGCACTGGGGAAGATAGGAAGAATTTTGAGAGTTGTATAGTATGTTCCTGGAAAAATAAGAAGTAGAAATTTTTCAGGTCACTCAGGGGGGAAAAAGTTAACTTCTCACAGCCAGACGGCAGGCTGTGATGGTTAATTTTGTGTGTGTCTGCTTGACGGGGCTAAGGGATGCCCAGAAAGCTGGCAAAACTTACTGGAAAACTTACTGAAAGAGACTGGCATTCGAATCATTAGGGTGAGCAATGTAGATGGGTACCATCCAATCCTTAGAGGACCTGAACGTAACAAAAGGAGAAGAGCAAATTTGCTCTTTGCTTGAGCTGGGACATCCATCTTCTCCCCTCCTCAGACAGTTAGTCCTCCAGGTTCTCAGGCCTCCAGACTCAGGCTGAATTACACCCAGCTTTAACCACAGGACTTCTTGGCCTCTGTAATCATGTCAGCCAATATATATCCTATTGGTTCTGAGTCTCTGGAAATCCCTGACGAATACCCAGGCAGTGGAAGCAGAAGATCCTTTCTTACTCAGGCAGAGCCTTACTAACTGATCTCCTAAATTAGTAAACAGCTTTGCACATCAAACAAGCCCCTAACACAATTCCTGAGAACTGGGATGGTGGAATCTATCATATTCACATGGAAATTCTTAGGGAGTAAGGAAGAACATAGGAGCTTAATTTTTGGAAAACTCTAGTCTTGGACCCATGCTTAAGGGAAACAAACACTAAACCAAAAACAGCGCCAAGTGGGACCCATACTGCAAAACTAGATGCTCTGGAGGTGAAAAAAACCATAGTTTTGTTTCTTTTTTTTTAAAGATTTTATTTACTTATTTGACACAGAGAAAGAGATCACAATCAGGCAGAGAGGCTGGCAGAGAGAGAGGGGGAAGCAGGCTCCCTGCAGAGCAGAGAGCCCGATGCGGGGCTCGATCCCAGGATCCTGAGATCATGACCTGAGCCGAAGGCAGGGGCTTTAACCCACTGAGCCACCCAGGTGCCCCAAGAAAACCATAGTTTAAAAAAAAGAAAAGAAAAGAAAAAGAACTGGGAATTTCTGCTCTGTGTTTTCAAGTAAATACATGAAATAGTGAACTTGTTAGAATGAGGAATGATTGATGAGATTAAAAGATATCTTAGAGACTGTCAGTCTGAAAGTATTAAGGAAGCTGGCTGAGAATAGCAAAGAAGCAAAAGCCAAATTAATCCCACACTGGAAATGGAAAAGAACAAAACTGGCATTATAAAAAATTAAATCATTGATATAAAGAAATTCTGCCCTAAATCAGAAAATATGAAAAGTTATGAAAGAGAAGATCATAAATACAGCAGACAATGGCTACAGATTTCTCTCTACAAGTAATTTTCATCCCTAAAGGACAAGTCTTATCTAGTGGAATAGAAGCAACAATCAAGTAAATAAAGGAAATAGTTCCTGAGTTGAATACCCACCAGAAGTCCTGATTATCATGTTCCAGACAAAATGTAATCAATCTGGCAAATAAAATAATGGCTGGTGTTGGAAGGGGCTTCCTGCTATCCAAGACCAATAGGAGCCAGACTCAGGAATTCCCTGGGTCCTCTGCGTTCCAGCCACACGGACCCAGTTCCCATCATGGCTTTACAACTTGACAAGCTGTATAAATAGGAGCAAGTCACTTAACATCAAGCTGCCCCCATCTGATTTGTTTCCTACTTAACACCGCATAGTAAAATGCTACTTCAAAAAGTCTTCTCACCCCAATGCATCCCCAGCCCTAGTGAAAGATCCCTTTCACTAATCTCCTAATGCATCGGACTCAGTCTGAGTAGGCTTCCTCATTCCTCACTCCATTTTCCACAACTTTCCACCAGACCAGGAGGCATCTGAAAGGAACCAGGTGAGGGAAGGAAAGGAAAAATCAGAGAAAGAAGGAAGTAGCCCCAAGGTCATCCTCCCTGGAGTAACAGCAACTGACCTCAAAAGGAAATCACACTTAAGGGCGCCTGTGTGGCTCAGTGGTTAAGCGTCTGCCTTTAGCTCAGGTCATGAAGATCCCGGGGTCCTGAGATGGAGCCCCACATCGGACTCCCTGCTCAGCAGGGGACCTGCTTCTCCCTCTCCCACTCCTCCTGCTTGTGTTCCTTCTTTTACTGTGTCTGTCAAATAAATAAATAAAATCTTTAAAAAAAAAATCACACTTAACGTTTTAATAAAATATCCCCAAAGGCATATCACCTTCATCCCCCAGAGGTGATACACTTGTCTTACTCTAAAGGAAGCTTTGCCTGCGTAGGCCAAGCACTCCCCTTGTTAGCTTATTTCTGCCTTCATTTTCATTACAAATTCATGTTCATAAAGCCAAATCACTGTAAAATCCAGATTAATAGCCTCCGATAACTTCAATAACTACATTAGCCATCACCTTAACACTGCACAATGATCTTTTCCATAGACTTACCTGAAAGCTACCTAGCTTAAAGTATTGCCCATTCCTTCTCTGAGACTGGTTGAGTTTCTATAGGCTTCACTTTCTAAAGCAGGATAATGTGGGTTCCCCCCAGAGAGGAGCACTTGGTAGGCTCAGACTCTCTTAAAGACAGTCCAAACTCTTGTCCATGTCTGTACAGGTTTGATGTGGGACTTCTACAAATAATGCTCCCTCTCCCTTGTCCCCAAGTATCATTTTTATTAGAGATTAGGATCGAACCTTTACAGTAAATTTTCTACCAGTGTTTTCCCTCATCCCACTTTAAAGTCGCAATTTCATCTACTACTTGAAGCAATAAATCATAATTACAGCTTTTGATTAAATAATGGCCTCCACAAATGCACAAATACTTACCTGTTTAGTATATCTTATCTACATAGATCCTTAGGAGACCTGGTTCCCAAGAAACCTATGTACTCCAGATTTTTCCACCACCTAACTAGACTAGAGGCAACCTCGTCTCTCAGGGCTTGAGGTTAACAAAGTTAATGGGAGAAGGAGGCAGAGCCAGAGTGCTGGTTCTCACGCAGGGTGCCTTTCGGCATGCCACGTGCAGGAGCACAGGAGCATGCCTTGGAAAGATCTAGGACAGAGCAAGTAGCAATCGAGTAATCCGTGTGGAAGCATGCCTTGGAAAGAGCTAGGACAGAGCAAGTAGCAATCGAGTAAGGTAATGCGTGTGGAAGTACTTTGTAAACGCGGGTACTAGAACAATCACATGTGGCAGCCAGTGGGAGTAGGGTCTACAAAATGAAAAGAGCCCCGATTTAGAACTGGAAGACCTGATCAGAGCTGTAGCTTAGGGAATGTCACATACCACTTTGAGCATCAGTTTTTCTAAACGTATTAACAGTAAAATAATACTCATCTAAAGAGCTATTCTGAAGGTAGAAAGTCATACTTTTGTCAGAGTGCCTTCCCCTGAGTGTAGCACATAGTAGGCTCTCAATAAATGTAGTCCAAGGCTGAGAGACCACATCACTGGCTACCTTTGACGTGTGTAAAGCCTTAGACAGCCAAGGACCCTCAGCCAAACATACTGGTCCAATCCCAGGTGCCCTTTCCTGGTCATCTCCCTGAGGATAGCCTTTCAGCAATTTATAGCCTTCCTGATTTAGTGCGCTCTCTTGTCAGAGAAGTTACTTAGAAACTAAGTTATTATTATAAAGCATAAAGAAACATGTTCAAGCTGTCAGAATATTAAACAGGCTCTGATTCCTATTCGGCATCCTTTCCCTCTCGCTGTGGTTTCCTTCCAGCTGCAATCAATATACATTTTGGCAGAAGAGATGCTAAAGAAAAAACCTTCCAGCTTGTTTCCAAGGATTTCACTTTTGTCCATACATATAGATCCTAGGGTAATGGTAACAACATGCATTGGTTCTGTGCTCTGCAATTAACCTCCCATTTCACTAGCATTATATAATCCAATTAGATGGACCGGCATGAAATCCTACTCCCCTCTCCCATGTTAGATAGGAAGCTCCTGAGGGTCAGAGGAGCCACACGAGCTGCTCCAAGTCCTGCCACCAATAAGCGATGGAGTAGATCCTGGGTGTCCCAACATGGGGACTAACATGCTTTCCATCACACTGTCTGCCTCTACTTTTGTCAAGACATGTGGAATTTTGAAGTTAACCCAATGTCCTCCTCATTGTCACATACCTTAACAATTCATTTTGTACCAACCAAATAAATCCATCATGAGATATAAAAAAGGCCTCTTTATAATAAGATGAAGAGATTGTATAACCCAATAAAATTGGTGTCCTTTAAATTAGACAAAGAGTACCAGTGGAGTAACACTGAATGTGAGCATTTCCTGTTTTAAATGAGCAACAGACTTGCCAAGTGGGTATTTTAGCGCTGGGCTAGTGGGAATGAACAGAAAAGACATGATCCCTCGTCACAAGGACATCACAGTCTCGCCGGGGGTTAAATCAACCAAATACTTACACTATTTAAATATAGGATTAAAAATCTTGATTAGTGTGGAGGGGGGGGATGACATAATTCAATTTGAGAATAAAGGAAGACAGAGAGACAGACGGATGGATGATACATCTCACTCTGGTGGAGTGTGAAAAATTGATTGAATAGGCGTGAAAACAAGACAGAAGGCAAACACATAGAACATACAAACTACCAGAAATGAATAGACTTCCGAAAAAGTGCTGAAAAGATGTGGATGTAAAGATGGGTCAGGTTAATGAAGAAGGCAAAGGTAGTATTGGAGCCTGTGTCTGGAGAGAGAAAGTTACATACACCCAGTTGAATGCACAAGGCTTACACAGGGGTTGAATTTAGAATAAAACATCTATTAGAAATGCGGGAATCCACAGCATGGGTATACACTAAATATAATAGCTTAAAAAAACAAAACAGCTTATAAGCTTATAAGGAATCCTGAAAAGAATGAAATTTGTAGGTTTTTGTCCTGGCCTTTTCTTCCCCTCCTGTTTTACTTAGGCATGCTATTTTTTTTTTAAAGCAGTAATTTTGTGAGATGCTTGAGTGGCTTTGTTGATTAAATGACTGCTTTTGGCTCATGTCATAAAGCCAGGGCTCTGGGATCAAGTCTAGCATCGGGCTCCTTGCTCAGCTGGGAGCCTGCTTCTCCCTCTGCCTGCTGTTCCCCCTATTTGTGCACTGCTCCCTCTCCCTCTCTCTCTCTGATAAATAAATAAACAAACAAACAAATAAATAAAATCTTCAAAAATTAAAAATAAAATGGTAATTTTTAAAGCATGTAAAATAAATCTGGCATTTTCTTTTTTTTTTTTTTTTTTTGGCATTTTCAATAAAGCTGAAATTGCATGTAAATGTTCTTTTTTAAAAATAAGATAAGGGCAGATGATGTAAAATAGCCCAGTCTGGGCACAAACATGGCCCATATCTAGCGATTTCCCCCCTTTATACCTCTGTGATAGGAAGGTTTATGTACAGGGTAAATGGCCGTAGCACACACAAGGCTCTGGTTCACCTATCCATTAGCTGCCAGCTCTCTGCATTTCTCTGAAAGTTAACACCAGCCAATGGCATCAGTCAAGAGTCTCAGCATACTTTGGGGTGGCTGGGTGGCTCAGTGGGTTAAAGCCTCTGCCTTTGGCTCAGGTCATGATCTCAGGGTCTCGGGATCAAGCCCTGCATCAGGCTCTCTGCTCAGCAGGGAGCCTGCTTCCCACCCCACCCGCACCCCGCCCCGCCTGCCTCTCTACCTACTTGGGATCTCTCTCTCTGTCAAATAAATTAATAAAAATCTAAAAAAAAAAAAAAAAAGTCTCAGCATATTTTGCTAAAATGGCAAATGTTCTAATATATGATATAACACAAAGGATAATACATTGGGTTATATCTACAGGCAGATCAACCTCTCTAAAAATAATACAAGCATAGTAAATGGACTAGTGTTCCCAGGCAGTGGTTTATTGATTGTGCAGTACTTTGACTCAAAAACTGTTAAAGCCCTAAATAAATGTTTATTGAGTTTCCTACCTTCAAGGCATCTGCAGTCTAGGACATCAATGAATATGGTTAGAGTGTTATTAGTGCTATCATGGAGGTATATACAAAGTATAATGGGGGCCAAAAGGAAGGTTAGTTCAGTTCTCCTTGAGACACAGGCAAAGGCTTCATAGAGGTGATAGAGATTGAGTTCTGAAGATGAGCAGATGTTTGCCTGGTGGAAGGAGGATGGTGGAAATGGGAAGGCAAACTGGGCTGAGCAGTGTCAAAAGACCATTTGGCCCAGCTGGATGGTAGATGGTTATCTCAGACAGGCCATCGCTAAGATCTATTTCACTTACCAGCTGTAATCTCATCCTAGCATGAAAACTGGAATATCATGAGTGTGAAAGTTGGCTTTGAGCAAATACATGGAGGGCATGGAAATGATGGGGGGGAGGAGGGTGGCTATTGAGGAAGGCAAAACCCAGATTATGAATGGTTTAACTCTCCAAGTGCAAGAATTTTGTGCTTCAATAAAAAAATATCTCTGGCTGTGGAATAAGAGATGTACTAGAGGAGACAGCAGTGGAGGTAAAGAGTTAAGAGATTTCTTAGAGATCATATGCTTCATTTGTTACTTCTCCCGAGTCAGGAAAACAGGACTCATAGAAGTCAGTTATTAAACACAAAAAAATTGTGGGGCTTTCTATAGAAATGTCATGGATTTCTTTCATTCTCTAGACACCAGTTTCCCAGACATCAAAAGTTGACCCAATACACAGCAGAAACTCTGGATGAATAGGTGGAAATACTCCTCACACTTACCAGGTGTGACTTGGAGCTGACCGGGTGATGTAACCTTTTCCCTTACCGTCAGAGAGACATGAAATACCCACCTCTGATACCTTGCACACTTTCTGTAAAGGTCACAGGAGGGATGAACGGGATGGTCCTTTACAGACTGGAAATACTCTAGTTATGGGAGAAGTTGAAGGCGATTGCGAAGTGGAGGCATTCAGCAAATATTTTGTGCCTCTTGGCCAACAAAAGGAAGTCAAATTCCAAGACCATGCAAGAAATCGGAAGCTATATAAGCCCACGACCAGTGTTAAAATCATGTCATTTAAGTTAAAGGAAAATAACTTGCCATTATAAACTGTCCTAAAATAAAACTATCAACTCCTAGGTTGTCCTGGCGAGGAGTTCATAGAGACAAATTCTTTTTTTTCCCTGATGAAGAAACTGAGACCTAGGAAAAGAGCTTGGCTTACTCAATGTTACAGCAAGTTAATGGCCAGGCCAGGCCTAAACTGATCTTTCTTGACCTCTGGTCCAAAAGTCTTCTATAACAAGCTGGATGAGTGATAACAAAGAGAAAAAAGGAGGTTTCTTGTGTTTCGTAGGGCCCTATAGTTGTGAGAAGGGGTTGAGACAGGGCAGGAGAAGATGATAAAGACAGCCCCCTCAACACCTCCCAGCCCAACTGCTTTGAGGACAACTCTGGATTTTTTAATAAAAGTTTTGAAAACTAAGGTTTCCTGCTGCCAAAAAGAAAAAGAAAACCACTATAGTGTCAGAACATTCTCTTTTTTTGTTTGTTTGATATGAACATACCTGAAAACTCCAAGTCAATGAATACATACTAAAATTGTCACGCTAAGCCAATATGCTTACACTCGTGTCTATTTACCTTAAACTCTTGCATACATACCGCCAAGCAGCTTGGAAGATGCATACAGCTTTTCCCCATGACTAATCATCACATGTTACCACTCAAGCACAAGAGGACAGATCAGTGAGAAGGCACCGTTATTTACCAAACTGTTGAAGTGGTAACACAAACAGACTTCTCAAAAAGAAATAGAACATGATGGGAGAAGACTGCATGGACTTCTTTTTGTCCCCTTTATTAACCAATTTGCTTGAATCTCCATTAATGTTTCAGTTGCCGAGCATCTGTACTGCCAAGGAATCCATTCAAGGCCATAGAAATTTGCAGCTCTAAACTTCAAAGATGAAGTTTAGAACCCTTGGCACTAACAAGAAGAGTTGGAAATATTCTACAAGATAATGGGCTGGCCCTACTCCACTGAGTCCCCTCCCTCTGTCTCCCCTGCTCCATTCCATTTCAGCACACAGTTCATGAGCTCCTACTATGTGTCGGATTCTAGGCATAGCACACTGGGGGCCATAGGGGGAAATAAGTCATTGTTGAGAGCACAATATGAAAGGCAATGAGAAGTATGCATGCATCCTAGAGGGGTAGCTATTGTGCTTCAGAGGAAAGAGTGATCACTTCAAGTTGAAGGCTCTAGCTAGGCAAAGGTCATGTTTGAACCAGGCAGGAAACTGAGGCTCTGAAGGGTAGTTTTTATCCATGAAATGAGTAAATCCAGACAATTCACCTCCATGGGTCTCCTGAGCATGAAGAGGTGTTCTCATCACTGATTTACTCTCTGTGGGTTACATGATTGTACCAGTAGGGAACCTTGAGGAGTCCCAGAATGGGAGCAACCACAAAGAGGCCTCTGGCATTAGCAAGAAAAATGCAAAGAACACTACTACATGGAATTATTACACAGATAGACTTCCTATGTTCATGAAGACCATACCTGGAGACCTTTCCTAATTACCCAGTCCTGAATCCAACTCACTCCAATGTCAATGCTAGGTGTTTTTTGTTTTTCATTTTTAAGATTTTATTTATTCATTTGAGAGAGAGAGAGAGAAAGCATGAACAGGGGCAAGAGGCACAGGGAGAAGAAGAAAGACTCCCCACTGAGCCAGGAGCCCAATGTGGGGCTTGATCCCAGGACCTGGAGATCTTGACGTGAGCTGAAGGCAGACGCCTAACCTACTGAGCCACCCAGGCGCGCTGAGCCTAGGTGTTTTAGAACTCGGTTTTCTTACTATGTCATCATTCTGACAAGCAGCTTTGAGACCCTAGGGGTTCATATTCATGCTCAGGACTTTTGTTACCCTATCTCATTTAATCCCTAGAATAACCCAAGAGGTAGTTATTATCCTCATGACAAATTATTACATGCCATAGACAGTGGCCAGTTGTTTTATAAAGAATCAAAAAGCCGTGAATGCTGAAAGTGCTGCTGCCAAAATCTGGCCAGTATAATCCACGGAAGGAAGAGGCTCAGCATTTATTTACGACCCACATCTTGAAACCATACAACCCATCCAGAAGTCCATCATTCATTGGTGAGCACATATCATATCTAATACATTATATTAAAACAAAATGATAAATAAATAAATGACTATGAATAGATGTCAGGAAGAAATCCTGAGTCTGAAGACCCAGCATGAGGGTCACTCTGTGATTAAAAGACAGTTACTCACCTCTAAAATATCATTTTCCTCAACCTTGCAAAGGAGGATGGGGCACAGTTGATTTTGTAATCCCTAAATTGCTTTCCACTGCTAAAAATTTCAATGCTAATAGTAATTTAAAAATATGCAGTTCGATGAATAAAAGTCCTTGTTAAATGAGTATTCTCCAGTCTGTAAATCATCAGAAATGCAAATGTTCATTCAAGGAAAGGCCCTAAGCTGTTATTCAGCACTAGGTGAGGGAGAAGACTAACTGAACTCCTTTTCCCAAAGGAGAAAATGGAGCCTAAAGAAAGGGAGAGAGTGTGGTACGCTCCAGCCTTAGACCTACAGGCAAGGATAGAAGCCTACTGAAGTTTGTAGTTACTGTCACAACAAGGATGTAGAGAAATATACAAGAAAGACTTGGGAAGAACACCATATCCTTTTGTAAGCTTTGCAGCCTTCCCATGTTTTTCTCCTATCTCCATCTGTCTACCAGTATGATCAGTGGTTTTATCCTCAAAGTGGACAGGGCCTGAGTACTTGTCTTTAAGAGCAGACAGGAGAGGCTGAGCTAGAGAAACCACAGTCACCCTGCAGCCAGTCCTAGGGCTAGAGTAAGGGGTAGGGAAAATTCAGGTGAATGATGGAAGCCTGTGGACGGCCTGAGCACTGGCAGGGGTGGAAGAGTTCCCAGGGCAGATCATCAAAAGGGCTGCTGCACAATGGCCCGTGACATTGATTCTGTGAACAGGCATGAGTGTATAGAGCTCATATTCAGATGGTTATTCTGTCCTTCAAAGTAAGCAAAGGAAAAACTCTCTAAGTTTTTTTTGAGTGCAGACTATTTAAGAATCCTAGAGTTAAGATCATCCATATAGTAATACAAATGATAAAACTAGTATTTCTTATATTCATTATTTTCTAAGGTGATCATACAGTTTATTATGCAAACTCAGACATTTCTGGGACTACAAAGAGATGCTATTAATTATCATCCCAAGACAAAAGGCATGAACAGGGACATAGGTGGTCTCTCTAGCCATAAGTCCTTTGCTCATTACTCAACATTTCACCTGACTAATTTTCACAGTCTCTAAGAAGGGGTTTTTATGCCTATTTTATAGGTGAGGAATCTGATGTTCAGAGAGGCAAAGCACCTTGCCCAAAACACACAGATAGTAAGCTTACAGTACTTGAAAATTAATGCACTGATAAGGTATACATACACACATATAATACTAAAAAATAAATTAAGAGTCAAAAGATCCTATGTGCATATAAAACCAGGTTACTAAAATGTGTGAAGTTCAACCTTCCCCAGATGTACTTTCACAAGGCACTCAGGAATGGCTGAGCAGAGCAATGAAAACAACCTAAGTTGTGACATGTGACTTACCATTCACATCAGCTGTGAAGACTTGGGAAGATCCAGCAGTGTCCAACTTCCCATAAGGTCCTAAACCCATGACACCACCCCTGGTGGTCAGGTCCCTCCAGGCTGACATATTCTAGGTAAAATCAGACTGGAAGTTTATACTCTTGACGAGGCCTGTTCATATGGCAAACGTAGAGGATAACGAAGACATAATGAAGACACCCATTGTACATCCACAGAACCAGAAGTTCCCAAGTATTCTTGACACTGCAAATAAAAGCATAAAGCAGCTCTTCCTCCCCTGTTATGAGAAGGGTTTGGAATTCTCTGTTGGGCCCGTAGCTGGTACACATCACTACGAGCCTAAAGAGTAAGTATGAGGCTACTAACCTATGTAAGACTTCCTAGACAGGACAGGAGAACTTTCAAGAAAGAGGTGCAGTGTCATGGAAGACTGGAAATGAAAGAAATATGAAAGAACAGCAAGCCTTCTCTTCACAGAATGGAAAGAGTCCTTAGAATCTATGTATTTAAGTCAAATTGCCAATTAGAGATAGAGTTGGCATCACCCTTCAGGCTTCCTGTTTCCCTGTCCACAGCCCTCTCATGTAATTGTGTGGAATTAGAGTGGATTCATTACATGTGACTGTGGGTTGCACTGTAGTTCTCAAAAATGTGTATGCTGAAGTCAAACCCTCAGTAACTTAAAATGTAACCACATTTGGAAGTAGGGTCTTTCAAAGGTAAGCCAAATTCAAATGAAGTCATGAGGATGGGCCCTAATCCTAGATGATGGGTGTTCTTATAGAAAAGGGAAATTTGAAGACAGACATGAATGCAGGGAAATCACTGTGTGAAGATGAAGGAAGAGACAGGGTGAAGTTTCCACCTACCAAGAAACGACAAGGGTTGCCAGCAAGCCACCAGGAGCTGGAGAGAGACATGGAAAAAGTTCCCTCAGAAAGAACCAACCCTGGGCACCTGGGTAGCTCAGTAGGATAAAGTCTCTGCCTTCAGCTCAGGTCATGATCTCAGGGTCCTGGGATCGAGCCCCACATTGGGCTCTCTACTCAGCAAGGAGCCTGCTTCCCCCTCTCCACCTGCTTCTCTGCCTACTTGTGATCTCTCTCTGTCAAATAAATAAAATCTTAAAAAAAAAAAAAAAAAAGAAAGAAAAAAGAAAGAAAGAACCAACCCTGCCAATACCTTGATCTTGCACTTCTAGCCTCCAGAACTATGAAATGATCGACTTCTGTTAATTTAGTCCTTCAGTTTGTCGTACTTTATTAGAACCACCCTAGCAAACCAGTGCAGTAGGTTTGGGATAGACACACTGTTTCTTCAGTGTCTAATCAGCCCCTGGTCTGCAGTCTGGCTTGGCTCCTTCTGTAGTGAGAGGCTCTCTTCCTGACCTCCACCCAAATATGTGTCACCAAGATGGCTTGACTTTGTGCGATATGAAAAGACCATTACGCTGACACAGACATTAAGATGGTGCGCCAGACAGTAGCCTCACTCCATCCTCACCTTTCACACAGTGACCCTCCAGACAATCAGCACGGAACTCCCTTGGTTCCCACACAGAGTTGACTTGGGCTGGTTCCTTAGGTGATCCTGATTCCAGCATTTATAATAATTTGTGGACTTCAGGGTGAAGATGACTTCACCCCTCTGTTCCATTCCTCATGTCACCACTGCCGAAGGCCAGGCCAGCGAGAAACTCGGGAGGTCACGCCAGGCATACCCTAGGACGTGCCGTGATGCTATCAGAGCACCTGTCCGGTGCATTTCACATATACGCAGAAAGAGAACCCTCTTCTCCTAGAGCTGTATTTCCAATTGCTTCAACAGGCGTAATATTTCCTAATCATTTTACTGGCTAGTTCAGTATATTGTCTTCTTCTTCTTCTAACAGGAATATGCAAATGACTTTGAAGAACAGAAAATTCTTAAGTTCGGAAATTGAAGAAAAGTCATTTGGTCTGTGCCCGGAGCAGAATGCCTTGGCACCAGCGGCGATGGAGCGCGACCTCACTCACTCTTCCTGTTTTTCAAGGCAAGCTGCCCCACCCAGAGGCCTGAGGATGATGCCAGAGTCAGTTTTTGGCAGGTTTGCTGACTTACGCTGAGGTTGTACCCTACGTGGACTGCCTGCCATTGGAAGTTCTGAATTAGGCTCTCCTGGCCCATGCGTGGGGAACAGACTGACTGAGACCTCATTCACCGAGAGGGGAGACACCAGAATCATTTCTAGATTAAGTCCTAACACTCTATTTTTGACCAATATGAAATAATTCCACTGAGTCAGCGGGACTTACTGTCCCAATGCTTTCTAGATCTACCCCTCCCACAAGTAAAACAGCATCGGAATGACCACACTAGAACACCTGCTTCTGGGGGCAGTGTACACAAGTTGCTGTCTCAATACCTAATGAGGCAAGAGTAACCAACATCCACTGGGCCCTCACTACGAAGCAGACTAAATATCTCAAGTATTTTTCCTCTATTGTGTGCTAATCTTCACAACTCTGTGAGGTAAGTCCTCTTATGATTCCCACTTTACAGATGAGGGAACTGAGGCAGAGACAGACTGAGAAAGTAATTTGTTCACATTCACATAGCTAGTAAGGGACAGATGCAGAAGGTGGGGCTAAGCCAGCCGCAGAGCTCACACTTTTAACCATCACCCCAGACTCCTTGTCACACTGAGAGCCGTGATTCTTGGACTGATGACGCGTCTTCCCCTCTGTGAGCTTTCTGAGGTCGGGGACTACTCCTTTCTCGGCCCTGCATTTAATGATCATGTTGGGTGACTCAGACTCCTCCCTGTCCCCACGTCCTAACCAAGAAACGTCCTCTCCCTGTACGTCTCTTTCTCAGTTGCTCTTAGATCATTTGACAATGTTCTGCCTTATAGTTGTTTGCAAATCTGAAACCCTCTTTGTTTCCTCCTGGTTCATATGTGTACACAACTCGTGCCTGAGCCAAGCGTAAAATTTCCCCCCAAAATCCACCATGTGCCTTTGCGTTTAGTTAAGATTTTTCTCCACAAACACATGAAACAAATGAAAACAGGTCAGTTCCATGGCATGACACAGAATCCTGGGCCTTCCTGAAAACCAGAGAAGACCCAGCTTCCCACATCCACTAGACTAAGACCTTTGACAGTGCTCATGGGGGAATGAGGAGGACCTAGAATTCACTCTAGAGCCATTCTCAGATCAGAGAATGCTTGAGAGCCCCTGCAGAGCTTCCTGAAACACAGGCTGCTGGGCCTCACCCAAAAGTTTCGGATTCAAGAGGTCTAGCCTGGGATCTGAGATTCGAACTCTTAATAAGTTCTGGGGTGAGGCTAACGTTGCAGGATTGGGCCCTACGCTTTTGAGAAGCACTGTTCTAGGTCCCAGCTTGGGAGAATAATAAATATTTTAAGTAAAAAAGAAATGAGTCGATAAGTAAGCAGCATCCCCAAGGTGTAAGGTTGTATATGGTGGAAATACAGGAAGTGTGGCAGGTCAGGCTTGTGTGGGCAATGTGAGCAGCTAAGAGGGCTGGAGCGTGAGCTGTGCAAAGTGGGATGTGGAAGAGAGGCAGGAGACTTGGACTTGACCCAAAAGATGAGCAGTTCAGCTCAATCTTTAGATCATAAAGAGATTTAGATGCACGTGCTCGTCCAGGAAGGCCCCAACCTCAATCAAGCCCACTGGGCCACCACACCCAGGGATGAAAACTAAAGGCAAAAGATCTTATCTTTCTAAACCTTCTGAATCACGATGACCACTTTGTGGGGCTTCTCCATACAGCTGTGCAATACTGTGGGGCCCACCCGAATAGACAGGGGGGCTTCAGCAAAGGGGGTGGGGATGGGCCAGGAGACAGTCATTCTTCCGGTGGTGTGGAGGAGCTCGAAACTCTCTCTCGTTCCCTCTGCTGTCAGGTGCACATGTCCTAACAAAACATAGTTTAAACGATGGAAGTAACAAAAACAAACCTTTTCTTTGGCTCCTGTGTTGACAAAAGATTTCCATACTGTGGGCTTCTTCCGTCAATAGAAAAAAATAGCTCATCCCATGTGTTCTATCCTACCAGTGCTAAGAAAGTAGTTTTTAAAAGGCAGAAACAGAGACGTGGCAGGGAACGGATTTTTGTGGTGCTCGCAGCAACATCTGGAAATAGGCATCACTGCTCCAAATCTTTTAAACAAAGATTGGAGTTTGGGGGGATGATTGGAAGAGTCCTGCCGTATCCAGGAGAGGACAAACTGAAAGAGTGATGCTAGCCACAGAAGGATGTGGTGCAGAGAGGGACAGGCGACTCCACCCAGGGTCCAGGTTGAAAGAGGTAAGGGAGCTGAAGGAGCTAGAATCCCAAATGGACTCAGGCGAGGACGCAGGGTGGAAGGTGGGAAGGGTTACTGCAGGGGTGATTCAGGTCACCATGTGGGGAGAGTCAAAGAGGTTGTTAGACTGTGAGGTGAGCTCTGGTGCAGTCAGAAGAAAAGCCAGCAACTGAAAAGACCAGTGATTGCACAGCGGGAAACCCAACAGGGGACGTGAGAGGCATCTGAACAACCCAGCCAGACAAGCTCAGGTTCCCAATGTGACTTGCTTCCCTCTCTTTAACCCTAGCTTCTGTATTTATAAATGGATGGAATCTTTTCACTTTCCTGTGAGGGTCTCCTGGCTCTCAAGTACACGGGGAAGTGCATTCTAGCATCCATTCTGCACCCCCAAAACAGAAAGCATTTACTATTTGCTGGCTAGTTTCATGCTAGACCCACAATAACAATAAAAAAAGAAGTGACCCTACTTTTAAGGACCAGGCTCATGAGTCACCAGGATCACAGAATGGGAAG
The DNA here is from genome assembly GCA_028646535.1 of Procyon lotor. NCBI lineage: Eukaryota > Metazoa > Chordata > Mammalia > Carnivora > Procyonidae > Procyon > Procyon lotor. The sequence continues at coordinate 121,187,075 of CM053603.1, forward strand.
AGTTAGAATCTGTTCTAAATTAGGCTTAATAATTTATTGACACAGAGACATTTAATGAGGGCCTGGTGCCAGGCTCAGCTGACCAAGGCCTCAAGTAGATCTGCTGTGCAGTAGGGTAGTCAGCTCAGGAATACACTTGCAAACATTTCATTCATTCATTCGATGCCATTCCTGAATGTATGCCCCTGGCTCAACGTGATCCAGAGCATAGAATCCGTGTTTTGTTGTAAGTTGTAAAGGGGAGAAGGGCACAGTCAGAAGAAGGCAGCACAGCGAGGTGTCCCCTGCAGGAGACAGGTAAGAAGGAACGAGTGTCACACTGAGACAGTAGAACCAGAGGGACACCGTAATTTAAGATTTAGAGATAAGAAAGGTGTGTATGTGTTCAGTGAGGGTGGGAGTTCCTGAGGACGACCCTAAGTTTCTCGAAGATTGTGGTGCCATTTGACAAGCTGAGAAAATGGACAGGAGAATGATCAGGGAGATAAGGAACTCCAACTGAACCAGTACAATTTGAGGTGCTTGGCTCTGAAGTTGGGGAGAAAGTTCTGGACTAGAGACACAAGTCACAGGAATACAGGAGGCACTGAAGAACAAAGAACATCTTCAAGGGAGAAGGGCTAAATGGAGGCCTCCATCTCCCTTTGTCCCTTCCCCCCAAAATACAAGGTCCAGCAGCAGAGGGCACCTACTTTTAAAAGTTGCTCCTTAAACAAAAGGATTTAGAAAGAAAAAAAAAAAAGAACATGAAGAAAAAAAAAAAATGTCAGCTAGTCGAAAGAGATGTTTTTGCTTGGTTTTTGTTTTCTTTCCAAAGCATTATACAACTCCTCCTCTTAGCTTAAGCAGGTAACTAACTACACAGGGATACAGAGAGCAATGGTGACTACCCACAAGCTCACTAGTGGGTTGGTGCCATAAGTATCTAGTAACCCGCACCCCTAAGTCTGGAAAAGGAAGAAAAGGGGCATGCCTAGGTCATAAGATGGCAAGCTCATGTTTTTCTTACATCTAACACTGTCAGAGTGTGATGCTCTTCCTCCTCCTACTCTTTTCATCAAAATGGAGGAGTTACAACAGTGGGCGATAGAAATGCTTCCCCATGATTTTCTCAGGAGTTGATCAAGAGTCAGAACAAAGCCAGAAGCCAGGGTCTTGATTTCTTTTTAATGGCAAGGTTTCCCTAGGTCAGGAGAAATGATGACACACCCCCCAAGTTTTATGTTTCAATAACTCCCCCAGCAGTGGTCGAAAAAGCCCTTCATTAATAAGATGGCGGCCCTGAAGCAAGCAAGGTAAACAGCAGATGCCCACATTCTCTACCACTAGCTCCTTAAGACACACAAGCTTGAGCGCACACAAAAAGGCCTGTTTTCTCTCCCCACCACCCTCTAATCCCCATGTTTCCTCACATAAATGTAGAGCTTGTGAGGCATTGCCCATCCTGGTCTCAAATCTCTGACCCTGAGATATGAAAACCCAAACCTAGTCACATTCTAGTTCTACCTCTCCTGTTTGCTAGTTACAGACTTGGACGATGTTCTCCATCTCTGGGTCTACTTTCTCATCTTTCAAGGGAGAGGTTGAGACTAAATCATTTCTAAGATTCATTCTTAGGGGAGCCTGGGTGGCTCAGTTGTTAAGCATCTGCCTTTAGCTCAGGTCGTGATCACAGGGTCCTGAGCCCACATCAGGCTCCCTCCTTGGCAGGGAGTCTGCTTCTCCTTCTCCCACTCCTCCTGCTTGTATTCCCTCTCTCACTGTCTCTCTCTGTCTCTGTCAGATAAATAAATAAAATCTTAAAAAAAAAAAAATAGGACTCATTCTTCCTCAACAACGGGTAAGGTTCCAATGGCTAAGGCTTTTTTCATCTAAAACATAGTTTTCTGGAAATTAAGGTGTTGTATGATAAAGAATGTGTCTGGACTTTGACTTGGGTTCCTGGCATGAAGGTTCTAAACCCCTGGAATTTTCCAAATGATAAGAATGACTTTATTGTTCATGGTGGGTCCTTGAACCACACCTGCGTCTAAGTTAAAACAATAATTCATGACTGAGGCTAGCTGTGCCAGAAAGACCAATATGGGATTAGAGGTTTGTGACTTTGAGCCACAGTGGGGAGGGAGCTAGAGAACCAGTCAATCACGTGACCAATGATTCAATCAATCATGCCTACATAATGAAACCCTAGTTAAAATCTCTGAGCACCTGGGGCGCCTGGGTGGCTCATTGGGTTGAAGCCTCTGCCTTCGGCTCAGGTCATGATCTCAGGGTCCTGGGATCGAGCCTGATGCAGGGAGCCTGCTTCCCCTCTCTCTCTGCCTGCCTCTCTGTCTACTTGTGATCTCTCTCTCTCTGTCAAATCAATCAATCAATCAATCAAATCTTTAAAAAAAAAATCTCTGAGCACTTAGGTTCAGGTGAGCTTCTTCAATATGCTGGGAGGGTGACCTCTCTGATTCCACAGAGACACTGCCAGGAAGCTCCATATTTGGGTCCCTCTCAAACTTATTTTGTGTCTCTTCATTTGGTCCTGACTTGTATCCTTTATAATAAAACCACAATCCAAAGTACAGTGCTTTCCTACATTCTGTGAGTTGTTCCAGCAAATTATCTAATTTGAAGGGGGTCATGGGAAACCCCCTGCGAATTTGTAGCCAATTGGCCACATGTGTAGGTGGCCTGGGGAGTCCCAAACTTTGTGGCTGGCATCCAGAGTGGGGGCAGTCTTGTTGGAGACTATGCCCTTACCCTGCGAGAGCAGTGTGAAATGTAGGTGGCTGGCATCAGAATTGCAGCGTTGCACGCAATACGCCTATTGGACAATAATTATAATTTGCATATGTCCTTAGACAAATGAATGGGCCCCAAACACCTACAGTGTTCCCTGCATACAGTTGGTGCTCTGGCCACAGCAGATCGTGAGTGGTCCATAGTCACAAGAACTCAGATGCCGCCATCCTGTAAGCATCATGGTTATGCTGGGGTGAACAACATGAAAGCTGTTTTGAGATGTCAAAGAGGACACACTTATCTGCACCAGCACCTCCTAACAGGGCTTTAAAAAGAACTCTTTCCCTGCTATATTAAGCAGCTGTTATAAAGTCTGAAAAAAAAAATTCTAGGGGGCAGCAGCCATCATTCAGGTGTTGACTAAAGCCCTCCCTGCCTAATACATCATCACTTTAACCACTACTCTGAGGGGCTTATTTTTATCATTCGCAAGCAATTCAAATGTTGGCCATCCAGAAAATTCATTTTTTTTCCTTCCTACAGGCACAGGGAACAGAATTGAAATCACTGACACAACCGAGCCAGAATAGATTTAAGAGTATCTTTTTGTTCCAAGGCAAACTCAACCTTTAAGCTCCTGTGCAGTTACAAACATCAATTAATTGATTACCACTAGAAGGAAAGAGAGTGAGTCTGGCATTCGTTTGGGAAAGGTCAAATTAAGTTCCAGAGCCATTCCCATCGTCCATGACTGTCAAAGACCACGATCCTACCTCAGTGGTTGTGTCCCTCCCCAGACTCAAGTGTTGAAACCCTAACCCACAATGGCGTGGTGTTTGGAGATGCGGCTTTGGACAGGTAATTGGATTTAGGGGCAGACCTGAGGGTAGGGTCCCTGTGATGAGATCAGTGTCCTTCAAGAAAACCAAAAGATTTGCCCCCACCATCTGCCCCACTCCACACTTGTGTCTCTCCCTCTCTTCATGCTGTTGCATCAAGGGATGGCTGTGTGCCTGTGTAGTGAGAAGGGGGCAGTCCGCAAGCCAGGAAGCAGGCCCTCACGGGACCAAATCTTGCTAGCACCTTGATCTTGGACTTCCCAGCCTCTAAAACTCTAAGGAATAAATGTCTGTTGTTTAAGCCACCCAATCTATGGTACTGCATTAAGGGAGCCCAAGCCAACTAAGGCAGCAATATTCAAATTGTGTGTTCCATGACTCTTAGTCTTCCCTTAGGGTTGCTTGCTCTCCGTGCAACATCTTGGAATCCTCATGCAGAGATTCTGAATCAGCAAGTCCAAGCTGAGCCCCATAAACCTGCATGATTCAACCTTTCTGGGTAATCCTAACACAGGTGATGCAGAAACACTGAGAAACCCTCTGGATTGTTTCCCCCCCTTAGGTCAGCACTGGAATAGCACCGCACATCCTACCCACAGCTGACCACGTTGATGGAGCTAAAATAGAAACATACATCAGACCCAACCAGATCTGTCGTATGATGTTGGTGAGCAGTGAGTAATCATCATGGGTGATTTGTTATAAAAACTGATCAAAGACTCCTCAACTCTGCCCATGCCAATCAAGACCAACTGATCAGGGTTTGTTTTTTCATTTGGAAGAAGGTCAAGCAGCTGCCTATTTGCTTTCTTCTCTCCAGGGCCATTTTAGGAAGTTCATCTGCTCAAAACAGCTGCTCACAAGTTGAACTGATCCTTGCAGAAAAATGGCTGTGGGACCACACTCCAGAGGTGACATATGTTAAACTATTTTCCATTTTTTGCTTTCCTTTGATGGAGGAGAAAATACGAACGGTAATTTCTTCTTTCAGTGATTTAAAATCAAGGTAAAAAAAAGAGTCTTTTGATAATAATCACATTTCCATAAAGTTATGTTTTAATGCCCTCTTTTTGGGCATTGTCATGACATACATTTATATAGCACTTTTAATAAGAATCAAAGAACTCACTTCCCTTATGCATTCAACATTCTGTAATTTACAAAGCTCACTTATATCTTTCATAGTCTGCATGATAATCCTTCCAACAGATAAGGTATATACTATCACTCCAGGGCAGACAGTAACAAACCTAGACACGAATGAGGGGAATGGCCTGGGTTCAAATCCCAGCTCTTCCACTTACTTACTATGTGGCCTTGGTTAATTTAACCTGCCCTGCCTCAGTTTCCTCATCTACAGAATGAAGATAAGAGGGCCCACCTTAGAGTGTTGTTATGAGGATTAACAAACTAATAAAGTGTCTGGCACATTAGTAAGCACTATTAAAAGGTGTGTGAACTGGACCAGATGGACATCACAGATATATTCAGAACATTCCATCCCAAAAAGGCAGGAAAGAATATCCAGTGGAAAAAAGACAGTGTCTTCAACAAATGGTGTTGGCAATCCAAAATCTATAAAGAACTTCTCAAACTCAACACCCAAAGAACAAATAATCCAATCAAGAAATGGGCAGAAGAGGTGAACAGACATTTC
>CM053603.1:121192803-121209538 GCA_028646535.1 Procyon lotor
TGGGCTCACTATTATTGCTTTCAAAATGAAGAAATTTTGGTACCTGGGTGGCTCAGTCGGTTAAGCATCAGAATCTTGATTTTGGCTCAGGTCACAAACTCAGGGTCATGGTATCGAGCTCCACGTCAGGCTCCACACTCAGCACTGAGTTTCCTTGAGATGCTCTCTCTCTCCTTATGCCCCTCCCCCTGCTCACTTGCTCTCTCTCTCTAAAATAAATGAATGAAATCTTTAAAAAAAGAAATGAAAAACCTGAAGCTTAGAAAAGCTTACAGTCTATCCTTCTAGAATATGCCGTAAGTGATAGAACCCATCTGTCTCGAAGACTGGAGCTTTTTTTTTCCCCCTACTCTGGAGATACACGGGCTGTTTCTCAGGCAATCCTGTGTCCTGGAGGCAAGTGTGTGGCACAATCAGATTTCGTGAAGAAAGCAGAGAGTTAAGGAAGGAGCTAGAAAGAGATGGAAGGTAAAGAGAAGGACTTCGACAAGCTGATTTTGTTTTTAAATAGGATATACTTGAGGGTGTTGCTAAGCTGAGAAGTCAGCAGAGAGGATGAAAACCCAGAGACAGAGTACATGCTGACGCAGTGTCCCACAAGACACGGAAGGTGACAGGACCTAGGGTAAATGTTGGTTGGCTTAGAATGAAGGAAAAACTGACTCATTCTGAGCAAGGAAGAGGGAAGAAAGGCACAGAGAGCGGCAAGTCCATGTAACAAAGAAAGAGGTGGGAAAGTTGGGATCATACCAAAATGTACCCTTGTGACCTTATTCAGCAGTCACCAGAGTTAGCACAAGATGCCCCTGTCATTCCCTCTCCTGCCAAGGAAGTATCCAGGGTGACCCCACCATTCTCCTTCATCACCTCATGCCCTAGGTACTCTAAATGTGATGCAGCTGTTTATTAAAATATTAACTCACATTTGTTCTCCTTTTCCTTCACTATTTGAATTAGGTCACTTATTTTTTTTTTAAAGATTTTATTTATTTGTTTGTTTGTTTGTTTATTTATTTATTTATTTATCTGACAGACAGAGAGATCACAAGTAGGCAGAGAGGCAGGCAGAGAGAGGCGGAAAGCAGACTCCCTGGTGAGCAGAGAACCCAACGCGGGGCTGGATCCCAGGACCCTGAGATCATGACCTGAGCCGAAGGCAGAGACTTTAACCCACTGAGCCACCCAGTTGCCCCTGAATTAGATCACTTAAAGTAGTATTTTCTTGACTCAAGGATTTGTCTGGTGAGGAAAACAGAAGCTGTCCAAAGACCTAGCTCTTGGAAAAGAATGAAGTCATTGAGGAGACTATGAAAGGGAGCCTAGGAACATCTAGATGGGGGGGATTTTTCTTGGAACTAAAGACATTTGGAAGCAAGTGTTGAGTGGAATTGGGGTGAGGATGAGTTGCAGCACTCTGGGAAGCAGAACCCCAGAGAAGACTAGGTCTTGGTCACAATAAAGATGCTCACACCCCAGACATGACACATATACCAGTGACAGTGGTCAATGACCATAAACACCCTGAGGCCCATAAGACGAACATAGGACCTAGATTCCACCTGGAAAAGGCAGTAAGACCCAGAAGACCCAGTAAGACCCAGGCATAGAGAATCAAAGTCAGATTTAGGCTGATTTAATTGAAAGAAAATAAAGGCATATTTCTTTTGCTTCTGAGTTAATAGGTTACAAGCCACATTTAGTACATTGTTCATTTGCTGTTCCAAATACAAACCTAGCATTTTCATCTTGTGTCTCTGCTCACACTGTGATTTTCCCTACTCTGGAGATTCTGAATGCCCAGAGCCTACCTTTTGTCCCGAAAGAACATAAAAGCCCACCTCCTGGGTTGGGCCTTTATTCTTAGAGCGAGAAGAGGAATGTCCCTTTCTCTCCCACTATAGTGTGTCCTATACATGTACGTGCATTCCATCAACCTGCAGGCCCTAAGAGGATCTCATTCATTACTGAACCCTTCCTACCACCTACTACCATGAACTTCATGCACACAGTAGGCTCAAGGAAGTGAATCATTTCTCATGGCACAAATCATCTAATAAAACATGAAGATTCAAGTTGAGATGAATGAGCTTTAATTTCTCAAAGAATTATAGATCAGCATCTATAAGGATTCTACACAGGATCTATGTATATTAAATATACATATTTAAAACTGTTAGAATTATTCTTCACTTGAAGCATGATCCCTATAAACACCATTTACCCATTGGGCTCAGTTTTACCTATCAAGTCAATAATTCAGCAAAAGATAACGCACCCACTTTCTGAGTGCCATCTAAGGGACATCTAAGCAGTTTTATATCCTTAAAATGGGAATGCTAATATTTTTAAGACTATATTAAACCATGAAGAATGGTGTCCGGGAACTCTCTGCAGACATAAGAGAACTTCATACATGTATTTTTCTGCGGTACTAAAGTAAGCATCATCTGTTCTCTCATAACCATCGGGAGTGGAAAAACCCATGGGTACTCATCAGAATGTCCCCGCTGTGTTCCCTTCATTGTCTTGTTCAGATTTTTTACCCCTTTCTTTTAACGAAGCTGGGAAGTTTTTGCAGAGCAGCCCAGTGCAAGCTACTGATGCAGCAGTTCTTATCAGATTCACTCATTGTTGGCTCCACGTGGGCAAACTGCATAGCCTTCCGAGGTGTCTGCATTCTAGAACTAATAAGCAGACAAGGAAGGGGCCCGAGGCAGCTGGTGAAGAAAATATGAGAAGGAGGTAATAGTCCAGGCTCAGAGAAGAAGGGTTGCTTTTCTTTCAAAAGCTAGTACATCACAGGTAAGCCACAAAGGGATCATGGTGTGGGAAGACGTGACTGCAGTTGGAAGACTGCTGGATCAGGAGGCACAAAGCCTGACCATGAATCCGACTTCACCATCACTCAAGTGTGTGACTTTGCCTTGGTCACCCAACCATGCCGGTCCTCCATTTCCATACTGTAATTAGGAGAGATGATTGTCTTATGAACCTTACAACAACACTTCTTAAACTCTAAGGGGCTAAAGGTCTTAGTGAATGCAAATTCTAGCTCAGAAGGTCTGGGTGGGGCATCCTCTTTATTTATTTATTTATTTATTTATTTAATTTTTTTTTTTTTTAAAGATTTTATTTATTTGGGGCACCTGGGTGGCTCAGTGGATTAAAGCCTCTGCCTTCAGCTCAGGTCATGATCTCAGGGTCCTGGGATCGAGCCCCGCATCAGGCTCCCTGCTCAGTGGGGAGCCTGCTTCCCCCTCTCTCTCTGCCTGCCTCTCTGCCTACTTGTGATCTCTCTCTGTGTGTCAAATAAATAAATAAACTATTTTTTTAAGAAAAGATTTTATTTATTTACTTGTCAGAGAGGAAGAGAGTCAAGTAGGGGGAGCAGCAGGCAGAAGGAGAAGCAGGCTCCCTGCTGAGCCAGGAGTCAGAGGCGGGATTCTATCCCAGGACCCTGGGATCATGACCTGAGCTGAAGGCAGATGCTTAAGCAATTGAGCCAACTAGGTGTCCCTCCTTCCTTCCTTCCTTCCTTCCTTTTCTTTCTTTCTTTCTTTCTTTCTTTCTTTCTTTCTTTCTTTCTTTCTTTCTTTCTTTCTTTCTTCTTTCTTTTTTTAAGATTTATTTATTTATTTGAGAGAAAGAGCAAGAGAGCACACAAGAGAGTGAGTGGGGGGAAGAGCAGAAGGAGAGGAAGAATCTCAAGCAGACTCTACACTCCGCTCAGAGCCTAAGTGCAGCTGGATCTCATGACCCTGAGACCATGACCTGAGCCAAAACCAAGAGTTGGATGCTCAACTGACTGAGCCACCCAGACGCCCGTGGGTGGGGCATGCCTAACAAGTGATGGGTGATGCAGATCTGCTGGTTTGTAGATCTCATTTTGATAACAAGGCCATGTAGATTATGGAGGAGACTGAATGAGGTAAGGGAAAGGGAAATACTATATGAAGTGTAATGCATTAAAGAAAGCTATTATTATTAGCAAATAACAGGAATAGGTGCCTTCTCTGGGTTGGCTTCAGTATAGCATTTCCTGGAATTGTTGTTACCCATCCCTGAAGATCTGAACCTGTTTTAAGGGCTTCCCCACCCTCCCCTACCCCTCACTATACTCTCAGTGTGGCGGTTCCAGCCTGAGGGCTGACCTCTCAGAAGGTCAGAGACTCCCCACTGACAGAAGCAGGGATTAGCTTTTTTCCAGAAGACAGAGGGCTAATGCCATGATTTAGCAATGTAAAGAATCCTCAAAGGTTACTTGTGTGTGTGTGTGTGTGTGTGTGTTTTGGAGGGTGGGGGGGGCAGTCTGAGGAACCTTGTGGAAAAACAAGCTCCCTTAAAAACGAAACTGGGTTTAGATTTCCAACAGTTCAGAGGTATCCACTGGCTTTGCACTGCTTTTGGAAACAGGTACAGACAGAAGTTCACCTTTTGTAAACTCGTTTGCATTTCTGTCTCTACCTCTAGCAATGTGAGGCTTTTGTAACATCAGAAGAGATATTTACATTTCCTAAGAGGAAATTATTGGCACTGTCCCAAATTTCTGGTATACAAGGGCATTCGCAGGTCAATGCCTAGTCTCACCTTAAAATTCCGGAGCATCCGCTGTTAACCCTACAGACTCAAATGTCAATTGTCTGAAGGAACTGATTATGGCAAAAAGCATCCGATACAAAGGAGAGGGTGGACTGAATTGTCCAGGGGGTGTCCTCTTACACATCTGAGATTTAGACTGTGGTAGGATTCATTGGCCAAGAGAAATAGGGCATAAGGAAGGAGATGTACTACGGCCTCACCAAAACCTCATTTCCAGCACTCTCCTTTCACTGACTCCACAGACCTTCCTGCTGCTCAGCAAAACTGTCTGGTACATTCCCACTTCAAAGGAATTCTATTTGCTGTTCCCTTGCTTGCTCATGGCTTTACTCCTTACCTAATTCAGGTCCTTATCCAAATGTCACCTCTTCGTTGAGGCCTTCCATGACCTACAATTCAGAATAAGTCTCTTAATATCTCCTAGCATTTCTCTAACCACATTTCCTGCTCATTTTTCACAGTACTTTTTAATATCTGGCATAAAATGTTTTACTCATTTGGTAGTTTCTCCCCTGTCACAAAAGACAAACTTCATGAAATTAGGAAATTCTGTTGGTTTTCTTCACTTTTCTCTGTGGACCAGTACTTAGCATACGATAAGGCTCAAGAAATGTTGGCAAAGGAATAAAGAAAACTTTTAATCAATTACCTAACTAATAATGGGGTTTTGAAAGTCTTGAATTTCATATCGTGCAGCTGCTCGTCACAACATATATGAAGGAGGGTGGTTCAAGACGGCAGCAGAGGAAAATCCTGACCTCACTTCTTCCCATGGACATAACAAATCTACAACTATATACAGAACTATTCCTTCTCAAAAAGACCTGAAAACTAGCTGAACAACTCCTCTACAACAAAGGATAAAAGGGCCACATCAGGACAGGTAGGAGTATACGGACATGGTCTTGCCAAAAAAAAAAACCATTCCTGACACAGCAACCCACAATCAGGAGGTTTCTCACGAATACAAAGTTTCTCCCTGAGGAGGGAGAGTTTCATGACCACATCAGGCACCCAACTCTTGGGACCTGTACCAGGGAGACAAGCCCCCAGAACATCTGGCTTTGAAAACCAGTAGGGCTTATGTCCAGAAAATTCACAACTGCAGGGAACAAAGATCCTGCTCTTAAAGGGCTTGCACACAGACTCACTTACCCCAGGACCCAGCACAGAGGCAGCAGTTTGGAAAGTGCCTAGACTGTACTGTGAAGGAGAATTATGTGCTAATCATAAAGCATCTGCCAGAGGGGCAGGGACCTGTTGGGACTCTTCTCAGGGACAGAGATGCTGCTGGACACCAATTTTGCACTTTCCCACTACCCTGTTCATGTCAGTGAGGACATGCAGTCACAGCTCTGTTCTGCTGCATTGCTAAAGTCGGTAGGCATGTCCCATCCCATGCCTACATCCCACTGGTAGGTGGGCCCCAGCTCTCCCATGGCCTCACTAAAGCCTGCTGGCATGCACAGTCCACACAGCGGACAGCCCTTGAGCACCTGGCTGTGTGGCCAGGGGGGCCCAAGTTTCTGGGCCCTGTGGAACTGAAACAATCAGAGAGGCAATTCTTGGCAGGTGACCATGCCAGGACATCACCAGGAGAGCAGACTGAAACACACTCCCTGTCATCCTATACAAAGGCCTGTTTACTTGTCCTGGAGCTTCAGCCTGAGGGGCAAGCTTCAGGCTTGCCACACATCTAAAGGTTATTATGTGCTCTCAGGGAATGGAGGAATGGAGAATGCCATCTTTGCACTCTCCCTTACTCCTTCTATAGCTTGCCAGTACCTACCAGAAAAGAGCTTATACACTTGTCTGCAGGCCAGATTTTTACAACTGTCACCAAGAAGACACCTCCATATTGCCCATCCTGGAAGCCAGCAGGATTTATGATTGTGGTCCCATAGAACTATATATGTTTACATACTTTAAAAGTTACTGTCTGAGGGTCTAGCTTCCAATCAACCTAAAACTAGGTGCTAGCTGGGATCTCTCCCTTTGAAAAACTGACAGGTGTTGGCATACCCTCAACAACTAGAGCCTATTAAGATAGATAGATAGATAGATAGATAGATAGATAGATAGATAGATAAACAAACCAGGCTATTTAGACATTCACAAAGGTTTGAGGACAACCAACTGCTAGGGCGAGTTTGAACAATTAAGTTCATCTCCTACACAGAGCAATTCCTTCAAGATTCCAAGTAGCTATTTTGCCTAATATACAGAAACAAACACAGAGTCAAGAAAAATGAGGAAACAGAAATATGTTCCAAACAAAAGAACAAGCTCAAACCCCAAGGGAGGGGGGAACCTTAAAAAAATAAGAGATAAATAATTCACCTGATAAAGAGTTCAAAGTAATGGTTGTAAAGAAGCTCACCAAAATCAGAAGAATGGATGAATACAGTGAGAATGTCAACAAAGAGATAGAAAATATAAGAAAGTACCAAAGGGAAGTCACAGAGATGAAGAATACAATAGCTGAAACGAAAAAAAAAAACAGTGTAGGGGTTTAACAGCAGACTAGATGAAGTAAAAAAAAAAAAGAAGAAGAAGAATCATTGATCTGGAAGACAGGGGCAGCAGAACTTACCCAAACAGAGCAGCAAAAAGAAAAAAGAATTTTAAAAAATGAAAATAACTTAAGGGACCTATGGGACATCAAATAGAATAATATTCACAGTATAGTAGTTCCAGAAGGAGAGAGAGAAAGGGGCAGGAAAACTATTTGAAGAAGTAATAGCTGAAAATTTCCCTAACCTGAGGAAGGAAACAGATATCCAGATTTAGGACACCCAGAGAGTTCCAAATAAGTTAACCCCAAGATATCCACACCAAAACACACTATAATGAAAATGGAAAAAGTTAGAGAGAGAATCTTAAAAGCATTAAGAAAAAAACAACTTGTTACTTTCACGGGAACTCTCTTCGGATCATCACCAGATTCTTTAGCAGACACTTTGCAGGGTGGAAATGAGTGGGGATAATATAGTCAAAGTGCTAAAATGGAAAAACTTCCAATCAAGAATATTCTACTCAACAAGGTTATTCAGAATTGAAAGACCCATAGTTTCCCCACCAAACAAAAGCTTAAGGAGTTCATCACCACAAAACGGGCCGCACAAAAAATATTAAAGGGATTTCTTTAAGCTGAGAAGAAAGGACACCAACTAGAAACAAGAAAACATGAAAGTAAAAATCCTGCTGATAAAGGTAAATATGTGGTAACAGTAGTGGATTAATCACTTATAAAGGTAGTATAAAGGTTGAATGATAAAAATAGTAAAAATAACTATTAGCTAAGGGATAAAATAAAAAGGTGTTAAATGTGACATTTTTAAATGTGCTCAAACTTAACTTGCTATTAACTTAAAACATATACAGGTTGTTGTATGTGAGCCTCATGGTAACCACAAAGCAAAAACCTGGATATGAAAAAGATAATGAGTAAGGAATGTAAGCATTACACTAAAGAAAGTCAACAAACTATAGGAAAAAAAAGCAAGAACAGAAGAAAAAAACAGAGAGGAACTACCAAACAGCCAGGAAACAATGAATGAAATGGCAATAAGTACATATCTATCAAGAATTATTTAAATATAGGGGCACCTGGGTGGCTCAGTGGGTTAAAGCCTCTGCCTTCGGCTCAGGTCATGATCTCAGGGTCCTGGGATGGAGCCCCGCATGGGGCTCTCTGCTCAGCGGGGAGCCTGTTTCCGCCTCTCTCCGCCTGCCTCTCTGCCTACTTGTGATCTCTTTCCTCTTTGTCAAATAAATAAATAAATAAAATATTTTTAAAAAAGAAAATAATGTCGCTTACAATTTCATCAAAAAGAATAATATACCTAGGAATAAGTTTAACTAAGGAGGAGAAAGACCTGTATACTGAAAACTATGACACTAATGAAAGAAATTGAAGATGACACAAATAAATGAAAGACATCTCATGCTCATGGACTGGAAGAATTAATATTATTAAGATGTCCACGTTATCCAACACAATCTATAGATTTAATGCAATCCCTATCAAAATTCCAATGGCATTTTCCACAGAAATAGAACAAACAATTCTAAAATTGCTATGGAATTGCACAATAGCCAAAGCTATTTGGCCTGAATAGCCTGAATATTTGGTCTGAATAGCCAAAGCAATCTTGAGAAAAAAGAACAAAGCTGGAGGCATTAAGTTCCCTGATTTCAAGCAATATTATAAAGCCATAGTAATCAAAATAGTATGGTACTGACATAAAAACACAGACAAAGATCAATGGAACAAACCAGAGAACCCAGAAATAAACCCATGCTATATATGGTCAAATGATTTATGACAAAGGCAAGAATACACAATGTGGAAAGGACAGTCTCTTCAGTAAATGGTGCTGGGAAAATGAGACACACAGCCAGATGCAATAAAAAGAAATAAGATTAATATCCTACACCATATACAAAAATTAACTCAAAATGGATTAAAAACTTCAACGTAAGACCTGAAATCATAAAACTGCTAGAAGAAAACACAAGCAGTAAACTTCACATCAATCTCGACAATGAATTTTTTTTGGATCTGACTCCAAAAGCAAAGGCAACAACAGCAAAAATAAACAAAAGGTACTACATCAAATCAAAAGCTTCTTCACAGCAAAGGAAACCATCAGCAAAATGAAAAGGCAGTCTATGGAATGGGAGAAATATTTGCAATACATGCAACTAGGGATTAGTATTCAAAATAAGTAAAGAACTTATATAACTCAGTGACAAAAAACACAATCTGCTTAAAAAATGGGCAGCGGAGAAGAATAAAGATTTTTCCAAAGAAGATTTACTGATGGCCAACAGACACGTGAATGATGCTCAAAATCATTAACCACCAGGGAAATACAAATCAAACCCACAATGGGTTATATCACCTCACATCTCTTTGAATGGCTATTACCAAAAAGACAAGAAATAACAAGTATTGCTAAAAACTGGGAAGAAAGGAGAACCCATGTGCACTGTTGATGGGAATGTAAATTTGTGCAGCCGCTCTGGAAAACAACGTGGAGGTTCCTCAAAAAACTAAAAATAAAACTACCATATGATCCAGCAATTCCACTTCAGGTATTTATTCAAAGAAAGCGAAAACCCTAATTCAAAGGGATATATGTACCCCTATGGTCATCACAGCATTATTTACAACGGCCAAGGTAAGGAAATATGTAATGGCTGAAAGGATAAAGAAGATGCGGTATACGTATATACCATGGAATACTGCTCAGCCATTAAAAAAAAGAATCTTTCCATTTGCGGCAACGTAGATGGACCTTGAGGGTCTTATGCTGAGTGAAATAATCAGACCAAAAGACAAATACTGTATGATTTCAGTTATATTGAAGTCTAAAAAACAAGACAAAATAAAATTCAAAGACACAGAGGAAAAGATCAGTAGTTGCCACAGGAGAGCGAGGTTGAAGGGTGGGTGAAATGGGCAAAGGCAGGTCAAGAGGTATAAACCTCCAGTTATAAAATAAATAAGTCATGGGGATTTCATGTACAGCATGGTAGCCTTCATCGATAATATTGTATTGCGTATGTGAAAGTTGCCAAGGAAGTAAATCCTGAAAGTTTTTATCACAAGGAAAAAAAATGTGTAACTTCGTACGGAAACAGATGGTAACTAGACTTCTTGTGGGAATTATTTCACAGTGCCTACACAAATCGAATCATTATATTGTGTACCTGAAACTAATATAAACGTATATGTCAATTATATCTTAATAAAACAACCCATAAATGGATTTTTCTAACAAGAGTATTTACTTTAAAATGTAGTGTTCTGGACTGGGAAGGAAACAAAGCTTGTATATCTAAGTTCCGTTTAGGGTCTGCAGCTATGTGGCTATATAAATTTATACAGACCTCTTTCCTAGACTCAGTCTCCATTGCAAAATATAGAAATTACACCAGATTCTTTTTTTTTTTTAAAGATTTTATTTATTTATTTAACAGAGAGAGAGATATCACAAGCAGACAGAGAGGCAGACAGAGAGAGAGGGAGAAGCAGGCTCCCTGCTAAGCAGAGAGCCCAATGCAGGGCTCGATCCCAGGACCCTGAGATCATGACCTCAGCCGAAGACAGAGGCTTTAACCCACTGAGCCACCCAGGGGCCCCTTACACCAGATTCTTAAGTGTCTTCCACACACCAATTTTATATAATAATAAAAGTAAAAAAAAAAAAAAAAAGTGGTACTTTCATACACAGCAATAATAACAAAAATATTTACTGAGTATTAGCTGTTGTTATCCTTAAAGGCCATAAAGGTGACCACGCATAGATTTTGGCTCCAATAGAACTTACTTACTACCAAAAGCAAGGTTAGAAGAGATACAAATTTAAAGAGAAGTTTAATATTAATCCAAAAGGTAGATTAGACTCCTCCTACAGGGAGCATGAGTGATGAATTCTAATATTCCTGCCAACTCTATAATTTACCTTTGGTTCTCTGAAGATCTGAAAAGGTTAGAAACTAGCCAAAGATGATCAAATAGCAGCAGAGACCTTACCACTTTTTTTTCCATCTTTTCTCAAAAGGTGATGGTCACACCCATTTCACAAAGAAAAACCACACATGCTACTAAGACCTGAATTGTTTTCAACAGCTCCTCACCTTCTCAGAGTGCTTAACATGCTGTTCTCATTCTTTTAAAATATTAGTCCTGTTCAGAAAATCTTTTATATTAATCCTATAAAGAGAATTACGCATCATAAAATGTCTTCCCTCATCCTGTCTGGAGACATATATGATAACTTTGTCCTAGTTGTTACAAAACTGCTATCACCATCTCCCTATGAAGTCCCAGAACATATGTGTAACTTACAAATACTGGGGATTTTTTTTTTCCCTTCTCATTTCTGGTTTCTACTCCTTACCTACTACCAAATACCAGCCACGTATTTTTCCTTTCTGGATTCAGGATCTGCATCTGTCAGAGGAGGGGCTGGACAAAAGAACATCCGTGCCATTTGTGACTTTATCATTTTGTTATACGTTGGTGTTTTCCACAAGGAGGAAGTTGGTTTGAACCTCTCTGTCCTTTCCTTTCCCACACAATTTGAAGTCACAGCAAAGAACCGAGTCAGTGGTGATCATGGCTTTCAGAAAACTGTACCTGGTGGGACATTAATACCACTGCAGGGTGTGCAGAATTGCCAGTAGTAATGGCTCGGTTGTGGTAAGGTACAAGATGCCCACTCCTACACATTCATTTCTAGCTTTGAAGAGAGACGAGCACAATGACCTAGGATACATCCGAACAGTTTCATAATTTCTAACTGCTAATCATCTACAATCAACATATCTATTCTTCCTTAGCCACCCTGGCAGAAAGCCACCGATCTGACAGAATGAGCCATCACTTGCAATACTTGGAAAGAGTTGCATTTCCCAATTTATCCCGAGCTTGACCTTCCATCCCAATTACTCCTTTAATGGTAACTAATGACCAACCAAATCCATTACATGTTAGATAATGAAGTCAAGTACTTAGAAGGAGAGTAGAGAGATGGGAAAGCCCAGGCATGAGAGTCAGACTTTGCTGTAAGTTCTCTCTCCACCACTCACTCACTCTCTCCAGTCTCCCAGCTCCTCAGCTGTGTAGCATGAGGGTTTGGTGAGAGACGATCCCCACATCCTTTGATTCGGTTATTTCATCGTCCTGATCATTTTTATTACAGGAGAAATCAGTTTTTAAGTCTCTCCGCCCCAAAGTTAAGAACAGAATTTAAGATTGTTTTACTCGGACATAGGAAAAGGCAACTTAAAACTCAATGGTCATCAGTTCTTGGTTTGAGAAATAATTAAGAAGCAGCAAGAATCCCCTGGCTGAATCCTTGCTATGTCCCATCACCACTAGCAAAGATCCCAAACCCCTTCTTCCTAGGTGGAAGAGGGAACAACAGTGCTCCCCATAAAATCACTTAGAGTAAGCATAGTAACTAGCATGTTTCCTGAGCTCTCTCTTTTTCAGGTTAAGCAACTTCGATTCCTTACTGTCATTAAAGTGCTCATTTCACATACACACACTCTCCTCTGTCTGAACTAGAGTCTCCTACACGGCGGAGTCTGAAAATGGACACAGTGCTTTACCACTATCCAAATAATACAGAATATAACCAAAGATCATATTCACTAACCCAGGAAATTATACTTCTTTAAATAAAATAAATCATAGCCACAGTTACAGAAATTTAAGATTTGCTCTATTTGATGTGCTGAAGATAAAATAAAATTAGAATTTTCTTCCGCCATAAAACAAACCTAAGCAAATTCCTATAGTATCATAATGGAAAAATATACTTCATTTTTTAAAGATTTGTCACTGAATAGGAGGCAGAGACGAAGCAATGCCTTCTCAGCACCACATTTCCTCACTTTATGAGTGGAATTCACTTTGCATAATTGAGTAGCTACATTATTAAAAGCATACGGTGACGCAAAGGAGTCACGGTCTTCCTCGAAATATTAGTATTGTGCAGTACTAGTAACTTTGAACGCTACGTTACTTATTTTAAAAGGTATTCATGGAAAAATACTGTATGAACAGCAGAACAGAGACGGAGACCATTTTAGAAATTTCTCATATCAAAAGCAGATCTACTTGCAGTAATCTTCAAGAAGACCCTGGGCTGTAGTCTGGCAGCCGAGACAATGGTCCAGGAGGACACGATTATAATCTTAATTTTGTACTCAGGTAAAATACTTCTTTTGTAAAAATAACTTTTAAAAAAAGGGAGGGTGCTTGTTATGTTCATTAACTGTAAAGTTAGATAATTGAACTAAGGTTACCCCTAGCTTTGCGATCACAAACTAATGTGCTACAAATATTAGGTAAATTCACCTTAAAGATGTACATGCAATTAAGTACCTACACCATGTACTTTGGGGAGTTTCTCATAGCCTTCTCATTTTCAAAAAGGATGGTTAATAGGATGATATGCACGCTCAAATATGGAAAATTGTCCACATCACTTCGGACAAAGCTTTCCGAAACTCGCAAGACTGAGTTATAACTCTCCATGTTAATTCTTGTAACAACTATGTGTTATTGGTATTTCTCTACATTGCTTAGGCTTCAGAGTTTCTCAGACTGATCTCAAACTGATTTCCAAAAGAGGTTATCTTGTTCTGTATCTTTCAAAGCCTATCCAATATTTACACAAGACAGTACATGGGAAAACATGTATAATCTATAAAGTGTTTTAAAGATGCTCTATTTTTTAACTTCCCTCCATCTCATCAGCAAAATTAATCTCTCTTTATCTTATGCTTTTGGAACCTTGTTTCACCTCTCATACTTTTTTAACACATGCTCTTCTCTGCGCTAGATCAACCATTCCTTCCAATAGGAATTACCTTCCTCACTTGTGCATCTACAGGGCTTAGCATAGTGCAGGTTTTTAAAAAATACTCGATAATTTTTTGGTTGAGTGAAGGGAAAAAAAACTTCCCTTAAAGTTATTGGATATTGATAGATATTGGAGCATATTCCACAACAAAATGTGCTAACTGATTTCTCATACAGAATTTCGTTATTAATGCTCAGCCTCCTCTTTAAATATACACCTTCCTCCTCCCCAGACACTATAGAAACACTCAGTGGATAGGCGATTCCATCAGTACCTTTTCAGTGCTAAAGAGATTAAGCTTTGACATTTTCTGTAAAATAATTCCTTAAAATCATCGATTCGAAACACATTATTTGGATTCATAATTGGTGAGGCTTCTGATTTAATAACAGAAGCCTCTTTAATAACAATAATTTAATAACATTTAAACATTTCACATAATAATTTAATAACATTCTGTTTAATAAACAGAATGACACTCTTAAAGAGCTAGACTCGAAAAGACCCTAGACTCTCGTAAGCTGGAAGAGTCTCTGGATCATCATTTCTTCAGCCCACCTCGTATTACCAATGACGCAACAGAAGCACATGAGGTACAGTGACTTTGCCAAGGTCACACCAAGTCAGTGACTGAGTGCTCAACACCAGGAGGGACTCCAGATCACCGGACTCCTAGCTCAGTGTTGTTTCCTTCCTTCCTGTCCTCTCCGATTTATTCATCCAGAACTAACTGACCAAGCAGAAACAATTGGGAGTACTCAGACCTCTATTAATAACAGCTTGCTTTTCTACAGTACTATATACTTTACAAAGCACTTTCCATATACTCTCTCCCCTTGAATCCTTCCAAAACCCCAGAGACAGTACATTTACTTCCATTTACAATAAACTAAGGCCCAGAAAGGTAAAGGGATATGTCCAAGGTCACAGAGCTAAATCTGAATGCACATTTCCATACTACAAATTTAATTCTCCATACATAAATCCATAGCAATCACTGTTCCATAGATACAGTCGGTCAAAGGAAAAAAATTATTCCAATATGATCTGCACTTGTACCCTATTAAGTCACAATTCTAAAGGATCTGCCACAGTAACTTCGTGAAACTTTCACAAATAAAAAGGCTGATTTTGAAGGAACTTTAACACTAACCAGATGAATAACCCATGCAAAGGTAATAGATGAATTGAGAAAAAGGACAGGATGACACCAAAATGCATGTCCAGCAAAGTGATTTAGACAACTAGGACGAGGAAGGACTCCATTACCTATGGATTTCGGCACCCAGTTTTGATCTGAGGAAACAAAAATACCTCCATCCCCAACCCTCCAAAAAGTAGAAATCCTGGGGTATCTGGAAGAACATGTTATGATAGTCACGGCCACCCTTTTGAGCCAATAAAGAAATCTCTTTGGTGGCACTCACAAAAGGTCCTGAGAAGTACAGTCTATACTCTCAGAGTGGTTGAAGTCAGGGCTGTAACAG
The DNA here is from genome assembly GCA_028646535.1 of Procyon lotor. Taxonomy (NCBI): domain Eukaryota; kingdom Metazoa; phylum Chordata; class Mammalia; order Carnivora; family Procyonidae; genus Procyon; species Procyon lotor. The sequence goes on from CM053603.1 coordinate 121,208,276, forward strand.
AGAACAAGAATGAGAATGTGAGGAGGTGTTCAGAGCAGTCTCCACAGGAGCTGACAGGCAGCGGCACATCCAGGCTCTAACAGGAGGAAGGGACACCTGAGGACTGGTGACAAAACACATGAGGAGATAATAAACAATCGCGTCCCCCTGCCCCCAACTGTCCAGGATGAGAACAACGAAGAAGACACTCTTTTGTTTCTTGTTTTTAAAAACAGCAGAGAAAATGCTTCTAACAAGGTGGAGGAGGAAGTTTTCATGCCTAACCAGATTTTGAAAGGGTGAAGATGGATAGTTCTCCTCCATGGGAAACAGGAAGTTAAGTCACAGTGAATAAGATCCATTACTTAAAGGCTAGGTCTGAGCTCAGGGTGAAATCTGAGTGACGTTCAAAAAAGAAAGAAGGGGAAGTGGAGGCTTTCTGCTACATGTGTGTCAACCTTCAGTCTTTACCTGCTTTACACCCAGGAAATAATGAAAAAGTTATAAAAATCAAATAAGTAAATAAATATTACAAATCGAGGGCTTTATAATTTTATTTATTCAATTAACTTTCTATTGTGTACTTAACAAGTGCCAAGTCACTGGGATTACAAAGAAGAAAGACACAGTCTATGCCTTCAAGAGGCTTACAGCCTAGGACACAGGCGCTGGCATGTACCCAAAGAATACAGTGTGGAAAGAAACCAACTGCAGGAACATTCAGAAGACCAGAAGAAAGAAAGACTTTTCTTAGCAGAGAAGGAGCAAGAAAAACTTTATTGAGAAAATTACAATTTAATTATTTGTGGATATGAAAAGTTAATGTACTTTGGGAAGATATTATAAGATCTGTTTCATGTTGTGTTTTTTGTTTTTAATAAGTAATGTAATTATTAGTATTATATTACTGTTAAAGAATGAGTACTGAACAATATATTTTATCGGTCTTAGCTTCCACACATACACCATTTGCTAATAGTTAATTAAATCACAAAATCATAAATTTAACAAAATACATTACATTCTTAAGTGTTTACTGAAGACAACATTATCCGCCTCTCCAAAATGTTTAAATTCTATGTTTATACATCTGTTGTGTGCTTTCGAGACAATATAAACACAAAAATCTCAAAAATACATTGCTAAGTAGCATAACCAGAGCTCTCATTTGGGAAGTCATCCCTTGAATTTGCTCGGTGACTTAAATTCAGTCAATATTAACACGTGCAAATAAAAGAGCTCTGTTCTTCCAGTTTAAGAACCATGGCTCTGCTTTCAAAAGAA
>CM053603.1:121210038-121296513 GCA_028646535.1 Procyon lotor
GCTTTCTCACAAGACTACTTCATGACCCTGATGTTTGACAACATAAGTATGTTGGACAAAAAGGAGAAGCCAGTCAGGGCACCGCTGAAAGTTCCACAGAATGCTCTCTCTAGGACCTCTGAGCTGAGATTATCATCCTGCAAGAATATCTTTGAAAAGTAAAGAGCCTTCTAGCTAAAGATGGGGGAAATGAACACAGGCTTTTACTTTCATTTCTACCAGAAACACCACCAAAAGTACAATAAAGGTAGGGGTGTTGTGTGTGTGCATGTGAGAGAGAGAGAGAGGAGAGATAAATCTACAAAGATGGAGTAAAAGTGAGACAAGATAACAACAACCAAATGTTAGAAATAGGAAACCAGTTAATGATGACATAAAGGATTTAGCAGACCTGAGAAAGCTGAATTCCACGTTAGCAGTGCAGAAAGAGAGCAAGCAACCTAACTCAGACTGCAGGATTTTCAAAAGTTTAGACCATGGTAGTACCAGGTTCGTTGAGAAGTGGGGTGAAGGGGAAGGGGATAAAATATGCAGGATTGGTGGAAAGTTTGTTTTTAAGAAGGAACCATAACCTCAAACCCTTTCCTAAACGTTGAACATCCAGACACCCACCCTACTCGATCCTAGTAGAACACCGGAGATTTATTATTTGTAGAAAATAGGACAAAAGTTCCCCCACGCAATGGATAGAGTGAGAACACATTGAAAACAGGGACACTAAGTGAATATGTGCACTGATTACTGAGACCCACGTAATCCCGGCAGCCATGTCTTTATTGTCCAGGCAGGGGAAAACCTTCCTTGAGGAACTTGTCAATATTAAGAGGCACAACCTAAAGGTACTGGTATCAGGAGTTCCACAGGTAAAAATCCACTGTGATTACCCTACAACTGAGATTATTTCAATAATACCTATCCATGTACTCAGACCTTCCATTCACCTTTTTAGCCAACTCTTAAATATGAAGAGGCAACCAAATATAAAAATCATTTGTAAAAAGTCTCTAACGTGAAAGAGAAAAATTAAAGCAAGAAATTAAAACAAAAACCTAACTGGGGGCACCTGGGTGGCTCAGTGGGTTAAAGCTTCTCTGCCTTTAGCTCAGGTCATGATCTCAAGGTCCTGGGATCAGGCCCCGCATCAGGCTCTCTGCTCAGCAGGGAGCCTGCTTCCCCCTCTCTCTCTGCCTGCCTCTCTGCTTATGTGTGATCTGTCTCTGTCAAATAAATAAATAAAATCTAAAAAAAAAAAAAAAAAAACCCTACTGGAAACAAAGGCTATAGAAGGAGATGAAAACTTCTTAAAAAATACATCATTACTATCTTCAACCAGGCAATAGAAAATATTGCCTCAGTGAAACAAGACTGCATAATATAAAATCAAACATTCAAAGAAAACCAACAAATAAGGATCTTGGAACTAAAAGTCTGATATCAGAAATTAAAAACAAAACCTAGGGGCGCCTGGGTGGCTCAATGGGTTAAGCCTCTGCCTTCGGCTCAGGTCATGATCCCAGGGTCCTGGGATAGAGCCCCACATGGGGCTCTCTGCTCAGCGGGGAGCCTGCTTCCCCCCCCCTCTCTGCCTGCCTCTCTGCCTCCCTGTGATCTTTCTCTGTCAAATAAATAAATAAAATCTTTAAAAAATATTTTATTTATTTATTTGACAGAAAGGAGAAAGATCACAAGGAGGCAGAGGGGCAGGCAGAAAGAGAAGGGGAAGCAGGCTCCCTGCTGAGCAGAAAGCCCGATGCGGGGCTCAATCCCAGGACCCTGAGATCATGACCTGAGCCGAAGGCAGAGGCTTAACCCACTGAGCCACCCAGGCACCCCTCAACCTACAATTCTATACCTAACCAAATTATTAATCAAATCTGAGGGAAGAATGAAGGTATTTTCAGATATTGCAAAGGCCCAGAAAGTTTAACTACATTGTATCCTTTTTTAGGAAGCTAATAGAAATTAGCTTCCTAATTCACTCCACCAATATACTTCCTAATTCACTCTACCAATATACTTCCTAATTCACTCCACCAAATTCACTCCACCAATATAAGGGGAGTGAAGAATACAGAGAATCCAGGAGAACCAGAGATCTAGGCAGAGATCCACAGAGATTTTCCAAGGTGATGGAAAGGAAGATTCCACAATCAAACCCATGCAGGGGGAATCAAAAGAGTACATGTAGAACCAAGCCAGAAAGTTCAGAGAGAGATTATTTCAAGAAGATGACCTTGATAGAATATCTGTATGACTGAATGTCTTGAGATGAGACTTGGAACGCTGGCAGAGATTTGTAGTTTAAAAAGTATGTGGAGAGCTAAGCAAGCAAACAAAAAAAAAGACAGTTCTCAATCACAGAAAAAACACAAAATCTTAAGAGGAAAGGAAGCGTAATCATAGCTTAACTTGGCTTAATCACAAAAAATATTTACAAAGTCGTAATAATTAATGTAACTACTAAATGCTGCTCTAACCAAAGTACCGCTGTCACAGCCCTGGGAAGATGGGGGATAAAGGATGTCTCTGGTGGTGAGAATGGGCTCATGAAAAGAGATGAAAAGTTCATTTCCAAGGTGGGACATCAGCAAGAGAGCTGAGAAATTCAGAGGCAGCAGGAATAGAATAGTATTTAAAGTATGAAGATAAATATCATAAAGAGTTGAAAGTGATTGTTTCTGGAGAAAAAAAATGAGGGAGGAGACAAGGAACTATCTTGGATAAAGTGCTTTCTATAACAGTGACAAAAATAACCAAAAAAAAAAAAAAAAAGGAAGAAATCACCTCAAATTTTATTCATGAAGTATTATCTTTATAACTCTCTTGCTCTAGAAACATTGTTGAAGGAATGAGTAGCAGAGTGCGCCCGACAGCCTCACAACCTTACTGAGACATGATTCAGTGGCCAGGCAAGATCAGGCGAAAGAGGTTGCTCAGAGAAAAGACAAGGCTGTCCTTGCCTTCTGTCGAGCTGCTCCTTATGGCCGTTAGATGAAAATCATCTGCTGACCTTCAGTTTCAAAATCTTGTTCATAAATCCTTCACCAGCCAGGATGAGATCTTTTCTATACAAGGTGGTATTCTAGATTTCAACCATTGATTATTGTTTTCCATTTGACAGGGAGTGTCTTCTTGGAACAATTTTAAGACTTTGATCCAAAAGCAGTATCTTTGAGGGGTGACTGTATTTTACAGCTCTGTGTTGAGCTAAAACTGGAGGTTTAGACTGGAATATTATGCTTAAAATTCATTTAAACAATTAAGCAAGCCAGAACCCATCAGACTCAGCAAAAGCCATGGCTATGATTTTAGGTTATAATAAAGTAGTATTGGGATAGTTAACGATAGCTACATTTTGTTGACTGCTTACTATATGCCAGGCAGTGTAGTAAACACTGTAATATATTATCTCATTTAATCTTCAAAACAACGCCTTTAATAGATACTATTACTCTCTCCATTATGTAGATGATAAAATCTACAGTTAGGAGATTAGAAACCTTGCCCAATGTCATCAGCTAGGAATTATACAGACAAAAATCAAAACCAGAATTGGGTTCAGAAACTGCTCTTTTTAATTTCCCTATCTTCTCTAAAGAAAGACAGCCAGAAAATCAAAACTTACCACTGAAAGAGTGATGGTAAGGTTGAAGTCAAACATATTCTCACACGAGCCTTCATATGCTTAAGGGTAGGAGGGTTTGAACAGTTTCATATATAGTTGCAAAATACATGTATATTAGTACTTGTGTAGTTTTTGCCCTGCCATCATAATTCTGAGCCTTGATAATAATTTATAGTCCTTCAGGGAACAATTTTTGAACTTGACACATTTCAGAAAGACTCTGGATCTTTCTCCTAAACATCGATCTGTAATTTGCAATGCAAAAACTTCAGGGGACTGAGAACCAAAAGTGAACAGAAGTGAAATTCACTATTCCATTCAGCAAGGGAAGTGTCTCAGCATAAGAGCCCGGCAAAAGTTATAGAGTGAAATACTGGATCGTAGTGTTTCCCCTGGCCACCTCTGTAGGCTTAGAGGTGTGCCTTGCTTTGTAAAGTGGATGTTTTCTTGAAAAGCTAGGGAATAACTAAAGCTTCGCAAGAAGAATTATACTCTAAAAGCCCTGGGAATCTAATTTTTAAAGATAATTATATTGATTGTTTTTGAAATGTAAGTTATCATCACCTACATTATGTAATTTGTAACAAGCCTCCACAATTTTCCCCCAATCTTTTATGATTCATCATTCACTGTATCCCATTCCCAAAACTACCTGCTTCATGAGGGTGGGGACTTTGTCTTGTCACTACCATATTCAGCACCCAGAACAGTGTCCAGCATGACAGATATTTGCTGGATGAATGAATCAACCAACCACTTAATATTTTCCTAGTTGCAACACGCTTCCCAATGAATCTATACCTCTGCTTCTACTAATCCGTCAGCCTGGAATACTTTTCCAATGTTTCCATTCCATCCCTTCTGCAAGACCCAGCTCAAATGCCAACTTCCTTCTCTGTATTTCCACGGATTATATTTCTATACCTGGTGTGCTAGCAAAGGGTACAAACCTTGTCATTGGGTCCTGGCCTGTTAACACCTAGCCAGAGCAATCCACACAGAAGATATGATATGACAAGTAAATTTAAAATTGAATCTAAATTTTCATATGCACTGCCAGCTGTCAGCTCTTTCCAGACTTCTGTTTGTGTCTACTACCTTCAAAAAGCTTGTCTGTTAGGTCTCCATGAGGTCAGAAACTGTCTTTTTTCATTTTTAATCCCAATAGCAAGCAATGTGTGTGGCACAGATAAATGGATAAATGATTCATCCAAATACCTATTGTTTGTACACCTGTATTATGTGTTTACATTATTATTAACAACTTTGTATTAACTAACCAGTGTGGTTGTACTGGGCTGCTGTTCTAGGACTAATCTTGCTTACTCTTTTAAACTATAGGTTTTCTTCATAATTTTTAGAGTGTGATATAAACAGTATGTCTTCAAAACTACCATTTTGAACCATACACCATAGTTGCATGGTGTTCTGGTGTCTTCCACCAGAGAAAAATGAGTGAGCTGGAATTAGGCAAGACAAAGAAGAAAACTCCTGAGGGCATCAAGGTCAGCATTCTAAAGAAAAGTAGGGAGGAGTGGAACTAATTCTAGACCCTTCACAGCTCCTGTCAAAGGCGGAGGAGGGGAACGACAGGGAAAGGAAGGAATGTGGCGCTAGGAGTAAGACAGGTAGCAGCTTCCAGCATCAAGGAGGAATCCTGTCCTGTATCAGGAGTGTTCCTATGGTGTGAAAGACACCAGAAGCTGCATCTAGTTCCCTAGAACCAGGCTAACATGGTAATCGGGAGTTTGAGATAAGAATGCAGCCCCATTCAGGAACAGAGGAAGTAGTAAACCTAAAGGTCAAATAATAACCCCCAGAGCAACCGCTCTTATGATTGAGAACTGATTTTATGCTTGGCTCTTTATATGTATTTTCTTCCTTGTTCCATTAACTTAAAAGAGATGTGGTACAATTGAAGAGACAAAGACACAGAGATAGATCTTGCCCAAGGCAGAAGCATTAACAAGTTGCTATGTCTTATAATCTTTCTACCATACCACTCAGCTTCCTGGATAAGCAGGACAATTATTTGAGGTGAGGTAAGAAAAAAAAAGGAAGTTGTAACCCCATGCTTCCTTAAGCTATTGCGTTTGGAAGCCAACAGAAGGCACACAGGAGCAGAGGGCCCTCTCTCACACCTACCTGATAGCAGGCAGGAACTCCCAGTGATTCCCTAAGTCAGATCTCATTGGCCTGGGGCTTGGGTCAGACTGAGCCTACAGAGATCAGGCATCCCAAAGGTTAATGAAATGTACACACTTCACATGTGTGTGCACAGCTGGGCTAGTTTTTCAGCAACAAAGGAAGGTTAACTGACTTACCAGACTAGAGCAAAATAAGCCTTAGACCTTCAGTAGGGGTTAAACCCACAGACTAAGAAGCCAGTCTGCCACTTCCTAGCTGTGTGATCTGAGCAGGTAACTTTAAGTCTCTTTGCCTGGTTTATCTACTCCCTAAAATTGGAATAACAATAGTATCTGACTCACTGTATTGTTATTAGGATTAAATGAGTCAATATATGTAAAACACAGTGCTTGGTACTGAGCAAAAGCTACTAAGCTTTATTTCAAAAGAGAAATCTCTTCAAAGGTCCTATCTTCTTTTTGTTGTTGAGAAAGAGAGAAAGAGTAGGAGCTTATGCCTGCACACAGGTAAGGGAGGAGCAGAGAGAGAATCCCAAGCAGTCTCCACAGCACAGAGACTAACCCAGTGCTTGATCTCAGGACCTTGAGATCATGACCCTAGCTGAAACCAAAAGCCAGACCATTAACCCACTAAGCCACCCAGGCACCCCTCTTCAAATATCCTTCCAATGTCTCACATGAATAAAGCATAAATCCATGAAACACAGAAAGATTTGCTCAAGTTCATTTTGAGTTTAAAAGTTTATCACTAAGCCCAAATACCTAGTGGTCCTATGCTTTATTTAAAAACAAACCTAAATATTAGTGAAAAATTTTAAAACAGGGAATAAATCCATCCAAAATCCAATTATCATTACCCAAATATTGCCATTTTTTGCATATTAGTATCTAGTCTTTGTCCATGGACCTACAAATTTCACATTAATGTAACCGGTACATATGACCACATCACTGTTTTTTATAAGTATCATCGTATCACGAGTATTTCTGATTACAGCTCATGTTCACCAACACATTAATTCCTGTTAAACACTCCACCTCCATCACTATATTTCGTTCTTTGTGCAATCAAGAAATTCAGCTTATTAACCATGGGAACTCTTAGACTTTGGATAGCTTTCATCCAAAAGCAAAAATGTATCTTCTATCTAAAATGATCGGTAGCCAATCAAATATCAGAAGAGATAGTTATCGGTTTTTAAATTGTTTGAAGATTGAAGGACTGAGTGCAATTATTTTTGAATAATATATTACTGCTGATTGAGAGCTAAAAGAAAATCAAATCTCCCTCTATTATGTCACTAAAACACTCAGCACTTGGATCTCTTGCATTATTCTATTTGTCTTCCTTTTTTTTTTAGGGGTGAGGCGCTGGATAGGTTGGGACAAAAGAGAAAAACGTATCTACCAGATCAACTTCACATATGACTGATGTATTAATAAACTAATCTTTTTTTTTTTTAAGATTTTATTTATTTATTTGACAGAGAGAGAGATCACAAGTAGGCAGAGAGGCAGGCAGAGGGAGATGGGGAAGCAGGCTCCCTGCTGAGCAGAGAGCCCGATGCGGGGCTGGACCCCAGAACTCCGAGACCATGACCTGAGCCAAAGCAGAGGCTTTAACCCACTGACCCACCCAGGCGCCCCTAAAGAAACTAATCTTAATTGTAAAGAAGACACATGTGAGGTTAAAAAGTTATAAAACCATTACGTACAATCTGCTGAGTAAAAATGTCACTCAGCCAAAGAAATAGGACAGACCAAGGCACCAACCATAAATCCTTACAGAATTTATCCATCATAGTCCCCATATAAATACCTCACCAATGCTGGTTCTGATAATCCCAGAGATCGAATGAATCTTGCCTCTAATCCACCCTTAATTTCACAGGTGAAGAAACAAGAACAGAGAAAGGAAGTCACCAGCTCAAACTCACATTATGAGTTGGGGTGGGAATGAAGACTCAAGTCCAGATCTTCAGACTCCCCACCCAGGGTTTTTACCACAAGGCCCCCTCAGCACCGCCACATGTCAGACATACCTGGGCCTATATGTGGTCACAATCAAGCAATCTAAAATGCCAGCCGCGTAGCAATTTCTCTTCCTCATCTTAGTCCTTTCTAACTTGGAACCAAGTTGATCGTTCAGCTCAGTTACAGACCCAGCAGCATCAGTCACACAACTCACAGTATTCAAAAGTTAGTTCAATCCTACAATGGGTCCTTACAAATTAAGGTGGTAGTTATGACCGCCATGTTTTATTTTCCATAGGCTTCAAGTCTAAAAAGGATGAAGTAAAGGGAGAACACAAACTAGCTGAAAAAGCGGTTTCTTTGTAATAAAAAAGTAGAAATCAATGTGCAAATAGAGCTAAAAAAAAAAAAAGGCTTAGGACACTGAACTCTATGGAGAGGAGAAGGAAGAGATTGTTCTCCAGGTCCCTGCGCTGAATACAGGGACTAGAAGCTGAATCCAGGTTTTCTAGCATCTAGTCTAATACAAGGGTGGTTGTTGCTGTTGTTGTTTTAATCAAAGTACTTTATCTTTTCTTTTCAAGTTTGTATCTAAATCCCAGTCAGTTAACATATAGTACAATATAAGTTTCAGGAGTAGATTTTCATGATTCATCACTTAACATATAATACCCAGTCCTTACTGCAAATGCACACTTAATCCCCAGCAGCCATTTAGCCCATTCCCCCCAGCTGCCTCCCCCCCTGTTTGGTAGTCTCCCTGCCTCAGTATTATTGAGGGTTTTGCTCTATTTGCATCATCGCTTCCCTGCTGACGTTAATGTAAAGTCTACTGGTAGAAAGTACCCAGGACATCTCCTTTTAAATCGTTTGTAGACTTGCAAATAAAGTGTGATTTACATGAGAAACTTTCTCCTGACACAAAGCAAATATTCTCCTTTAAATCCCAGAAGATTAAAAGAAGTAAATCAAATTCAATTTTAAATAGTACTAGAATTGTTAAAAATATTTTGAAATGAAAGCGCCTTAGGAGAAAACTGCATAAGTAATCCAATTTTAAACTTAGCAGATTTTAACAATTAGAATAATTATGTCTTTTTTTTTTTTGGAAGTCAGAAACATATCTAGGTTTTTGGTTTCCAAAAAGTTGAAAAAGAGTGTCCCAATTTGCCTTGCGTTGAGCTTTGCTCCACCTATTTGAATGTTATCAGTATTTGCGGATTGAAGAAAAACCTGATGGTTCCACATGGGTGATAACTGTAGGAATGAATGAGGTAAGGAGAGATGGACACATGATCCCCAGACTGGCATTGCCGCTTCCTCATGCCTCCTGGCTAAGAGAATCTTTGATGTGTTTAGTTATCTTCTGATGACCTCTGAAAGCTTCTGGGTGTTTTATTTTGTTTTGTTTTCTACAGTCAGTCCCTTTGGGCTGCTTCTCAGGCTCCTGGCAGTCCAGAAACAGGAGAGAAAAATCTAACCACAGAATAGCAGCTTCCTTCCTTTCTTTTGCAGAGTTTAAAGCCCACTTTCAATTTTCTGCGCTCTCTAAATCAGTGCTGGGGGGTGGTGGTGCTCTTTTGGCTAAAAAGCCAATATATGCTTTAAAAAAAAAAAAAGGGAAAAAAAAAGAAAAAGAAAGGGTCTGTGGAGGAACAACAGATGTCCTTTGGGACTTCTTCCAAGGTCCCGTCAGGTTCATCACAGCAACAAAATTACCACTGGAGGGTGGGAGTCCCACATTCCCAAAGACAAGGAGACAGAGATTGTTTCAAAGAGTAACTGGAGATAAGAGCCAACTAAAATTAGAACTATAGACATAGATCCTGGGGGGGGGGAAAAAAAACTCCACCATGTTCTGAATGCAAGGATGCTAATGCAGAGACGCATTGGAGGAAATGATGTGGCTTCTTAGCCTCAGACACTCACCATCTACTGACCTATCTATTTGATATCCCAAGGCTGTAGTACAGGAATTAGGTCTCTTGTCTACATGTCACTCTTTTAACACTAAAGATAATAGTACTCAAGATCCAAGCAGTAGGAGTCCTATAGTGTTCCTGATAAACCATTCATGTTATGGTTTCATATTAATCCCCTGTGGCTCATCTACTGATTCATAATTGAGAGTGAATACCTTAATCATCTGAGGTGCTTCTTAACTATCCCAGTCTCGTGTCCCATGCATACCCAATGATTCTGATGTGTACCTCTGATGGAGAATGCTATTAGTCATCAGATTTCACGTGGTCAGTATCTGAAAGCCATTCAAGGTGTAATACTCAACCTAATGCACCTCCATCCCCAAACCCACAAGATGTTACATAACTGCCTCACAACTAAGTCCCAGCAAAATAGAGACTAATGCAGGTGTTGGAGAAATTACTACAGAAATACAGAATACGCACAAAAGGAATCTCTTTTAGTAAATCAAAGCCTTTGCGGAAGTTAATGGGGATGATTTGTTGAGCATCTATGCAGTATATCTGCTGCTAGAGCTACAAAGTTGGCGAAGGACTAGTTTTTCCCCTCCAGGATCTCAATTCTCATGAAAAGACAAACATAGCTAATGGTACCAAAAGACAATGATTCTAAGGAACTCTACCTGCTTTACTGCCACGAGTTTAATTTTGTAATCATGATAGTATGGTATGGGGCTCGGGGTGGCTATAATAATTCTTAGTTTACAGAGAAACAAAGATGAGTTGCCTAAGTCACTTAGTCTTTCTGAGCCTCTGTTTTGTTGTCTCTAAAATGAAATTAAGGGGCGCCTGGGTGGCTCAACGGGTTAAAGCCTCTGCCTTCGGCTTGGGTCATGATCTCAGGGTCCTGGGACTGAGCCCCATATCAGGCTCTTTGCTCAGCAGGGAGCCCGCTTCCCCATCTCCTCCTGCCTGCCTCTCTGCCTGCTTGTGATCTCTCTCCTCTCTGTCAAATAAATAAATAAATAAATAAATCTTAAAAAAATAAAAATTAAAAAATTAAAAATAAAATGAAGTTCAAATGCCTAGCCGCTGGGTTTGAAGGGCGATGATATATATTAAAAGCCCATTGAAAGATACAAAATGTCTCGTGACTGTTATTTATGGCTGCTAGTATGTGACAAGTCAGAAAATCCAATATACCACGATTGGCCACTTAGTGGGTACAGAACACCATACCTAATAGGGTCAGTACATCAGAAGCTTAAAGGCATTAACAAGACTGAGATAAAGGGATGACACTCCTGACCACCTCCAGACTTATTCCTAATGCTAATGAGCCTCATGATAAGCACCTAGGTTCCTAGTAAGGTACTGGTCAGTCAGTACTGCTTTTAGAATACTTAGCTTCAGTTCAGAGGCTTTCCCCACACAACAACTTCGTTCCCATAAACCAAAGGGGGAACAAAAGGTAGGCACTGTTGCCGTGGAATGGTAAGTGCTTCTATAGAGGCCACGAATCACAGGAAGACTTTATTTCCAACCGTTAGAACTCTGAAAAATGAATGAGGAAAACACATGCCATGTTGGAAATCGACAGCTCTTGGGCCTGTCCACGTACCCCTAGACTGGAAGCTTCTAGAGGGCAAGTCAATGCACTGTTTCTTTCCCCTCTCCTGCACTGAACAATGTGGTTGGAGCAATGCAGCAACTAAGTAAATATTTTGAGTTAAATGACATGAACTTCCTTTAATAAATTGAAGAATCAAGAGACTCAAAGGGAAAACGAATCACCCAAGGTTACATAATGGAGCCAGGGTAGGAGCAGGGATCTCCTGTGCCCAACGCCTATTCTAGATGTTTTTTTTTTTTATTGTCTTCTATTTTACTTATCCCACCACAATGGCCTCAGAGTTCTGGATTCTTTTCTAACCATAGCATAGCTTTTCTTAAAATCACTTCCCCACTCTGCTCAACTAGTTACTACATGTACATTTCCTTACTTTCCTGCAGAGTAGACCATCCTGGTTTTTGAGAAATGACTGTTCTATGCCTTAAATATATTGGTTCAGGCCCTTGGTTCGACTCTGATGATTGGTGTGAAACCCAGAATGGAGTTGAATCTTCACTGGGAATACATGGGCAGTTCTCTACAGAGAAAGCAGGTCAGGTTACTGCCTTCCGTGGTCTGGAATCAAACCGATGTTTTTTGGCAGCCAAACATCCTTCACCTTTCCCAACTTACCATCTCCTGGAAGCATGAACATTGAACATGGCATGGTAGGCTACGTAAGGCCATTCGATTTAACATATGTAACCTATGGTAAACAAAAATATTTTATCCGAAGCAGGCAGCTGGGTAGCTGCAGGAGTTTTAGGTTCAAATGATGCCCACAGGAACGTTAATCTATCAGTGGAGACGGGAGAGGGAGATCTTTAAGACCGGAAATTGCATCTTAGTGTTCTTTTACAGTCTCAGGAGTAAGCACATTGAGAATATACCAGGTGCTCAAGAAATATTAATTAAGTAAAGAACACAAAAATTGCAGTGCTGATTGTAGGAAATGCACTACGTGAGAGACAAAAAAATACTTAGGTCATATAAAGTATGCCAACAAAATACTAATTAGATGTGAGGGAGATCAGGGAAGATTTTATGGAGCAAGGGGTACATAAAATGAATCTCAAAAGAGTTGAACAGGGACCTATGATTATGGGAAGAGCCTAAGGCTATATTCCCTCTAAGTCGTACCTTGATTTAAGCAGTCTGACATCACACTACCCTGGGTTAATACCACGGATATTGTCAGAAGCTCAGATGGAACCTACACAATAAGTGTTTACAGATAATCAGGGGTTGAAAACAAATGGCTTGAGAAAGAGCACGAGTCCATCTTCTGATCTAACTACGAAGCACTTTCTTTTGCATCTCATCTCCATTCTTTCTAAAAGCAACCAAAGACCTAGAACGTGATCACATATCCAGGAGCTTCCGTACTGATTCGAGGATATCACATCCCCTATACTGAGGTGGCAGTCTTAGATATAGTCAGTTCCCTAAGATCTAGACCAGTGCTTCTTAAACTTTAATGTGCATGCAAATGACCAGCAGATTTTCCCGAAAGGCGTATCTGACTCAATAAGTCTAGGGTAGGGCCTGAGGTTCTGCATCCCAGATGATGTTAATGCTATTTCTCTATGGACCACACCTTGAGCAGCAGGGGCCCAGACCAGTGGTTGAGTCTGGCCACCCATTAGCATCGCCTGGGGAACTTTTTAAAAATACCACCCTAAGGTCCTGCCCCAGAACCAACTAAATCAGAGTGTCTAGAAGGGCGCCTTAAACACCTTTACGCTTTAAACGCTCCACAGGTGTTTCTAATATGCCAGCCTGAGGTTGAGAACCTAGCTCAACAAAGAAAAGATGTGGTGCAGGCAGAAGAGAGAAAAAAAAATTAGAAGAGAGAGAGAGAGGGACAAAGAACTGCGTCCTTAGCACTTAACCAATGCTGCTCAAACTTGATGTGCATGTCCATTACCTGGGGAGGTTGTTAAAAATCAGATTTTGGTTCAATAAGCCTGGAGTAAAGATCCAGATCCTGCGGTTCTAAAAAGACTAGTTTTCAAATCACGTTTTGGTTATCAGGAGTCTAAATGAGTGGTCCCCAAACATTGCTGTACCTGGCACCTTTAAAAAAAAATACCTGGGCCTCTCTCACACCCCAACATTCTGATTTCGCTGGGATGGTTTTGATCGGGCATAAGGATAATGTTTAAGAAGCACGCCACGCCAGGGGATACTAATGCACAGCAAAGTCTGTAAACGAGTATGAGGCACCAATTCTGTCAAAGCTGGTCAGACGGTATACCAACCCAAATTTTTGAGGCGATATTATCACAGTGCATAAAAATCTCTAAAATTAGATCTTGACTGACTGCTCTGTCAATTGATTTATTTTCCTCTCCTCCTTAACCCTGGAAGATAGGAAGTGATGCAAAGCCCTAAGTAAGGGAGCAAAAAAATTTTACCTTGTTGGTAAATAACATGTTCTGCTGGAGACTCTGGACAAGTGTTCTAAGAAAGGTTTTCAACCGCTGGGGGTAATGTGAAGGATGTCAAAGGCTGGCAATGAGATTTAAGATTAATTGGGCCATTTGATCCTTTTCTTAAATGGAGAACTCCTGAACCTTCAACTGAGTCATGCAATAACACTCTTTGAATCTAAGTTAAATGAGTTTCCAGTAGGAAAAAAAAAATTATATGTACTTACATTTGAGAACGTCTTCCTAGAATTAAATTGAAATCTGCTGGGGGAAGAAGTTTGCACATGACAGCATAAAGTATGAAAGACACACAGATTAGAATATAATACGGACACGCGCCTCTTACTATCCTCTTTTTCTTTCTTCTCTAATAAAAATGTCAAGTTAGCTCCCATTGTTAGCTGTCCCATTTGCATCAACTGAGAAAGTGAGGCCAATGTGTAAGTAATTAGCCATTCTTAATACGATCACTGCCTGGCTAAATCAGTGTTGTAAAGGAAGTCTAAGAACTAAAGGCATAAGGACTTGCAGTGTGTCTTTTACCTGAGCCAATTACACTACCTCTGCAAAATGACCACAATATGGGCCTGGGGCAAAATTCTTCACTGCCTTTGGGTCAGTGCTGTGAATCACGCCTGTATCACTGCGCTCCGGATTAGCACAGAACTTCTGGCCTGATTCTTCTCAGATATATTTCTGAGATTTTTTTTTTCCCTATTCCAAATTCCCGAGACTAGCAGTACTTAATAGCTAGAATACTATCGTTATCGATCTGAGATATGAACCATCTGGAACTTTGAGTGACATGTAGCATATTTTATGGGCAAAGAAGGGAAATAAAAAAATTACTGCTAAGAGATACATCCTCTATATCACGTGGCAAGAATTAGTGTATAAATTGGAGGCAAAAGTGTTACTTTTGCAAGAACCCTTGCCAAATAACCAAGTTTAATATCCAAATAGCAGGTGTCATCTAAGTACAAAAAAACTGCTTTAGTCTAAAATTATACTTTCTCTGTTGTTAACTTATGTGCCAGAAATACTTACTCAATGAGGATATTATAGACCTCTGTGAGTTAAAACTGGCTTCTCAATTAAAAATGGATTACACAACAGAATTAATAAATATATGCCTCATGTATATGGAGACATGGATCCTCTCATATATGTACAACACTGTCGAGCATAGAAATGCCCATCAGAAAATCGTAAGAATAATTTATCTACTTTGAAAATTGCCAACCAGTCTAAATCCATGTCAATCAGTTCTTTTCATACTGTAAGTGCTCACCTAGGTTCAAATACTTAAGTCTTCTAATGAAATACTTAAAATACTTTCTTGAACACACACCTGCTATCATTCAACACTCCATTTTTATTAATCAGCTCAGAAATAGGTAACCCCCCACCACTCCCTGATCCTGAGCACATTACCACGATGACTGACATTCTCAGTTTAAAAATAAAACCTTGTTTCAAATATAGCTTCTCGAGTTCTGGGTAATGAATATAGTTTCATAAAAGTTGACATCATTTTTTCCGATTTCACCAGAATTAAATACATCCAGTGTTCCTACTGGATATCTGACCACATCACTCAAGGTTCTTGCAACCTGGTGGGTGTTTTAAGGGGGAGGAAGACGAGGAGGAAGAAAAAGAAACCTGCATAGATGGAGTTAAACCCAAAGGATATCCAACCTTACAACTGTAATAGTCATTTTGTTTATGTGTGTTAAATATGTCATCACAAGTTGATTTTTACAGTTCATTTACCAGTTCGTATGTGTATAGTATGCAGATTTGCTTATGAGGAGAATATTAATATATACATGTCCAGAACTAGTAAATGCATCATGCCTGGGAGTCAAGCAGTACTCCGATACACTGCTCTCCTTAGAGGTCAGTTCTAACGCACACTGTTTCAAATAGACCCAATTTCCCTGCTGATATATATTCAAAATGCAGTAGGATGTGGTCATACACGCCCAGAAATACCATCTTTATGGGGTGGGGGTGGAGAAATCCAAACATTTTTTATAGCAATGCATTATTGGATATCAGATACAAACACGCCTGTCAGCAATCCTAAAGCAAATGAAATATATTTATTTGAGCCCATCCATTCCACAGAAAAGAAACTGCTTTACCGACATATCTCTCCTCCCCCACCATCTAAAGACTCTCCCCCACCCCCCCACCCAAAAGAAAAAAAAAAAAAAACTCATCACACTTCACTACGCAACTGATGGAGTATTAAACACTGTCTTCCAAGCGGTGGGAGTTAAAAAGAAGTCGCCTTCCTGCCACACTCCCCTGGTGCTGCAACGGACATAGCATCTCCTCCTATCGACCTAGTATGATGCTCGCTCCCCAAGCACTGCAGTCCCCTCGCTGAGGACTGCCCTGGCCACACGCACAAGCAGCGGGAAGTCCCCCGATGGGGACAACCACATACCTTTGCTCTCCATTTCGGTCCCTTTCGAGTGCTGGAAGTTCAATGGAAGTTGGCCGGAAGATGTGGGCCCGCTTCAGATTCCCAGATCTGGGAAGCCAATCTGATGATTTCGCCCGTACTTCCTTCCTTCCCCTCAGGCTTCCTGAAAGATGGGATTTCTTAAACCTTGAAGCTGCAATCTGCTACCAAAGGACACTTAGCAGCAGCAGCAGATTGCCTCTACAGGGGATAGGTTGCAACGCGCATCTAGTATTGAAATGCATGCACGGTGCCCGCTCATATTTTTTTTTACCTGGGTCTGGAAGCTGCGAGCAAGAGCCGTCCTCCGAGCGTGGTGCTGCAGGTGTAGTGACAGATCATCCCACTTTGCTCTCTGGATGTACAGCAGATTTGCATGGGCGCTGGCACGCATGCGCAAGGCCTCCCCCCTCCCCTTTTCACCGCCTCCCGCTCCCCCGCCCCCTTCGCCTCTCTCCCCAATACGGTCCTCAGTTATCCCAGCTGAAGAGCTGTAGCATTCGGTCACAGGGAAGCGCTGCTAAAAATAAACGCCGGACCGGATTTTCCTTCGCAAACTAGAAAATGGATTGGATTGGGATTGTGCATCAGTCCCAAACGATTTTCCAGGATGGATTATGGAAGCCTTAGAGGAAGCTAGGGTGTCTGAGCTGGGTTTGGTTCTATTCAGAAACAGAAGGGAGAGAAGAGGAGAAGATTTATGAATCCTATTCAGTGGTCTCAATTTGGGGTTCTCTTCCTAGTCGCTGCAGTAACTTTCCAGGTGTATGCTTCCCCTTCTTCTACCCACTTACCGGACTTTATATTTCTCTTTGAATTCCCCTATTTGTTTTGTTTTGAGGGATGAGGTGGGAATCATCCTGGAGCTACAAAGGTTAATATTCTCCAGCTGCTTTGCTACTCAGATTCAGAGTTTGCCGGCTTCCCTGAGATCTTTGGCCTCCACCTCAAAAATGTTCCATGAGGCTCCAGCACTTCTAAAGTTCTCCCAACAATGCCACTGAGGACATTGTGAGGTGTTCTTTTTAGCTTCTTTTCAACAATCTACCAAGAGCAAAGTCCCCAAAGTTGGGGAGTCACCTTATTGATAAAGATGTACTTTAAAACTATGCATGTAGTCATTTTCATCAAAGTGCAGTGGAAGAGTGTTTTTCTTGTATGAGGTTCTGAGGGAAGTTTGCAAAGCCAAAAATCCCTTGAAGTACTACTTTCCTATCAGATTATTTTTTTTAAAGCCCATACTGTATATGGTTTATCTACAAAATGTTTAGTACGGAAAAAATGCGTACTTACTATCTTTTTTCACAGTAGTCCAAATTCTCTTGAGAGAATACTCTCTCTCTGAGAATGAGTCTTATTCTCAGGCATAAAAACAAATCTAGAACACTCTGTTATCGGAAGTGGTTAAAGAAAGAGATGTGCACATTAATCACACACTCCAGGTTACACAAAGATCCCTCCACAGTAAACTTCTAATCGCAGTTTTCAAAACATTGAAATACAATAAAATATACTCCCAGCAAGAAACCTGAGGCAGACTATAATTCAGACTTCTGGTGATTCAGAAAGCATCCTGGGATTTTCCAATGCCTTAGGGCCATGATTACAAATATTAATCATGAGGGTTCAGCCAAACATGGACATTTATTAGTGGAGGACTCCTGCTGAACTGCTGTGACAGAGAAAACCTGCCTACGTTTAGCACTGGAGAGTTAAAACATTCACGTGTGGCATTGCAGAGCCCACAACCTATGGTCTACTAACGTTTCGGCTCTCCTATTGCATGCCTAAGTAAATACACGGAAAAATCAGAAAACTCAGGGTTTCTTTAAAATTTGATAGGTTTAGGAAGTAGAAGAAGAGTGATAGTAGAGTCAACTGTTCCTTAAGAACAATCACCTATTTCATTGGGATAAATAAGTTCTGCTCCTAACACTGCACTCATTACATGTTCTTTCCCTCTCAGAAGTCTCAGGAAAGAAGATACCTTTAGAATCTAGACACACCCTTAATATTTACCACTTTACAAATGGAGAGGCAGGAAGTGTGCTTGACTTGGTAAGAGTGACATAATGGAGCCGACCCAGGCTCAGAACCTAAAGGTCCTGTGTACCTGACCATCTACTCCCAGATGATTTCTTATATAGCCACACCTCTATTATCGTCAGTGAAAGGAAACAGGGAAAACCTCCTAGTTTATGAATTCTCATTATTTTTATTCATAGTTTTTAAAACCCAAATGCCTTATTAAATGGAAAATGAATAAAATTTAATGCAAAATCTGTGGTCTGACATTTGAGACCTCTTTATTATCTGAATCCAAACTACCTTTCAAGTCTTCTCCAAGCTTAACTCCTAGATAATATTCGCTGTTACCTTAAGCAAACTTCAAGATTTTACTTTTCTGTACCTTTACTTACATAGTCATCCTTAGTACCCATGTACCAGATACTATTATAAGGATTCCAAATGTTTTAATTAATTTTATCTTTGTAAAACTCCATGAGGTTAGTACTATTATTATCTGTGTTTTAAAGATGAGCAACCAGAGTCACAGACAGGTTAAAGTATGAATAAAACATGATCTCTGCCCTACAGAAGCACAGAGCTTATTAAAGGTGATAGAAACATAAATGGTTTTAAAAGATACGGTAAGGTATAAGGTAGAGATTATCACAGGTATAGTGGGAGCACAGAAGAGGTTAGGCAGTTAACCAGTCCATAGGTTTTAAGAAAAAGAGGCTAGAAGCTTTCAACTACCTCATCCAAGAAAGAAAGAAAAAAGAAAGAAAGGGGGGAAAAAGGAAGAAAGGAAGGAAGAAAGGAAGGAAGAAAGAAAGACACCTTTCCCAACACACATACAAAGTGATAAAGGATTTAAGGACAGAAATGCTTTCTGAAAGTGTTAGTAAGAAGTCATTTGACCTCGTTATAATGAACTTGTTTGATGATGAACTTGGAAGAGGGGAAATATACTACTAGCTTGATAATTTGTTATTTAAAAATGCCAAAAATTGGGTGGGACTAAATCCCTAATATTGGGGTTCCCCATTTCACCATCAAAAACTGTCCTAGTTTGGACAATATATAGCCATATTACTTATATTACACAGATGAATGAGAGTAGCACCACCAATATTGACATTCCAGCCAAATTCTGGTTAACCCATGAAATTGATTGGCTATGTATGCATATTCAGATTCTCTAGCTTTGGTTCTTACTAGAATGTACAGAAACAATATAAATGATTGAGTTAACTAAAAACAATGAATTACATTACAATTAACAATTTAAAGAGCCTTGCTAATATGTCAGATCAATTACCAGTTAGCATAGATTTTTTCCCCCATATATTCATTATGTTCTTCCTGAGTGCTGAATATAAATTGAGAGGAATTTGTGACCTTTTTTGATCTCCATTATTTTCTTACTATTCATCCTTTATAATTCATGATCTATTATAAAAACTAACAGCTGATCACTTAGAACTCTTTTTAGTGACAATATTGAAGTCAACTCACCATTATAAATGAGTATTCACTATGAAATGGTTACAGTCTCTACGGAGGGTATCAGTTTCAAACTGCCACCAGAATGTAAATTCCACAAGGTCAAAGGCTATGTCCACTTGTTCACTGTTGTATCTCCAGCATCTGGAATAGCATGTGGAACTTAGATTTGATTTAATACCTGATGAGTAAATGAATGAGTTGGATGAAATAATGCTTTTTCCATGGCCACAAAGCCACTGAAAAGCATCAGTCAGCAATCCTGATGGTATAAACAGGATCATAAGTGACCGGTGAGGCAGCAAGATTATCACAAGGTAGTTAACAAATGTGCTCAGTGTTTACTCTTGGGCAAAGACCATAAATAATCAGGTCTAGGTTCAAGTATCTCTTAGGCAGGCTAATAGGAGGGCCATGCCTTCACAAAGAGCCTAGGAAACTGAAAGAAATTAGTTATAAGAGAGGGAGGAATAAAGTAGATGACAGAAATTTCAAAGGACAAAGAAACGATGACTCAGCCTGGCAAAGCCATGTGAGAATAACGATGCTATGGAGATTAGGTAGCATCCCTCAGAGGGCAAACTTATCTTGATTACCTACTATGTGTGAGTTTTTCATTCTCTTTCTTGGGCAAAGGTGAAATAACAGTCTTCCTAAGAAGAAAATGGTAAGTGATAAAGTTTCAATAAAAGTAATTCTTGTTGCAGGTATGTAATGGAGGTAAGGAATAGTCTATGAAAGATGAGAAATGGCAGAAGAGTATACAGGTCATCTGGGTGTATTTTGCCAAGGAATCACCCATCCACATGCTTTAACAGTGATTTCTCTGGAGACTATTAAGAGTCTAAAGAGACCTGCAGAGTGGTGAGGCAGAGTAATGATGCATGGGTAAGGCATCTGGAAGCCAACTGACAAACATTTTTGACATTTCTTGTTAAAGACTTTGTCCATTTGACAATATTAGAAATTTATACACAAGCTATCAACTCACAATTTCAAGGCCCATCTGTTACACTGGCATAATGCCCACTTAAAATGGGGTGTGCCAATCTCATTAATGTTTAGGTCCCAAGTACAGACAGGTTGAAATGATCAGTCCAAACAGAATATTGGGAAACAACACTTTTCAACTGATTGACTTTTTTTTTCCTTCTGAGGATAAGAAATCACATGGCAAATGACATGCAAAAGTAACTTCTTAAATATTGTTGGAAATCATTATGAAAACTAACCCAATCCTTTAGTTCTGGTGATAAGAGTAGACAAAATGTACATAAAGCTTTAGTCTAAAGATGCACAATAAGGGGTGCCTGAGTGGTGCAGTTAGTTAAGGCTCTGACTCCTGGTTTCAGCTCAGGTTGTGATTTCAGGGTCATGATCTCAGGGTCATGAGATCAAGCCCCACCTTGCGTTCCTTACTCAGCACAGAGTCTGCTTAAAATTCTCTCTCTCATCACCGCTCCCCGCCATGTTCTCTCTCTCTCAAATAAATAAATAAATAAATATTTTTTAAGAAAAAGATGCACAATAAAAATGCTGCCTCAAAGGCATGTAATCATTTGCTATAAAGCCATTTCTTCACCCTATATCCCCCCCCCCAAATTCCAAATATATGAAAGCTCAAAATTTTTTTCTGGTAAAAATAGCACATGAATAAGTAGTCCTAAAAAAGCCAACCAATATAACCAAAGTCTTTCATTAATTCATTAAACAAATATTTATTGAGAACCTATCAGGTATTGGGGTATACCTATAGTCCATTTGTATCATAGCATTTACATTGTAGTTTTGCAACTGAAGATATTTCATAAATCTTATAGTCCAAATATTTGTGATACAAAAGTGAAAAGTAAGTTGAGGCCCACAGTGGGAAAACAACAACTTTTCCCAAGTTAAGTACCAAGCTACAAACAAAATTAGAAGTTAAATCTGTTGGTGTCCCCATTTCATCACAGCTTTCTCCATAATGAGATGCACATGCGTGTGCATTCTTTGGCTGGAGAACTTGTCCTATGTGTATTAGTCTACAAACTATTATTTCAGAACTCTATTCATTTCATTTGGTAAGCACAACCAGAAGATCTTGCTGAAGGGCTAGAAAATGCTCAACCACACTAAATGTGTTGCCAGCGATAAACAACCTCCATACTGTGTTCTACATGATGCCGGATAGATGTAGCACAGTGTATCATTTGTAGGATGACTAATAACAAATATTTCTTTCATTACTAGTGTTCTTACTTGGTGAAAATCTTTTTGGTTTATGTTTATATTCAAATCCCAATTCACTTAGCAGCTGTGGCTACCCAAGCAAAGTAAAATGCAGAAATAAAGCAATTAGCCATGATACTAGTGCCAGAAAACTCGCTATTAAAATGGGAGGAAAAGATTAATGAGTAATTTCAGCCAACTGAAATTAAATAACAGCAAAAGAATACAATAGCACAATGGATCCCACAGGTGTATTAGCCCAAGGGCATTATTAACAGGAACTTAGAGGTTCATGACCAAAGGCTGATACTACCGACACTCTACAATTTACCAAAAAAATTTTTAAAAAGAAAAGAAAAAGACAAATGGATTTTTATATTTGACATCTTTAAAAATGTTTTCCAGAATTTCACTTTTTTTTTTTTACCTCTTTAACCATTTTACCCCACTGTGATGACTCTACTGAATTAGATGTTGACGAAGCAAAGACAAGAGTCATAGTTAGAGGTGGACCCAACCTGCTGCTCTGCACAGAACCCCTTGTATACTGATTTCCAGGCCATGAGGTTGCAAGACCAGGATGCTGCTGATGTTCCCAGGTCTTCTCTTAGTTACACAAAGTCTGTCTTAATTTAAAATTGCTTTTCACTGGATTTTAAAAGTATGCCTATGTATCATGACTGGCAAACCTTTCAATCAGCCTACCCAATCCCTTCCAGATTCAATGAATAAACATTTTTCCCTTCTCTCTGAAGAACTGCAAGGTATACATAATTAATAATTAATAGCTATTGTAACAAGGATATGGGAAGTGTTGAGACATAATCCTGGTTTCTTCCTCTGTGAAACAAAAGACTGGAACAACATAATCTATAAGGCCCCTTCCAACCCCTAAACTGGGAGTCTCTGCATATGGATCACAGCCTCACTCCCTATTAGAAAGCATGCTAACCCTTGGCTATCTCACAGGATGTCACATTCTTTTTAGCATCAATGTCAGAGCTCAAAGGACCCCTGGGGTTCCTCTAACTCCAACTCCTTCAGTTTATAAATGAGAAACTGATCCCCAGAGTTGTAAAGACTCCCAAAACTAGACTTGGAATTGCTTGAATCCAAAGTCAGTCCTTTGACCCATTATTTCACTGTCACTGATATTCCCTATATTGATGAAACATGAAGTACTTGCATACAAAACAGAATATGTGGAAGTGAAGAAAGATTAATATACTAAGCCCCATGAATGCCATTCAACCACTGAATGAGAAGTTACAAATGCCATCAAAATAGTCTCCTTCTACCTACCTCGCTGCCCCTTTCTCCCCTCTATCTTTTCACTTGTTCCTTTCTTTTTCACCCTCTACATCATACCAGCAGCCCAAGTTAGCAGATGATGCAGGGCTGTAATAAATAAAGAAGGAAAATTCAATTTCATAGAGCTATGGGATTGGAAGGAGCCTTTGGACTGACTCTTTCTCAGCCTAGGAAACTAACTTATTCTTCAGATTCCAGTTAAAACTTATCCTGAGGAACTATCTCTGAATCTTCACAATATTTTCAGTGTTGTTCATTCATGCCTATTAGTTATTTATATGTCTGTTTAAAGAGTATTCCTATCATAGAGCATAGTGTCCAGTATATAGTAGACATAGAATGATTATCTTCCGGTTTCATTAATGAATCAGTGAGTGAGTGATTAAATGAATGAAGAGTCAGATTTTTTCCTGGAAGTTTCTTTTTGGTTGTTTTTTTTTTTTAATTCAATTAGCCAACATGCAGTACATCGCTAGTTTTTGGTGTAGTGTTCAATGATTCATCACTAGCATATAACACCCAGTGCTCATCACATCATGTGCCCTCCATAATGCCCATTACTCAGTTACCTCAACCCCCCCCAACCTCCTCCCCTTCTGCAACCCTCATTTTGTTTCCTAGAGTCAAGAGTCTCTCATGGTTTGGCTCCCTCTCTGATTTCTTCCCATTCAGTTTTCCCTCCCTTCCCCTACGATCCATCTGCACCCCAATGTTCATAGCAGCAATGTCCACAATAGTCAAACTGTGGAAGGAGCCAAGATGACCTGGAACTTACCATTTCAGGTGTATCACTTATTCATTTTACCCCAGGAGTAAATAAAAGTGAACTCTGAATAGCAGAGCTTGTTCTACACTGGACTACTACTGGATTTCTCAGTGTTGCCCATCGACTTACTTTATTCTTGCTCTTTTCTGTCTAAATCTTCAGGTTGTAGAAACAAAGGTCTCTACTTCTATCTTCTTAAATGTAAGCTTTTGTAACGCTTTATTTCTTCTCCTTGTGGTCTTGGGATTTCCCATCTCCCCAACTGCCCACTTTCTTCCCACTAACACACACACACACACACACGCACACACACACACACACACGCACACACACACACACACGCACACATGCGCGCGCGCGAGCGCACACACACACACACACACACACACACACACACACACACAGTACCTAACAATCTCCCTGCTTGGCTCCACAGACCTTCATAAACTGAACGAGTATCCTGACTCAGTCAAGGAGAGAAGGAATGATTTGGGCAAAATAATTAATGAATGACATATATTCCATAGATTTAGATTTTCTAGTTTCACATCCTGAATATAACTGAATGTTACCGTTTGATCCTCTTACCCAATTTCTTTAATTTTGTTCCAATTAATTTTTCTCCTTTTAGGCAAGGAACTCAAAATACCTCAATTCTTGGTGTTCTCTGAATAGAGGGCTTTTTTTTTCTCCTTAAGTAAGATATTAGCTTCCATGGCTAAATATAGCAATTATCTATCAATAATCCTTCCAGAATACAAAGAGCCTTTCTACCTTTCTAATAATGGATGTGGTGTTTTTCTTGACTGAAAGTAAATATGTTCAAGATGCACATTTTAAAAGATGGTGTATTCTTGCAGGTACATTACTGTGCATCTGTAAACCTATTTCCACATCGATATAAGGGCCATATATTGCCAAATCACTTGTTCTTATTACATTCAGCATTATTCGCTTCAGATAATAGTGCCAAAAGACTAACGTCTTGTGAGTACAGAAAGCAGACATTTTTGGGCAGCACAGATGGAGAAGGGAGAATCGCCAACAGAAACGAGCCTTCTTACACTTGAGTTTTGTTTTTTAATTATTTTCAAGGGTGAAGATCATGCAAGAAGTATCACTTGGGCCCTGAATGGAGGACCATGCAAGTCTGAGTGCAAAAAGAAATGAAAAGAAATGGAAAAAGAACCAAAAATGGAATTGTTCCTTCATCTTAAACTGAAAATCAGAATTTTGAAGAGAAATTAAAACTGAAAAAAAAAGCTCATAAAATTAACTTAAACAGGTTTCTTGGTGGATTATACATCCAATGAGATTTAAATGTCACCATTTTATCACTCCAATAAAATTACTAAGAGAAGACAGTGACTTGTTCTTCTGTGACATCAGAGAATTTACCAAAAGGACCCAGTGTTA
Organism: Procyon lotor; assembly: GCA_028646535.1. Taxonomy (NCBI): domain Eukaryota; kingdom Metazoa; phylum Chordata; class Mammalia; order Carnivora; family Procyonidae; genus Procyon; species Procyon lotor. Next base: position 121,235,438 of record CM053603.1, read on the forward strand.
TCATGTAGGAAATCAAACTTCTTTCTTGAGCCAAAGGTTGCCCCCAAAACTCAGTATAAGGTACTTGGCTAGTTCATATTCATACTATGAATTACATACATTGAACTTAACAAACGTTTTAATTTTTGTCTAACATCATGTCTAACATCATGCTGGGTTAGATCTTTTTACCCACTACCCACTGTCTTATGAAATCCCCTTAATAACATTGATAGGGAACTGAGACTCCAAGGAGGTATATTATTTGCCCAAAACACACATCAAGTAAGCTATAGAGTTGGAAGTCCAACCAGTCACTTTGAGAATTTAAATGTTTGGCCTTTGTACTTGCCTTCAGGACACATAGTTGGTAGGTGAGACTACCAGTCTTACTGGCAGATAAGACCACCATGACCAGTGTTTGGACTGGTGCTACAGAAGAGCCCAAATGAAGGAGTTAATTCCTTTACCAGGCAGAGAAGGGGCAGGGAATGTTAAAGGATGCAACAGTCCAGCCAAGAAGAAAAAGTCATTTCTGGCAGAAGTGGGGAGAATGCTTAGGGCAGATCTGAGGTGAAGTCTGTGCTGCAGGAGTGGAGAGAAGATGAGAAGAAAAGCAGGGCTGAGTTGAGGGAGGTTCCTTAGCCATCCTAGGATTCCCATTAGAACAGGGCCATTATTGTATCTGAGGGTCCAATTTTAATTTTAGCCCCAATGGCCTTGGCCACTTGAGGAGGTTATGACAGCATCCGAGCATGAGTATTGCCTAGATGGAAAGGCCTTCCAACGTACCATATTTACCTCAGTGAAAGCCCTAGGCATGCTCTCCCTGTTTTGCCATTGACTGTTGTTCATGTTTACGTATCACGTCCATCTCAGTTCATTCACTGCAAAGAGCAAATCTCACACATATATTTGCCATCAAACCTACCCTTTCCAGTGCAGCTCCTTTGAGGGTCCCACCTTGACTTTCCGGTGTTGAGACTGCACAGGAGAAATTCTGGGCCACATGCAAATTTAGATCTTCCTCTTTTGACCTCACCCACTCAGCAGTCTGATCCTGGATTCTTTCCCTCCACTTTACCACCAGCTTTGCTTCTGACTTGCATTTACATCCTCAGCTCGCTGATCAGCATGATGCGCGATCCCACTTTTGACCTCCCAGTTGGACTTTTGTCTTTCTTTCTTAACTCCACAAGTTCTAGAACAACCTTCAGGAGAGCAGCCCTTACAGCTCTACTGCTCCCAGGACTTCTGCTCCCACAGAAGTCCCACTGGTTCACCTTCCCCATCTGTCCTGCTCTCGAGGTGGGGTCAGAGGAGTACTTGGCACAGAGCCTGAAAAGTGATAGTACTTTTACTTCTATTTGAAATGATAATACTTTAATTTTTTAACCACTTACTCTATATACTATGCACGGTGTCTACATTATTTCTAATCCTTATAACTCTTCCAGTTTGTAAATTATTATTCCTAAGGTTCACAAGGTTATCAAGCAAAGAAAACTAGCAAAAGTGGTTGAACTTCACATGTGGTTAGAATTACTAATCATTGGTAAACTGAATTTCAACACTTCTCTCCCATTGTAATTTCTAACTTAAACTTTCCCCCCTCTTTTTCTGTTCAGATTTTAATAGGTTACTATTAGAGTAAACATGAAAAATTGTCTCTATTTGAATACTTATAAAATTGTGCTGAGAAACGAAAAATATCCTGAATGTCTATGCTCAGGAGAACTACCCTAGGATAAATACTACTAAGTAGTTCAACTCCTCTTATTCTCAAGAATATGCTAATATTTGGACTCCCTATTAAAGCACTTTGGTGAACATTTAAATGAAGAGTTGTAAAATTTTATATCATGGAAGGACATCATTTCCATATTTCTTCATCTCTTGACATTGTTAATAGGTCTCAGTGAAGCCAGCAGATCTTTTTAAATATTTGTTTACATTTGAGAAATGGTATATGTATTTGAAATGACTATTTGGCTGAAATCTAGGCTCTCTGTAATACTAATTTTGCCAATCTTTAAAACATGAATATGTTTCACTTGTATTTTTAATTCAGTCCATAGAAGGTAGTTACTATTAGCGGTAGTGGTATTCACAGCTTGGCCTAAAGGGCCTTCATCATTTCCAGGCCCATGGGTCACCTCTCCCCATGCTTATCCCTTTCTTCAAGTACCTGATATGTGTCATGCCTCTGTGCATTCTTCTGCACTGTTCTCCCTGCCTGTAAAGAATTCATGCCTCCTTTCTCTTGAATTCACTCACAATTCAACACTAGTTTCAGCCAGGAAGCATCTTTGTATCCTCCAGTGTGATTTGATACTTTCTTACCCTGGGCTCTCATAGAACCCTAGATATTCCCTTTTGATGATTCAAACTCCTGGGTGACCTTGGGTCTCCCTTTTCAGATTTTAAGGTTTGGGAAAAGCACACTCGAACGGTATATACAATATCTAGCACAGTGCACCATGCTTAACACACATCCATAAATAATAGTGGAAAGCAAGAAAGCCAGGGGATTTTCCTGAAGGAAAACTGAGGCCCAGGGCAGGTATGTGACTTATCCAACATCAGAAAGTAGAGGCCCTATAGAATCCGTCCTGCCTGCATTTCAGGGCCAGGCCTGATCCACTATTCCATACTGCTCTCATCCCTAGTTTGGGACTCTAGGTATTTTAGAAAAAGTGGTGCTATATACACACTCATATACATACTCATCTGGAGAATAATAAAGAATTTGAAACAGAAATATTTAAAAGTGAATGCATTATGAAGTAGCATGAAGAGAAATTAAGAAAACAGTCCCATTTACAATTACGCCAAAAAGATTAAAACGCTTAGAAATAAACTTAATCAGCAAGGTGAAAGACTTGTTCTCTGAAAACTATAAAACACTGATTGAAGAAATTGAAGATGACCCAAATGGAAAGATATCCCATGCTCATGGATTGGGAGAACAAATATTGTTAAAATGGTCATAGTACCCAAAGCAATCTACACATTTAATGCAATCCCTATCAAAATATCAACAACATTTTCCACAGAATGAGAAAAAATAATCCTAAAGTTTGTATGGAACCAGAACAGACCCCAAATACCCAAAGCAATCTTGGAAGAGAGGGACAAAACTGGAGGTATCACAATTTCACATTTCAAGATGTACAGCATAGCAATCAAAACAATATGATACTGGTGCAAAAACAGACACATAGATCAATAAAACAGAATAGAGAGCCCAGAAATAAACCCATGCTTATATGGTCAATTAATCTTCAACCAAGGAGGCAAGAATATCTGATAGGAAAAAGAGTCTCTTCAACAAATGGTGTTGGGAAAACCGGACAGCTACATGCAAAAGAATGACAATGAACCATTCTCTTTCACCTTACACAAAATATAAACTCAACATGGGTTAAAGTCCTAAGTGTGAGACCTGAAAACATAAAATTCCTAGATGAGAGCACAAGCAGTAATTTCTCTGACATTGGCCATAGCAACATTTTTCTAGGTATATCTCTTAAGGCAAGGGAAACAAAAGTAAAAATAAACTATTGGGACTAAATCAAAATACATTTCTACACAGCAAAGGAAATAATGAACAAAACTAAAAGACAACCTACTGAATGGGAGAAGAATTTTGAAATGACATTTCTGATAAAATGTTAGTATCCAAAATATATAAAAAACATATACAATTCAACACCAAAAAACCCAAATAATCCAATTTAAAAATGGGATGAAGACATTAATAGAAATGTCTTCAAAGAAGACATACAGATGGCCAAGAGATGCATGAATAGATGCTTAACATCACTTATCTTCAGGGAAATGCAAATAAAAACCACAATGAGATATCATCTCCCACTTGTCAGAATGGCAAAAATTAAAAACACAAGAAACACCAAGTGTTGGAAAGGATGTGGAGAGAAAGGAACTCTTATTCATCATTGGGGAATGCAAACTGGTGTGGAAAACCACTGTGGAAAAGAGTATGGAGGTTCTTCAAAAAATCAAAAATAGAACTATCATATATGATCCAGTAATTCTACTACTGGGTATTTATCTAAGAATATAAAACCACTAATTCAAAAAGATATATGCCCCTATATTTATTGCAGCATTATTTACAATAGCCAAATTATGGAAACAACATAAGTTCCCATCAATAGACTAATGGATAAAGAAGGGGCAGAGTACGTACACACACACACACACACACACACACACACACACACACACACTGGAATATTGTTCAGCCATAAAAAATAATTAAATCTTGCCATTTGCAACATCATGGATGGATCTAGAGGATACAATGCTAAGGTGAAATAAGTCAGTTAGAGAAAGACAAATACCATATGTTTTCACTCATTAGATGAAATTTAAGAAACAAAACAAATGAACAAAGAGAAAATGAGACTAACAAAAAAAAAACCCTCTTAACTATGAAAAACAAACTGATGGCTACCAGAGGGGAGGGAAGAGGGGATAGGTGAAATAGGTGAAGAGGTTTAAGAGCACATTTATCATGATGAGCACTGAGTAATGCATGGGATTATTGAATCACTATTTTGTACACCTGAAACTAATGTAACACTATATGTGAAATACACTAGAATTTTTTTTTAAAAGTGAATGTATTACTTTGATGAAAAATAAGCAACTAGATAAATACACCAATTCCTAAATCACTGAGAATATTGTAACAACCAAGTGAAGAACAAGAGAAAACTAACTCTAAAAAAAAAATACCTATGTGTTTTCTTATATTTAAGGTGATTCAGTGATTCAAAGAAATATAATCAAAAAGAAGATATGGGAGTTTCCTCTTTTTGTTGTCTCACCCAAGCCAAAATATTATTTATCAAACTCAAACTAATGACCCATTATGGTTACTGAATTTCTGGGGCCATTTTGCCAAAAGCAAGAAAATTACTCATGGTAAGCACACCAAATCCCAGCTAAAGTAGTAATTGGAAAAACCATTGTGGTAGATCTTTCTAAGCTTTTCATTCATCAGGAATTACAATGTCACTTATTACTTGAGGAGAAGCCAGATTTCCAGTCGCAATCTATGGCATATAAGACATTGGGTGAATTGTAAACTAGTAACTATAGACCAAAGATTTAGGTTGTACAAGAGCAATCATTGAATGCTTCCAAGTAGCACTTTCAAAGTTTTATAGCATTGCCTAGCCAATTAAACAGAAGTTAAGGTTGCTGTCAAGGTGACCCACAAGCACACTTTCTCATAGCACTTGCCTGTTGGCCCCTCCAATCTATCCTAACAGGACCACTCTAGGTGTCTGGGAACAGCTTCTGCCTCCCTGTTCTGTCCATCTCTGGAATGTACCTGTCCCAGTCATCCTTTCTTTTAACAGCTTTACTGAAGTCTGATTGATATACAAAAAGCATCACATATTTAATGTACACAATTTGATGAGTTTGGACAGATCTATACACCTGTGAAACCATAACCACACTCAAGGTAATAAACATATCCGTTACCACCCAAAGTTTCTTTGTGTCCATTTGTTGTTGTTCCTTTGTTTATGTTAAGGACACGGAACATGAGATCTACCCTCTTAACAAATGTTTAAGTACACAATACGATACTGTGAACTACAGGCACTATGTTGTGCCACACATCTCTAGAACTTACTCTTCTTGCAGAACTGAAACTTTATATCCCTTGAATAATCTTTTCTCTCCTGATTTTCTCAGTTACCTAGAAAGCCATCCCAAATACCATACTCCAGAAATAAAACAAAACAAAAATCCTTTCCTGCATCTACTAAATCCTTTTTGTTCTTCGAAGAATAGGATTTGTGTCAACAAATTTTGTCAAGAACTATTTGTTCAATGAGTGGCCCCTTCGAAGTATTTTTATATGCTCTTAATTACCCCATAGCGGGCTTTGGGAGGGAGAAGTTTCTGTCATCGCTGTATCTTTCTTTAGGTCCATAATCCCTCAGCAAATGTGTCATATTGACTATCGACAATCATATCATTAAAAATGGTACAAATGATCTACGTTATTTTCCAGTTCTCGCTAGAACCTCTGGAATATTCCAAAACTGTGGAAGCTTACTAAACCTTTTGGTAGGAAATGTCTTTGAAAGTTACACTGCTGAAAATGGGAACTAGGCCTCATGCTCCCTTGTAGCTCCTTGGACCGGCCTACCACATCCTTGCTGACTCTCTGCTCTCTGAGTCACCTGCACATGAAAGGGGAGCTTTTATCCCTGCATCTTAGAAATCCTGCACTTGGAAGAAAAAAGCCTGTCCTCTCTGGAGGATAAAAGGGAAACTGCAACTCTGTGAAATGTGTCTGCGGCCAGGTGTGGGACTCGGCAGGAGCCAGCTCCCGGACAGACTCAAATTGCTCTCAATCAATAGCTACATTTAACTTTCCTTGCCAAAGCGTCTGAAACCGAGCCGACCAAAGCAGTTCCGAAACCTAAGCCGTGTAACTTGGGTCACACAATGTGCCTTTCAGCCACTGACATCATTTCTTGTTATGGGCAAATAAGGCAAAGGCACAGTTTGCTATAGATGGAGATCAGTGACTCAAACCAGAGGTGCCCAGCCTCGGTTCATGAAATACGATTATGCTTCTGACAATGTAGGCCACTAACCACCCTAAGCTCTGAGCTGCACACCTGACTCCCACCCTGTCTATGTACACAGCCGTGAATCTGCATTCCCCACAATGCAACAGGTCATTAACATTATCGACGGCCCACCCGATGTCCAAAATAGTGCCCGACCCCTAGCAGGCATACAGTAAACATTCGTGGAGCAAATGACTGAATGGAAATTGATTAAAGAATGATGAATCCAGCTTTTAACAGCTCTTGAGCTCAGAGGAAAGGCACTCTGTAAATAAGGACTCGGGTCTATTAGCATTGGCTGGCTGTTGTTCAATCTGATATTTATATTATATAAACTTCTAAATACAGTCTGTACATTTAGAGGCTCAAAGGAGCTCTAGGAACCACATTTACGTTCCATGGAAATGATTTCTAAGATAATAATAATAATAATGGTAATAAGATTAACCCCTCTTACGTGTGGAGCTTTTTTCAGTTTGTAAAGCACTTCCACATCCATTATCACACTAACTCCTCCAAAGAACCCTGTGAAACAGATCTCATTAACTTCGGGTTGAAGAAATTAGCCCCAGAGAAGTGGCTCAACTTGCCTAAAGTCACACAGCTAGTAAGAAACAGAACAGGATCTCAAAATTAACTGTCCCCAGGAAAAATCCACAGGCAATGTTTTTTCTACTACATGACCCCCAACTTTGAATTTTTTTTTTTAAAGAAACAAAAATAATTCCGCCAAACTAGTTTAGTTTTTGAGTGGACGAGCCTCAATTATAACTTTGTAAAAAGTCTCTTTCTTCTAAATGGATTCTCGTTAACCTTCCATCAGAACAGGGGTGATATTACTTTTAAATCATTGAGAGTTCACATTTGAAGGGGCCCTAGATCTCATTCATCCCTTTGTTCATTAGATGCTTCTTAAGCTCTGACCTCACGGAGTGACAGCTCTGGGGAGGGACAGGACATGGGGATGTGTTGGTGTTCAAGGATCCCAGTCAGATAACAGCACAAGATATATAACAACTATACTACAAGATGGAAATTGTTGAGAACCACCCACAAGTCAAACAAACGACCAACAGATTAGGAAGGGGTCCCCACTTCCAGTTGGGGAGATCAGGGAAAGCGTCATAGCATCTGCTCTGGCCTTAAAAACGGAAGTTAGAACGAGAGGAGAACAAATCACAGAGAGAGGGCCTTAAAGGAGCAAAAGCAGCCAGGCTGCCTCGCCGGCAAGAGAGAAAGGTTGGGTGTTTTGGAGTAGAGTGGGAGGCCCATGTGTTGTAGGAGGTTAGAGCTAGAAGCGACGGGCCTTGAATGCCAGGTGAGGAAATCAAGCCAGAGAGGTCTGACTCTCCTCCTTTTGTGCTTCGGCCGCTGCATCTGCCCCCAATCTTCTCAGCTCACAGGGAAAACCTGGGGCTCGATGAACAAAAACTAAAACATTTTCTGGCTCTTTGCTCTCCAAACACAATGATGTCAAGTGTAGAAAATGCTATTCGACCTAAGCCCACACTAGGTATGAAACTTTTGGACATGAGGCAGGTCAGAAGTGTGTTTTCTCTGGGAATGCCGCTGCTATCTCATTTGACCATGGCACCGCTTCCCCCACACAGTTTGCTCGTCTCCCTCTGTTTCCCCCAGAGTGCGTCGGGTGAGCATTTCACTGGCACTGTCCCAGCTCCTATAACGACCCTAAATACCAACAACTGTTGAGGTTCAAGACGAATATAAGTAATTTTTCTGCCTACAGCTAATCATAAGTAGTAACCTTCTTTTCTGTTGTGAACACACAGCGTGCATGCGTTTTCATGAAACTTCTGAGCAAGGCACCTCTGAAACTAAGTGTAAGCCTCCGGCTCAGGTCATGATCCCCGAAGCCTGGGATCGAGCCCCGCATGGGGCTCCCTGCTCAGCGGGGAGCCTGCTTCTCCCATCGCCCCTCACCCTGCTCATCGCTCTCTCTCTCAAATAAAATCTTTTAAAAAACAACAATTGTTAAATAAACTGGGACTGCACTGTGATTATCATTATTCACCTTGTTGTTTGCAGGTTCTGGGTTAACCATGAAAGACAGCTCAGAGACCACCAGATCCAAACCTCTTGTTTTCTGCATGAGGAAATAAGTCTAGAGAGAAGTGGCACGCTCAAGGTCACGTTGGAAATTAATATCAAACATGAAACTAAAGTCATGACTCCCCACTCTCAGCCCTCAAGTTGCTCACTGTGACCAAAAGCTATGCTATCAAGTAGCCATCCAAACAGGATCTGTGTGGCACTGAAAGTCTCTTTTTAGTGGTATTTTATGTATTGATCCAGAACACGGTAAGAGAAGCTATTCACATCATCCACACTTAAATGAAAGGGGGAAAAAAAAGGGAGGCACATAGATCCAGTGAATGGGCCACGTTCCAACAAAGAGAGATGAATAAGAAGGGAAAAGCAGAAAGTCGGCTTCTCCCTGGAGGTCAACCCGCTAGATGAGACAGCATTGCCAAATTCCTGAAATGACTGCATTCTATTGCCATTTCCAATCACCGAGGCTCGCATCCTCAGAAGCCTGTGCGCTACACATCCAGATATTTTGACCTAAAAACTTCATTTGAAGAATTCCATGACCCCACTCGCAGTAATTGGAGTCAGGCAGAGGGAGGATTGGCAGATCTACACGACTGACTCACCGTCTCACCCATACCTGCTCTGCCGGCTTTGGCGTCAGCTCATTTCCAAGCAACCTGGAGCACACCTCCCCTTCTGCTGAAGCTTGCTCCCTGCCTCCGGCCATACCACCCGTAATTTCCTTGCCTCAGAGCTTTGGAATGCATACATATTTCAATAATTCATACTCATTGAGATTTTAGAAAGCGAGCAGTTCACCACCTCTCTTAATGCATTACAAAGCCCCCAGCAGGATCGGGGGCAGGACCCATAGTCCAATGCTTTAATATTTCTTCAGCAAAGCATACAAATATCTTCAATAAGTGGGATAAGCAAAGGTTACCTAAAGAGCCTCACATCAGGACAGATTGAGTTTTGTCACCAACGGAGTTTGTTGCACGTTTATAGAAAACCAATCCAATTTCAGAGCCAATTCGATTTCAGAGCTTTTTGGATTTCAGAAGTACAAATACAGGATGGCGGATCTGTACCACTTCCCAGTTTGTACAACTACTCAGCTCAAATTAACTATTCAACTCAATGTGGATGTTTCCCTTTATCTCTCCGAGAGACTCATCAATGTTAGCTGATTTTTCCAATGGGTTTTCTCTGTCTTCATAAGGAACAGGCACAGAAAATAAAACAGATGTCAGGTGCCATGACTGAGAGATAGTTGTGCTTCCATTTTCCTTTTAAAAGCAGCATCTTTGTTATTGGCAGTGAAAACAAGTCCTTGCCTCCACCTGAATCGTCAGCGTGACCATGGGGACTTGCAGAAAGACAAAGGATGAGGGCTTGTCTGAAGATGATTGTTGCTATGAACTGAATTGGATCCCTCCAAGACTCATAGGTTGAAGCCCTAACCCCCTAGTGAGACTGTATATGGAGATAAAGGCTCTAAGGAGGTAATTAAGGTTAGATGAGGTTAGAAGGGTAGGATCCTAATCCAATGGGATTACTGTCCTTATAAAAAGAGACACCAGAGTGCTTTCCTTTCCCTATCTCTCTCACTCCCTATATCTTTCCCTCTCCCCCATCACGTGAAGACACAAAAAAAGGTGGCCATCTGCCTCCAAACCAGGAGAAGACCTCTCACCAGGAACTGAATTGACTAGCACCGTGATCTTGAACTTCTAGCCTCCAGAACTATGAAGAATGAACTTCTGAGGTAGAAACCACTCCCCCTCGGGTACTCTGATGGCAGCCTGGACTGACTAAGACGATTGTTGTTGCACTTCTTGTTCTCATACTGGCTGCCTTCTCACGCCTTATGCAGAGGCATGAGTTTTATTTAACGTAATTTTGTTTGGGGTACATGGTACAATGCCCTGCTAGTTGCAGAGCATTTATTGCACACTGAGCTCAGTGTTGGGAGACTTTATTCTAGACTTGGCTCTGACACCAACAAGATGGATGAACCTAGACGGATCCCTTCCTTTCACTGGGGGCTCAGAGAGTTAGGTACTGAATAATCTCTAAGGTTTCTTCCAGCACTGACATCCTAAAAAATGGAGACTTGAACCCCACCCAGTTTCTATTTCCCAGCAATGCTTTTTGGCAAAGCCAGGAAACCTCTCAAGAATCATTAAGCCATCCCTCAGCCTCATTCCACCCCAAGACCATTGTTATTGTTCTCACACTTACCTCTAGGGTGTTAGTAAGATCAATGGAACTGTTTGTGTTTCTCAGATGGAAAAGCATCTCACAAGTGTCCTTGCAGCTCGATTGTGGTTAGAGCCACTCCATGAACTGCTGATGACATGCTCATCTGAAAGATGCTGAGGTAAATGTAAATTGTGGCAGGGTCAGTTTGGGGGTAGGAAGTAATCCTTCCCAAGATGCCCATCTGGCATTAGCCCATGAGATCAGGAGGCAGAGATCAGGGGAACAGCCTCTACATCTGTGAGCTATGTCACCAGCAAAGGCCAGGTCAAGGAAGGAGAAATAGAGACACAGAAATGAATTATCCCATGAAAAGAGCTTTTGTTTTTGCTTTTCTCTTCCCCTTGCTTCTGGCCAGAGATGCCTGGTGCTGTGATTGTCCTTAGGAGTCGGGCAGAGGAGAGTGACTCCTCTTCCTCTCCCCACCCTCCACTTCAAATTCCATTCTTACATAACATCTTGTGCTCCGATCTTTAGTTCTTTCCCACCCTTCCACCAAACCCTGTAAAAACTCATCTGACTGCACTACATTCTCTCTTCTCTTCATCTTAGCACATCAATGGGGTAGTAACCCCATAAAGTGAAATGGTTAACTATACTATCTAATCAATACTCAAATTGCAATGTGACTGATGTTGCATAATTGACGTGACCTACATGGTTTTTAAGTTACGTTGCCACATCTGCAAAACATGTATAAAAGCATTTCTGCCAGACATTGCCAATTCCAGCAGCAAACTGGAATCAATTGAACATCTCGTTAAAAATACAGATTCCCAGACCAAATTGCAGACATCCTGACCCCAAACCTGCAGGAGTAGCACCCCAGAATCTTCATTCTAACAAACTCCCCAGGGCTTCCTAGCTTAATCTTAGTCCTTTGGAAAATACTAATGTTGGTTTCTTACTTGCAGAAGCAGAGACTTTGTCTTCAGTCTTGATGCTGGTATTAATTTTAAATCTTTGCTGCATATAACAAAAGTAAAATTCTCACTAGTTTAACCAAAAGTGGAGATTTATTGTAAGGACGCGGGAATGGATCATGAAACACCAAGAAAGAATGCAGTTGGGCTTAAGAACAACTACAAAGTCACCTCTAGGACTCTCTGTCTCACATTTGACTAGCTTCTAAATAACTACTCAGTTTTTCTGTCTCACCTTAGACAGGCTTTTTCCTCTCCTCCGTGGCAGAACATGACTGCTATCCTTTTCCAAGTGCTACATGTTTTAGTCCATATACCCAGATAACTTTCTCTTCCGTAAGTTCAAATTCTCAGGGAGAATGAGGGGAGGCATCAGGAGTCCACTCTTCCCAAAATAAATATATATACACGTACGCATTCTCTCTCTCTCTCACTCTCTCTCTCTCTCTAATGAATGATGGCAGAGTCTATTAGAGTATTTCTGAATCTCCTATTTTATTATCAGGTGATTCTTTTGACTAGTTCCCATGGCTGAGGTAAGGTGACATACAAGTCACTTCGTGGCTAGAGATAGGTGGGTAATGGCAGTTCTCATACGACTCTGCGAGATTCCCATAAAGGACAGCTGGAGGCATGCCTGGGTGGCTCAGTCAAACATCTGATTCTTGATTTTGGCTCAGGGTCAAATGATCTCAGGGTCATGAGATAGAGCCCCGAGTTGGGCTCCACACTCAGTGGGGATTCTGCTTGAGAGTCTCCCTCTCGCTCTGTGCCCCACTCCTGGGCTCTCTCTCTCTCTCTCTCCCTCAAATAAATAAATAAATCTTTAAATGAAAATAAAGAATAGCTGGAGGAAGAAATGCTAGGTGAGCTCATTACATTTTATATACCTCTCTTGGTGCTCATTATGGGGCTTTGTTCCTAATAAGCATTCATTAAATGGAGACTGAGCCAGAAGTAGCCAGAACATGTGATTTCAAGTGACAGTATGAACACCAACTAGCTATGTAAACACCTAATCTCTAAATCAGTTTCTTCATCAAAGAGTGGAAATAATAATATAGTTATCTAGTGGACAGACAAAAATTAAAATTAATACAGATGCATACACACTTTATTTATAAAAGTACTGTAAACCACAAAAAACTAGAAATACTAAATACTATTTTTAATGATCTAAACTCTATGGGGCACCTGGGTGGCTCAGTCGTTAAGCATCTGCCTTCGGCCCAGGTCATGATCCCGGGGTCCTGGGATCGAGCCCCGCATCGGGCTCTCTGCTCTGCAGAAAGCCTGCTTCTCCTGCTACCAGTCCCTCTGCTTGTGTTCCCTCTCTTGCTGTGTTTCTCTCTGTCAAATAAATAAAAAAAATCTTTAAACTCTGTGTTTGGATTCTTTCCATTCATTGTTAAAGACTCGTGTGCTTGATTTCATAAGGTTATTTATTTATGGGAATACAAACAGAAACCTGGTATCCACTTTGCTTGGATTTTCCCTTTTAGCAAAGTTAGCTACAGTTTAAATGTCACACATCAATAGAGCCTACTCTGAGAGGAGTCACTGAACTCCTGTTACACACCGACCACCATGCTAAGTCCTGTACACATATTCTCTCATTTAATACACACGATAATCCTTTGAATTAAATATAAATAGTATCTCCATTTTACATAGAAGGAAGTTGAGTCTCAGAAAGATGGGGTAATTTACCCAAGGACACACAGATAATAAGCCCTAGAACTTAGATTTGAACCAAAGTCCTCAATAAAATGAATGTGTTTGAATTTGTCTTTCTAAAAACATCATGGAAATGTCTACATTACCCAGAAACACATTATTGTTAATAGTCTCCCTATAACTTGCTTTAAGATATGACTAATTCCGTACTATCATTATGGCTAAGCCTTTTAAAATATAACACATTTCATCCTCAAGGCTGAAGCTGTTAAATGTTCTTCATTGAATTATTTCCTGAATCTGATCCTGATGTGTTTTTAATTGAAAAACATTCTGCTTAGACTAAATGCAAAAAACTAAATAGCAAAATCTGTTTGTAAGCCAGATGCAAGCATGAGATGACTCCTAAAAAACCTGTAAAGGCTCAACTTGTAAATTGTCAACAAATAAATCAATTAAATTTTGCTCTTAATTTCTTTTACTTCTGGGTTTTTAGTGCTTCTGGCCTAGCTCTTCTCCCCTTTCACGATCTTTTCTTTCTCTTTTATAAGTAGAACTTCAACCCAGGTTTTCAAACAAAATCAAAGTCCTCTGACATTATATAAAAATTGCTTGATGACTTTATGCTGCAAAAAATCATTGAATCATAGACTATTATAGCCAAAGTGAATCTTAGTGATTATCTGGTATAACCCCTCAGCTTACAGAGGACAAAGTAAGGCCCAGAATGGTCATACACAAAGCTAGTATCCTTCTTCTCACAGAGATTTCCATGGGAAACACTGACCTGGAACTCAAGAAACTATAGTCACATTGCTAATTACTATAAACCAGTTCCCCATTCTTGCCTCAGTTTATCCACCTGAAAACAATGAAAAGAGTAAAACAGGTCATCCCGAAGGAAACTCCGACCTCTAATGTAATTTTTCTTATTATTTTCTCATTCCTAAAGAGATATGAAACTATGTCACACATAGATTCACATCCATATCTATATTTCTTCTTATGCTTGAGTATGATATGAATACTGGATAGTGGATACGCACTATTCCAAGTTAACTCAATATTCAAAATATAAACTTACTGATAGGTAGCGAACTATTGGTAGACTAGTTTTCATAGTCTTCAACTTCAATCTCAAGCCCATTCTGCAGAGACCATGGGTATTGCATGATATCACTTTTTTTTTTAAGATTTTATTTATTCATTTGACAGAGAGAGAGATCACAAGTCGGCAGAGAGGCAGGCAGAGAGAGGGGGAAGCAGGCTCCCCGCCGAGCAGAGAGCTCGACGTGGGGCTCGATCCCAGGACCCTGAGATCATGACCTGAGCTGAAGGCAGAGGCTTTAACTCACTGAGCCACTCAAGCGCCCCATGATATCACTTTCTAATAATATGGCATTTCATCTAGTTCCATTAGTCACTGTTGATAATCAGATACAAGGTAATAAAAGGAAGCTGCATTAGATTCTCTTTGGTCTAAGTGACAAAATCCCATCAGACTTAAGCAAAATGAGAATCTATTGGAAGAATACACAAGTATCTTAGAAAATAACTGAACACTAAATCCATATCTGGCTTCAGGAAGAGCTGGACTGTTACCAGGGTCTTGAGGATGTCCTCCGCCTCTCTTTACTGCTCCTCTTTAGAAATAGCCTCATTCTGTTCAAACTGCCTTTCTCTATACTTTGGAAAATAGAGCTGACAACACCACTAATATTCTACATTCAACCTTTCAGCCCACGGAAAGACAATGACCTTATTCTTCAACCAAAGATCAAAAATCTCAGAGAGAAATGACTCTGACCTGGCTCATGTTCAGTGTGCCCACTTCTGAACCAAACAGTTGGGGTCAATGGTCAGCTATGAGGCACCAGGGTAATTATTCTCTCAAGAAGCAGGTTGGTGATAAAAGGGCACTTAGAGAAAAGAAGTCCTCAGCATAGTAGTTTCTAAGTTTCTACTTCACCAATAAAGTTCTGGATTTCCTGAGTCCAAGCTTGGTATTGGAGACCAAGGAGGAGATTATTTCCTGGGGTGTCAAGAATAATTTAAAGATAACACTGAGCTTGGGATGATGCTGCAATGGGAAATTAATGATCTGGTTGGGAGCTCAACTCCAAACATAGTTCTACTCATATTGTACATGCCAATATGCTATGGCGATCGCAACCAATTTAACCTTTTCTAAACAAAAAAATATTAGTTCAGGGGCACCTGGGTGGCTCAGTGGGTTAAAGCCTCTGCCTTTGGCTCTGATCATGATCTCTGGGTCCTGGGATCGAGCCCCCCATTGGGGGGTCTCTGCTCAGCAGGGAGCCTGCTTCCCCCTCTCTCTCTGCCTGCCTCTCTGCCTACTTGTGATCTCTCTCTCTGTTAAATGAATAAATAAAATCTTTAAAAACAATTTAAAAAAAATAAAAAATAAAAAAATATATTAGTTCCGCGTATTGGAAGCACTGTTTTACATGGCAATATATTTTTCATTTGTCACCATTTACAATGGTGACAAATGATAACATAATGAAAATAGAATTTGTTTCATATAAATTCATCTTCAATACTTTCAGTTTCAAGTGAAGTGCCAAATATTTGTATTTATTCTTGAAAATATGATTACTACATTTGTGATAACTATATATTTCATACATTCCCTCACAGTCTACCTAAGCTTTCTTTTGCTTTTTTCAACTTCTTTCCCCCTACTCAGTTAAGGGCAAATAGCTCATGACAATAGGAAAGCATGTGCTGTTGGCAAAGGCTATGTACCAGAGTATTCATGCTTTCCAGTAATTCTTAACCCTGTTCCTGAGTTTATAGGTTAGAGTAACTACCAACTAGCAGCTGGGATAGTGTAAAGAGATGAGAATACCAACACTCTTTTCCTTGTGCCAACAGTCACAGCAGTATTGTTCTTCTGAGAGTTGAGTGATGAGGAATGAAGTTAGTATCATGAATATATACCAGTTGTTTTGAATTATAATAAACCAAACATGAGATTTGTTTTACTTTTCTAGAAATGCGATAAATTAATTAAAGACATTCTGGCTGTGAGATTATTTTTAAAAAAGACTTTTTTAGAGCAGTTTGTGGTTCACACCAAAACTGAGAGAAAGGTACAAAGATAGCCCCTCTATTCTCTGGCCACACACATGCATAGTCTTCCCCATTGTCAACTTCCCCCACCAAATGGGCACATTTGTTACAATTATTGAATCTATATAGAAACACCATTATTATCTGGAGTCTACCCTGTACTTTAGAGTTCGTTTTTGGTGTTGTACATTTTATGGGTTTGGACAAATGTTTAATGATATGTATCAACCATTATGGTATCACAGAGTATTTTCACTGCCCTAAAAATCTGTGTTCTGTCTATTCATTCTTCCCTTCCTTTTAACATCCCCTTCAAAATCTCTGTTTCTATAGTTTTTACTGTCTCTGTAGTTTTGCTTCTTCTAAAATGTCATATTATAGTTAAAACCATATAGTAAAAGTAATCTTGTGAGGTTAGCTTATTTTATTTGGTAAGATGAATTAATTTCCTCCATGTCTTTTCATGGCTCGATAGCTCATTTCTTTTTAGCACTGACTAATATTCCCTCGTCTGGATATACCAGTTTACTTATTCAATCACCTACTGAAAGACATCTTGGTTGCTTCCAAGTTTTGGCAATTTGAATAAACCTACTAAAAACACCCACATGCAGGTTTCTGTGCGAAAATATATTTTTAGCTCCTTTAGTTAAATACCAAGATTGAAATTGGTGGATCATATGGTAAGAGTATGTTACTTTTATAAGAAACTGCCAAGCTACCTTCCAAAGTAGCTGTACCATTTTCCATTTCACCAGCAATGACTGAGAATTCCAGTTGTTCCACATCCTTGTCAGCATTTGGTATTGTCAGTGTTCTGGATTTTGGCCATTCTAATAGGTATATAATAGCATCTCCTTGTTAGACCCACAAAAATATAATCAACCGATCTTTGATAAATGAGTAAAAATAATACAGTGGAAAAAAGATAGTCTTTTCAATAAGTCACGTTGGAACAAAGGACATCTACATGCCAAAAACGAATCTAGACACAGACTTTATACCCTTCACAAAAAGTAACTTAAAATGGATCACAGACCTAAGTTTTAAAGCAAAACTAAAAATCCCAGAAGACAGCATAGGAAAAAAATTAGATGGCTTTGGGATGGGCACATTTTTAGATATGACATTAAAAGCACAATCCATATAAGAAAGAATTGAGAAGCTGGACTTGATTAAAATTAAAAACTTCTTCTCTATGAAAGACACTGTCAAGAGAATGAGAAGACAAGCCACAAACTGGGAAAAAAATATTTGCAAAGGACACATTTGATAAAAGACTGTTATCCAAAATATACAAAGAACTCTTAAAACTCAACAAAAAGAAAACAAAGAAACCAGTTTAAAAATGGGCCAAAGATACCTCACCAGGGAAGATGTACAGATGGCAAATAAGCACATGAAAAGATGCTCCCCATCATATGTCTTCAAAAGTAAGACATTTTATTTAAAAAAAGGGAGAGAATTTAGTTTTCAACAACAGTTTGAGATTAGAGTTCTTCATAACAATGTAACAAATCGATATTCAGTCTTACTTTTTTTTTTTTTTTAAGATTTTTATTTATTTGACAGAGAGAAACACAGCGAGAGAGGGAACACAAGCAGAGGGAGTGGTAGCGGGAGAAGCAGGCTTCCTGCCGAGCAGAGAGCCCGATGTGGGGCTCGATCCCAGGACTCCGGGATCATGACCTGAGCCGAAGGCAGACACTTAACGACTGAGCCACCCAGGCGCCCCTCAGTCTTACATTTTAAAGTTAATCTGTTGGAGACGTTTATCTTACTTGTAAAATGACTATTTACTAGGTACAGTATCTAAGATATATTTTCATTCTAAGAGAATATATACTGTTTTGGTACCTACCACTTGAGTTAACTAAGGAAAATTGGTCAGGTTAGTTTTTTTAAAATTAGCCTGTTAATTATCACAGTTTTTGAGGATGCATAATCTCCCATGACAAACAGTTTGATTTAAAATAAATAAACACAGTTTTCTACAACAATATTTTCCCCAAATACATTTAATTACATTAAATAGGATCTCAACTAGTTTTGGAACTACTAAAATAAAAATTGTTAATACTACAGGAAACTTTCTCTCTCCCTTTTAGAAACTAACGGAGATACAGACTCCATTTTTTTTTAAAATGACAAGACAAAGGGGCGCCTGGGTGGCTCAGTGGGTTAAAGCCTCTGCCTTCGGCTCAGGTCATGATCTCAGGGTCCTGGGACCCAGCCCTGCATCAGGCTCTCTGCTCAGCAGGGAGCCTGCTTCCCCCTCTTTCTCTGCCTGCCTCTCTGCCTACTTGTGATCTCTCTCTCTCTCTCTCAAAGAAATAAATAAAATCTTAAAAAAAAAAATAAATGACAAGACACAGGTAAATACAGATTTACTTAAATGGTTTGGTAAATGATGTGTAAACATTTACCAACCTTCTCCTATGTCTATTTAAACACAAGCTTATGTAACTACTCCATCTTCCATTCTCAAAAGCACTCGTGTCAACAATTTATCAGACCTTTAAGTTTCCTGCTTTAAAAAAAATGACTTAGAGACACAGCCTTCACTTTTCATTTTGATCAGGGATAACTTAAAGATATCTTAAGATTCAAAGTAATTTTTTCCTGCAGAAATATAGAATTTCACCAGAACTATAGAATGACAGAAATTTCAGAGACCATCTAGCCCAAATCCCTTAATTTTACAAATAGGGAAAACAATACTGGAAAACAGAAATAAATCTTCCTAACATCACAGAGCAAATTAACACCAGAAATAGACTTGAGAATCCAGGGCTCCCTTGATTCCCAGTCCTCTGACTCCTAACTTGCCAGACTTCTTTTAAAGTCACGTTGCATTTGGCAAAGTTGAGCTAAGTACCTATTGTTTTCATCAGAATATGCTAAAATCATTGGTTGCTAGGTTTGTTGAAAAGATTTAACCACTGTCCTCAAAGGTAATATAATCTGATGGCACAATTCAGGTAGACACATATGAAAGATAAAATATCAGACAGTTTATTCTTAATTATTTCAATTAACAGAAGGAAACAATGATGCGCTTACCTAAAATATATATAATCCCAAGAAATAGACCTGTGTAAGAGCCCCTGCCCCAATTTCTATCCCACTTTTATTTATTTTTTTATTTGTTTGTTTATTTATTTATTTATTTAAAGATTTTATTTATTTATTTGACAGAGAGAGACAGATCATAAGTAGGCAGAGAGGCAGGCAGAGAGAGGGGGAAGCAGGCTCCCCACCTGTTCTCAACCCCCTCTCTTCCTCAACCGAACAGAGAGCCCGATGCGGGGCTCGATCTCAGGACCCTGAGATCAAGACCTGAGCCGAAGACAGAGGCTTTAACCCACTGAGCCAACCAGGCACCCCACCTATCCCTCTTTTAAAAAAAATTATTTTTGATTGGCTCCATTTGCAGCATGGAGCCCAACATGGAGCTCAAACTCAAAACAATTTCCCTGAGAGCAAGACCTCTGAGCTGAAATCAAGAGTCACATGCTTAAACCGACTGAGCCACCCAGGCGCCCCTTTTAACAAATACCACATGTAGCAAAGGACAGATAGATTAGACACAATTTAGAAGGAAAAAGACAGAAGGGGCCAGTGGTTCTGAGAACAACCTAAAAAAGAAAAAGTGGTGTCATAGGCATTTGGAAAACACTGTTATAGTACCATAAACAGGGACACCAAGAAAGAGGGAGGGAGAGAGAGAGAAAGAAAAAGAGGAAGAGAGGGAGAGGGAAGCACACATTAGGCTACTGGATTTCAACAACAGGTTAAGATAATGATTAGATTTGGAAGATATGGTAAAAACAATGCAACAGTGTGGTACCTTTAGCCTGTCTCAGATATGCAGTTTGGTCCACATTTTTAAAAATCATTTAAAAATTCTTTCCTAGGTGCAGCCCGAGACAAGACTTTTACCAGCTTTACTTCTCAAGGCTTGCTTCATCGTATGTCCTTCCATAGAAAGTGACAACGACAAGCACAGTTCCATATTTCAGACCCTTTCAGCCCTCAGAATTCATAACCAGTAGCTGGGTTGTACAGATCTGAAGTTGCCTGACTTATATTCATGGAGAGTAAGGGAATGGTCTGTATTGCTGTCAAGAATTGTATCAGGCAAGAATGATGCATGGGTCTCAGCAAAGATATTACTTTAAATGTTGAGAAAGAAACAGGAAAGAAAAGGAAAATCTATATGCAGATCAATCTGGGTGATTAAGCTTTTTATCTTCAGATAATATCAAGTTGTTTTCCATGAAAGGAGATTATAACTCTTGCCTTTTGTCTTGATCATTTATTCTATTTTAACATCAACTTCAATAGTCTCACTGTGTCTCAACAATAATTATTACTACAGTTGAGGATTATGTCATGGAAGCCAATGCCAAAAGGAAATCCAACTGATTGTTCAATTATTTTTTTTTTAATTTTATTTATTTATTTGACAGAGAGAGAGATCACAAGTAGGCAGAGAGCCAGGCAGAGAGAGGAGGAAGCAGGCTCCCTGCTGAGCAGAGAGCCCGATGCGGGACTCGATCCCAGGACCCTGAGATCATGACCTGAGCGGAAGGCAGAGGCTTTAACCCACTGAGCCACGCAGGCCCCCCTGATTGCTCAATTCTTATTGGATGATAAATTCATATCAGATCATACTAGGCAATCTGGATAATCTAATAAACACCATCTTAAATACTGAAAATGAAGCAACTTTCTGATCTTTGACATAAGCTAAGTCTCAGAATCTCAGAGCATGTTTTCTTCCTATTTTGTGTAGAGGGTCAGGTGGATATCTTGGTGCTCACAGCAAGTGATAATATTTGTATGACACCCTCAAGAACATTAAAAGTTATCTGAGAGCATCTCTAGAAAGTTTGGTTTATAAAAATTATTAGATTTTCTTTTTAATATATAAGATAAAATAATAATTGGGAAAATATATTAAATATTAAATTTATAAAACTTATTACTATAATCTTTCCAGAAATTTGAAGAGAAAGTTGAAATTTTGTCAATGAACATCAAATTTTGAACTAAGGTTTTATGCTTGAAATGGCCAGGATGAGCTCTTCAAATTCTTGGTAATCATCATCGATGAGAAACCATTCTCAAAAGCCGAAGACAAAATATTTAAAGTCACTGTTTTCTTCAATAAATATCTAAATATTTAAAACAGTTGAAAGTACGTTTAAAGAATCTAATGAATTTTCCTTAACTGTTGCATTAACACATGCAACAGTGAATTTTCTTGTGATTCGTAAGTGGGGTTCGAATGCAATGACATTTTTGCCATATCAAGTATTTCAAAACAGGCACAAGGCTTTAATTTGCAGATGGTACCTGCATTGTTAGAACAGTCCCAATGGGACATTGGCACTGGAGATAGAAATGTAGGTGGAGAAGCACCTCCTCTAGGGGGACGCTTGGGGCTTCTTATCACAGCTAAGAATGCTGGCTTTCATTCCTGGACTTGGCGGCCATCACGGGGCATAGCCTCAAATTCCTCTGGAATCATGCCGACCTCCAAGGGGCTTCAGCTGATACTGTTTACGTACTGAGGCAAATGGCTTAGGAGCCTCAGCTGCGGCAGAACCCGGTCAGTGGTCAGCTGATCAGACTCCCACTGCATATGCATTAAACCGTGCATAGGACCCTGGCTGGGAAGCTCTGCTTTCGAGAACAGTTAGCATGTCTCTATGACTTTCTTTTACAAGTATCAGTGTTCTCCATTTTTTGAGGCAAAGGCTAGGGAGCAACAAATTCAGGGCTAGGAATTCTGACAAATGTCTTTGTTTGCATATAACCCCACTGATTGATGGATAAGTTCATTCATCTATTTATTTGACAGCTATTGATCGCATGCTTATTCTTTGCCAGACACTAATGTTAGTCTAACTACTGTTGCCAATGGAAATTGAGGAGAGGTTCAGAGATCTTTCACTCAAGCACAGGGAATCTAGAATCTTAACTCCAGAATAAAGCCATTTACCACCCCCATCCCACATCACATCAAATACCAAGCCAGCTAACCAGTCATAATAGGCACTCACTTTTTCACAGAATGTGTGTCGCCTTTCCACTAGTTGATTTGTAAGATCCACCTTTTTCTCAATATTTGTCTGATACACTGGTGCTAAGTGAGGGGGAAGGACCCGAGTGTCAAAAGATTTAAAAATCCCGAATATTTTAATAATTAAGCCCCACAATTTCTAGATGCCTAGAGCTCACAAAGAGAAGTTGCAAGGGCAACAATGAGCAAAGGTTGTATAATGAGTTGACATTTTATCTTTCCTGGAGGGGAAGTCCCTCCTCCCCTCCCCCATGTCCTTACCTCACAATATTGTAGCAAAGTGAGGGCTCTTATGGTTTGTTTCCCTTGGGGCTTTCTGGCTTCAACCCATTAATAAAATCTCCTAATTTTCTGCAAACCAAGTTTGTCTTCGTTCTCTTAAGAGCCCTAAAGAGCCATGAAAACCACTAATGTTGACAAAGGGGATTCATGGTTCTTATCTTTAGAGTATATTAATAGAGATGCGCTTTAGAGAAGAGGGGCACAGAGGGCAAAGTTAACTGCCTCGTCTTCCCTACTTCCTCATGTGGACATAATATTACACTTTGACCAAAGAGTTCCGCATTGCTCAGATGTGTGTTATGTCCTTTAACCTCACCCTGTTCTTTCTCTTACTACTCATTCTTTCTCTAAGCCCTGGCTGGTCTCAGTGTCACCCACACATGTAGCCCTCCTCACTACCACCTCCCGACCCTACAGTCACTGTCCTTGAATTCCTACTGCACTTGCTGCATTTCCTCAAGGCGCCTAACACATCATACTTAATACTTGTTTATATGTCTCGATACCACATTTACCAGAAAAATCCTTAATACATGTCTCAAGGGCCTGTCCCAGGAGAGGTACTCAGGCAAAACTAGATAAAAAGGTAAATATTTACCTTCTCGATTTATCTAATCGCCACAAAGCCAGCTCTCATTTCGAGCTCAGTTACATTTCTGCCTCCAGAGCATACCTGTATATATTTCCTTGATCCTGACACACTGATCCTTTTCTACTCCTGTCCTCTGGTCTTCCTCTAAGGGCTTCCCCAAAATCCCGGGATTCCGTCAGACTCCTTGCCTAACTGCCAGGTAGATAGCGGCTGCTACTCTGCTGCCCCCTAGAGGACCCTGGCCAACAAGGCTTTGCTTCGGTGACGAGATGAACTTCAAGGGAAGCATCCAAGCAATCCATGGATCTGTGAAAATAGAATGCCTCTTGCTGTGAACAACTGCAATCCATCGACATAATAGTAAGTTAAGCCTCAGGGTGGAAAGTGTCTTCCTCAATGGAGCCGATCTCTGAGTAGCTCAGATTCCACAGTGTTGCAATAATTTCGTGTCAGTTGAGCTTCTTGACTATCTGGATGTTTTGTTTCAGGTTGATTGTCAACATTTTCAAATAATTTTTCCAAAATGCTGAAACCCAGAAGTATAAATGATAAAACACTAGGTTAGTCTTTCAGCCTTCCTAGGACTTTAGTTTCTTCTGTTCCTGTCGACTAAGAAAAAAAAGCATAATGAAGTTGTATAGAAAGAATTGTTGGGGATTCTTGTTAATAACATTCTCCACAAGACAATGCCTATAAAGCACTCTGAATGTCTCTAATGAAAGTAACCACTGTACAGAAATGCAAAATACTTTCTATATTACTGTTATGGGGCCAGGGGATTTAAATAGATGCATTCCTATAGCTGTCACAGAAAGAACAGAAACCAAGGAACCGGATATAGAGTGGAGACATTTATAAGTCACCAGAGACGCACAATAAAGCCTGCAGAGAAATAGGTTGAATGGATTTTTATAATGTTTAAAGTACCGGACCTGAGAATTTTTTTTTCTCTTAAATTTGAAGTTACGTAAATTTTGAATTAGTGTAGGCGGCGGTCCCTGAAGAAAACATATATACAGAAAAAACATATTCTGAAATCATTGGTCAAATCCAAGATCACTGTTTCTTTCTACTAAAATGATGCCATCTTGAATCTTGAGTTATAATAACCCAACGCTTGTCCCTAAAGGACACCATCTATTAATAAAACTATTAGTCACTGAACTGACAGAAGGGAGTTTAACTGAAAGAAGCATACATAAGGAACAAAATAAGACCCTACCTCCCTCACACACTTCCTTCATAGAAGCACTTGTCATGTTTGGGTGAGGAAAATCTAAGACACTTAAAGATGAACAGAACTTGGTAGTCCTCATTTATACAAAACTATCGTAAGAATGAAACAGAAAGTAGGAATGAAAATATTCAGCTAATGAAAATTGTCTACCGGGGTGCCTGGGTGGCTCAGTGGGTTAAGCCGCTGCCTTCGGCTCAGGTCATGATCTCAGGGTCCTGGGATCGAGCCCCGCATCGGGCTCTCTGCTCAGCGGGGAGCCTGCTTCCTCCTCTCTCTCTCTGCCTGCCTCTCTGCCTACTTGTGATCTCTCTGTCAAATAAATAAATAAAATCTTCAAAAAAAAAAAGTCTTAAAAAAAGAAAATTGTCTACCAAAATAATAAGTAAAGAAAGTAAGTAAAGAAAGTAAAGAAAACTGCACCAAAATGTTCCAATACGAATTCAAAACAATTAGACAAAATTTACAAATTAAACAAAATTTACAAATATGAAAGAGCATGATAATTCAGAAATTTAAAGACCCGGAATAGAAGTAAGCAAAGAAAGAAGATTTGTGAAACAAAAGTTCACCGAGACTGGGAAAAGATTAGAACAGACACAATCTTCTCAAATTAACACCATATTACAAGGTGCCCAGAGAAATAGATTTCACTGAAAACATAAAAAGAAAATAATTACAGGACAATTAAGTTTAAAAAAACAATATCATTTATAAGCACATCAAAAATGTCTAATATCCAAGAATAAATCTAATAAAATATGTGCCAGATCTCTAACTTAAAACTCTGGAATATATCTGAGAGAAATTAAAGAAGAGCCTTTTTAAAAAATTAACATATATTATTTGCCCCAGGGTACAGGTCTGTGACTCATCAGTCTTACACAATTCACAGTGCTCACCATCACACATGCCCTCCCTGATGTCCATCCCCCAGCCACCCCATCCCTCCCACCCTCTTCCACTCTAGCAACCCTCAGTTTGTTTCCTGAGACCAAGAATCTCTTAATGTTTGTCTCCCTCTCTGGTTTCATCTTGTTTCATTTTTCCCTCCCTTCCCCTATGATCCTCTGTCTTATTTCTCAAATTCCTCAAATTGGTGAGATCATATGATAATTGTCCCTCTCTGATTGACCTATTTTGCTAAGCATAATACCCTTTAGTACCACCCACGTCATTGCAAATAGCAAGATTTCAGTTTTTTGATGGCTGCATAATATTTTATTGTATATATGTATATATGTGTGTGTGTGTGTGTATACCATTAAAGAAGACCTTTTAAGCACAGAGTTATACTATATTTATAGATTGAAAGATGCAATATTTTTATTATATCTTCCTCTCAAACTATTAAATGTTTTCTCCAAATTCAACATTATCCAATTAATCCCTAAAAGCTGTGTGTGTGAAAATTGATAAGAATTTATTATAAAATTCATATGGAAATACAAAAAACCTAGAATAGGTTTTCAAGAAGAACAAATTTAAAGGCCTTAGACCTCCAGATTTTAGGATTTGCCTTAAAGCCACAGGAATTAATACAGTGTGGCATTGGGCATAAGGATAGAAAAATCAACCATATAACAGAAGTAAGTACTAGAAGAGTGTGTGTGTGTGTGTGTGTGTGTGTGTGTGTGTGTAGTCACTTGCTTTTCAACAAAGGTACCCTTGCAATTCAAAGGACATAGGATGATCTTTTAATAAATGACACCAGCCCAATTGGGTAGTCATGAAGGAAAAAGTTAACTTTAACCTCCTATTTCACATGCAAATTTATTTGAGATAGATTAAAAACCTAAAAGGTAAAAGATAAAACAATAAAGCATCTAGAAGAAACAGAAGAGACTATCTTCATGACATTTTTGGGTAGGTGAAGATTTTTTGACAGAACACAAGTAACAACAGTTATAAAAGAAAAGAACTTGAGAAATTAGATTTTGTTACAAATAAGCTTCTGTTCATCAAAGACATTATTAGGAGAGTGAAAAGACAAGGTAAATTCTGAGAAAGATGTTGACATGTGTATAATAAAGGACTTGTTTGTGGGATATATAGAGAATGCCTAGATGTTAATAGAGAAAAACCAAATAACCCAATTTCAAAAGTGGGCAAATAACTTGAACAGGCAGTTTACCAAAGAAGATACACAAATATTCAATAAACGTGGGAAAAATTATTCAACGTCATTAAGTATTGGAAAATGCAATTTGAAATTGCAGTGAAACACAACATACACCCACCAAAATGATCACAAGTAAAATGGCTAGCAATATTAGGTGCTGGAATGGATGGGGAAAAACTAGATATCTCATCCATTGCTGATGGATGTATACATTGGCACAACACTTTAGATAACTGGAATTACCTACTCTCATTTGGATCAGAAATTATTTTCATAGATATACAGCCAAAAGGAACAAATGCATGTGTCCAATAAAAAGACAGGTACAAAATGCATATAGAAACTGTATTTCTAACCATTCAAACTGAAAAACAGGCAAAATTTGGCAACAACCCTAAGGTTTCCTGGTGGATTGATTGTAGATACAAACTTGAAAAGAAAAACTCTAAACCTTGTAGAAGATAAATGGGAAATTTGCTTCAACCATCAGGTCAGGAAGAAATTGCTGAGCAGGATGAAAATATTGATAAATATTATATTAAGATAATCTTAAGAACTTCTGCTTATCAAACAATATTCATTAAGAGAATGAAAAGGCAAGTCACAGAAAAGAGAGGATATTTGAAACATTTATAACTAACAATTCTACTCTTGGATTTATGTCCAAAAATATATGCCTGTAAGTAACAGGAGGCACGGATAAGAATGTTCATAACAGTGTTATTCACAATAACTAAAAACTATAAACAAGTAAAATACCCATCAGCAGAAAATAGTTAAATAAATAGAGGTGTATTTGTGTAATGGAATATCAGATAGCATTGGAAATTAGCAAACTCCAGTTTCCTGAAGCAACAGGGACAAATCTCACAAACATAAAGTTGAGTGAAAGAAATAAGACACAAAAGAATGATTCATTTGTATAAAATTCAAAAACACAGTCAAATGAAACTGTATCATTTCAAGGAGCAGCATACAGAGAAGACACAAAGAAAGCAAAGAAGAACTTACAAAATTTAGCAAAGTTACATTTGTTAGAGCCGAAGGGGGTTGTAATTGGAAAGAGGCACAGATAGGTTTTGAGGGTGTTAGCAATGTTCTATTTCCTGATCCGGATGGTAATCAGGATTTAATCTTTATTTTATTTTATTTTTTTTTAAGATTTTATTTATCTACTTGACAGAGAGAGCACAAGAAGCAGGGAAGCAGGAGAGGGGCAGGCAGAGGGAGAGGGAGAAGCAGGCTCCCTGCTGAGCAAGGAGCCCACGTGAGACTCAATTCCAGGATCCAGGGATCATGACCTGGGCAACTGAGGCGCCTCTCCAGTTCATCTTTTTTTTTTTTTTTTTTCCAGTTCATCTTTTTTTAAAGGAAGGCTAGGAGATGCTGCCAGGCACAGAGAGGGAAGAAACTTCTCAGTTACAAGGTAACTCAAAAGGAAATTTAGTCACAGTAGAATTTCAGCCCCGTGCAATTAGATCATCACTCCTTGGAGTGGAAACTAGGTAAATTAAGACGATTTTCCTCACAGACATATCAGGTGAGGAGCCTGGATCCCTGACTGCTGGTTTGCAAAACGGCCAGGACACGGAAGGTGACAGGAGAGACGAGGAAGGGCAGACCGCTCCAGATCTGCAGGCGGCCCAAAGCCTAGACAGGAGGTCTGTCTTGGGCTCGCCAGACCGGCAGATCTCCACACTGCCGGAATCTCAGGAGTTTACTGGAGGCCGTGCGTACCTGGATTTAGTCATAGAAGCCGTCCCAAAGGTCTCAGCAACACCTCACTC
Organism: Procyon lotor; assembly: GCA_028646535.1. Classification (NCBI taxonomy): domain Eukaryota; kingdom Metazoa; phylum Chordata; class Mammalia; order Carnivora; family Procyonidae; genus Procyon; species Procyon lotor. The sequence goes on from CM053603.1 coordinate 121,264,161, forward strand.
TCTCAAGACTGTGTCCTTCAAACAGCCGCACTGTGGGAATGGGGGGCAGAATGTATATTCCAAGGGCAGGGCAGGGGGCCCACTCACAGGTCAACCGCAGGTCACATCCCCTCGATGACCTCGCCGCCCCATGCCTTTTAGCCAGCACTCACTGGCTCTGTGGCCTAGAAAAAGTCATCCTGTTCAAGCCTTAGTTTTGTGAAATGTAAAATGAAGGAAGTAATCTTTGTCCTAACTATCCAATAAGATGTTCTAAGAAACAAACAAAGAATATAATGGTGAATTCATCTTATACATAACAAAAGGATAAACTTATGTGAAGGATTCATGTGAGTTTTATAAGCTCTAAAAAGGAGATTTACTACATGTGTGGTGGGTGGTGGGCAATCAACATGGTGTTTCTTTTTCTTTCTTTTTTTAAATTTATTTTATTTTATTTTTTATTAACCTATAATGTGTTATTTATCCCAGGGGTACAGGTCTGTGAATCATCAGGCTTACACATTTCACAACACTCACCATAGCATGTACCCTCCCCAATGTCCATAACCCAGCCACCCTATCCCTACCGCCCTCTACCCTCAGCAACCCTCAGTTTGTTTCTTTTTTTTTTTTTTTTTAAGATTTTATTTATTTATTTGTCAGAGAGAGCACACACAGGCAAAGAGGCGGGCAGAGGCAGAGGGAGAAGCAGGCTCCCCGCTGAGCAAGGAGCCCGATATGGGACTCGATCCCAGGACCCTGGGATCATGACCTGAGCCGAAGGCAGCTGCTTAATGAACTGAGCCACCCAGGCGTCCCCCTCAGTTTGTTTCTTGAGATTAAGAGTCTCTTATGGTTTGTCTCCATCCTGATCCCATTTTGTTTCATTTTTCCCCTTCTCTACCCCCATAACCCCCCACCCTGCCTCTCAAATTCCTCGTATCAGAGAGATCATATAATAATTGTCTTTCTCTGATCAATTTATTTTGCTCAGCATAATACCCTTGGGGGGGTTTTGATGGCTGCATAGTATTCCAACTATGGAAAGAACTTTGATGTCCATCAACGGATGAATGGATAAAAAAAGATGTGGTATATATGAACATGGTGTTTCCTGAAACAATTCAGACACTAACCCAGTGAATCACTGGCATTAATAGTATTGCATAATATCCCTTGGGTTGGGACAGAGATTAGACTGACAAATGCTGCTCCAGAAGTTACAATGGGGACTCCAATAGAAAACTAATCAATGACTTATTTTAATACTATAGCAGAATTAGTTTAGGCAGTGATAACATCAAAAGAAGGACTTGTCAAAAATAAAAACTCAAAAAATAAAACAAAACAAAACACAAAACTGAAACTCAGATTATTTTGCTGGTTTAATACTTATTGAATATTAGCATACTTGCCAGTTTATTCAGTTAAAATAAATTCTGGAGACACTTAGAAGCAAAGAACATGTCTTATGTCAGTATTCCCAACACTGTGCAGTGCCTGGCATATGATGTTTATAAAATGACTGAGTTAAGTGGATGGTTTTGTCTCTCTTATGCCCTATAAAATCTATTAAAAACTTTAAAAGATGCAAATGTAGCCCTCCCACAACATGGCATCCGTCCTAGTTAGATTTTAATGGAAGTTCCTTAAATATTCAAGGAATAGAAAATTCTTAATATTTAAGCTCTTTATTTTTTTAAAATTTTATTTATTTATTTATTTGACAGAGAGAGAGAGATCGCAGGTAGGCAGGCACAGAGAGAGGGGGGAAAGCAGGCTCCCCACTGAGCAGAGAGCCCGATGTGGGGCTCGATCCCAGGACCCTGAGATCATGACCCGAGCCGAAGGCAGAGGCTTTAACCCACTGAGCCACCCAGGCGCCCCTTAAGCTCTTTAAATGAATTTTTAATGACAATCTTTCCCATTAATTTCAAAAGGCCAGTCTTATCTTGATATTAAATTTTCTCTATAACTATAGTAACTATTAAGAAACTATATAATGAAATGAGTGGACATTACATTTGCAGTAATAGGAACAATGGAAAAAATCAGAATACTTTGCCGATATACTGACATAATAGAAATGAATTCCATGTTTTGGAAAGGGTGTAAAATAACCATCAATCTAACAAAGTACCTCAAAAATAGCTGGAGTGGCTAAGATGAATTTTGGAAAAATAATGGGAGTGAGATAAACTTATTCTTTCATATAATAAAACATATATTCAAGATAAAATCATTAAGACACTGTGGATCTGAAACAGAAACTGAATGACAGATGATTGGAATAAAATAGTACACTGAGCTCCAGAAAGTCCACATTAGAATTTAATACATTTTTTTTGGCATTACATGACAGTGGGGAAAAGACAGATATAAGCAAATGGTAGGGGGAAAACAGACCCACCATTCATAACAGTGCATAAATTAAACATGTAATTTAAACCTCACATAACAATAAACTCCGGTAGGATTAGGGAATTAAATATTTTAAAAATGTACAAAACAAGACATGAAAAGGAAATATACATGAACATTCTTATAATCAAAGGCCTCTCTAAGAAATTTTAAAATCAGTAATCATAAATGAAAAGATTGGTAGGTTTTAGGTAAAAAGCCTCAATACTTCGGTGCGTGAACACATAAATTACAGCTGAAAACTTGTAAAGGAGTGAAGTAAAGACATCTCTGTTCACTTTTTTAGTCATCAGCCGAAAGCAACAATTGAAGGGAGAAAAAAGAAAAATCCTTTCTGAGGCAACTAGGAAACACCCATGCCCCAAGTCAGATACATTTGAAGAAGAGCGAGCTGTCAAGAGTGGTGACAAGTGAACAGGGGGAGGGAGGACGTATGTGCAGGGAGCACGTATGTGCAGGGAGCGTGCTCCCTACAGAGCTCCAGGAGAAGCAGCTGACCCGGTGGCCTCTAAGAGAGAAGGGGACATGAAAGGGAGCAGAATCAATGACCTTTTGTTTGGAGATAAGGAAGTGGCACCTGGAACATCACTGAGTCCTTCTTAGCACCACAATGAGGTGAAGGAAGTAAGGACCAGTAAGGAAAGAAAGAAAAACCGAGACCCAGGTAGTGGGTTGGCACTGCATCATGTGGTTTTCAGTTTCACTAAAACTTCCTGAAAAGGAAAAATAACCACCAATACAGGGAGGGTAAAAGGACAATATCTTCAACAAGATCTCTCTAAAAGCCATTTGTGACCAAACCATCAACAGTAGCAGGACCTGCATGAAGTAAGTACTGTGTGGTGGAAATCCACCACCATACCTTAAAAGCTATCAAAACAAAAAAATTACCAAATTCCCATGCACTAGGAGAGAAAATACCATCCTGATGAGAAACCAATATTGATCATTCTGAGAAATACCAACAGGGAAAGACTCTCACAAGGTCAGAATTTTGGTAAATACCAGTGCCCCTGGGGTGGCTCAGTGGGTTAAAGCCTCTGCCTTCGGCTCAGGTCATGATCTCAGGGTCCTGGAATCGAGCTTCACATCGGGCTCTCTGCTCACCGGGGAGCCTGCTTCCTCCTCTCTCTCTGCCTGCCTCTCTGTCTACTTATAATCTCTCTGTCAAATAAATAAATAAAATAAAATAAAGAATTTTGGTAAATTTGGTAAATACCAAAATTTGGTAAATACAAAAAAGGGGGAGCAGGTCATATGATTCCAAAAATACTAAGAACATCTGGGACCTTGAAAATCTCAGAAATAACTATCAAGCATTCATTTCCAAAAGGATACATTTTATCTTTTTTTTTTTTTTAAGGTTTTATTTATTTATTTAACAGAGAGGGAGACATCACAAGTGGGCAGAGAGGCAGGCAGAGAGAGAGAGGAGGAAGCAGGCTCCCCACTGAGCAGAGAGCCCGATGCGGGGCTTGATCCCAGGATCCTGAGATCATGACCTGAGCCAAAGGCAGAGGCTTTAACCACCCAGGTGCCCCATACATTTTATCTCTTTAAGGGGCTCCTGGGTGGCTCAGTCGTTAAGTGTCTGCCTTCAGCTCAGGTCATGATCCCAGGGTCCTGGGATCGAGCCCTGCATCAGGCTCCCTGCCCAGCAGGAAGCCTGCTTCTCCTGCTACCATCCCCTCTGCTGTGTTTCTCTCTGTCAAATAAATAAAGTCTTTAAAAAAATAAATAAAAGGGGCGCCTGGGTGGCTTAGTCGTTAAGCGTCTGCCTTCGGCCCAGGTCAGATCCCAGGGACCTGGGATCGAGCCCCGCATCGGGCTCCTTGCTTGGCAGGAAGCCTGCTTCTCCTGCTACCATCCCCTCTGCTTGTGTTCCCTCTCTCGCTGTGTTTCTCTCTGTCAAATAAATAAAATCTTTAAATAAATAAATAAATAAATAAATAAATAAATAAATAAAAAAGATTTATTATTTGAGAGAGAGAGAAATGGAGAGGGGGAGAGAAAGAGAGACAGGGAAAGCAGAGGGAGAAAGAGAAACCTCCCCATATTCTGCATTCAGCACAGAGCCTGACACGGGACTCAATCTTACAACCCTGACATCATGACCTGAGCTGAAACCAAGAGTCAAATGCTTAACTGCACCACACAGAAGCGCCAAAGATAAACTTCATCTTGAGGGAAAAGTGCTGGAAACAAAAACCAAGTTGCACAGAGCAGGACAGTGAAGATAAAAAAGAGGAAGGGCTCTAAGGAAACACATCCCAGGAAGTTCTGTAACAGCAAAGCACGGTCTATAGTGCAGAATTCCAACATGGAAGCAAAGGAGGCTGGAGTCCACGGGCTAGAGGCAGAAAAATGTTACTGAGTCCAAAATGGCCCTTGAATCCAATGTTACTGAATCCAATTAGGCTGCACAGAGAGGCCATATATTAAGCTTTTCATGGCAGTAACAGAGAAGGGAGTCATTGAGTTCTGAAGCTGGAAAAGATACCCTACTCCGGCCCCCCACCCCATAGGCAATTCCTCCTAATAGCCCAGAAGAAAACTCACCTTATCTAAACACAAAAGGAAAAAAAGAAATACAATTTAACCCCATAATACACAAATTATAAGAAAAATTATTAAAAGAAACCTTATAATATTCTGACTATGAGAATACAGAAAAATATGCCCACAAATCACGTATGAACTAAAAATCCAAATGAACTAAAAGACATTAAGAAAATCACCTTTGAAAGAACGTACAAATCAGATATAGAAAGTCTCAGGAGTTAAATAGTTGGAAATGGAGAACATGAAATAAGAAACAAGAGATCACTGGAAATAATTAAAATAGAAAAAAAATCTTCCTCAAATAATTCAGTCCAAAGCTGCCAGACAAGGCCAAGTACATAGGCATCCATAGTACATGTGTCTTTGTATGTCTCGGGGTGCGTATTAGCCTGGAGAAGGTGCACAACCAGGTAAGGAGAGTGCCTTACTAGGGAGGGAAGCAGCCCAGGGGTCCATGTCAGAACTCAGGTGGGATGAGGAGGGAATCCACTTTGGGGAGTGGAAGTGTCTGAGAAGTGGTAGAAGGAATAAAAGACTAGTTATATACAGAAACATTGATCACGTAAATACATTCAGGCCAGTTTTCTCAGAGAGTAAAGACACAATATGAAAAGGTGAAAAGGGAGAAAACAGAAATGAACTCTATGGAGGTGCATTGGAATTGGAAATGTTGGGATGACCTCATGGTTTTCAAAATATAGATAGAGAAATAAAAATGTGTGTGTGTGTGTGTGTGTGTGTGTGTGTGTGTGTGTGTTTATACCGTAGTTCTCTACACTGAGAGAGCCTGGGAGAATTACCATTTAGCAGCCCCAGCACCCATATCTTGGTTTCTAATTATCCATTTTCTACCAAAAGGAACCGGAGTTCCTTGGGAAAATAAATGACTACAGGTCTGGGGCAGGGGCGGTATACGATTAGCCTGGAACATGGTGTTGTACATGAAAAATAAGTGCTCAAAGAGTGATGGGGTCTGGTGAAGAGGACACAGAAGCCATCATTAAGTGACTCCCACTGGCCAAATCTGGGATTGTTTAAGCATCAAAATAAAGAATGATAATAATGGATTGTAGGCCATTAAATTAAAAAAAAAAAAACCCACACAAATAAATAATAAATAAATGTAAATAAATGAATTAAATAAATGAATTAAGTAGTAATAGTGTATTTACGTAATTTGAAAGTGACTCCTTACAGAATATTTTAAGAAAGAAGTTACCTTTACGATGGAGAAACTTGGCAGACAATACTTTAATCAAGTAGTCAAGGTAACATTACCAGTAATAGGAAAATCTAAATAATGTGCCACAGAATAAGAATGCATTAAGAACTCAGCATAGATTTTACTTAGATCGTGTGTTTTTACTGCCAATTATGCAAACATTAATTCTAAACATGCAGGAAAAACTAACAAGTCTAAATTGAGGGGCATTCTACAAATTTACTAGCTAGTAGTCTTTGAAAGTGTCAAGGCCCTAAAGCTAAGGAAAGAGAGAAATGGTTCTAAATAGTAGGAAACTAAAGAAATATCACAACTAAATGCACTGTAAGAATCTGGACAAGATCCTTTTGCTGCAAAGGACAATATTAGGGATGCTTACCAAACTTGAATGAAGTCTGAGGATTAGATGGTCATAGCATATTAGAGACAATCTCTAATCAGACAACTGTGTTGTGGTTATGCAAGAAAATGTTCATGTTAGTAGGAAATCCACATAAGTATTTGGTGATGGTGGGGCATCATATATACAACTTAATTTCAAAAGGTTCAGGGAATGAAATATCTTTGTTTTATACTTTCGAATTTTCTGTAAGTTTGATATTGTTTCCCCAAAAAGAGGAAAGAGTAAATTAGAAGGAAGATAAGAAAAGACAAAAAGAAAGCATAGCAAAGAAAATGAAAATTGCCAGAGATAAAATAAAAAATAAAACAGAAAATGAGAACAAGAAAAAAGATTTTAAGACAATGACAGATATGGAAGACTAGCAAAGGAAATAGGATATGGGTATGGATAAAGCCCCAGAAGAAAAAAATCAAAACAGAAACAAATATTTAAAACTGTATCTTAAGAAAGCTTTTTGAAATTAAAAAAACAAAACAAAACAAAAAACCCTAAAAACCCCGCCTAGATTATACGCCAAAGTGAAACTCCAGGGAACTAGCAAATATTTGCCAGAATGGTCAATCCCAAAGTGTTTCCTAATGTGTAATTTCAATGCTAGAGAAAGTAAAAAACAAACAACAAAACAAAATTAAAGGAAAATATGGGAGGGGATAACCTGAACAGAAGGCAAACGCCATTGAGAGCAAAAATTTAAAAATAGACAAATTAGTTTGAGTGGGTTTCCTCGGCTCTGGAGGAGTTCTTAAGAGTTATTGATATTGCTCAATTTTTTATTTGAAGAGTCAGTGCAGAAGAGTCTGATATAACTGAAGAATTAGCCTCTGTTAGTCTGTATGGAAAAACTACAGGTGAAAGACTTTCAGAGTCAAAAAACAAAACAAAACACAAAACTCAATCTAAAGTGGAATCTGCCAAGATGTGTGACAGCTGATGGTGCTGAAAACAGGGACAGAGCAGAACCAAAGCTTCACTGGATAGATGTACAAAACTTGTGAAACGGGAATGTTCAAACCTATATGCACTGGACTGTCCATCAGCAGGTACTTTGAGGACAGTATCTGACCTGATCATGGGTTCCAAACACAGTGGCATCAGCAGTGAACTTTGGGTACTCTTGGAGACTTACCATTGGCACTTCTGAGAATTTTTGTTCAGAAATAGAAGCTGAATATCCTGAATTGCTCAACCACACAGGAACTCAATAACTTAGCCTTGGGAAACGTTTTTTATAGCTTCTTCGGGCACACGGCTGAGATTGAGATTTTTCTGAATGAGAACGGCTCTCATTGGCTATTGTTTAACCTTCTGTGGCTTTGGAAAACAGCTGTTGCTACAAAGTGATAATGTTTCTCAATGAACTGAACCAAAATAACAAGGCAAAACAGTGCTTATATGTAAGACTTATTCAGCAGTGAAGTCATTTCGATGACAATTAATGTTTGAATTTCAAATGCTGTCAAACTGCTTTATATACTTCCCATGCTGTCAAAAAATAAAGTAAGAAGTTTCCATTTCCATACAAATTTGCAACGGATATATTTTCCGAGTTCATATTACAGTTCCAGCAGCACTTTTCAGATCTCAATGTGTGAAAGAACAGAACTCTTTGGACTTCTTATCCTTTAATCCTTTATATCGCCCCTCCATGCCTCCCTTTCTAAAACTCTCCCTCATTCTACACTTTCCCAACTATCTCCATGGTTTTATAGATCCTCTTGTCCTTCGAAGCGTTCCCTAAATGTCTCAGCCATTTTTTTTTTAAAGATTTTATTTATTTATTTGACAGAGAGAGACAGCCAGAGAGGGAACATAAGCAGGAGGAGTGGGAGAGGGAGAAGCAGGCTTCCCACTGAGCAGGGAGCCAGATGTGGGGCTCGATCCTAGAACCCTGGGATCATGAGCTGAAGGCAGACACTTAAGGGCCGAGCCACCCAGGCACCCCTCAGCCCAGGTTTCTTAAGTCCAACTCCTGTGATAATTATTATCTGGCCTTTTGTTTGACCTTTCTGTATACTCCTTTTTCTGCTAATATATATCCACCTATGCAATCAATATCTTCCTATATGCTCAGTGCCTCGAGGAGAGAAGCTACAATTCAAATATAACCCACAGCCCCTGTTGGCAAAACATGAAACTTTAGAAAATGCCGGTTGATTACCTGCTTGAGCAAGTATTCATAGATAAATAAAAGTGATTAATGAAGGATTACGGAAAGGCTCATCAACAGATTGCTTTTACAAATTTAATTCAGCTAACATTTCCTAGGTATTTACTTGCTTTTGGCTAGTAAGGGAAATGAACCTGAAATTATCTCTAGCCTCAGGAAGTGATCTCCACTAGCGACAATTTTGTTCCCCAGGGGATGTTTGGTAATGTCTGAAGACATTTTTGTTTGTCAAAACTGAGAGGGTCAGGATGTGAGTAGAGCCCAAGGGTGCTACTAAGCATCCTAATACACAGAGAAGTCATTCATAACAGAATTGTCTGGTCCAAAATGTCAGCACCGAGGTTGAGAAACCCTAATTTACTATGCCAGTGTGGGCTGAGATATGGGAAAACAGTTTACAGTACTTGTTTTCTTCATCTTCTAAATTATGAAATTCTCATAGGGCTTTTTTTTTTTTTATATCTGAGAATCTAGGGCTGATGTCTACCTCCTTATTCACCATCATTTCACTAGGCTTAAAACTTCACAAGACTGGAAACCAGTTCTCTTTCTTTGAAGTGTCCAGTAAATGTTTGATGAGCCTATGTGCTCAATAAATATTTGCTGAATGAATAATTAAGTATTGAGGTATTGTCTGCTCTTCCTTCACTCCCCAATGCATTGGTCTAATATCTGCTTTCTAGAACTACTGCAGTTCTTTGGAGATCTAGAAGGACATTTAGATATAATCTCATCATATACTTCTAACTATTCATTAAGTTGGTGACACTTTTCTATAAATACTTTTTTTTAATAAAGATTTTATTTATTCATTTGACAGAGAGAGATCACAAATAGGCAGAGGCAGACAGAGAGAAGGGGGAAAGCAGGGTCCCTGCTGAGCAGAGAGCCTGATGCGGGGCTCGATCCCAGGATCCTGAGATCAGGACCTGAGCTGAAGGCAGAGGCTTTAACGCACTGAGCCACCCAGGCACCCTCTATAAATACTTTCTCATGGAAAATTCTAACATATGAGGCAGATAAGAATAGAGATGCTCTAAAGGTGAGGAATCTGGAGCCCAGCCACCAGCACGTTGTGGTGTCTCCTAAGGTCGGCATTGAAAAACTAGTGCAAATTACACTCAAATAACAACAGACAAAACTGAAGTAGGGAGAAAAGGTAACCAAAATAAAGTCACATATAGGTAGTGGTAGGTGGCTAACTAAAGCCACATTCATTTACTAAGTACGCTGAGAGACAGGTGTAGAGCGAAAGTTCCTATTTTGTTGAACTAACTTAATACTGCACTATGCTAACATGTGTGGGGGGTGGGGGGTGGTTAGGACCTCTGTGATTAATATCTGATCATCTAGGGCTTATGTTCTCCCCTCCCCAACTTCATTCCGTTTCACCAGACTAAAACTCCACGAAGCATCTCTTGACAATAGGAATTCAATACTTAAATACAATATATGGATTAACTAGGCTATAAAGATATTTCTTTGTGAATCATTTCCCCCCCAATTAAGACAGGTTCTTCGATGAGATTATTTAAAGCAGAAGAATTTAGGAAAGTCCTTCAACATCCACTTATCCTTCTATGTAGAGAAATGATTTTTTAATGGGAAGAGGGTTGTTACATAATGGTATTTTGGAATTAGGAGAATGCGTAGTTTGAAAAAGCATTGTCTCTAAATTTATTTTTAAACCCCCCTAATACCTGTAATTTTCATAATACAAACCTCAGAGAAAGCTTGTCAAAATATTTTTGGCTGGCTTTTGGGAATACTTAGAAGATAGTCATTCTCTAATGAATAATAGGAAAGTGAAAAGGGGGTGTCTGATGATCTTACAAGGGAAGGTTGAAACATGAGGTTTTTGTGTCTATCAAAAGATTACAAGATATTGAAAGGTGGGGAGTAGAAAACTGGGAATTTTCTGTAATGACCCAGGGCCATTCAATGTCCTACACAGCTGTTGTTAAAAACAATATAAAGAGAGTTGAGTCTGGGCATAGATCATAGAGGAAATAGGCAGTCAATGTCAAAGTTCAGAGAACTTCCAGGCTAAGACCTTCATGGTGAAGATGAAGAAACCATTCTTGGATAGTGTGGATTCTTTTTTTTAAAGATTTTATTTATTTATTTGACAGAGAGAGATCATAAGTAGGCAGAGGGGGAGGCAGAGGGAAAGGGGGAAGCAGGCTCCCCGCTGAGCAGAGAGGCCGATGTGGGGCTCGATCCCAGGACCCTGAGATCATGACCTAAGCAGAGGCTTAACCCACTGAGCCACCCAGACACCCCAATAATGTGGCTTTGTTCCATTCCTGATTATACTTAGTATACTTTGTTACGATTCTTCTCCACACTATCAGCATAAAAAAAAACCCCCACAAAATGACTGGACGGTCAATATGACAACAAGGAAGGATCCCGCGGGCTGGAGTCATGCTGGGATCCTGTGACATTGCCCCAAAAGTTTTTTATCATGAGGTGACCATGCGGTAGGTAGAGATCAACTTTACACAGATTATACACCCAATCTAGATTTACCTTCTTCTCACACAAACCCCTAAATGGCTTCCTCTCCGAACTTTTGTATCAAAAACCTGAAAACAAAACCAATGTGTGAGTTACCTCAGGTCGATGCTTGCGCTATATTTAGTGATCGGAGAGTCAAGAAAAGGTTTCAACTTCCCAGGAAAGTCCTTCCATAAGCAATAGCTGTATAAGATCCCACAAGCACAGCTGCACGGGGGGCCCAGAGGGATCTGTACCTGTGACCATGAGACGGTCCCTGGGGAGTCCTCAGAACAATGATGTCATCCTGGAGAGCAGAAGAAGGGAGAAGGAAATAACCAAAAGAATGTCCCATCATTAGTCTCGCCTGTCTGAGCACTCTGCCATCTCCATCTACGTCAGATCACCTGGAGCTCCAGCCTGGGCCTGCTCATCCCATTTACCTGTCACAAATTGTCATTGAGTAATCTTCCCTTGTGTCCAGCTTCTGTCTTGGTGGTTTTTCCTTCCACCAAGAGCTCTTCGCAGAAGGAGGTGTCCTTAGAGGTCCTAGAGCTCGCGCTTCAATTTACAAATAAGAAGAGCCAGCGTAGGAACAGCCTTTGCCCTGAGTCACAGAGCTGATGTTTGAGCTGAGCGAACCTCGGCGGCTCAGCTCTTGGTCTGGTGTTCTCGCTCTCGGCGCCTGTTGTCTCAGCCTGATCTTTCCCACCCTCTAAAGATTGTTTTCCTGCTTCCCCAGAGTCCTCCTCAGACTGCAGTCACTCGGTGAATTTCAGGAAGCATTATAGAAAGTACCTGCTGGGTGCCTGGGTGGCTCAGTGGGTTAAAGCCTCTGCCTTCGGCTCAGGTCATGATCTCAGGGTCCTGGGATCTAGCCCCGCATCGGGCTCTCTGCTCAGCAGGGAGCCTGCTTCACCCTCTCTCTGCCTGCCTCTCTGCCTACTTGTGATCTCTCTCTTTCTCTGTCAAATAAATAAATAAAAGTCTTAAAAAAAAAGTATCTACCAATCACCGCAAAAGATCAGATGTGTTTCATTTTATTATCATGTGAAATGGAAGACTTCTTCGCGTTTATTTATTCCCATGAATAAGGAAGAGCTTGGCTCACCATGACCAACACTTGCTTCAGTCTATGAAGCACGGCCCGTGTTGAGGCTGGAAAAACAAGAATCGGAAACAAACGTTTATGTCGAGATTGTCATGATCAGGAAATGCCATCTTGTCCCTCGGGCCCACCACTTAAATTATCATGAAGATCATTTCACAGTCCCTAATTTGGTGATGGCCTATAAAAGCTGGTTTAAGAATCTGATTACTATGAAAAGATTTATAAATGTAAATGGTTAGCATATTGATTTATAAAGTGTAAGTGGTAAGATTTTGCAGTGAGTTTCATCAACTGAAGTTCTAGCAAATGCCCAGAAATTTTTACAAACACCATATTACAAAACCCCTAAAGAAATCGTTTTAAAAGTACAAGGTGGTCTCTTTACACATATTTTTTATCTCAATGCCAGCTGACAGATTCATTAAAGTTGTCAGTTGCCCCTTGTAGCTAATTTTTAATTGTAACTAAATTCCTGACTACGTATTTTTTTTTCTTTTTGAAGACAATACCTCTCTCCCTACATCTTGGGTGGGGGTGAAGAGTAGTGTTTTGCTACTAGTAACAGTTCTTCCACTGCCCGCATTGTGAGCTCGGGGATCCAAATGATGGTGGAGACATTTGTTCATTCCCTACCTCATCCAGAAACTTTCCCAAAAGTGATCATCACTCTTCTGCCAGGATCTGTCGGTGACAAAAATTAACTTTCTCTAAATAATCTGTTTATTCTGCTCATAGAAAAGCTCTAAAGGAAAGTTTGCTCCAGGTTCTGTTATTTAAGGCTTACCTTTTATCTAAAGGCTGGTCCTCTATAAAGGCACATAATGGAACTTATCCTAAATTATAGACTCTAATATGAGAGGCAGGGGATAATCATAGCAAGTTCTTAATTTTAGAAAAAGACAAACGGGTTGAAATCCTGGCTCTGCCCTACCACTCAATTATCTATGGAACTTTGAACAAGTTGTCTGATTTCTGAGTCCTAGCTTCCTTAGATGTTTAGAGATATCATGATACTTAAATAGGTTCATGAGTACAAAGCACCTAGCAAGAATATCTGTACTAGAAAATACTCGATACGTTTGCTGTGTTCCACTACATATGTGGGTACAACTGACAAAATTAACATTCTGACAAAATGAATGTGTTAGGTGTGTAAATAGATGAATCTGCCAACTCAAAATTGAGATTATTTTGGAAACAAAGGCAATCTTGGATTGAGAAACCCAGAAAGGAAGGGAATAGCTACCCCAATTCTGCATTTTACAGATAAAGATATAGAGTCAGAAGATGTAAAATAGAAGTTTAAGCTTCACCCACACATAGCACCATTTAGCTTCTGTGATTAGTTGGTGGAGAAGATTGTATATGAAAAATGTGGAGGGACGCCTGGGTGGCTCAGTGGGTTAAAGCCTCTGCCTTCGGCTCAGGTCATGATCTCAGGGTCCTGGGACTGAGCCCCACATTGGGCTCTCTGCTCAGCAGGGAGCCTGCTTCCTCCTTTCCCTCTGTCTGCCTCTCTGCCTACTTGTGATCTCTCTCTCACTGTCAAATAAATACATAAAATCTTTAAAAATAAATAAATAAAAATGTGTCAATGTGTCCACCCTTACCAAAGTCACAGTAAGAGTCCACTCATCCTGAAGAGAAGGAAAGTGGTCTAGAAATAAAACATTCTCATCTCATCTCATATCTCATCTGCTATATTTAAGGTAAATATATCTTTTTTTTAAAAAAAGATTTTATTTATTTATTTGACACACAGAGAGAGATCACAAGTAGGTATTGAGGCAGACAGAGAGAGAGGGGGAAGCAGGCTCCCTGCTGAGCAGAGAGCTGGATGTGGGGCTCGATCCCAGGACCCTAAGATCATGACCTGGGTCGAAGGCAGAGGCTTTAACATACTGAGCCACCCAGGCGCCCCAAATATATCTTTTTATTGAGAGAGAGAGTATGTAGGGAGAGTAAAGAGGGACAGCGGGGGAGGGGGGAATCCTAAGCAGACTCTGAGCTGAGCCTGACATGTGGGTGATCCCACGACCCCAAGATCATGACTTGAGCCAAAATCAAGAGTTGGACGCTTAACCAGCTGAGCCACCCAGGCACCCTAAGGGTAAGTATGCCTTTAAAGATATTTGAACAACAGCACTTTTAAATGGGGCATAAATCGACTTTTCTCAAATTTCTTCATTATTCTAAACCACACAGGTATATGGTCTCCCTAATGTTTGATGAATGTTGGGACCCAACTGTGGACTGAAAACTCAACTCAAACTTAGAAAACCAGGGTCATGCTACAGTAGTCTAAAAGTTTAGTGTCGTACAACAAATGGTGCACTTTATGAACCATAATTCTTTTGAATGTACTGCTACTAGGGTATGAATGCTATGATATGAGCATAGAGAAACACAGTTATTGTAGTTAAATCATTACAAACTTGATTTCGACTGTATATAATGTATGTTTCCTTAAGACAATAAAAAAATATGCTTTTTTTATGACATTTTGACATTTTATGACATTATGACAATGATAATTATGCTAATTAACGGAAGGTAGAGTTTTAAACATGTTGCAAATAATTCTCCAATGGCAAATACCTATTCCAAACAATGTAGATCATATGTTCTTTGGTTACCTATCGAGGAAACTACAACATTTCTAAAACTATTTTTCTCATAGAGGAGCAATAATTACATTGATTCAATCAGCTAAAAAATACGTATTATTTACCTGATATTAATAAAGTAATAGTAACAGAAATGATGCCCATCCTTCCTTAAGTATATGTAGTTGTTAGTGCTCCATTTAATGGCAAAAAGCCTTCACCCTCTGGGTCAGAATATGGGATGGGAAGTATGAAATAAAAGACTTTCCCTAACCCGTAGGAATGACCAGTTGGGAAGTGAAAGAGCCACACGAACACCCCCTTGGGTGACTCAAGGGAAGAGGTTTTGGAGGAGAGCAAATCAGGATGGACGTTCGGGTACTTCCCCAAAGACCAGTACAGAGCTTTGAAGCAGCAGGAAGTCGCCTAACCCCAGGATCCCACAGCGGCTGCTAAGCACCAGCTTCCCTTTCCTTCCCAGCAATCTCTTCCAAGGCTGAACTCCAAGTCAGGAAATTTTTCTCAGCAAGGTAATGATCCGATTCAAAATAATCAACACTTAGCTGTGACCAGCCAATAGGCTCAATCCTCCCTGGAAGTGTTACAAAATAGTCTAGAGAAATTTCCAGTCAATGAAGTGAAGACAAGCCTGTGTGCTTCTGTGTGCATGTACATAAGGGGATGGTACAGAAGTCACCAGGAGCTCTTCAATTAGCCCCAGAAGCCTCCCCACTGCTTCCTCCATCTCCACCTGGAAGTAAAATTAGCCACATGGGCCCACCACTCCTTTCTCCGAAATAATTCTGTATAGTAGTTTCAGGGATGTTATTTTTACGATCTCTGATCCTAACTGGCTCTTTCCACTCTGAAACCAACCTTTACTTGCAACTTTGGATCTTCCATGTTCAAATGAGAAAGGCGGTGGTTAGGAAATAATCTACTTTTGAAATATGTGAAACCAGATCTCATTAGGGAATTAAAATACTATTGAGTTGCTGCTTGTAATTTCTCACAACTAAAAAAATATCAGTTATAAACTATGTTGAAACTGGCTCCAGTCTTGAAGCATTTTCTATTGTACTTGAAACAGAATTGATTTTAACCAATCTTCTGCGCTTCAGAAGGACAGTAGGTTAGTAATTCAATGATTTGCTAAGTTTCAGATAAGAAAGGGTATCAGACTACATTGCATTTCTATCCATTCTTCAACAGTGTCTGACTTGAGTCCTAGGATTATGGTGCTGACAGAAAATTCCAGGAACTAAAAAATATTTGAGTTTTAAAATTACTAGATCTCAGGGGCACCTGGGCAGCTGAGTTGGTTAAGCATCCAACCCTTGATTTTGGCTCAGGTCATGATCTGCACTCTTCCTCTGCCCCTCCCCTTCTAATTAAAAAAAAAAATTACTGGACTTTTTCTTAATGAAGTTTAACCAGTTACTTGGAGAAAGTGTTCTTACTAAACATGGCAAAAAGAAAAACATGCCAAAAGGATCACTGAAACTAGGTTTTTATCACACCGGGAATGAAATTTTATCTGCAAACATAGCATTTAAAATATTGTAGATGTCGCTAATGGTATTTGAGAGGCCACTTCAAAGCACAGTTATGGTGGTTTATAGTTGACATTAAAGGGAACCAATGCCTTCGAATATGCTTGCTACTTCAGTGGTTTATAGCAATTTCTTTTAATCAAGGAAATGTAACATAATGGTCAAAGTATAATAAATTTTAACAGACTCTACCAGATCCATATTTATTAGTTACAGAGGCTGTGATACTCTTTGGACTTAATCAAATCAGATAGCATAAACCAGCGTTTAGATAAATTATATAGATATCCCTGATACCTAGCCACAGAAAGAAAAGAGACACACAGCAACTGAAATAGTTTGGTATGTCAGTTTAAATATGTTGATGAGTCGAACCAAATCTAAATTGGCTGAAAGAACTAAATGTTGACTCCTTTAATAAGAAAATCCAGTGTGTGTGTGTGTGGGGGGGGGAGATGAGGGGAAGGGTGTGGCAGTGTCTGATGGCTCATGGTTTTCTTTGTCTTCTCTCCATAGTATCACACAATGTCAGTGTCCTCCTCAGGCTTCAGTCATGATTCTGTGATAGCTCTAAGGGTGACAGAGGCCAAGTGCTTCATCTTCCACATCCAGAGACCTGCGTCTTCCCCAGCATTCCAAGCCACAATCCTGAGCACGTCCCTGATTGGAACAGTTCACGTCATATGATGGATCCCTAATTAATAATTGTGGCCAAGGAAAGAGTTATGTCAATCGGTTTATACCATGTCTCGAACTGGGGATGGAGTCATTTCATGAGACATAGATTATGTGGAGGATAGGTAGATACTAGTAGGAAAACTGGGGAAGTGGACAGATGAATACTGGAGGTTCACTATAAATGAATACTGGTTGCTACTGAAAGACAATAGCAAACCCAGCGTTGTATTTACTGAAAATCATTACTGATTTTACTAATAAGAAAATAGTTTCTGGATCACAAACTAACAACAGCAACAACAACAAAATTCCAAGGCCAGTATGTTTCTTTTATTATTTTGTGTTTGACTTAAGATGGTTGAATGATTTCATTTTCAGTTATAAGCATTACATTAATTCCCATGCAAAAACCCAAGACCGCATATGCCGGATTTCAATTGGTCAAAATCCAACCTGTGAGTCTGGACATTCAAGATCAAATCCAAAATGTTGCTTGACCTTTCCAATAGTAGACATCATGGTCATCCTTTGAGATATCACCAGGGCCCCTGACCTCTCAAACACCAGTTTGCCATGGGTCCATACCAGAATAAGGAGCCAATGCTTAGCGGCACCTAAACCTGGCAAATGATTTCATTCATGAAGATAAGACACCTCCACACGAAGCTACCACACATAGATATGTCCTCGTTCCTGCTCTATAGAAGCCCCTGATTTTGAATAGGCATGCTATCTTCTATTTGGGGATTATAAATTCTTTCTACCAGTTTTCCCCACAACTCCCAGTAGAAGCAAAGAGACTTTACAAAAAAAGCTTAACCTCTATAACCCCCAAAGCAGTACGTACAAAGACACCTACTCCATCAAGTATATATTTTCTCCAGCTTAGGATGATCACTTAGCAGGTGTAAAGCTTCGCAAACTTCTCTCAGTGAGATAGGAACCAGGAATATCAAAGAGGGCAAAACAGGACCCCACAATTAAAGGAGAACGAAACAAGTGCAAAGAATCATTCTATTGATTGAGAAAAGTGGGCTAAATAAAAAAAAATGATAGCATTTCAACAGCGGATGTCAATTTATATTGAAACACACACATTGGAACTCTGACAATGGCCAAGATTTCATTAGTGCAAATAACAATTATAATGGTTATGTTCTTTAAGAGGATTTAAATAAGGCTTCAAATAATTACACACGCTAAAACTACCATTTGGAAACCTTAATTCTGTTTGGAAAGTTGTCAAACGCGGCCTCCAAACCATCCAAAGTTCTGATCTGAGGACAATTACATTCAATGAAGTTGCTCCAACACAACTGGTAGCATTATCACTTTCAAAGTCTACGTTGTTTGGTGGAAAGAGGGAAACTACTCTGGTCACTGGTCAAAAGAAATAAATCCAGCTAACATTCCAGGTAGTTTCCAGGTTCAGATGATCCTCAAATGTCTGTAGTGATGAAAGCTCATTGAAAAAAAAAAAAAAGACAAAAAAAATAGCATCCTGAAATGTCAGAAAGAGATCTGTTGCCCTATCCTCATTAATTTACACAAAGCATGAAACAGTAAAAAGCAAGAGAATTCATGGGCATTTCATCTATGGCTCAAGTTCTCCTTAAAAAAAAAAAACCCAAACCAAAAACAATGTGACAATAACTACAAAAAGTAAACAACAAAATCAGAGGCAGAATATGAAATAGTAATATACTGTTTCAGAGCCTGCACCGTCCTGCACAACCAGGAAACTTAAAACGTGTTCTTAACAGATCCAATCTAGGCTGGATATGTAAAAAACGGCAAGTCAGCATCACAAACCACACTACACGTTATGAGAGTTTTAGAATCCGGGAAAAGGAAAAAAAAAAAAAAAAAAAGAATGAAAGAAAGAAAGAAAGAAAAAAGGCAGCAAAATGCTCAGAAAAATTTATCATCGATTCTGAAATGGGGCCTCGTGACATCATCAGGGTTAATAAAGACAGAGATGGACTTCCCCGGGTTCTCAGTCACCAGCTGCTGCAGTTTTTTGGCCAAACGGTCATCGGGCTGGTTGGGGTCCCCCCCGTCGGACTGCGGGGAGGGGATGCTGGTGGTGCTCCCCCGCCTCTGCAGCTCCAGGGTCAGCCGGTTGGCCGCCTTGACGTGCTCGATGGCGGTGCGCAGGTGCTCGGCCGGGTCTGAGCGGACGGAGGACAGCTTCCGCGCGTGGAGCATGACGGTCTCCTCCGACAGGTGCTCCAGCATGTTGCACTGAGGGATGAAATAATTGGGGCACATCTTGTTGACCAGACAGTGTTGCAGGTCATCAATGAGGCCCAGCAAAAAGTGGGCTGCGTAGTCTTCTTGGGCCAAGTAGTTGGCAGGGAGTCTGTCACAGGCCCAGAGCATCATGCTCCGCAGGTGATAGGGGCTGATGGCCTTGGGCCGGGACAGGAGTTTAATGATGATGGCTTTGCAGGCCTGGTAGGCCTGCATGAGGCTACTGGAGATGCACTTCTTCAGCTGCACCTCGCTCCTGGCGAAGGACAGCCGCCACTCATTGTCCTTCTTGCCCTTGTAGGAGCAAGCAGGCACCAAGTAAAACCCACTGATGACCTCTTCCTCGGTGATCTTCCCATCCCAAAAGTGGTTCTCCATGAGCCAGCTCTGGGCCACCGCAGGCCAGCCTTTGAAAGATACCACGGGGACAATATCATACAACATCCGGCTGCTCCCCACGCCCAGGATGATGGAGATGATGGTCCCGTTCTTTTCTACCTTTTCCACCTTGGGCATCCCTCGCTGGGGTTTCTTCTGGATCTCTGATAGGACAATGCTGATGGAGTCGTAGAACCAGTCGGCCACTTTGGTTGGGGAGAAGAAGTAGTTGGTGGCACCATTGATGTGATCCACGATGGTGCAGCAGTCTTTCCACTTACTGATTGTCCCCTCATCAAAGAGCCGGAGGCTCAGCCAAGAGTGGCACAGGGCTGAGTGGCGCATATCAAGTGTCACAGGCTGATTACGGTCATGCAGCTTAAGGGCTGGCACCAGAAGAGTGAAGTCCATATCATAGTCTGTCCCCCGGGCATAGACATTAAGCTCATCTAAGTCCAGGTCCACCACACCTTCCCGGACTCCCCCGGAGAGCAACAGGTACTCATTGGCCACTGGAAGTTTTTGGTCCAGCTTTTGCACCATTCCTAGAAGCAGAAGAAGAAAACACTATTATAGGAAACACAGGCACCAGCGTCTTTTGCATCAGTGTAGAACATGCTGAGTTTCTAAGACCCACTGTTCCTTAGAAGTACAAAATCAGACCTTGGGCTGTTGCACGGCCCCAGCCGGCAGCCCACTTTGTTCTTTCCCATCAGTGATAGAATGCATCCTTTACCAAGTGGGAGAATTACAAACGATTTTTCTCTTGTGGCAAGAGCAGTATCTTTTTAAATCATAAACTGGGGCTCTTATTCCCCTGTCATCACCTCGGTTAGTGGCACCGCCATCCACTAGGTCATTCAGGCTAAACACTTCAGTAAGCTTTGAGTCTTTGTTGGATTCTCCTGCCAAATTTTATCTGTGTAATCCCTGCGACATTTCTCATTCCTTCCCTGTTCTCCATCTCTGCTGTCATCATATAAAGCCAGGCTCTTCTATCTCTCACCCGAACAGCCTCCCACCCCTGGGCTCTGCCTGCTTAAACCTTCCTCTATCCTGGCGATTCTCAGTGTGGGCTATGGACACTGAATGTGGGACACCGTGAGGGGGTTGGGAGGTTCCCATAATAACACTAACACATTATTTGCCTTGTTTACTGTGTTGACACTTGAACTGACTCTTGATGGGAAGAAAGCAAATGGCGGGTCAGAGTGCTAGGCATTAGTGAAGACAGTGGCACCAAACCACAATGGCAATCATTGGACTCTTTATTGGTGACATGTACTCAATTGATGGAACCCTGCATTGGGCTCCGCCCTCAGTGGGAAGACTGCTTGAGATTCTCTTTCCTTCTCTCTCTGCCCTTCCTCCGCATTCCTGCATATGTGTATGCGTGCGTGCGCGTGCATGTGCTCTCTCCCTCAAATAAATAAATACATCTTTAAAAAAAAAAAAAAAAAAGTTCAGTTGCACTGAAGAAAATCCCTAATGGAAAAGAAAAATGGGTTAATTTTTCTTAAATCACAACTCTGGAGCTACCTTTCTAATGTGATGTGCAACAAAGTGGCAAGTGACCATAGAGCACTTCTGCCTCATGCTGAAATACAAAAGCTGTCTTCAAGAAAAGTACATGTGTTCGAGCTGTGGGCTAAGTTAGCAGCTCTGTTCACGGAAGACTATTTTTACTTTAAAGAACAACTGATCAACTATGGGCATCCAGATGTGGATATCTGGTAGACATTTTCATTAAAAAACTAACAAAGTTAGTCTGTCTTTGCAAAAATAACTAAAATATTTATTTCTGGGCTTTCCAAAAAATGCTAAATTTTAAGAAAACTCATCTCTTGCACCAGGAGCTTAGTATCTTCCCAAATGGTACAGTTTTCTGTTAAGATTGGTGGTGACATAAAAAATGTGATTTTGGGATAATAATGTGAGCTATTTAAGAGTGCGAACCATGTCTCAAATCTGTATTAGGCAGGCATTGGGCTCTGCACCCAGCAGACACACAGCCTGAGCAGTGATTGGATGGCAAAGGAACAAACGGATGGAATTAATGGGACTTAACCATGAAGAGCTGAAATAATTACAGACTAAATGTAAATGACTGCTCCACTGACATACAAATGTCCCCTCCCTGCCAGCATCATTCTCTGTGACTTATTTAATCTTCTCTCCAAAGATTGTAAAGAACTATCACAAACTAAAATTTCCTTATTCACCACAATTCCTTTTAATCAACATAGTTTATTATTCATAGGACAATGCCAATGCAAATCAATAAGCCTTGTGTGTGTGTTTGTGCTACCATTTTATTTTAGAATTTAATACTCTAATGAAAAATGTGCTCTTTTCATTCTTTCAAATTCTATTTTCCAAACCATACGAGCCATGAAAAACTTGTATTTAGTACCATTTCCTTACAGATAGATGGAAATACAGCAAGCTATCACTTTTGTTTTAAAGCAATCTAAAAGTTATCCAATTTTAAAGAATACACAATTAGTTAGAAAGACAATCCAGCGTATAGACTTCTGAGGCTGTTTCTCCCACGCCTTGTGCTGTGCCACCCAGATCCCTTTTCAGTAAAGGACTTCTTGTTTCAGCTGCTGGGAATCTGTCACTGCAATCCCTTAATGACTAGCGGCAAAGAACCAGTTCAACCAAAGTCATGTCCTGTGTTCGGAGTGAGGGCGGGGATACACGGCAATGTGAGAATGCCCTGGTTCAGGATACTCTGAAGAATTATTTAAATCCAGAGTTCCCAGGGTGGTCGGCTAAGGCCAACGTTGTGGCCTGCAAAGAAACCAGACTTCTCCCTCTGCCTGATTCTGCTTTGGGTCTCTACCTTCCACCACAGTGGCTGATCCCAGGGGGATTCTTAATAAATATCCTACGGGCACTTAGGTGGCTCAGCTGGTTGAGTGTCCAACTTTTGATTTCAGCTCAGGTCATGGTCTCATGGGTTGTAGGATAGAGCTCTGCATTGGGCTCCACCCTCAGTGGGAAGACTGTTTGAGATTCTCTTTCCTTCTCTCTCTGCCCTTCCTCCCCATTCCTGCATATATGTATGTGTGTGCGCATGTGCATGTGCTCTCTCCCTCAAATAAATAAATAATCTTTTTTAAAAAATAAATATCCTGGAGTGCCTGGGGTGGGTCAGGTCATGATCTCAGGGTCCTGGGATCAAACCCGGTTTCGGGCTCTCTGCTCAGCAGGGAACCTGCTCCCCCGCTCTGCCTGCCTCTCTGCCTACTTGTGATCTCTTTCTCTCTGTGTCAAATAAATAAATAAATACAATCTTAAAAAAATAAAAATAATAAATAAATATCCTTTTAAAAATATTTTATTTATTTATTTGACAGAGAGAGATCACAGGTAGGCAGAGAGGCAGGCAGAGAGAGAAGAGAAGGAGGCTCCTTGCTGAGCAGAGAGCCCGATGTGGGGCTCGATCCCAGGACCCTGAGATCTTGACCCGAGCCGAAGGCAGAGGCTTTAATCCACTGAGCCACTCAGGCACCCCAATAAATATCCTAATTCCATTCAAAGGACTATTTCCTGAGGAACCCAATCTAAGACACTACATTCTAACCAAGCAAAAACAATCTTCGCTATAAAGTCAGCATGGAAAATTTATTTTCCTTTTAAAAGCAGTTTTCAAAAACCAAATTTAGTAACCAAGGATTGAAAGTTATCATACACGCCAAAATCAAGATTCATTTCTCAATTGTCATGTTTCAGTATTAACCTCATCTTTACAATGCAACAAATATTACCACTCCAAGTTTTAGCTGAAGCTATAAACAGATAATATGTGTTTCTCAGAATCCAGGGAAGGTTGGGAAAATCATTTTCACTATATTATAGGTTCACAGGCAGGTTGTTACTTTCAAAGATAAATGTTTGATAATGAAATAATTTATTCATCATTAGCTCAAATAAATTCTAGCACTTGGCGCCATACACATACATAGAAACCATGTTGAAATGTGTTATGATTAATAAGTAAGATCTGAATAAATTAGAAGTGGTACTATAATTTGGATACCACCTCACTGTTCCCTCTTGGGCATACATAACACAAAACTCTGTACATTCTTTTTTGTCTCAGACAGGATCAAACTGGCTCTGAGCATACCAGCAAGGACTTGTCTAGACAACCAGAGTAAGTTGTGCATTAACAGGCTGGCTAGAATTTGTTTACAAACATGCCACTGAATTATGCTTTAGACTCAATTTTGGTTTCAATTGTCACAGGTAAGAAAAAGCTAAAACTCCCTTCTGCCCTCTACTGGATTAAAGAAGTTTTAACAGGTTTTCACTTGTCAGCATATACACTAGAACCCGCCTGCTGGTAATAAAATATTCTTTTTCCTCCCAGATGTGGCTTATGCACTTAGTTAAAATGTTGTCCCTCCTTTCGGGAGTCATGAAAGTATGTGGCTAAATTCTGTTATCAGGAGTTCGGTCAATTTTGGACACTTATTCCTTTAAAGGGCAGAGAGAAGTTTAGCAGCAAAGAAAATATTGCTGAGGCTCATTTGCTAAGCTCCTAAAAGTTAGAAAGTCCCCAAGGCCATGTATTTTTGGAAGCTAATCCCCAGAGACATCCACGTTTACATTTAGCCGGCCTGAGCCCATTAGTCTGCAGTTTCACCAATGATTCAGTAACACAAACGGGAGCCTGCCCAGTATTCTACTCAAATGCCCTCCTTGAAGAACTTTTCTGGGCTAAGTTTAAATGAAAATGAGCTGACATCAGCTATCATGGCAGATGGGTTGCCACGCAACTAAAACACAGCAAGGGGTAGAGGGAAAAAGGCAGAGGAGAGAAAAAAAAATCAGCCATATACTTCAAACAGGGGCACCAGTTCCAACAAGTACCTTCTCTAGATTGATCCAAGGATTTCTGCGGAATTACAGGAGGGTGAGATCAAGTGACTGACTGTTTAGCTAGTAGCAAATTATCCAAAACCTTGAGTGAGAACAAAAGGGAGAATCCCACAGAACAATGAGCTTGTTAGCAGGAGAAATGGCTTCTTCCCCTGGGTGGGTCCCTTCTTTCTCATGGAAGCATGGGCATGTGGTTGCTCCTAAAAACACAAAACTGCCTCCCAGCCTCCCTTCCTGTAATGGATTCCTTGATTTTGCTTCATTTAGTAGTTTCTACTTAAGTAGACCTTAGTATTACTGGTGAAACCGGTAACTAAAGAGTTAACAGGGCAGCTAAACCAGGCGGCAACTCTTTTATGGAAATCTGCTTATTCTCAGGAATGCTGTCTGCCACCATGTTTCTGTAGCCTAATATTCTTGACACCGTGGTAACCAAGCGTTTTTTCGTTTTTTCGCTTTTTCGCAGAGACTCAAGATTTCATCAATAAGCGGGCCAAACCAGTCGGGACCCCTGGCCTCCTCTTTCAGCACAAGTAAATGAAGTCAGCACTCCCCTGCTCAGTAACTTCCTCTATCCACTTTTGAGTCACCATAGCTCCTCTCCTCTTTACCCACTGCCTTCTCCACTTGTCTTTAGAGATCCCCGACTCTCCCCTATTTCCTCTCCTCCCCAGCGAGGTAGATTTAAGCTTGCCCCCCTCCCTCCTCATTTGGCTACCTCTTGAAGAGACCCTTTCCTTGCTGCACATTCCGTGTCTCAGTGATTGTCCCTCCCCTGGTGCAGGGGACAGAGGGACTTGGGTTCTGTTTACCCCAGGGCATCGAGTTTAAGGAATGACTTCCACGTCATCTACCTAGTCCTCTGCTGATTATCTTGAGAATAGCAAGTGAAACATGGAACTCTGTCCCTACACCCTTTTATTAAAATTCACATTACAAGCCCTGTCTCTCAAGCACACAATGCCAGACTGTTAACACCAGCACACATGAACCAGGTATGGTTTCCAGACTCACAGCTTCTCTCCAGTGGATACGTGGGGACTCAGTGTAACTTAATAAATACTAAGTAGATACGGGAAATTGGTACTTGTGCAGATTCCATAAAAACACGAAACAAAACAAAGCTGTCACCTGTGTTAAGGGTGGGGAGATGGGTCAAAGAGGTGAAATGTTTATGTCTCATTAGTAAGGCTACAGAATTAGATACACTTTGTCTCCATATCTTTGTACTTTGTACTATGTACTTTGTACACAGTACTTTGATGTACTATGTACATCAAAGATTTCTATGTAGATTTAAAAAGACCTGAGGATCTTGACAATATTTGTCTCATTAAAAATTGTTATCTTTTCCACCCAAACTCCTGTGGCACACTAATGATGGTGCCTTACTATAGCCATGACTCAATAGTAGGAACGGTATGGGATGGAACAATGCTGACAAAGTGCTTCTGTGATTCTGATGGATCTCCTTGGGGAACAGTCTATTTGTTGTTAATAAATAATATAAAACCTTCCTATAAAAACTGATTTATACTTCAAAGAAATAAATATTTTTGTCAAGCTTATTGACATCCTGAGAAGTAGGCATGGCCACCTTCTAAGAAAGGCACCAAATCAATGGGATTTTTTAATGACTCCCATTTGGGGAAGATTTTAGTATTTTCCTCATTTGTGGCCAGAAATCATATATGTGGAGTCCCTCACCTTGCAGGTGAAAAAACTGAGGTTCAGAAAGGAGAACTAACTCATTCAAGGTCACACAGCCCAAGTGAGAGATTAATAGCATTGTCTTACTCCCACAATCACTGCAAAGCTCAGAATGGCATATATCTGCTGCTTTCCTTATGACAACAACTGAACTTGACATAAATGTAGAATGGTCTGAAAGGGAAGCAGCAGGGGGTCTCAAGGCAAAGTGTCATCTTTGTGCCTTCATCGGTCAAAGCTGTGGTGTGACCTTGGACAAGCGGCAGAACATGTCTGAACATACACAGTTATAAGGAGAACAGACCTTATCTGTCTTGCAAGAAGCTATTAGCGTTATAAAATAAATTGACTCTAAGACACAGGAAATAGAGAAGGGAAACTCCAAAGAAGTTCTCAGCTTTTTTAATAGCCTGCTGAGTGATCATTAATATTAACAGTTATAGTAATATATTCTTAAGGCAAAGAGCCTGTTTTATTTGGCATAATTTCTGAGACAACTGCACATAACGTTATCTAAATCTTTTAGAAAACTGATTAACTCATGTATGATAATGAACCCCCTTTTTTTTTAGATCTATTTATTTGGGAGAGAGGGAGTAGAGAGAGCGAGAGCACACAAAGAGGGGTGAGGGGCAGAGGGAGAGGAAAAAGCAGACTTCTCACTGAGCATGGAGTCTGATGCGGGGTTCCATTCCCAGGATGCTGAGATCATGACCTGAGCTTGAGCCAAAGGCAGCCGCTTAACTGAATGAGCCACCCAGGTACCTCTGGTAATGATCTACTGACCAAATATATATAGTCATAGGTCTGATTCAAAAGATGACTCTTCACAGGAGTCTCTTGCTTACTCTTTCCTTGCTTTGATTACAGGTATGTGTGCAAGAGCACTGGAGTAAGATAGGCTTGGGTTTAAATCTGGGCTTGTCATTAAGTAAGCCAGACAAGTTATTTGACCTTTTGAGCTTCCAATTCTTCATATATTTAAAACAAACAAACAAACCAACTATAAAATCACTCACTTGGAGTTGATATGAAATGTCTAAGCACATTGTGGATATTTCGCTCATTTCGCTTATTTTCCCCATACGTTCTTCCCTTTCTCCACCACCTATAAGCCTGGAAGAGCAAACAACACCTATTCCACAGAGTTGTTCTGAAGATTCAATTAAACCTGTCTAAAGTCTCTAGCACATGCAAGGCGTACAAAACATGTTAGAGGAAGGGAAATGAATATTCTCTCCTCTCGCTGCATGCAGGCTGCTGCTAGCCTACAGATGCTTCCTTTGATGAATGCCATCGTGTGGCATGGCGCACAGCTTGGCAAGTAAAGGGCAGGCTGGATTCCAGACATTTCGTGTTCCTTCTGAACAAGTGCCCTGCAGAATAAATAACCCCCATGGAGGGCCTCGATCTGAATTCTTACATTAGCACTTTCTACACGTGGTGGGCCCTACTCACAGCTTATTTTCCCTCCTGAATAGGTTAACAATATAATGCGTTTGACACACTAATTGGCAAAGAAGCTCAGCAAATGGAAGATTCTGTCACAGTCAATCATCCCTAAGCTGCTGTAGTCAGGTTTTATTACTGCAGTGGCTAACACAGATCTTGGAATCAGAAGGCAACTGCTTGTTGAGTGTACCGATGGTTTCCATCAACTCCAATGCCCCAATAACCAATATCTTGGGGATCACAGAATTTGCCACACAATATAATATGAAATACTGTCAGCACATATCTATAAGATCACTTAGTAATAATTCAAAAGTCAGAGTGAAAAAAAAGCTTAATTTTTCATTATTTTCTTTTTTAAAAATTAAGGCTCTTAAAATTGGTGGGCTTTGTCAAAGTCTACTAAGCTATTTTGAACATAATGAGCATGAGTTAGGCCCGGATTCAAGTCCGATCTACCCAAGACTAACATAATTAGCCCATTCTGGGACTCAGCTGGGGGATGAAGTTGGGGAATGATGACTAATTTTAGTGGGGTGGTCATAGGGATAAGACAAGAAAATGCACACTAAATTACTTAGCACGTACTCTGATACCTACTTAGCAGCCAATAAAGAGAGGGTTCTAAGCACACACACACAACACACATTATCAATATATTTTCCCTATCTCATAAGTCTTGCCATTTTTTTTTTTTTGGATAGTTCTTAGGATAGTTTAAAAACTTGTCATTTCTGCCAATCAGAACTTAATGGCAAAACCCAAAGGGACATCTTATTAGTCTCACCTACCAGCTTCCCATAGCTTCAACAGGGCATGAAAGCTACATATTGCCAATTTACAAGGAGTTTTCACTTTAGAAGGCTCATTTTTTTTTTAAGATTTTATTTCCTTATTTTGACATAGAGAGAGAGAGAGAGAGAGAGAGAGAGATCACAAGTAGGCAGAGAGGCAGGCAGAGAGAGAGGGGAAAGCAGGCTCCCCGCTGAGCAGAGAGCCCGATGCGGGGCTCGATCCCAGAACCCTGGGATCATGACCTGAGCTGAAGGCAGAGGCTTTAACCCACTGAGCCACCCAGGCACCCCTAGAAGGCTCATTCTTGAGAGAGAAAAATAACAGTCAGTGAAAAGCAAGCGTAATGCCAATATGGTGTTAAATGGCTATCTAAGGACCCAGAAAGGCATCGATGATGACCAGATCACCTTTCTCCTGATCTGCAGAAGAAGCAATAAGCTTGAGATGATGTTCAGAATCAAGTCAGCTGTACCCCACCCCCACCCCCAGGCCTCTGCCTGTGATCCCCGATGGGGGTGGTCTGCATTCCTTCCCCATCTGAGGATGTCTATGCTATGCAAACCACTTAATTTCTCTGAAACTGGAAAGCTGGGTTGGATTGGGGGAGGGAGTTATCTACATTTTAGAAGAGAAATAATGAAGTAAGCCAAGTTCAGGAACTGGCAGACATGATGGCGAAGGGATTCAAAATTCAGCTTTAATTTATTTATGAACACAACACATAGTCTTAGTGCCTCCTCTGAGCCAGAACTATGCTAGCTGGTGAAGAGAAACACAAAGCCTTCACCACATAATGCTTACCATGTAATGAGAAAGTCCGAAACAACTGAATCAGTCAGGAGAGAGGTAGGTATGTTGAGTAACAAAGTTAAAGCCTCAGTGACAGAAAGCAATGAAAGTCTTTTTTCAATCAGGCTTTGTGACCACCAGGTGTTGGTTGGGGGGTTCTTCTTTTCTTAATCCAGGACCCAGGTGGATAGAGCAACCCCCATCTAGAACTTCAGTTATTCTACGGCAGGAAGAGAAAGCCCTGGAGAATCTCTTTTCAGTAGGTAAGTGCTCCTGCCTGGAAACGACAGATATCATTTTCATTCATAAATCACTGGCCCAAACTAGTCACATGGTATCACTCACCCCAGGGAAGAAAGTGCAATTCTACCTCTGGCTGGGAAGGTAGAGAGCCGGAAATATTTGATGAGCAGTGTCAAGAGCTCTTACACTAATCAAATAATCATACACTAATGAATGTATAATTATAAGGTGAGACAATAACACTTAAGGAAACGAACAAAGGTCCTAGCAAAAACACAGAAGAGGAAGAGGAGTGCAAATCATTTAGCCTGGAGAAGAGAAAATTCAAGAAGGTCACAAGATCCACCTTGAAATATCTGATGAGTTGCTCTGGTAGAGAAATGGGCTTTACCTGTGCGATTCCAGGAAGTAGAAGACAGAGAGAGAAATACTCTATCTCATATGTCAGTGAAAGATCTATCTTAGAATTTTCTGACAATGCTGCCAGTGGAGAGTGGGCATTTCCTGTCCCAAGAGATTATCAATCAGAATCCTGGGGGGTGGAGCAGAAGACTAAAAATACAAACAGGTGATGAAGCTACTACTGAAGACAGACAACTACAACACGGACTCCTGAAGCCACCTGTGGCCATGCTACGGGGGCCCCAGAAGTAGTGGCCATAACAAATTGTGCCATAACAAAGAAGTAGCCCCATAACAAATTGAGGCGCATCATGCTGGATGCTGCTCTTCTCTCTCATCGAGTTTATTCGTCTGCATTTTTAACCTGCAGCCCAGCTGTGGTCACTGCTAACCTCTGCCAGTGTTAAAAGGGGAGAGCACAGTACCAGCAATAACACGTAAGGGCAAAAAGAAGGACTGACTTTATAGAGCACATTTTCAAAGCATGGCCAAAGGCTCTCTGAGAATTGGCTCTACTGTGCATTAAGGCACAGGCGGAATGTTTTATCTGTTATCTTATCCAATGCTCTTGGCATCTTCAAGTACGTAATATTGGCCCCATTTTATAGATGAGAAAATCAAGATAAGTAACAGTAACAATTTAACAAATAAATTGTTCATGGTCATGGTAGCCGAGCTGGGATCCAAATTCAGGTTGATTCCACATTCTTTTGATTTATCCTATGCTGCTTTCCACCACTAAGAGTGCTCTTCTAAGAGAACAAACAATTTAATATCTTCAAGCCTTTTAAAATTGTCACATACGACACTACAGGAAAGAGTGGAAGCTTATTTCTCTATCTAAAAATAAAACAGATTCTATTCTGGAATGAAATGATTTCCAAAGCAGACGAATAGCTGATTTTAGCCATTCCTAAGGAATGAGGTAGATGAGCAAAGTGGGTCATGGATCATAGAAAAGGCATGATTAAAAATGACTAAAAAAAAAAAGCTATCTAGTGCTGTGACACCTAGCTACGTGAGCACACACGTGTATGTGTTGCACACTTTAACTCTTAGACCATTTCCAGAGGGTAGTCCACAAGTGTTTTCGTCACAACAACATCCTTGGCTTTCTTTCAGGATCCCAAGACAAACTCTGAGAACATTCCCACCTATTTAGATGCACAGTCTAATTTACGCATTTTAATCTAACAGGAAGCCTTCATCTTAAAGTCAAAGCCCCTATATTTGTATGACTAGGTTGGGAGCCAGATTGATAGTGGCCGAGAGCGTCATGACCAAAGGAAATCACAACCACAAAGCTCTTTCTGAGTTCTGCAGCAGGAAAATCTGTTTCCTTCGACACGGTTTCTATAATAGTCACCTCTCTGTGTAAAACTAAGCTCAGACACACTCAGAGCCGGGGGAAAGAAACATGAGGAATTCTGTGCCTTCACTAAACACAGTCTCCTCCCCCACCAAAAAACCAGAAACCAAATCCTGACTGGTATCCCTGAGCCTAAATGATGAGATATCCTGCTTGTGACCCAGCAGCCTAAGAAAATACAACACTGTGGCTTAAGACTGAATTTTAGGGGTGTGGTCTATACTGCACACTTAGTTACTTCAAAATGACTCCGATGTATATAAAGGAGGCCCCTGTGGAGGATTTTAAAATCATCATTCGCTAGTGACAACCTTAAAATCAGCTTACTTTTGAAAATTTCAAACATACGCGAGTAGAGATAATAAAATAACAAATCACCACGTCGCCATCACCTAGCTTCAACAATTACGGTTGTCATTGCTGCTTCCTTTGGGCCCACTTTTCTTTTTTTTTTTTTTTTTTTGCTGTCATATATTAAAGTAAATCCCAGGCATCCTATTCCTTCACCCATGAACACTTTAGGACACGTGTAACTGTCAAAGACCTTTTTATTTTTTTATTATTTTTTTTATTTTTATTTTTCAAAGACCTTTTTAAAACTGCAACCACCCATTCTCCTATCTCAGTAAAATTAATAAAAATTCCTTATTATTACTGACTTCACTTTATTTTACCTCTCTTCTAGTACATGTGAATATACGAGTGTGTGGCGTGCGTGCTCACGCGCACGCGGGCAGCACACACTGCGGGGGCCCTGCCCCGCTCTCTCGGCTGCGGGAGACTGTTCAGTTCCCCGAGAGCTGGCAGCTTCCCTCCTCTAGGCCCGTGAGCCTGCTCCTTTGTCTGAGTGCCGGCTCAACTCTGG
>CM053603.1:121296613-121337913 GCA_028646535.1 Procyon lotor
TCACAAGATCTGCTCATTAGCTCAATAACAAACATTGGCTTTTCTCTCTGCTGTTTTAACGGCTCTATTCCCTGACCTGTGCTTCTTAGTACTACACCGAGGCATGTTTCTGGAGCTCTGTGTGTGTGCGTGTGTGTGCACACGCATGCGTGTGCACAGCAGGGCTAGACAGGCTCATCTCTAATAACTCTGGGTGAAATTATAACACGTCATATGTGTAAGTGGCATGAGAACAGAAGCATAAGCCAATGATAATTGCTTGTTCTTTCCCACAATCGAGGTATCGACCTAGGATATGTGGCTTATAAAACTGTATCAGTGGGGCACCTGGGTGGCTAGTGGGTTAAAGCCTCTGCCTTCAGCACAGGTCATGATCTCGGGGTCCTGGGATCGAGCCCCACATCGGGCTCTCTGCTCTGCAGGGAGCCTGCTTCCCCCTCTCCCTCTGCCTGCCTCTCTGCCTACTTGTGATCTCTCTCTGTCAGATAAATAAATACAATTTTTTTTTAAAAAAAGACTGTATCTGAGCATAACCCTCAGAAAGAGCTCATCGTCTTTCTTCACTCAACAAGCCTGTTTTCCACTGCATTTACAGTTCATACCTTGCCTATTCATTTATTGCTCTGTTGATACTCCAATTCTCATTTCCCAGAGGACATACTATAACCTCTTCTAATTCTGGAAACCTCTGGAGAGATGAAAATTTATATGTTACTTTGAAGTAGGCCTTTCTTCCTCAAACTACAAAGAAAAATAATGGGGAGCACAGTCTGAGGAGAAAAAGCCTGGCTTCCCAGTTTACTGCAGGAACCAATCTTCAGAATGGAGCTTTGCTCAAGTGCACCAGCCTTATTCATATGTAAAAGGTCAAACCGAATTCATAAACCAAAATAACATATCTTTTTTAGCCTCCACCTGGGATTATTCTGCCTCTATTCCTCCAAATTACATGGAAAAAAATTGTGAATGACATATTTAGTCTCTCTGTTCAATGACCTTTGTTCACACTTTCTGTAGTGTAGGGCTTGGACCAATCATCAATTGTTTGTTAGCCTGTCGGCATCCTTCTGTCTAAAGACCCGTGTATCTCCTAACCTAATACGACAATTCAACAGATGGCAGTTGAATGAGTGAAACAATGGTAGATCTTAAACACAGCATTTATAAGAATCTTCCAGGA
Source organism: Procyon lotor (assembly GCA_028646535.1). Classification (NCBI taxonomy): domain Eukaryota; kingdom Metazoa; phylum Chordata; class Mammalia; order Carnivora; family Procyonidae; genus Procyon; species Procyon lotor. The sequence continues at coordinate 121,297,794 of CM053603.1, forward strand.
CGATAACTGCCAGGGCGATATGCTTAGACTGACAGAGTCAATCTGACACTGTCATTTCCAGACACAATGAAAGACTCCAGAGCCACTCTATCTGCAAGCAAAGGAATCCTATTACATTCGCAGAAGAAATGGAGAGGGAAGCTAGGACCCTGTTAATGAGCTGGCCATACACTAACTATGTGGTATCTGCACAAAGGCATCTCTCATTCTCCAAGAATGATTTAAGTCTAGGACATTTTCCAAAGCACTAGTTTTTAGCCAACAATCACAGCTAGAGATTAGAAGAAAAGCTACTATGTAATTACAGTGTGCTCTAAGATCAAAGTCTAATGACTGCTTTTTTAAAAAATGATAATAGTGCATTTTTCCTTTGATGAGCAAGAACAAACCCCATAAATAAATGGATTGTCTTATCAAGCAATTTCTAATAATTGCCAGGAGATGGCACCCATACCCTATTCATCTACCTAGCATTTCTACCTGGGTCCCATGGTCCAAAAATCCGAAAACAGAGGCTTAGCAAGGGGGTAAGATTTGATAAGACTGTATTAGAAGCAACCCCCCCTGGTTGGCGGGGATGGTTGTAATTCAGGATACCACCCAGGGACTCATACTTCTGACTTTTGGTTCCCTGGAGAAAATCTGTTGGTAATTCAAGAGCTCACAGGCTCCATCTAGGTTGAGCCAAGCCTGAAAAGATGCTTTGTCTGGGCAGGCAATGTGATTGACAACTGATTTGCAAAGTATATTGAAGACCCTGCTGCAAGGTACAGGCTTGGCAGGCACAGCTTCACAGCTTCCAGGTGGCAGGAATAAGGGGTCTAGAGAAGGTAGAAGAAAGGCAGAGGAAAACACTCCTTGATGTCATGAAGTTAAGGCTCACTACTCTTTCCGAAAACGGATTCTGACTACAAATAAGTGAGTACACTAAAAGATTTAAGGAGACAAGGTTATTAATAAAAAGGAAGTTGACTTTTAAACCTGGCTTCAATCGATAAAATCGAAACAAATACCGATTTATACTGTATGCACCATACGAACGTATGTTTTGCAGCTCCCAGAGAATTTGTTTCCAGTAGTCATTCTGGGAAGAACATGGGAGTTCTCACTGCAAAGACATGGGAACTTAGGCTCTTAGCGGCCAAGTGACTGGCCAATATAATCGCATAAAATATCTCCATGGTTCTCTGACCTAAATTAGACTAAAAGCTAGTCTGAGCACCCTCAGTAATCTTCAAGAAAGGAAAGTTGTGTCATTTGGATTCCTTACCAGATTATTAATTGGTTTGTTGCAAGGTGGGCAGGAAGTGCAAGAGAGGGCTCAAAATGTAAAGCCTGCTGTGTTAGGGGTAGTCTACAGATGATAAACCTAGAGGTCTTGGTTATGCCTACACTGGCTGGGTTCTTGATGACATGCCCTCTTATCTACCAGCAGAATAAACATAGATCATTCCTGGGAGATAACTAGTCTTTAAGTGTCAAGTCAACAGTTTTAATAAATTTTCCATATAGCTTGTTGCTATAATGCCTAATACATTAATAATGATGACCCCTTGCCTACATTGCCTTTATCTTCATTTAAATAAATCTTATTTCAAATATGAATACCCTCAATCAAATTTCCAAACAACAAAGTAGTAATATCTTAAAAATCGATTTAAAAAAAGTGACTATAACTCTGTTAACAAGTCTTAAAAGTTTTCCCGTTATATAAAACCAGAATGTTCCACACCAAAGTTTGGATTAGTACAACTACACCCATACCTGTAATTTAAGGAAGAATATTTCCAAGCAAAACAGACATAGAATAAAAGTACTGACAGCGTGACAGACTAATAAAGAGCAGAACCTACTTCAGAGCCACAATTGTCTACCTGATCATTACTTTCAATGTCTGGGTAAAAACATACTTTATTGTTTGAGCTTGAAAACGTTCACATCAAAAGAAGCCAGACTTAAAAAACAACCAGTCAAAGCCTTGTGCGGAGGTTGAAATTTGCAGTTTAAAAAGCATGAGTAGATCATCTGAAAAAGGGTCAAATTGTTTCAATGTTTTTAAATCCACGCCCACACAGTGAAGAATGGAAAGTCAAAGAGAAAGTCAAAAAGTGAATCTCTTAATGATGAAGTGGGAAAGTGATATTTGGAGAGATGGCTTTTTTCTTCTACTTCTACTTATCTTCCAGCCATCAAAAAATGCAGCAAGAGTCAGTGGTGTGGGGCTGAAAAGGGCAATTAAATATTCTAGCCAGAAATTATGAACTAATACGGTGGCTATTAAGGGAGAAATAAGGGGCTTTTTTTTTTAAACTTTATACTGTTGAAGATTATTGTTTGAATTGGTTGCCATTTCAGTAACTCTTGGACAAAGTTTAAGCTGTACGTGTGTACCCACACAAAGAATGAATGCATCATCGGTGACTAGAGCCAGAACGGACTTTCAAGGTTACATACTGTCATGGGATAGAGCAGGCTGCTGAAGCCCAAAAGGTCAAGGTGACGCAGAATGACATATGGGTGCTAGGAATGAATCTAAAGTCCTTATCCTCAATCCAGTGCTCTCTTCACTCCATAGGTGGGTCTCTAACCAGGAGTTTGTGGAAAATACGGGTCCCCAGACCCTACTTGGGACTGATACATAATCTAAGGATATATACGTGTTTTAAACTAGCAATATTGAAATCCTTTTAAAAGTTGAGACTGTCTGCTTCCTCCCTCAATTTCAAAGCAGACAGTTTAATCGCATGAATTCAAGAAAGACAAAGGCAGAGAAAGGGGTTTGTTGTCCCAGTAATTCTCTAAAATCTTTAAGAGCTGCGGTTACCTGTTCTCCAAATCAAGAAAGACACAACTTTGATGAAACTTTTGGAAACATGACAGTATTTGAGATTCAGGAAACATAGGACATATCTCATTCCTCATGTTTGGGGGAATCATTAACACCTGCAATCCCCCACTTGTTCATTTTGCTTCGAATGAAAAAGATCTGGGGTTTTTTTGGCTAGATTTTTCGGTTTCTTCTTTCACACCCTCTATCTCTTTCCACCTATGAGATAGTGGCTGATTTTTGGCCTCTACTTCTATCTTCTTTTTATTTATTTATTTCTTCTCTCTACTTCTATCTTCAATTTGGACAAAGGAACTGTGTAATCAACCGAAAATCCCTGAGGGCTCTTGGCACACACCTCTCCTCACTTGGGAGCACGTATGTGGGTCAGTGACTATCAGCTGCGGGGCCAACTTGGCAGCCAAGCAGTAAGACCTGTGGTGATGGGCACAATTACAGCTCAGTCCCCGAAACCAAAGATTACACAGTGTGAATAGAAGTGTATAATTTCCAAAGCTATCAACTGTCCCAAAGGCAAACTGAGACACAATGGATTCAATACAGACACTCATATTCATACAGTGGCCCTTCCAAAAATCCAATTGGATTAGGATTTATAGGTAAGTGGGGAAAAGACTAAATGCCAAGAATCCTTTTTAAGAGATGGTGCATGCTTGAGAAAGGGAATTAAAAGACTCAAAGCTAAGTGTGGGGTGAATTTGAGATGCAGAAACCCTATTTTTTTTTTTAAAGATTTTATTTATTTGACATAGAGAAACACAGCAAGAGAGGGAACACAAGCAGAGGGAATGGTAGCGGGAGAAGCAGGCTTCCTGCCAAACAGGAAGCCCGATGTGGGGCTCGATCCCAGGACCCTGGGATCATGACCTGGGCTGAAGGCAGACACTTAACGACTGAGCCACCCAGGTGCCCCCAGAAACCCTATTTTTAAAAAAGATTATTTGTTTGTTTGACAGAGAGCAATCATAAGTAGGCAGAGAGGCAGGCAGAGAGAGGGGGGCAAGCAGGCTCCCCGCTGAGCAAAGAGCCTGCTGTGGGGTCCAAGCCCAAGACCCGAGCCAAAGGCAGAGGCGTTAACCCAATGAGCCACTCAGGTGCCCCTGGAAACCCCATTTTTTATGGTAGTGACAAAAATGATTTTGTGCACAGACCCAAGTCTTATCACGAGAGGAGCATGCAGATCAGAAATTCCAGAATTCCATTTTAAACATGGGGAAGAGGTGATCTGGAGAAGCCCTCCAGCAAAACCATAGGAAGTTTGCAGTGTTTCCACTAGAGGTCGGGCGTTCCTAAGTTTCTTACATTCTTTTTTTTTTTTTTTGAAACAGTTGGACTGACTCCAACCAAAAAAAATAAGAAAAAGGCCTGAAGATTGGATAGATTGGATATAATTTTTAATTCACACTTGATTTATGGAGATGCTTTCAAAGTGAGTCATAAAATGGATTTGGGTTTCAGAACAGTTCTACTCACTGATGAATCCGAAATGCCCACATGCTATTTGCAGCAAGCCTGTTGAAGTGGTGAGATGTCACACATCCACTGACAAAATTCCTTAGCTTTGGGATGAAAAAGGCACACCGAAAAGAAAGATGCCTAAGAGATAATGTGGATGATGTGACAGAGAGATTATGAATTTAGGATACAGAAAACTTGAATGTGAATACTTCCTTCGTGATTTACTAGCTATATGACGTTTGGAGAACTTACTTGACTTTCTGAAACTTTAGTCGTCCCCCCCCCTTTTTTAAATGAGGGTACTGCCACCTATTTCACAAGGCTATTAGGAGGCTTGGTGGAGAAAAAGTTTCAAAAAGCTCTTTTAATACGGTTCCCAGACATTTGCAGATGTTGAGAAAATGGAATTTGCTCTTTAAAATAGCATCAGTTCACACTTCTCTAGGTCAATAAAGAACGCTGGTCTTGTTTCAGCATGTGATTTTTTTTTTTCTTTTTTTTTTTTTTAAGAAATGTAACAGTATTTGTCTATTCAACCATCTCCCAGCCTCCTTGTTCTTTTCTTTTGATTTTAGCTTCCCCAGGCTTTGTAAGTGTCAAGTAATGTGGGTTGAACGAATGAAAGCTCATGACAGACTCTGGCAGCTTTGTAAGGAACAGAAGACACTTTAAATGAAAAGCTACCACAGTGTACATGGTTGGTAGGATGATGGAGGGAAGGGACTGGCGGTGGGGGCGGGTGGGTAGGAAATGGAAGAGAAAAAGACAGATGTACTAATTTTTATGGTCAGTTTTAACTTAAGACCATCTCTCCTGTTCTCTGATGACTTTGATATACAAGTAGAAGGTAGTGAAATCACAGATATCAAATAGATTCTGTCCTGTTACCACAGTGGTTCATTCATTCATTCATGTATATATGTATTTAACAGAGAGAGAGCGCAAGCAGGGAGACAGGCAGGCAGAGGGAGAGGGAGAAGCAGGTTTCCCGAAAGCAGGGAGCCCGATGTGGGGCTCGTCCCAGATACTGAGCTCATGACCTGAGCTGAAGGCAAATGCTTAACCAAGCCGCCCAGGCGCCCACCACAGGTTTTATAACTAGCATGGAGAATCATCTGGAGAAATTACTAAGACAGATTTCTGGACCTCAGCCCCCAGGGTTCCTGCTTCATTGCTTTGGTGCAGGGCTCAAGAATTTGCATCTCTAGGAAGCTCCCAAGTGATTCTGAAGCTGTAGGTACAGGACTACACCTGGAGAACCCAGTGGCTTAGTACAGCCACACAATTTACAATCCAACTGTGGGAAAGTGAAGGGACTCATGATAAGAAACCTAGGCTCTAGCTCTGGATCTTTCATTATTTCCACACATGATGGGGAAGGTCCTTTGCTGTCCTACCTTCATTTGCTCACCCGTGAAAGGAACAATGCCTGTTTACCAGTGAGGTCAAATGAAGGTCAAAAAAGAAACATTTACCTAAATTCAAACTTTGAAAAGTTAGAAAATGCTCTGTAAGAACAAAGTATCATGATCAACAATTCCAAACAGCATAGGATAGTAAATCTGCCTTTGTGTCAACCTGAGAACATCAGGGAACGCCCAGATTTCCCGCGGAGTGTTTCCGTGTGTGCCGGAAGGGTGTTTGCAGATGAGATTAGCATTTGAACTGGGCTCAGTAAAGTAGATCGCCTTTTCCAGTGTGGGTGGGCACAGACAAAAATAAATAAGTAAAAAAAGTGGTGGAGAAAGGAGGAATTTGCCCCTTTTTTCTGCCTCACTGCTAAGCGGAGGCATCTCATCTTATCTTTTCCTGTCCTCAAACTAGGATTTACATCATAGACTCCCCCTCGTTCTCAGGCCTTCAGAACAGATTGCCAAATGGCACTGCCCCCCCTTCCTGGGCCTCCAGCTGGTAGGCGACAGGTAGTGGGCTTCTCGGCCTCTGTAAGTGCAAAAGCCGGTTCCTCATAATAAATCTCCTTTTATATTCTACTGGTTCCGTTTCCCTGGAAAATGCTAACACACAGTCATTACTTAAGAGGTTTTCTAAAAATTAGTGAGTGACAGTCCTAGGTTCTATTCCAGGTTCGGCCTCTGACCTGCTCTGGATACACACTTGACCTTTTTGGGTCATAGTGTTCCATCCAGCAAAGGATTTAAAGGTGATCTCTAAGGTCTTTCAAAGCTAAAAATGCATGGTGCTACGGTCAGAACATGAACAGGGACTAGGGCTCCGGGCAGGTGCCAATAGAGGGAACACCATTGTCCCTCCCTGGAAACGTCATCACTGGACAGGTACTGAAGCCCTAGACCATCCACTCGGTTGATCAATGCTTGGGATTCTGCTCTAAGACGTCTCATATCATCCCTTCCCCATTCGTCCCACTGCCACCGAGTATCACCATCACCGCGCAGCCCAGGCCCTCGAATCTCTTACAGGGACTCTTGCAATACCCCTAAATGGGATCCTACTCCCCAGCACCATGACCCAGCATAACCTGCCAAAAGGACCTTCTGACAGCACAGCTTAAAGCCCATCATTCACCGGCTCAAAATTCTTTGATGGTGCTCCCATCCCTCTCAAGGCCATCGACATTCAGAGGCCAACCTCTATTTCAACCTTGTCCTATGTTCCCTTACATTCCTCAGTGGCTCCAGCTCCAAAGTGAAACCCCCAAACTACACAAGTCCCCCAAATACGTCCTGTGCTTCCTGGCTCCCAAGCCTTTGCTCATTCTCTTCTTTTCACCTTCTACCTTCACCTGGTGAAATCCTGCCAATTCTACTCCCACGAGATTTTTTTTTTTTTTTAAGATTTTTATTTATTTATTTGACAGAGAGTGAGAGCGATCACAAGTAGATAGGGAGGTAGGCAGAGAGAGAGAGGGGGAAGCAGGCTCCCTGCTGAGCAGAGCCGGACTGGGGGCTTGATCCCAAGACCCTAAGATCATGACCTGAGCCGAAGGCAGAGGCTTAACCCACTGAGCCACCTAGGCTCCCCTCTCATGAGCTTTTTGCCTCCTCGTCCCTCACAGACATAATCTTTCTTCTCTTTCCACAGCCTTTGATTCACCTGATAGGAAATTTCATGAGATTTATGGTGTGACGGGTATTAGGGCTATTTGAGTTCACTTCTGTGTCTCACACAAGATCATGAGGTTTTTCGAGGACAGGGGTGGAGCCTTATTCATCACCTCTGTCCCTGAGCTCACTGCCCAGGGGGGAGGCTACTGAGCCCTAGAACAGTCTGTCTGGATACAGAACGCGTCACTGTAACATGAACCAGCTTGTACAACACTGGCATTATGTCCACACAATGAAAGTAGTGTTGGGTTCCTACGCAGTTTTCCAAGAACGTTAATATTTTGTACAACCAAGGAATAGCCACTAAACAAAACATGCTCGAACACAGCAGACTGCAGCGTCCCGTGGAGAAAATAACGTTCACATGCCCCTTCACTCAGACTGGAATGTGATCTGTCATGGAAATGCTTTTCTTCTGATTATTATTATCATCATCATCTGTGATTTTAGGGCATTCTATCTTCGTCTCCAAAACTCAACAACTTTATCTTTTTTTTTTTCTTACAATGTGTTTGTCAAAGACTTCAACCTTTTTTTTCAAGGTAAAGTCCCATACTGGGGTGCTATTTATTTTTCAGTATTGCTGTTGCTTTTGTGAATGACTAGGTTACACAAATAGGTCTCAAGTGATCGAGGTCTCGAGTGGTTACACAAAGAGGCCAAAGAGGTCTCGAGTGACCGGCACACAAGCCCTGTCACTTTTGGAACGCAATCTGGCAGCATGTGAGGGTTTTAAGGAATCCCTTTATTCCATAACTACACTGTTACTTAAATGTCTAGACTAGTACTCAACCACGGACACTAGTCAGACTGCTGTTTGTAAAAAAGTAACCATTACCAAGTCCCTCAATAAAATTCCTCTGCATGTCAATTATTAGGCCAGCTCTCAAGGGAACCAAAACTCCAAGAGGCAGGGATGGGGTTATTCTGCTAGAATCCAGAAGTGCCAAAGGAAATGCTCCTGGGGACGCCAGAGCTGTCCCAAGCAGCCACTAGAATACAAGTGACTCGGTTTTCCTGGAGAGCTGAGCGGGTCTGGCGTGTGCTAGTGCCAGAAGCCTCTGGGCTTCTAAAGAAGGAGGGGACATCTAAGGGAAGGCAGCACAGACAATGGGAAGGGGAAGAAAAAAACAGATAAAAAGAGAGGTGGGAATCAACACTTATAGAGTATCTGCTGTGAACCAAGTTGATTATTTGAAATCACAATATTTACATGAAAAAAATCCTTCAGTCTGAGGCTTTATACTCAATTTATAAGAAAAGAAAAATCAAGCTCAGTGGTTACAGGATTTGCTAACAGTGACCAACACAGGGTTGCCTGACTTGCAAAGTTCACTGGTTGTTCATGGCAATGGTGGCTTCCAAACTGAGCAGAGGTCGGGGCGCGGGGGTAGGGGGTGGGGAGGCTGGCCTGAAGGACTGGAGGTTGGGTAGGTGAGAAGGGTAAGGGAGCCCCTTGCACCCTAAGGGCAGAACTTGGGCCTCCTGCCCCCACTTCAACTACCTTTTACCTGTTTTACATACTGGGCTCCCTCTGCCTCCTCTATTTGAAGTAGGAGTACTGCAGCTTTAAAAGAGAGGGAAAGAAGGTTTGAAAATCCCTGCATCACATCCAGCTGGCTAGTCCCCAATTCTGCCTGAGGCTGGCCTTCAGCAGAAAAATAAATCAGTGCTTACAAAAGATCTACTCTATACAGAACGCTATTGGGGGGGCTCCCAATTCCCTGCTCTAATCATTCTAAAGCTGTCTAAAAAAAGACTTCAATTTTTGCCAACTTTACTCGCTCATTTGACTATTTCTACCCCTTCACAGACCCTGCGAGGCAGGTCAGGGGCTTGGAGAAGTGCAGGCAGCACGCAGAGAGGACCCTCCAGCCCCGCAGCCAGGGCTCAGGGGACAAGAGAAGCTGGGGATCCCCACAGAACTCTGAGTACAAAGCCGGACACCTGACGCTCCTGAGGCGTATCAGGGGCCCCTTCTACTTCTCTTCCCCAGCCCGTGTCTGCACGACCAAGTGAGATGGTCAGATTAGATGGTCTTCGCTGCTCTTTGGGACTCTCAGAAAGGGTGCTGTGTGCCCGAGTGGAGGGAAAGCAGAGCTATAGGAAGAGTGAGTTTGTAGCAAGGCAGAGCAAGCAGGTGGAAAGCACATGCCTCCTGGGTCCACGCAGAGGCAAACACAGACCCTCCAGACGGATGATTTCTCTCCAATTCATGCGTACTGAGGAACACATGGAAACAAAAAGGAAACGCAGACAGACTGAGTGCTGATATAACTTACGCAGAACGGAACAGAATACATCTCTAATTCACCGGAAATGACAACTCTGAACCACACGAAAGGTAATTTCAGACCATTCCTAAGCCCTTTCAAAGTCTAGAGGTGAGCATGTTGCAGGGAAAAGACATGTGTGGAAGTTTCTTTAGAGCAGTCAGAGAGAAAACAGGTACGCGACTTACAGACCGTCTCTGGGCAATGAACGATCTGGCACCTTCTTCTTCTGATATTGATTCTCACCTCAGACAGATGAGGAAGGCCTGCTGAAGAAAGCATGTGGTCACAGTGGCTGCTCAGGCTGGGCGTGAGCTCTCCTCCAGCATCCTGCCCGGGGCTTCTCGGTGGCCCCTCCTGGGAGCCGCCTGGCTGGCCTCATCTGCACACATCTGGAGGTACCAGCCCCGGGCTACATGCACGGCTTGCGGCCTCTCCACCCGTTTTCTGTTCCCAAAAATTGGTTTAAAACAATCAGAAGGGTCTCTGACATTAGGTACCCTTCACACAGCAACATCTGAAATAACAAATCACTTATCTGAAATCTCTGATCGCTGCTGCCTTCCAGATATTACTATTGCCACTATCTAACCGGCCCTGGCCTCCTTGTAACATAACACACTTACTGAGCATCTTCTTCAGGCCAAAGGTTGTTTCTGTATTAATTTTTGTGATGCCCCTGGGTAGCGTGAAGAAATGGATGCTCTGACATTAAATACTTGCCCAAAGTTTCATAGTTTGTAGATCTGATGCTTAAACTCAGGTATGGGACTTAAAAGACGAAATTAATTTAGAGACATCACAGGGGTAAGCGGTGATGACTGTCCACATCTGCTTTCCCCACTCCTCTAGAGCATCCTCATAACACACCGCTGCCCGGGGAGAGGGCCGAGTAACCAAAGCTTTCAAACACTAGGGGCAGAAATGAAAGAAACTGGCCAGGGGCAGACAAGGAAAATTGAACCAGGAGACAGACTTCCAGGCCAAAATTTTCCTGTCTTTTCCCTCCCCTCTTGCCAGAAATTCTACCAATCAGGTTCATTTTCACAATTACAAAAAGATAATGGAAAATTGCTTCTTGGGAGTTAAGGCTCGAATTACCGTGTACTCCTAAGTATAAAGGTGTTCAATCAGAGCGCGACCTTCTCACTTCAGTGGAGACCACCTGCTCTGCCCGAATGGGAGCTGTTTCAGAGGGGACAGAGTACCCTGGTCGATTAACAAAGTACCTGGTCGATTAACAAAGTGCCATGGTGGGACATCAGAGCGCTGGAAGGCCCAGAGCACAGAAGTTAGAGACAGGGAGGCTACAATAGGCGGTTCCAGGGAGATGACTCCTGTCAATTTCCAAACTGCTCCCTTCTTTCCCTCCCCCTCCCTGCAGCACAGACTCCGGCTCCTCAAACCTAAGCTGGTCAGACCAGTATTATAGTCCAGCTGCAAATGGAGTTGATATGGCACTCGTGAACCTAGGCACTACTGGGAATGTTTTTATATAAAATATGTAATTTGAGGGATGCCTAGGTGGCTCAGTTGGCCAGGCGTCTGCTTTTGGTTTGGGTCATGATCCCAGTCCTGGGATGGAGCCCCACGTCAGGTTCCCTGCTCAGTGGGGCGTCTGCTTCTCCCTCTCCCTCTGTTGCCTGCTCATTCTTTCTCTCACTCTCTTTCTCTCTCAAATAAATAAAACCTTGAAAAACAATAAAATATGTAATTTGATTAGAAACAAATGAATACATAACTATCACATTGCTAAACGTGAGGCTACCAAGAGACATCATTAGTAGCAAGCCAAAAAGATGCTAATTACACATGCCCCAAACAAGCTTGATGTTATAATCCGAAGGAAAATAGGGAATGGGGAATCTGCTTAAATTCTTCATTCTTTTTTGTTTGTTTGTTTTTTAATTTATTTATTTGACAGAGAGATTATAAGTAGGCAGAGAAGCAGGTGGAGAGAGGGGGAAGCAGGCTCCCCGCTGAGCAGAGAGCTCAGATGCAGGGCTTGATTCCAGGACCTGAGATCATGTCCTGAGCGAAGGCAGAGGCTTTAACTGAGCCACTCAGGCGCCCCCTTTTTTAAAGATTTTATTTATGTATTTATGTATTTATTTATTTATTTATTTGAAAGACAGAGAGAGAGAGAGCACGAGCAGGATGAAGGGCAGATGGAGAAGCAGACTCCCCACTGAGCAGTGAGCCTGACGCAGGTATCAGTCCTGGGACTCCAGGATCATGACCTGAGCCGAAGGCAGACGCTTAACCGACTAAGCCACCCAGGTGCCCCTAAATTCTTCATTCTTAATAGAAGTTGTTTCTAAATGTGGTTGAGAAGAGGAAGAACCCTGGAGAGGGCCTTCCACTGCTTCACTTTAATTACTGGTTTCTCCCCAAAATAAGACTCAACAGAAAAAGTGTACAGGACCCTAATTCTGATCCCACAGTGGGACTATTAAAATGAAATTTTGCCAACTGACTTGACTACTCTCACACTTTTAAATACCCACCTAGAAGTAATCCTAACAGACAAAGAAGCAAATGCAGATGACCAGGCTTTGTAAACAGTAAAGCGCAACCCTGGGGAGAGTTATCAGAGTGGCGGTGAGGACAGCATGAGGCCCAAAGGGATGAAGAGCACCAAGCCAAGCTGAAAGAGCCTGGCCATTCCTACTGAGCTGGGGGCTTTCCCAGTCATCTCTCGGGGCTTTTCCTTCTCTGTGCACATGACGGAAACATTCCATCGCCCACATTCGTCCATCTCAAAAGTGCATGGGGTCCTTAGAGCTTCTAGTCCAACCACTTCATCTGGCATTCATGAAAACTGAAAGCCCAGGAGGCATCACAAGTACGGGAAACTCATAAAGCTAGTGAGCATCTAGAGGCTTTCGGAATTCTTTAACCTGTGCTCTGATGTCCTGGTTTAAGAGTCAGGCACTACCACACAGAGGTGGTGAAATGGGCTCTAGTGTACAAATATAAATCCTTTACAGGACAGCCTCACCAACATACTAATGCCAATAATCGGCTGACATTTGACTTCTATAGTTCCTACTGAACAGAGATCATAGGATATGATAATATAATACGATAGATTTTTGACACATTTAGAAGCTAGTAGAGTAGTCGTTCAAAGTTAAATCTGCATTTTTATGCATATTATTTTCACACTGAATATTCCGAGCTCTGGTTTATTTATAGGTGGCCTTAACCAAGCACATTTAAAATAAAGAAAATCAATATTACCTGCAAAGAAATTCTGGTTACAACAGCTTTAGTATTAATTAATGCCATACCAAAAAAAATGGATCCAATTGGCTTTAAAAACACTGAGTAAATAAATGTCTGATAATCTCTAAAATGACTTGCAGCTGGAGAATGCCTGGAGTCTGCATCTATTCACAGCTTAACAAAATGCATTTCTCCAAGATAAGTCTACTCTTCAGATTAAGAGCTGAAGAGAAGGAAAAAGATTATTCATGGCTGGCTTGGACTTCATGATGATACAAATTCATATATGTAAAAGGTTAATTTTGGAAGTCCAGGACTCATGCCCACCCATTTTATTCAAATTGATTTCTGGTTTTGAATAAATTAACAGAGTAAGAGGATGAGAAAATATAAAAATCATGGAAATAATAACAGAAATATCTCCACTAGAAGGGTATCCCACAGACAGCCTACTGATTTGGGTGCAAAAAAGACAGAAATCACGGTACCTCCTCTCTATGCTGACATATATTGAGTAGAAATTTGTTTCTCTGGGAACTCTGGGAATAAAAGTAGCAATGTTTTGTGTTGGCAAAACACCCAGCTTCATCAAGAGAATCCTGGGCAGTAGGAATACGGTTGGATCACTGAGGGACTTGAATCCCAAACGGAGAACTTAAGAGTTCATCCTACAAAACCACATCATCAATTTTTTCTCAGACTGCAAGCTTGCTCAGTGCAAGGACAATGTTCCCCAATACCTAAGGCCCTTGGTATGAAAGTCCATTGGACATTTGTTAGATTAAAGAAGAAAAAATAAATTACTAAAGAATGTCAGGAGGTGTAATAAGACTTCAAATAACTCGGCAAAAACTATGAGGGCAAGTTTACAGTTGGAGTTAGCAAAGTGGGAAAGAATAGTGTATGGAGAGAACTTTCTAGATGAGGTAATATCTTGAGTTAACCTATGGAAAAAAGAAGGCGGTCTGACTATGTGGGGTGATTTCTAGAGCTACTTCTGTTATTAAACTATCTGAATTCTGGGGGGAAAAAAACAATTAACTTTTCTGTCCATTAACTGCCTTGTGTATAAAATGAGAAGAAACAACATATAAAGGATTTTCAACTCTAAAAATTGGGATTAAAATAGCTGATTTTCTGGTTTGTAAACATGTGATTGAACTTAACTGTCGTACACAGACTACATTTAAGGAGGAAATTATAAAATAAATATTTTTAAGATCATCATTTATAATTTTTAGCCTTTTAAAAGCATCAGTACTTTGTTAACTTTTGCCATCTCTTCTCCAAAAAATCATTCCTTTTTCTCTCTAGATTGTGTTCCCACATCATGCCATGCCTGTGTTTTAGGACATCCTCACAATCCCCTTCTAGGAGCCACATACAAAAAAGATGCTCACAAAGTCCTGGGAGGGACACAGAAGAAAGTCCATCCAAACACTTCTTCCTCCCAATCTTCACCTTCTTATTTCAAGGGCAACTTAAGTTATTATACTCTCCGAATAGCTTTCTGTGTGGATGTCCAGCTTAGGGACCCTCTTGTGTGTTTGGATACTGCTGTGTGCACCCCTAGCATGTCCCTGACCTGCTCTACTTACTTATTTGTCTCCCTGTTACAATATAAACCCATGCGAGAAGGGGCCTAGTGGTGCCCTGGCCCACTTCCCACTTTATTACTAGTCCCTCACACAGTAACTGGCACATCGTAAGCATCCCGAATGCTTTTTGAATGAAGAAGAAAATGAATGGGAAAACAGAGGCCTGGATAAATGTGTATGTAGGGGAATGCAATTCATTTCGGGCAAATTCTCTTGCCAAGGAAGTAAAAAAATGGAGCGTGTAAGGGACCTCAGAGATCATCTGGTCCAACCCCCTCATTTTCCAGAAGCCAAGGAATCTTGGCATAGTGCCCCATGAAATAGAAAAGTGTATTTCAGGAAACATGCAAAAGAATATCAGGAAAAGCAAACATTCTCTCTAATAAATGAGGATACCAGCCCACACAATCTGCAAGTGGAACTTAAATAATTAAAAAAAAAAATTTCACAGCACTAATTTTATTTGGCCTTTATTAGTGCCTTCAGTGAGTTCACCTATTACCTAGCGGTGTTGAGTCTCCATCATGCAGGCTCAATTACTTAGTATGTAGATCAGGCAAGATTCTCCCTTGTCTCCCTCCTGTGTTTCTCCAGCCTTTCAATGCTCATTAGCACCTCCAACAGAAGGCTGAGGAAATGAAACTCCAATTTATCAATGTCAACTGTTGAACCAGCAAATTGCATCAATCCCGCCCCCACATGGAAGTGTTTGGACAATTCTGAATCAACAAGATGTTGGCAGCTGTGCTCCTATGGTTCAGTAATTGCATTGTTTCCTACTGTGCTCTACGGGTTGTGAAATGAATTTATTAAATAACCAACACAAAGGGAATGTGTTGTGGGCTAGTGGAAACAGCTCTGGGCTGGTGTTGGGATTCTGTCTTCAGAGCCTCCCACTTTGACTACCAGTCCTGACAATAGTTTTTTTGGTCCTCAGGCTCCTAACCATTTGAGAAGACAATTCTGCCCTGGATAGGAGAGAAATCTATGGTACATAAAATATCCTGTGCTTTTCACCCCACATGCAGATTTAACACTGATGATATTCTCTATCTGTTGGAACCCTTTGTGTATAATATCCCTAACACGACCATAACACGAAAACGGTACACCATTCTTGATAGGATGTACTAGGACCCATATGTCTAACTGGCCATGTCACCCTAGAAGACAATGGGGTTAGAAAAGAAAAATTGAGTCCAGGCACATGAAGCACATAATGGAGGAATCGGAACACCCAATGCTACAGTCTTTGGTAAGTTTGCCAGTTGCTATTTTGCTAGTTGTCTTAGGTGGTTAAAACTAGTTGATGTTTTGTAAATCTACGCAGATACTGGCTGTGTTACAGACTGGGATATGTTTTTAAATCAAGATGTAAAGCTTAGTTGGTATATTATTCCAGCTATCAGAGAAGAAAAACAAACAAGTTTAATAAAATCAACCCTATTCAGTTAGTCGTAAACCAGCTTCTGACTTTCAGAAGGCAGGCTGGGTTCGAGAGTCCTGAGAATGTCTGCAGAGGGTCACCCTGTGGAAGGGCAGATGGAAAGTCTCCCTGGCTCTCTGGTTTGAGCTGGGCCCTAACTAGCTCAAGGTCCCCTGGATTGCTGGGGTGTTTTTCCTGGACAAAGAGAGGAGGCCAAGTGAAGATGAGACCAGGGAGCACACCTTCTTTTCACCTAGGAGTTTGACACTCACTAAGGGCACTGATTTTGGCCTCAATTGTTTTCCTATTCTTTCTTAAAAAGGAAATAATAATAACAATAACAATGATGATGATGATGCTTTCTTTCAAACTAAGAAGCAGAATTTCCCTTCTTCCCAATCTCCCAACCCAATTATTTTACAAACAGGGCTCAATCCAGATCTGTCATCACTCAGTGCAATCTGTGCACAGCCCAGTGGTTCCGGCCAGGTGGTATAATTGCAGATTATCTACTGTCGGCTGATCATCTCCACAATGGGGATCATGACTGTTCAGGTTCCAGATAATTTATGTAAAGCACACGGCCCAGTGATGAATGTACTATAGAAGTCTATCACACCCAGGCCTGTAATCCTATTTCCCCATCTCTGATTTACACATCATAAAAACCCTGTGAGGTAGGAATTACAGTCACTATCCTGTAGGCAGAGAAGTTAAGTGGCTACCCAAGGACATGACGATAGAAAGGAAAAGATTTAGGAACTAAAATCGGGACTGGCCTCACTCCAAATCGCACCTGCTTTCTGCAACAAGATGCTGGCATAAATCTCCAGGATATTGTGTTCTTTCTGGACTCACTGGGCAGTGATGCCCCACAAGGCATGATTCCAAATATATCAATATCCTGTTTTGCCAAAAAAGTGGAACGGAATATGTATACAGAGGTTTATTATTGGAGTTATATATTCTTGGATTCTGGTTAAATGCAAATTTACTCTTTTTTCTTTCTTTTTTTCTAATTAGGAGCCCTCCAGCCAAACTGCAGGTCAACAGCCCGATGAGCAGCACAGTAAAGGGCGAGTTTTTAAAAGTTACCCTCAGTGCTGCACTGAGCACTGGGGATCAGCACTCGGGGCCTCTCTAGAGCATGCTGTGGTCTATGACAGGGGGCCAGGGTTCCAGCTCACTCTGGCCTCAGGGCTGGGGCGAGAAACCTGTATGCCCAGCTCACATCTGCTGGAGCAAGTCATTTCCTCGTGTTGGCCAACTGTTCCCATCTGGAAAATGGTGGGTGTGGACTGACTGACATATTTTTTTAAAGTCATGTTTACTAAGGTATAACTTATAGACAATAAAATGTATCCCCTTGATACAGTTTGCTAAGTTTGACAAAGGTTTACAGTTTTATAACCATGGCCACAATTAAGACACAGAAAGTTTCCATCACCCCCTCACATTTCCTCATGCCCATTTGCAGTCAGTCCCCTTCCCAGGCCCCAGGCGTTTCCGACCTGATTTCTGTCCCTATAGACTTGCCATTTCCTGACCTGCACATAAATGACAAAGCATGGAGTCTTCCATGGCTGTCTTCTCTCACAGAGTGTGACACTTAAGATTCATCCATTACCACTGAATCCATCAAATCAATAGCTTGCTCCTTCTTATTGCCATTTATTGCATGGATATGACATTTTATTTATCCACTCACCAGCTGACACACACTTGGCTTGTTTCTGTTTTTGCTAATAGGAACAAAAGTGTCACGAACATCTGTGCACAGGTCTTTATGTGGACATACATTCCATTTCTGTCACAGAAATAGGAGGGTGGTAGCTGTGCCATTTTGTTAAGTGGATGCATTTAACCTTCTTCCAAAGTGTCACACTGTCTCCCAAAGTGGCCGTACCATTTGACATTCCCACCAGTCACATATGGACTGGTTGGTATTTCATGGGTAGCCTCGGCTAATGACTGCGATGTCCATCCCATTCATGTGTGGATTCTTGCATCTCGGTACCCCCCACAGCACCAGGGGCAGATGCAGACCAAGTACACGAACTCAATGTTGACAGCCCTTCCAGCTCTGATAGTCTGCCATTCTGTCATCTTCTCTGGACATCTTATTCTGCGATGGTGGGCACCAAGTAACAGCTTTAAGCTGAAATCACCATAATTTGGAGACAGACTCCACAACTACCACCTACTGGCTGTCTTACACAGCTAGTATAAACCTCACAGGCTTGGTTTCCTCTGCGCAAACTGGGCATGATAATTACCTTCCTCTCAGGTCATTGGGAGATTAATGGCGTACGTGCTTGGCACAGAGTAAGTACTCAGTAAACAGCAATTTTCAGCTTCTACAGTTACAGACTGGCATGGTGATAAGGAAGTGGTAGGTGATACACTTGATCCCCTTCCCAAGGTCCCCAGTGACCACTAGGTATGCAAAGACAGAGGTCCCTGTGTTCCATCACAAGTATCAGGGTCCCCCTTACGTGTTAGGATGGTTTATTCACTGGTCTATTCATTTATAATCTATGCATATGTATGTGGTATGACATACAGAGAGATGAACAAAAAAGACAGCTCCTCCCTTGCAGAGCTTACAGTCTAATAAGTGCCTCTTAAGGGATGTGTAGAAAGACACCGGGCAGAAGGTTTGCCATGGGCAAGAAGAAAGGCAGAGCGCCAGGACCAGCATCCTAGATCACAGCAAAGCAGCTTAAAGTGGGAGCACTTATGGGATTTCAGCTCTGATTTTCAGTTTATTCAGGGAAAATACATTGTGGGTCTAGAGGTTTCCTGAGTGCTCATGTGTATGCGTGAGAGGGAGAAGGGAGAGGCGAGAAAGGAGGATGAGGAAGCCACCGATGGGCATCTGAGCTCTGAATAATGCATTGACACGTTTCATTTTAAGCACTGTTTGTGTTCCATCCCACCGCCAACCCCCCACAAGCTAATTACCTCACCATTTTGAGCACCCAGCTGTTGCTGTCTGAAACCTGACCTTCACTGTGAAGAGGCTCCCAGCTGCAGTGAGCTGCCTACCTAATAATGCAGGGGCTCTTATCGGCTTTGTACCTCTCCTTCCCTCCACCAACTTAGTGGAATGGGCTGGTTCCCCTACTTCCTTCTTCCCAAACCATCTGCCTCTCAGACAAAATGAAAGGAGGAGAGCCAGAAGCAAGGGCATTATAGGGGAGCCGGTCAGAGTGCAGACGCTCAGGCTGCCTTTAAACCTACTGGATCAGAGTCTGTGTTTTAACAAGAGGCCCAGGGAATTTGTAGGCACGTTAAAATTTCAGAAGTGCCAGAATGGGACATAAATCCCAAAGAATTTTCATTCATTCCATTCGAGAACCTGACCTAAGAATATGAGAGGGCCACGCCCATCAGGACAGCACGGTATTGGAAAGGCAGTGTGCTGTGAAGGCAACAGCCAGGTCCCCTGTGAGCCTCACTTTGTGACGTCTGTGCTCTTGTGCAGTCCCCTCGGACAGAGTCCGGTCCGTGTGGCAAACTGAACGTGTAAGCGTTGACAGCATGAGACTTGGGAAGTGAGGTCATAAAAGGCACATAGGATTTTCTCGCCTCGGTCCCTCGGATCACCTGCTCTGGGGGAAGCTGGTCACTACATTGTGGGCACTCTGAAGAACGCGTGGAGAAGCCCACACGGAGATAAACTGAGGCCTCCCTCCCATACTGGCACCAACTGGCCAGCCACACCAGTGAGCCCGCCTGTACGTGGAACCGTCCAGCCCCAGTCAAGCTGGCAGATGAATGTACACCCGACACCATATTTGCAACTTCAAGAGCGGCCTCCAGCCAGAAGACCCCCGCTAAGCCCGTCCTAAATGCCTGTTCCCAAGAAACTGGAGGAGACAATAAACGTTCGCCGCTGTTCAAGCTGCTACATCTTGGGATAGCTGGTCACTCAGCCATCAACAACTCCTGCAAGGACAGAGCGCTGGGTCTGAGACTGGGCTCCCCCAACCGGTGCTGGACCTTCACGGCCATATCCCCTGCCTGATGCCTCAGGTGCCTCCTCTGGAAAAGGAGCAACAGCAGTTGCTGTTTATCAGACCTTCGACACCTTTGACTAGAAAGATGCACTGTTATTTTATATATCCCTAAGACCGAAAAAAGAGAGTGTTCTCAAATTCCTACATCATCAATTCTAAAATGCATATGAATTTGAGAGACGTAAAATGGATGAAATATGATGTTACATTTGTTCTGCCCACCACACGCAGATGTTCTAAGGATCAAGGGTGTTATAGAGGAGGCGGCTCCCGGAGGGGCCGACGGGCACCATCCGGAAGCATCATGGCTCGAGGAAGGGGAGTGACATTACGGCTTCAGACCAGCTAATTAAACCGGCTCCGCTGGGCTTCATCCCCTCTCTCGCCTCAGGCTCCTATCACCAAGATGCTCAGAATGACTGCTACAAAGCCCATCCGAGAGGGAAAAACAGTCAAGGAAAACCATTTGTGGCAGTGCTCCCGAAATTTGCTCAAGCATAAGAAATCACCTGGTGCATTTGTTAAATATACACCCGGGCCCTTTGCTAGAGACTTTGATTCAACAAATCCGAAGCAGGCATTGGATCCATATTTTAACAAGGGCCCCAGGCCATGCTTGTGAACACACAGGTTTTCAAACCCCGATCGAAACAGGGTGATATCCATCCACTTACTGATATTTTCTCCTCGTATCAAATCACAATAGAAAACTGCACACTTGGACTGCCTTAGTTATGTCCCCATGTAAGAAATGCCTTCGACCCAGTGTAAGATTTTACCGAAGGTCCACGTAAAAGAGCTGTCTCACCAAGGAGAGTTTGCCACTGGCTAACTTACGGAAGCTATGGAAACTTCTATGCTTCAACGTTTACAGTACAGAAATCAGCGTAATACATGTATAAAAGAATAGATCTCCTGACAGGCTGACCTGCTTTCTTTTTTATCAGTCAATGCAAGTTGCTAGGCAACCATTTTTCCCTTTTTTGCTTAGACTTCCAGGGATCTTTCACCTAAAAGTCATGCCCCCCAAACAAGAACAATATTAACAATAGTTCTATACCTTGGTTAAAAAAAAAAAAAAGCAAACAAAAATCCAGTTGCTGCTAGACAAAACTTTTTGTGAGGTTTCAGCTTTGTCCTGTATTATAATGGTCATGTGTATACGCGGGTCTTTTTTTTTTTTCTCCAAGACCTTCGAGTCCTTTTGGAAGGCAGGAAAGGGAACATATTTTACAATCAATCCTGTTAGTTTTTATTTGTTCTGTTTCTCATCACATTTAGACTAAGCAACCACAACCCAGTTTCCAGGAGCACCACAGGAACACCAACTGTGTCTTGGCGAGGGGACTCTATTTCCTATTCAAGCCAAATACTTAAGAGAATAAACAGAAAAAAATTTCAGAGCATCTCTAAAAAGGCTCTTCTTGTCTCTCTCTGGTGGATAACAGAATATTCTGACAATCTGACCCAACTATGGAAGTACAGAAAAGCCAGTAAGATCCTTCCCTACAAAGACAAAATGAAACAAAAAACCCAAAAAACCCCAAACGAAACACCCCTTGCACTTCATTTTTAAACATCTTACTTGTGTGCCTTCAGTCCTGCAACAGAAATTCATCCTTGACCTGAACTTCGAAATATCCTACAAACCATAATTAAGTGGCTAGAACCCTGCTGCGTAAAGGGCATTTTCTGACAGATGGGAAACCAAGCCAGAGCACGGGAACCATTTCCACTCTTCCCCAGTCTCCCGCAGCAAGGAGCTTAGGAGCAAGGCTTTCCCGAGGCATCCTTGGAAATTGGGGTGCATCCAAAAGCCCAAAGGACAGGCCTACATTATCAATACTCAGAGTACGGAGCAGTGTTACTGAGTATGGTCCCAGTGAATTATTTCAAGCCTTCACGAATTATCTCATACCATGCTGGCTGCCCAGGCTGACGTCACCCCTGTTTCCTGGGCTAAGGTCTTTTTATTGGGTGAAGTCCTTCCGGTTGCCACTCACCTCCCACCAGGGCTAATCCCACTGCCACGTGTCTTCCCGTGGCACTCACAACAAAGCACCGCAATTGGTTGCCTCATCTGTCTCTGTGGCTGGACGGAGCCGCTTGACGCCAAGGATCCTGGTTCACTTTACCTTTGCATTTCAGGACCAATCAGATTATCTGGTACCCAGCAGGTGCTCGGGCAATCGGTGTAAATATGAGAATCTAGTTCAGGGACTCTGAGGTCCCTCCAATTCTCTGATTCACGCAAATAAGGACGTGAGACCCAAAGAAGTGAAGTGATTTTTCCCCGAAGTCGTGCCAGAAAAAGAAAGAAGATGCACAAAAATCCAAATTCCTTCTTTGCCAACCTGTGCTCCCCCTGCCCTGTGTGATCCTTGCCGCTCAGGCCTCCCAGCTGAGCCTCCCCCTGCCCCACCATTTCTCACCCCAGAGGGGGCTTCCTAGGGAAGCCTTCGAGCCTGGGGCGGGCTCCTTGGGTACCCGCTCCTGGAGCTCCTAAAATCACCCTGATTTCTTTTGGGAAATTTAGCCCAACTTGCAGTTTTACTTTCAAAAATGAAATTATCTTGCGAAACCCTGTCTTTCTCCCTAAAAAAAAAAACAAACAAAAACTCCCTGAGAGCAGGAGCAGGTCTCTGTGGCGGTTGTTGACTACTCTGTAGCTAGTTGCCCAGCACAGGAAGCCTCCCTAAGTCTTCCTTGAATGAAGAAATATTTCTGGAACCCTCTGAAAACAGGGAGTGGGTCTGTGGTGAAAATATTGTGCCTCAGAAACAGCAGACATACAATGAAAGTGGCAAATCATTCTTGTACAATACTAAAAGATAGCTCTATTTTTGCACTCAGATGATTCACTTTATAAATAATAGGTAGCCAACGCTTAAACACAGATGTCCCTGTTTCAGACTCTGGGAAAAGCTGGCAGCCTTTCTCTCAGTAGGTTAACAACGATATATTATTTTAACATGGGAGTAAGACAAGTGGGGTCCACCCATGGGATGCTCACAGAATTTCTTTCACAGGACAAATGGAAATGTCTGTTGAATTAGGTAAACAATTGGTTTCTATCACAGGTACAGATACTTGGCAGGATTATTCTTATTTGATTTACCCATGATCTTTATTTTTTTTTTACCCATGATCTTTAAAAAAAAAAATTATTTAAAGTATATAACAGTATTTGCAAATTTTATTCCACTTAACCCAGAGAAAGTGCCAGGCCACATCTCTGATTCCCAAGCCACTTATGGATTCCAAAAAGAAATAATAACAATTTGATGTAATTTCTTAAAACATTTCAACAGTCTATTGGATTCTAAAAGTATTTGACATCAAAAATCGTTTCCGGTACTAACCTCAAAATTAAACTGAAAAATTCGGTGGATCACTTCTATTACTGTTTCTCGCTATTCTTCACCTGTTTAAATATAACAAGACTCTGCCAATTTACAGGTTTACTACCCTTGATCCTAGATCTCATGGTGAGAGACCGGCCCTGTTCAGGAGACCAAGAAGAAAGTGTTGAAAAAAGCCCTCTCCTGGACAAAAAGCTTTTGATTACAGAATGTCACTATTTTTGGAATGTTCTTAGCACATCCCTGTGAGGTACCAGTATATCCTCCCTTCTTTGGAGCTCGGAAAAATGTCATCCCACTCCTAAGTTGGGGGGTCTCAAAGGTATTGGAGTGAAGCAACACTCAGGTCAGAAACTATGGTTATGGACTCTGATTTGTCTTTGAGCAGATGTAATTGGATTATAAATCAAGAGAACTAATTATAAACAGTGCAATCCCTCTCCACCCCTCCACCTCCTCTAATGCTAAATAAGAGCATTACTTAAAGGTCTCCTTATTGCTAGCGTTCTGTGACTAACTTTGACTCTTCTGACATAACAGAGATAATCTCAGAACTTGTTTCTGGAAAAGCGGGGAAGGAACCAGATGTCTTAAGGGGGTTTCCTCTGTCTGTTCTACCTCTGCTAAGGGGACCCAAGGGGACCCCGCACCCACCCCCAGCCAGCACTTCACGGCGGACCTCTAGTAACTGAAGATAATCTGGATGCCTGTAATGGACTGAATTATATTCTCCCCAACTCATTGTTTTGAAGCTCTCACCCCCAGTATGTGGGGTGTATTTAAAAATGGAGTGTGACTGTATTTAAAGATGGAGCCTTTAAAGAAATTAAGCTAAATTTCTTTAGCTGTGGTCGTTAATGTTAGTGTGTGTATTGTGACTGTATTTAAAAATGAAGCCTTTAAAGAAATTAAGCTAAATGAGGCCACTAGGGTGGACCCCAATCCGATTCGACTGGTGTCCTTGTAAGAGAAGGAAATTCGACACACCATGAGACAAAGAGAACCCACGTACATGGAGGAAAGGACATGCGAGGATACTGTGCGAAGAAAGTCATCTGCAGGACAGGAAGTGAGGTATCAGGAGAAATTAAACCTGCTGACACCTTCATCTTGGATTTCCAGCCTCGAGGAACAAGAGAAAATAAACCTTTTGTTTAAGCCACCCAGTCTGCGATATTTTCTAAAAGCCCCCTAGTCGACTGCGATGATGCTGAACTAATTCACCTGTTTAGATGAGAACTTGGATCATCTGTCTACCTCTCTCTCCTTTCTCCAATGAAAAGACTTGAATTGTAAAGCAGGAAAGGACTTTTCCAAGGCCACACACTTACTGAGTGCCAGGAGAGATTTTCGATCAGAGCTCACGGGGGAAATAGGTACACTCTCCCTTTGAAAAAGGCAGATCAGACAACAAACACTGACACTTGCATAGACATCCAGAAGGTATAAGCACAGAAGCTACACCCAGGGCACAGTGATAATGTTGAAGAGCTAATTTTATTTGTTTCTTTCTTTTTTTTTTTTTTTGAGGATTAGAGTCACATTTAGGATCTCAGACAAAATTTACATTTTCATCACTAGATGTTCACATTATTTCTCCTCAGATGTTGTCCATAGGAATACGCAGGTGTAGACTCCGGGCCCAGCTCTGTCTCCACCGTTGTGGCAAAGGCCTATACATCACAGGGCAGAGCCCTACGCTCCTCTATGGCTCCTACACCCAGGAGCATCCATGTTGGATGAAGAACTGATTTTATATTACGATTATACTATTTCATTGAAGAAAAAACACAGCTTCAGAATATGCCCTGTTTGTGCCAGAATTCTGTCAGCATTTAGTGACCAGACTATGGGATTAGGACTTCTTCCTTCCCTTTAGAAGGCCAACAAGTTTCACTCCAGAGAGTGCTCACCATAGCGACCGATTCTCCTCTGTGCTCCATCCTTTCTCTAAGGAAACTTCTGAAGTCTGTATACATGAGGAGATGCTCAAACATAAACAAGCCTGATTCTGAGACTAATCTCAGGCATCAGACTCAACATTTACACTGGAACCTGTCTCTGTTCTTGCTCTGGGTCCCATGCGGTGGCTGCGCAGGCCGTCCCCCAACCCTGGTCTGATATGGGCTCCATGCCAAGCACAAGATGGAGCTTCGGGGCTGGGGGGAAATCAACGTGCAGATCTGACAATGATCCTTCTTTCAAGACATGCTCCCCTAGACATGCAGGAGACTCCAAGATAAGGCCCTGCAAGAGAACTTGACGCAATTATCCATAACAAACCCTGATGATCAGAACAGAAATAAGGAAAAAGCATTCCAGTCCAGTGGTTCTCAAATAATATCCCTTGGACAAGCAGAGGCTGTCTGCATCTGAATCATCTCCATTTAAAAAAAAAACAAAACGGGGTGCCTGGGTGGCTCAGTCGTTAGGCGTCTGCCTTCGGCCCAGGTCAGATCCCAGGGTCCTGGGATCGAGCCCCGCATCGGGCTCTCTGCTCTGCAGAAAGCCTGCTTCTCCCGCTATCATTCCCTCTGCTTGTGTTCCCTCTCTCGCTGTGTTTCTCTCTGTCAAATAAATAAAATCTTTAAAAAACAACAACAACAACAAAAAAAAAAAAAAATCAAAACATAAATTCCAAAACCCCATCCTTAGGATGTTCTATTTCATTGAGTTAGATTGTGAGCTTTTAAATGATCCCCAGGTGATTATAAAATTTGGGAAACCCTCAAAACTGCTGTGCATTTTCTCAGAGTTAAAAGAAAATAACAGAGAAATAGCTGGTGACTATATCACAGTTCGTATCATTGAGTCAATAACATTAATGACCAGAAACATGATGAGCCTGGAACTCTTTGGGTGAGTGTCCATTCATTTCCATATTAGTTCGTGCATTATTATATAAGAGAACACCCAAAACTTAAACCAAGTGTTCCTTATCTTTCAGTTTCTGTAAGGTAGGAATTTGGGCACGGTAAGGCTGGCTATTTCTAACTCAGGGTCCTTCGTGCGGCTGCTGTTAAGTAATTAACTGAAGGCCTGATTGGGGCTAAGTAATCCATTTCCAAATTGTTGACCAGGGGCCTCAGTTTCTCACCACATGGGCCTCTACATAGGACTTCCCAAATGTCCTCAGGACATGGCAGCTAACTTCCCTCCGAGTGAGCGATCCAGCAGAGAGAGCAAGGAGGAAGCCACAGTGCCTTTTATGATCTAATCTCTAAAGATACACATTGCCACTGTCACTTTTTTCTACTTGTTAGAAACGGGTCACTAAGTCCAACCCACATTCCAGAAGAATAGGTTCCATCTTTTGAAGGCACTGTCAAAGAATTTGTGGACATATTTTAAACTACCATGATTTCCAATGTCTGTCATATTTTGAGAATTGAATAGAAACTAGAAATACAAAAAGATCTCTGGTCTTGACCTCATGAAATATGAGAGCAGAGGTGGAAGAAAGAAGCAGTACTAGAAGGAAAAGTAAATTTTTCCCTGTGTATGAAGTCAAGTTGGTGAATGCACAGTTGGTTAGGGACAGAGACAAGTAAGTGTACTAAATGAGAAGTCAAAAAGGCTTGGGTTCTTGGGGGATAAAAAAGGCTTGGGTTTGAAATTCTACTTTCCCAGTTTGAGCCACTGAGCTACTACTACGGTCTCTCTTTACAAAATGAACAGGACTTGGTGCTTCATGGTGGTGAGGGAGTGGAGTTGGGGGCAGGGATTCTGTGAAGCCAAAGAAGGTAAGACCCATGACAGTGCTGGATAAATGGCTAAGGGCTTTACATACTCATAATAATGATTGCTGCCATGTTTATCATATGTGAAGGTATACATATCAGAAGGGACTGAGGCCAACATACCAGGTCATCTTCACTCCTTTTGCGTCTACCCTCTGGATTCGTGTCTTCTCCTTCTAGGGGCAAAGCAGCTCCTTGGGTGCTAAGGAAATCTTACCAAAAGGGACGCTCATCTTGCTGCTCCAAACTGTGTTTTCTTTCTGGTGGGCCTGCTTTACCTGTGGCATTCCCAGGAATTGTGTCTGGGTAGGCCCCATAAAATGTACCTCAACTGATCAAAGCTACCTGACCAGGTTAACTTCTCTCAAGGATTTATAGTTGCTCCCCTGAATATTTAAATGCCCATTTATATCAGGGGTAAGAGTCAGAAGGAACTGCAAATAATATGGACGTTTCTGGAAATACTTGGCGCTTGAGGGTATGTCTCCACATAAATATTTAAGTATTATCTGCATATAGATATAGATCCACACAGACCTGAAAACAAAATAGTGAGACAGAATTCTACTGTCTTCAGAACGGGAACTTTCTCAGAGCTCCCGAGAAAAGAATTTGACTCCTGAGTACTCCGCTCAAGAGAATGTCAGTCTATGTGAAAAACAACTTATAACCACCTAGGAGTATGAAAGTACCTGAGAAAGCTCATTCCCGATTCTCTTTCAAATCCCTTTCTCATCTCCTCCTCCTCCCTAGAGTTTTCGGGCTCTTTAAAGAGATCCAAGAAATTCCACAGTTTTGGGAAAACTCAGTGTGGTGAGATATGTAATATTTAAACCACCCCATGGCCGTGACGGGGGTGGGAAGAGAATAAAAAATGAAAAGCAGCTTGAAAAACAATACTGAAAACTTTTCTAGGCCTAAGCCGTGGAGGACATACCTAAATCAAAAACATTAAAGGAAAAAAAAAGTACCTTTAGCCAGTAAGCCAAAAATCCAAAGGAGCATTACCAGAATAAGTCTAAATGCCCCCTGCAGACATAAAAGATGATCATGAGAAGGAACACAAAAACTCTGAAGGGTTCAAGTTTTCGAAAGCCACCTGCCATGTTCCCCTTTCTGCAGAGAATAAAGGAAGAATGACTGAAATTAGAAACACTTGTACTCATTCCACACTTTGAAAGTCAACTCTGGGGGCCAGAGTTTTGTTCAAAATGAAAAAGCAAATCAAAGCTCCTTTAATTCAACCACCAGAACTTTGTGTTCGAGGGTACAGCAAGGACTTTCCTCTTCCTTTTTCTCTTTTTTCTTTTCTTTTCTTTCCGACCCCTATCCCACCATCCCACCAACCTCCCTGTGAACAGAGTCAAAGTATCTAGGACAATTTATCAGGAGATATTCCAGCTTAGATTACGGCTCCAGCCCACCAAACCTAGAGAACCCAGAGTCTGTTCTCATTCTGTTTAAAGCAGATGAGCAAGGTTTTGTGACAGGCAGTATCTTGTGCTGGAAGATACCAGGCGAGACCCCCCCATACCCCCAGGAGCGAGTGTGAAAAACCTCTTGAAACATGACACTCGTATGGGCCTCTTAAGCTTCCCTGCTCAGTACAACAGTCAGATAAATCAGGGGCTTTGACGAAACAGTTGTGGAATAAATGAAAGCCCAGAAGATGAGGTTTCGGTTGATTAGGACAACTTCTTAGAAACTCTACCTGTCTTGGAATTGCCTTATAGAAATACTTCCCAGCATCGTTGGGTGACGCCAAGTTGTTCCTCTTAATCATCACCAAAGCTGATAGATAGGAAGTAGCTTGTAGCCAATATTTTACAGAAGTCAAAATCAATAAATCATTTGTCAAGTGCAAAAAACATAAGTTTTAGATCAGAAAGACCTAGGAGTGAATTCACAAACTGTCATATAGTAGCTGATTGACTTAGATGAATCCCTCTGGGCCTAGTTTCCTGCATCTGTTTTAATTAATTAGTTTTTAAAAAGCCCAATAAGTTATTGTGAAGACAAAATAAGCATCTCCATGAAAAACCCTTAGAAGTATGGAAGCAAAAACAGTGAATGAGACCAGTCTCTAACCTCTGACAGTCCCCAGGTTAGCTGGAAAAGCAATATATACATACAGAATGACAAGGCAGGTGCAGTAGTCAACCTCCAAGGTGGCCTCCCATGACCTTTCCCTCTGCTAGTCACATTTTCGAGGGGTTGTTTTCCACGGTGTACCAAGGTTGGTCAGTGTCCCCAACAGAAGTGGTGGTTTTTACTTACAAGATGAGGTTACAAAAGGCATGACAGTTTCCATCTTCATCTCTGTTTCTCTCTCTCTCTCTCATCGCTCACTTTGGATAAGCCAGTCGCCATGTCACTGAGCAGCCTTATGGTGAGGACCAAGTGGAGAAGGACAGAGGTCTCCTGACAAGAGCTTCCTGAGTGAGCCTACAAGTGGATCCTCCACCCCAGCCAAAACTTCAGATGGCTGCAGTTCTGACTGACAGCCCGACTATACTCTCACGAGAAATCAGGAGCTACCACTCCCCCCCACGCTACTTCCGGATTCTTGACCTTCAGAAACGATGGGTCACAATATATGTTTCTTGTTTTAAATTGTGGAGTCATCTGCTACACAGCAATCAGTAACCCATACAGGAGGCCGCACTAAGAGCTGCAAGGTTTGGAAGAGGAAGAAATGGCTGAAGGCTGGGAGTTCTTGGTCCCAGAGGCTTTGAAGGGAGGGCGCATTTTGTGAGAGGTGGGTGGTGGCAACGGCTGTGGACATGAAGTGAATCAGACGGAGGGGCAGGGAGGTTTCAGACAGGTTCATCAGGTAACATGGAGATGGGCTCAGACACCAGGCCTGAGGGTCGTCTTCTCACTCAGGCAATGGGGAGCAAGAGAGGATCCTTGAGCGAGGGGGTGACTGGGCAGGAACCAGGACTGAGAGATCTGACTCGTGGGCATGTACAAGATGGATCAGCTATGTACAACCAGAAAGTCAAATGGGATCCTTCTGTAATGACCCAGGGGAGGAACTAAAGAGCAGCCCTGGAGTGCGGCTGACGTAGGAACGGAGAGAAGAGATGAATGAGAGGTACATCGTGAACATGGTCTAGCGTGTCTACACTGGCCTCCCATGGCCGCCTGCCGGAGCTTGAGGTTTCTGAATACTCACTTGGTCACTGAATCTGTGTTTGTATTTAGTTACACGCCTGAGGACAAAGCTACCACGGGACACATACTTCAAGGCGCCACCATCCCCGTGTATAACATGCTGTTCCTCTATACATTGCCTACAAAATTAATGCCATAAATATCGTAGACATTATAGACCCAGAATTGGAGTAAACGGGGAAGATTTGTTTCCCCTTAAATCACCTCAACCTCAAGAACGGACTCCAAATTACACTGTTATCTTTAATAAAATAAAGTCAAGTACTAATAAAAGAGGACCCACTGTGGGAGTGATACACGGGAAATACAAAAACAATCC
Source organism: Procyon lotor (assembly GCA_028646535.1). NCBI lineage: Eukaryota > Metazoa > Chordata > Mammalia > Carnivora > Procyonidae > Procyon > Procyon lotor. The sequence continues at coordinate 121,328,328 of CM053603.1, forward strand.
TTCACGACAGTGGCAGGTCCAAGGAGGAACTGAGAAATAATATTGGTGTTATCAATCTTGTCCGGTCATCCTATGTAACAGGAGAAAAATCAGCAAGATGCCAATGGAGATTCAAAGAACATTTAGATCGTGAGATCTCTGGGATCTCAGGGAAGTGGATGCTGTCCAGTTGGTTGGAGGCTTTTCGAAGCTGCTGCTCATGTTGGACATGCAATTAGGGCCATTCTAGTGAACCAGACAAAAGGGCCCAGCTCTAAGGCACACAGAATCTTACAGGACAGGAGGCAAGGAAGCCATTAGGGTGGAAAACACACACCCAGATGCACAAGGCTAGGGCCCACCAGGCTTAGTGGTGCATAGAGGGTCGTCGGACTCATACTCATCTCATAGGTGGGGAAACTGAGGCTGTTCTGGCCCAGGTCATAGAGGCTGGAGAGTAGATCAGAACTAGCATCCTGGGGGCACCTGGGTGGCTCAGTAGGTTAAGGGCCTGCCTTCGGCTCAGGTCATGATCCCAGGGTACTGGGACCGAGGCCCATATTGGGCTCCCTGCTCAGTGGGGAACTTGCTTCTCCCTCTCCCTCTGCTGTTCCCCCTGCTTGTGCTATCTCTCTCTCTCTCTCTTTCTCAGATAAATAAATAGATAAATGAAATCTTAAAAAAAAACAAACAAGAACTAGCATCCTGGTTCCTCTAACTCCCAGCCCCATACTGTTTCACTCAAACCCATGGTGGAAAGGAACAAGGAACAAGAAGATGAAGGAAGATTCTTCCAAAGAGTCTCCAATGAATGCACTGTGCTCTGAGATTTATTCATCTCATGCAGAAACCAGACCTGAGTCCTTCAAGTCGGCAAATGCTGAGCACCTACTACAGACCCAGCAGTCTGCAAGGTCCCGTGGGACAGGGATCCGTATATGAGCTGAGGGCAGCAGGGATTGGGGCAGCCCAGTAGAGACAGCAAATCGTCAGAGCAGACTAACCAAAGGCTGACCATCGAGGGGAAAGCGGAAGTGGACCTAGTGGAGCGGGTGACATCCAAAGAGCAGCTAGTGTCCTGACAGGGGGGCAGTGGCAAAGGCCATTCAGCAGGCCTGGAAGGCTGGCCCTGTGGTGGCCTGAGACGGGGATCCCGGGGAGACCAGGTGCAAAGAGAGGCTCCAGCCCCACTGCAGAGGCTTGGAATTCCAAAAGAAGTTTGAACCTTATGTCACAGACAATGGGGGAGGGGGACACGGATACTTTACAGTGGGAGTAACGTGATTCAGCCGTGGCCAAAAGGTGGCCCGACCAGCCGCACCTGTAGCTTGCTAGAGGACTGTCTGCCACTAAGCCAGCCCTTTCGGGGGAACTACACGAAACAAATCCTGAAAGCAAGCTCCCTCCTGTCTCTGGCCTGTCGAAGAAGAATGCTGATCAGCCTCCCCGGGAGGGAAGGTGCTGAGAGCCCCGCTCAGGACCCCGTGCCTCTCGGCACGCCTCGACGAAGCGGGACTGTCACCGCAGCTCGGGGACCAGCTCTGCAACACCGCACTGTGTGCGCACGACAGAGATGCATCCTTCTCATTTCAAAAGCAATCGAGGCAGAGACATTTGCTCGGGAAGATTGAATTGGTTAACTTCACAGAACTCTAAGCATGTCTGCATTTGGGTAACACCGAAATCTGTCAAAGGCAGGCAGTGTGTACAGTCTGTACATATAAACTAGAGCTGGTGAGGGAAGAAAGCGCTCTGGACACTGAAACGTAACACCTGTATTCCCTCCCATCCCGGGTCTGCCGCTTCCCAGCTCCATAAACTGCAGGTTATCTTGCTTTCTTTCCTGAGCCTTGGTTTCCCCATCAGCAAGTGAGAAACAAATACCACCGTCCTTGTCCACCTGTCAAGAAGACGACAGTCCCCAGCCCAGGCTTGTAAGCAACCGTGAATGCCCGCCTCCAAGCGCAGCAGACAAGAGCCTCCCGGAACTTGTTCCCCGTGTGCAGATTGAGTCCAAACTGTCAGACTGGGGCCAGAGCTCTCTTCTCCTGGCTCCTTTCACTCTATGCTCAATCCCTCTGCTGACTATGAAATATGTTCTTACGGTCCAGGGTTTGCTATCTGCTCAACCCTATCCTTCCAGTTGAGCCTCCCTTGGCCAGAAACCCACACCCAAACCACCTGAAGGGGTCCCTCCCCACCCAGCCAGCCCGAGGAGGCACGCAATGCAGCTAGGTCCTCTCGTTTACCGTGTCCTTGGCCTCTGCGGTCATGGCGCCTGGAGGCACAATGCCCATCGATGTCCCTAGTTTATTTTTATTTTCCTCTCAAACTTTTAGGAGGGAATGAGTTTAGACAGTTATTCTCTCTGCAGCCCTCCTCACCTTCTCCTTTCCTTTCCTCTCACAGACTGACTGATGGGTAAATTAGCAGACGACACCACATGGCTACCGTGATGCCAAAGCCTCAAGTGCAATCCAAAAACATAGGTGAGGGAGGTCAACAAAATGCCACCACGCACTGCTGTTTACAAGCAGATCTCTCCTGTCAGTTCTCTCCTCTGGCAAATGGAGCCAACAAAACCCACTGAGAGAGATTAGGTGGAAGCTTCAGACACCCCAGTGACAGTGCTCCCAAATTCCAACAGGTTGGGAACTCCCGAGGATGAGGAGATGCTTCGGTACCCTTCCTCCCAACACAACCCCTTCTCCATATTAACTCCCACAGCCTCATTCCAGCCTCTTCCTTCACAAGGACGCCATTCACGCACACATTTTGCCTGAAAAAGAGACACCTGAAGAAGCAAAGAGCCTCTCTTTAATCTGTGGGAGAAAGTCCACTTCTAAGCCTCCCATCTCTCAATCAGGTGGCTGGCAGCCTCTCTTCTTATTTCCTCCAAAGGAACGTCAGCAAGACGAAAGCTCTGGCCCGTCAGTTCCCACTTGGAACTTATATAATTGGTGATTAACAGCCTCTTAAACAAGTGTGATCCTCTACTCGAGACAGACTTGGCTGCTAAGTAAATGGGATTCAAAAATAAAAGAAACACATGTATTCATTGTTCCACTTCCTTGGGAAGCTTAAAAGTTGCAGAGTAAGTGATGAAGAAGCCTAAAGACTGTGAGAGGATTATAGGGTGACCAGTGCACTTTCTTCGAACGACATAATTTACTGAGTAAGGTTTTCTCCTTTTGTAATTAAGAGCCAGGGAAAAAGAGTCTCCAACTACTTTCGTCAGTTAGGAGTCACAGGAAGAACAAATTCCTAACTCAGGCAAGTGGTCTTGCCATCAAAAAGGGCTCTCTTGTCACAGTACCCAGTCACTGGTGATCTGTGTGGTGGAGACCATCTTGGGTCTATGACCACGACTGCCATTTAGGGCACATTTCCTCTCCATCCCTTGACGTGGTGGGAGTCCTCCAGTCATAAATTTCCATCATAAGACAGAAGGGTCGCAAAGGTTGAGGAAAGTCTTAGCCTCCTCAGCCCATAATTCACATTGCAGCTTGTTAGTGCTTCTCAACTCTGTCAGATCGATCATCTTTGCCATTCCCCCCGCACCCCACAAAGGCCTCACGGGAAGGAGGTTCAAATTTCACTCTGGCCACTCACTTTGCCCTCTCCCCCATAGACTTGGAACAAGTGGCACCCGAGAGTCCACAATCGCTTTATTGTCTAAGATAATGCCTTCAGCCAAATCCTTATAAAGATCTCATTGGATACGCATCCTTCAACTGTCTGGCTTACACCATAATCACAGCCACCAGCTAACTCTATCAGTTATAAACTACAGCATATCTTAGTAAGTCAAAAGTCTTTCTCCCGTGCACATTTGATAAACATACAATAACAGTAATGGAAGCAACAGTAAAAACCTAAAAAACATATCTATTGAGCACTTACCAGATGCCAGACTTAGAGCACTTCATAAGTACGATTTCAGTAAATTTTCACAATAATCCTATGATGTAGGCTGTTTTGACATTTCTTTTGTTCCGTTTTATTTTTATATCTGATTACCTGGTACCTGGCTCCTTCTTTCCCTCCCCTCCTCCCCGGCCATGAAACAAACCACACACTTGGGTCAATGTGCTCACGTGCACACACATAAATCCACAAATCCACACCACCGACCCCCCTCCCATCCACCCGCAGCATTACCTCTGATGGAACTCAGAGATGTGAGACCCCAGACAAATCTCTTTCTCCTAGAAACACACCAGAAATACCCTGAACCAGAAGGCCAGGCAATTTCCTTTAAAATCAGAGAAACAGCCATCATCTGACCAAGCTGCATGGAGACACTGCTGGAACGAGCTCCCTAAAATAACAAGGCCAGGGACCACCTACCACTCCAGCCCCCACATATCATAACCTTTTAGTCTGTGTCTTCTTGGGGACTTAACTATTGTTACTTTTCTATCATACCTGTGTCAAGATGCAAGAGTGTGGTACAAGCATAGGCCAGGGTGTGCATGGGCACCCTGATTCTTGCAAACATTTTTATAAATGCCAGTTAATTTAAGAGCCCCCAGGTGATCTGGTTTCAGGGTTACCTGAACCCTTTTATTTGGAGGTAGCAATTACAGCCCTGTTGGAGAAGGCTAACCAGCACATTGAGGCAGACACTCTAGAAGGAGCCACTCCTAAGTCTTCCTGGTCTCGGGGTCACAGACTTGGAAGAAACCTAAGGATTTATTAGTCCCCAAGATAATCACACAATTATTTCTCGGAGCAAGATCTAGATGATGGGTCTCTGAGGACCAACATTACTTAGCTAATTAAATGTTGAAAATAAAGTCATGATCAGGTAAAGTCATGGGTTCTCCATTAACTATCTAGGGATTAAGAAACGTAAGATCTGTCAAATTCTTTTGGGGCATGGTTAACACACATGACCTTGCTCCTTCCCTGGAGATGACCAAGACAGTAAAAACAACATGGGTTTTTGAGTAGATTAGAACTAGGTCCATATCCTGGCTCTGTCACTAACTCTCAGTTAGGGATCTTGGGACTAGTGTCTCTCAAAGATGAATTTTCCTCATTATAAAAAAGGAATACGATCAATCCACCTGAAGAGATGGATTAAAGAAGACAGTATGTGACAGGACCGTTCTTGATCCAGAGCAGTGACTTTATCTTCCTTCCGTTTTAGGTTCTAACAGTGGTTATAGGTTATGACCTCATTCCCCATAATACCCCACAGTCGAAGTTCTTGCAGGACAAGTGTCTCCCAGTTAAGCACAACAGACCGGTCACCCATACTCTTTGTAAACTCAGTAAACTACTAACTCAGCCAACAGTTTTCTTTAACTACAACATCCTAAAGCTGTTTGCAGAGCACTTGCCCCAGGGAACCAGAGATGGAAATGATAATTTGGACACTATCCGCAAAATGTAAACACTTGTATTCATTTTATGGTGGGATAATATATTCTAGCCAATAAGGGCAGGTAAAATGGACGCAAATGAAAGCTCTGTCAACAAAATTCAAATAGAACGCCATTTGGGCTTTGCTTCAAAGTCCTGAACACTCTCAAAAATAAAATATGACCAACCGAAGTGTATTTATATCTACAGCTGTAACATTAGTGGCAGCCTGTTTACATTTCTCGGCCAAGAAACGCTCTTCCATCTGGTCACATACCCAGCATTACACACATATTTCCAAGTTATTCAAATATTTCCTGTGTGAAAACAGAGAGGTTATTTCATGCAGACAAATTTGGAAGAAGTCAAGTGCTAAATATGCTGCAAAGATCCTGCTTAACCCACAGAAACTGACATTTTCCTTTCAGTCTGCCAGTTAAATGCCTACTCTGCTTTTTAATTCATTCGCCCACCTCTACAAACATTTGCATTGACATTTTGCCAAGGAGCTATCCCACAAATCTCTAATGGGGAGGGGAGAAAGCAGTACAACAAATGTAACATGAATTTCAAATACTGGAGGCATCTTTGAAAAATTCTGGCCCAGAGAAGGCCCCACATTAAGCCAGACAAATAAGTGACGTCAGTACTTTTTTATATTTATGCATTAAGAGGATGTCCATTCATAGAGGAGATAATGTGACTACTGTCCGATCTATTTCCTACTCCCAAGGGAGTAAGTGGGGATAGTGTAAAAGACCTAGTCTTCTGCAGACTAAAAGTACACTCTCGCGTGCATATTTCTAAGCTGAAGAAAACCTTGTGAGATGGAATAAATCAACCTATAGCAATTTAATACATTAGTATCCAGGGGCTACACGCTATATACATACATCTGTATTTCTTTTTTTAAAAAAATTTTTATTTATTTATTTGAGAGACAGAGAGACAGAGAGTGCACCAAAAAGGGGAGGATTAGAGGGAGCAGCAGGAAACCCAACGTGGGGCTCGATCCCAGGACCCTGGGATCATGACCTGAGCAGAAGGCAGACGCTTGACAACTGAGCCACCCAGGCTATATCTGTATTTCTTAAAATATATGCCTAATGTATATAAATGATTCAGTACTGATTAAGTCTTACTATAGCAAATAAAATCCACAGCCTGCTCATATACAGCCAGCAGCAGGAAAGCACGTTTGCCATGACCAAGGTACGGCAAACTTCTGCAGCAGAAAGTAGGCACTTCCCCCCTCAAGGCTCTGACTGAAGACAGGCATGAAAAGAAATGTATTCAGAGGGCCCCTGAGGGTCGACCGGAGGACTCCAGAACTCCCCAGGCTCTGTACCTACCATAGGCATGATTTTCACTTTTTTGAGCAGTTAATCTGTCTACTCAAAGAAGTGCACTTAGCATGTTACAGATTCATTATCATTTCAAGATTCACACTGCTGCAGCCAAGGGAATGATTTTAAGGCTTGTGTGTAAATGTGTCACTCCTCCGTTCGGTCCTGAAATGCTGCCTTTTGTTCAGAGGAAAAGCCGGAGTCCTCCCAGTGGCAGAGGGGTGATAAGCCTTGCCCCTACTACTTCCCATCCATGCTCACACTTGCTGTACTCACCTCCCCGCTATTCTGTGAACATCTTCCAATTCGGCTCTGGGGGGAAGACTTCCTCTGATGTTCCCATTGCTCATCTTTAACTATCTGCAAGTTTTTGTTTCAACATCACCTTCTTATTCTATTTAACATTTCAACCTCCTCCCATCCCCTTTACTCTTTGTTTAAGAACACTTACTGTATTAAATAAAAAACAAAATGATGATGTGTTCAATTGTTATGGTCTGCATCCCCCCATAGAGTGTCTAAGTTCCAAGGGAGAGGGAGTCCTTATCCATTTCGTTCAATGATGTGTGTCTCAAGGGCCTTGAATACTTCTGGGCACATAGTAGGGCCTCCAATATTTGTTGAATAAATAACTGAATTGCAAGGGACAGAAGTATTCTATCACAGAACAATACCCAAGGGCTCCCCAAGAGCAAATACTAGGCCTGGAGATTCCCGTCTCTCAGACATGCACTCTATAATGCCATTGGAAGGGACGTGGATAGTGTCCCCCCAGCCAGGTGCTAGACAGAAGCTCCAGCAGAGTACCAGAAATCTGGATGGACTCAGGCAAGACAGACACTGCTCCAAAAGCCAGTAGGCATCCCTGCAGCTTTCCATGCCCCTCAAGACCCCTCCCAGCACGGACTCTTCAACTGAATGTTCCAGGCTCTGTGGCACCCACCCATTGTTATCTCTCCTTCATTCCACCACTCATCACACATACGATAAGCTGGATGTGACCCTTTGCCCTGCATGTCCTTCTCTACATTCCAGCAAACGAGAGCTAGCTGCTAGCTCTCGAGTTCCTGCCTGCCCAGCCCCACCCAGGGGTACGGACTGTCTGAAAGCTCCTGGCCTCGGGCTCAGCCCCACCCACTGGGCTCAGCCCCACCCACCGCCCACGTCCGCGGGGACCAAACCTGGCAGGGAATTGAGAGCTCCACCCAACTCCACGTGACCTAAACACTTGCTGGCCAAAATCTACTGTGTGCCACAATCCAAAGGGCTGGTAAGAATGGTTCTGAATGCAAACCAGATGACATCCCAACCCCACACCACAGGCCACCCCCAACTCGGAGCTACTAACCCTCACAGAAGAGCCCTATGGAACTTTCTCCCATGTTTATAATCGTTTTTAAATAGGTCTTATACCCTCTAATTTGTAAGGTAGTGGGGCAGGGGCGTAGATTATGTGGTGGGTAAGAGCTCATGACAGCGGTTACACCAAGATTACCGGGCCAAATACTCGCTGTGTGGCCTCTCTATGCCTGCTTCCTTTGGTATAAAATGGTGATTATAATTGTGGTTACTAAGTAGGTTTGATAGGAAGACAAATGAATTTAAAAAGATACGGCTTCAGGGCACCCGCGTGGCTCGGTGGGTTAAGCATCTGCCTTTGGCTTGGGTCATGAACTCAGGGTCCTGGGATCGAGTCCCACAACGGGCTCCATGATCAGTGGGGAGTCTGTTTCTCTCTCTCCCTCTGCCCCTCCCTCTACTTTGTCCTGTGTCTCTCTCTCTCAAATAAATAAAATCCTTAAAAAATATAATTAAAAAAAATTAAAGCTTATGGAACAATGAGTATAGAAAACATTCAACAATCCTACTCAAGATATTACTCCCATAAAAAATGTTATTATCCACACAATAGAATATTATTTGGCTACAAAAAGTAATGAAGTATGACTACGGCCTACAGCACGGTTGAACTTTGAAACCATTATGCTAAGTGAAAGAAGCCAGACACGAAAGGCCATGTATTACATAATTCCGTTTATGTGGAATGTCTGGAAGAGGCAAAGCCCCAGATTCAGAAAGGAGATTAGTGAATGCCAGGGGGTGTCGGGAAGGAGGAAGGGAAAGCGACTGCTAGCGGGGATGGGCTTTGTTCCTGAGGTGATGAAAGTGCTCTGCACTTAGGTCGTGGGGATCGCTGCACAACTTTGCAGGTGTACTAAACCACGACACGAAGAAAAAAAGGTATCGTTCCTCCTCTTTCTCCTCTAGAGCTACTCCTAGGACTGTATCCAAGTCTCATCACTGTATCCTCGACAGTCCTTGACAGAAAGACAAGCTAAATGTCAAAGAAACCAAGTAACCAATGACAAATGTGGAGCCAACATTTTCTAGGAAATATCAACAACCGAGCAGCTGTGAGGAACGATTGGCCAACTTGGGCAAAGTTTTGTCCCCCAGGCATCTGGAGTAGGGCCAGCACAAACTCATTCACTGCGGCTGAGGGTCAGGGGCAGGTTCTGCCAACAGGGGAAATGATCACACAGCAGAACTTGGACAGACCAGTTCAGGAGGAGATGGGGGGAGGGGGAGCCTGTCACACCCTTCCCTCTGAGCGCAGGACCAGAGACGGCGATCAGGCCACACAGCACCAGTTTCCAACATGCAGGATTTATAGTCTCTCTTTAATCTGTGTAATGGCTACAGAAATAAATGAACTAGAAAGGACGCTGGTAAGGAGAAGGAACACCATAGGAAACAGGCCCGTATTTCAAAGCAATGGTTCTTAAGTATTTTCTAGCACTCAGCTGAACCATCTTTGCAACCTGTTCCAGATAGACGTTTAAGGTCGTTTTCATAGAAATTTTTAAAGAAGGGAAAAACAGAAGAAGGGG
>CM053603.1:121338013-121356257 GCA_028646535.1 Procyon lotor
GTAGTTTAGCATACTGACTCTGCTCCAACCTCCACATGCCCTGGCATCATAAATGAAAGAATGAACAAACGAGTGAGGCCTCGGTTCCTTAGCCTGGACTTTAGGACCAGTCAGGCCACTGCAGTCCTCGGCCCTATGCCGTCCCACAGCCCCTCCAGTCCACGACGCCCCTGTTGGAACTCAACCCTCCTTTCTTTACGGGGCACTTGCGTAACAACTAGTTTTTCACCCTAAGGTGGCATTTGATGCAATGTGACTCTTACCGTTTGACACGCAACCCAATTTCAGTTCACCACAAATTGGAAGCACAATAGAAAAATAAAGCCTGCAAATATTCCTTCAGCACCATGCTAAATATTTCCTGTACGTGTCTGTGTTCTTACTAGGCCTGTCAACTCCAGAACCCATTCCCTTGAATATTAGTCTTTCCTCCCTCCCTGTCTCCCTCCCTCCTCCTTCTCCAAGCCCTTCCATTTCATGCAGAGACAGCGGAGCTTCAGAGAAGTTGTAAAGCAAGAAAAAGGGAGCTCCAGGGGTCTACATGCTGTGATGTTTCCAGCACTCAGAAGAGAGGAAATGAGGGGAGACTCCATTTGCACTAGGAAGGGCTGCCCCCACTGCATCCTATTAGAGGTCAAGTTGGAATACCAACATCCTCCTTGAGCACAGCCTCTACCACTGAGCGCAGGTGCCTCCACACTCGGGGCTGAAAGCCACCTCCCATCCTTTCTGACTGTATGGGCTCGGGCAGCTGCTGTCAGCACTGTGAACCTCAGTTCCCTCACAGGTGAATGAGACTCGCAATGCCTCCCCCGCAGCAAAAATGAGGAAATACAGAGGAATCCAGGTTCTCAGCACTCTGAGGACAGAGACCCAGATTATGTCTCCCACAGCTCTACCCCAGCACCTGGAGTTGCGCTTGGCATGTTTTGTGAAGTCTGGAACGTGCTTCCTGGGTGTTTCTCTTGTTCACTGATAACCTGCTGCCTACTTGAGATCTAAGGGCAGGGACAGACTTAAAAAGGAAACATTTTAATCACAATAATCATCATTATTGTCGTCATGAACCCTGTCCTAAGGCATAAAGAAAAATACTAGGCCCCCCCAAAATTATTAAGAATCATAAGCGACAGTGGCCAGACAAGAAAAAGAAATACCTGCATGCTTTTCACCGTGGAGGAGATTTAAAGGGGGAAGAGAAGGGCAAAAATAAATATGAATAAATAGATTAAGAAACCTAATGGATACCCTAAATGCGTAATCAGAACGAACAGGCCTTGGAATATAAATTGCAAGATCTGCTCAGAGAGAGCCAATTTAAGGCCCAAATTGAACAGCCTCAGCAATTTGTGGCAGAAGAGATATTCTGAAATGGCATAATGTAGGAACAAAGAACAAAGCATTTTTATCTGGCTCCCAAACAATTAAATGCACCTGCCAATTCCATGTGGAAGACCGGCTTTAAAGAACTGCGGTTGAGTCGGGGGAACATTCAAAGTCAGTCAGAATTCATTAGCTGCCAGATGAGAAGCCAGATTTCCAAACAGGCGTCCCCAACCCCGGCCAGAAGGAGCCCAAGGCAGTCCGGAGCCGCCCGAGACTCAAAGGGAAACCACTCTCTGATTATCCGTCCACCGTGCACATCGTGCCAGCTCCTGGACAAGCTCCTCTCCCCAGAGGAATCACAGAAGTCCAGTTACAGGAGCAAAAATCACAGATGTTAAAAGCAGCCCTGGAAATCCCTAAAATCACCCCAAAGGGAGGGAACACACAATTTAACGCATATACCACATAAAAGGCCCAGGGGACTGGAGACCAAAGGGGAGAACGGACCCATGTCTCCAACCCCACCTCCTGCCCCTAAGGTCACTGTCCCACGGTGGGACTCCAGACTCCAGGCCACCAGCACAATTGAAACTGATTGCTCCTGTGTGCAGTCTCTCTTTGCCAAGTCATATATTTTCATTCCTATAATTTAAAGGGCCCAAAATATAACTTCATATTTTAAGTTCTGCCTCAATCGCAGGGATGTTTGACGATCAGGAGGGTAGCAGGAGCGAAAGCACCAGGAAAAGAACAAAGTGCATTACAAATGATATTACTCATCTGACAGGTTGTCTAGAGGACGTATGGGAAAGGTATTTCCGGTATCTCTCACCGGGCCGATCGGACTCTCCAGGCACTCAATAAATAACGGACAGAGAGATGCATGGAGCTATTGGTTAACTAACCCTGAACACGGAGCCCTCTACTGCGGGTTATAAAGGGGGCAAGGCATGTTCCCAGGTTTGTCACGTGGGTGCACCCGATCTGGCTGGAGAGGACGCTCTCCTAGGCTGCAGGCTGCTGTGGGTAGGAGGGGCTCCCTACAGGGTGCAGACCGCACCGTAGGCAGGGGGGCAGTCTGTGAGCTGGCATCATCAGCCAGGCACCTTGCACATGATGCGACCTTAACTAGAACTTCACAGTATCAAGAGGAGGGACCTCAGAACTGGGAGCGTGCCAAGGGGTCAGATACTCAACGGCCTTATTTTAAGGTTGAGAAAATAAAGCCTTTGGAAGGGGCTCTTGTGTGCCAGGCTTACCGAGCAACATAGCACTGCCACCAAAGACCACAGACTCAGAGGGATTCCCTGGCCCGTCCTTGAACAACAGGACACAATACAGACTACATCTTGCTTCAGTTCACTAGGAATGGCAGTGTGATAAGCCAAGTCAGCAATAAAGGCTCCGAAGTCACTTCAGAAGCACCGAAGACAAAATGCTAGGCAGCACCGGCAACTGTGTGCACAGCTTCCTTTCTCCTGCCCCTAATATGTTCCCATCCCCATCAGAGGAAGGCAGAGGGAGGGCTGTCAGAGGAGGAAGACAGCATTCAATCTTCAGATCCCAATTCAAATACGACCTTGGCAGGAAGCCCTCGCTCCTGGACCATTCCACTTCAGATGACCTCCCAGCCCCACTTTACCATCCCACGTGGTATATATTCTCTCTCTCTCTCTGTCTTTCTTCTGAAATAGAATGGAAAGGCCACGGACAGTGATCTTTTTCTGTTTCTTCAGCGCTTTAGCCATAGCACAGAGCACAGCGCTTATGAGATATTCAAGAAAATGTTTACTGAAAGCAATGAATAAATCAATGAACAAAAACAGAAATCAGAGGCAGCTTTATGAAGGAGACAACACTGATCTCCTTTTTAAGTGATGGATGGTGTTCAGAAAAAACAAGACACTGATGGGAAGTGGGGGCCAAAGTAGACATCACAGATGGAGGGAAGAGTGTAAGACCAGTGAGGGGTTCCTCTGTCTGAAATGTAAGATGTACAAAGAAAACTAAAGCAGAGATCATGCAGCCCCAAGCCTCTGGTAAAAAGTATACAGATAGTCCTGTATGAATAAGGGCAGATAGCTATCACCCAGCCAAGGAAACTACTTTGGTGGCCCCCAACGCACAAAGCCCAATAAGAGTATTGTAAGACTATCCACTCCGCAAGTGGCTTTCTGAGCCTAAACCCCACCTCCCTCTTCACTCGGTCTGGGTCATTCAGCGTCTCTCCAGCCCTGCAGAGCAATGGTTTCTTTACCCCCATCTAGATTCATGCCACAAAATTCCAGGCAGAAAATCACGATGAAATTAGAGAGGGCCTTTTCTTTTTTTCATTCATACATTCATTCATTCATTCATGCATTCATTTTAATGTTGCAAAGACTGATCTGGGAAACAAGTACATTTCAAAAGGCGAAAAGCCATTAGCATGCATAAAAAATCAAGGCAGTAGAATATTGATTGTGGCAATTTAGGAAAGCTGGCACAATGCACCTCTCCAATTCACGAGAAACTGAAAGAAAATATAGTCCACACTGCATACAGAAAACGGAGAGAACACGGCCTCAGGATGCAGGCAGTTGCTGAGCGAGCACAGATGGCTGCCAAGGCCACCCAGCAGAAGTGGGCATCGCCCAGGTCTGGGGCAACTTCTTCACTTCTGTCCCTGTCCCAGAGGGCATTTGTTCCCCGCTAGTAATCCAGACACATCTGAAATACATCCGAAGAGGCTACAGAGGACCTCCATCCACATTCTGGTGAGGGAGGCATTAAGTACCAATTTTGTTTCCTTGTCTTTATTCTGTGAACAAAAGCAGACTGGTAGACGGATGATTTCTGAAGTGCTGGAGAGGTTTAGACCAAAGAGCCTGGTTTGCGGTGGCACACACTAAGTGACCTTGGACAAATCATTTGACTTCTTTGGGCCTCAATTTCCCTTTCTGACTGCAGCTTAGCGAAGATTATTTGGATCCTATTATCTCATTTAATTATAACAGCCCCTCTGAGTGGATACTATTCTTAATCCTATTTTACGAAGTCTTATTTTCCGAAATCACAAATAAACCAGGAGTGCAAATCTGTCTGATCTAAACTCATGTACTTAATCCAGACCCTATAGTGCCCTTAGGTGAAGAGCAACAAGTCCTTTCTGGTTTTGACCACCTACGGCGCTCATTTATTCAAATTCATTCAATGTAAATGTAAATTCATCCCAAGAGAAAGGTTGGGACCACGAGTGTCTACTTGTCTCCAACTAGTACCTAAGAATCAGAGGAGATCTCCCCATTCAATGGTATGAATGACCTGTCCCCCAACTCAGGAACCTAGAGTGACAGGTGGAAACCCAATGTGTTTTCTACAGTTAGCGCCAAATCCTATCTAGGTTCTGTGCTGGTCAGCTGCCTGGGGGTGGAGGAGAAGTACGGTGGCCTCTAACACAGATGCATTTCTAGTGATGGTCCCTCCCTCTGCCCTCCCGCAACGCAATCCACCATCATCCAATGGGCAATGACAACTCTGTGATGCAGCAGTTTCAACAGGCTGGGGCTATGCGCCAGCCCAATAGGCCAAGTGCAACAGAGAAAAGTGTAATCACTCAAGGGCCAGGTAGTACTCGTGGGCTCAAAATGCTAAGTGAGGGGAATGGGGCTTAGCAGCATCACATCCGACCAAGAGTCGATGTTTCAAGGGTGCATGTTGGCTGCCAAGACAAACTCCTCAGTACCAGAGATGCTGGAGCAGAAGCTGGAGAGTCACTGGGAGGGAAGGCCGGGGAGCTAATGAGTCAAGATTCCATGATAGAAGCTCAAAGTGCCATTGTGGTTGAATTGTTCAGTCCTGATCCCCCCACCCCCCTCAACTGTGAACATGACCGTATGTGGAAATAGGGTTTCTGCAGATGTAATCAAGTTGGCATCTTCCTGAATTGGGGGGAGGGGGCTAAATCCAATACCTGGCAAGCTTTAAAGAGGGAGATGTGGACACAGGCATGCACGGAGGGGAGGCAGCTGTGTTGAGAAAGAGGCAGACACGGAAGTGACGCAGCTGGAAGAGAGCGAAGGCCGGGGATCACAGGGGAGCACCAGCAGCTAGGAAGAGGCAAAGAAGGCAAGCACAGGCCTGTCAGCAACTTGCTGTCAGCCTTCCGGCCTTCCAGAACTGTGAGGGAGGAAATTTGTTTTCAGCCATCCAATGTGTTCTGTCCCTGTCTTAGGAAAGGAGAATTGCTTCCCAAGTGGGAATCTGGATGGGGCACTAACATTAATTCTTGAATCAGAAGGAGTGTTAAGAAATCAATTTAGCTGTTTTTCTTTTTAATTCACCCATGTACTCATTAAAAATCCACAGAGTCCTTAATATGTGGCAAAAATTCTGCTAAGCCGTGAGGACAGGGACAGGTGACATGATTCCGGCCTTCGAAAAAGCTCACCGTCTACTCTCCATGGTCACTTGGCAGATGTCTTCACATCAGTGATGGGTGCTGTAAGCGAGGCATTTACAAACGCAGAGGTAAGGAAGGGACAAAACGGTCATCTGTGACAGTGGGAATCAGGGAAGACTTTTGCAAAGGTTACAGCTGCACTGGATCTTTAAAGTTTGTATTCTGGTGACCAAGATGGAAGAACTTTCTGGACGTGACAATCCATGCTCAAGGGCCTTGACTGAAGTCCCAGATATGGGTAGATGTAGGGTATGAGGAGGGACAAAAATGAAACTCAAGATCTATGGAGAAGCATCTCCAATGATACACAAACTAGTCCGGGAAACCTCACAGGTGCTTGGACAACTCCAGCTCCGGTTTTGAAGAGTCCTCTTCAGGTCCTACGTGGAAATCCAGAGTACCCTGTCATTTTGCTCCAGAGTACCCGGTTTTGCTCTGGAGTGACCAAACCCCTCCCTGCCTTCCCCAACACTGGATCTCGATTCCCCCTTACAGGTTCAATGGGAATATCAAAACTTAAAATACTCACTGATGAAAAGCCAGACAGAAGACACATCAGATGGTGTCCCCCACCCCCAACAGAGTTTTAATCCATTCATTTCTCCTCGCTCTGGCATATGGAGAAGGGAGCGACAGAACTGAAGCTAACAGCTGCTTCCCAACACTGGAGGAGCAGGAGAGGATGTCAGTGTGTCATACTTGACAGCTGGGAGCGTTCTCAGAACATAATTATATAACCTCTTGCGTATCGCGCTTCCCCCCTTCAAGAGCACCCCCACATGTCACTGGGTTTTATTCCGACAGCAGCAGAGGGAGCGTGGATGAGGCCAGGGGGTAGCCCAGGGTTACGTGAACTGCAAGTTAGAGGCTGACCCAGATTAGATCTCAGTTCCCGACCTTAGGAAGCCACCGCCTTGGCGGTTTTGTGTGTTTTTCTTTTGAAGCGTGTAAACGGGCTTCTGGGATTCTATATGGAGAAAGGGATGCAGAGAGAGTAAGTGGAAATTACTCAAAGACACGAACAAAGAGTTCACTGGAAGGGCAAAGAGAGCAAGTCCTCCTTCCCTTCACTGACAAGTAGGAGACATTTCCTGCCCAGGATCGAAATACTCATAGCTTGAAATTTGGGGGTCTTAAGAAATGAGTTGAGGGGTGAAGAAGGGAGCAAAGCTGTTGGATGTATGCAGCCAGAATGGCACCCGGGGAGCAGACCTGGCCTAGAGCCCTCTACTCCTCACCGATCCCGCCCGCCATCCAGTATCTGACCTCTCTGTCCAACGTAACACTAGATATGGCCCCTTAAAAAAAGCGAGGGCCTAGAAGTGGCTGACACCAAGGGTAACAATGAAATCAATTCATCAGAAACTGAGAACTGAGCCAGTGACCCTCGTGCCCCACAAACTTTCCCTAAATATCATTCTATTAAGCTAACTGTTTACCTCTAGGGCTCAGAACTTCTCCCAAATGCTCAGGTGGAGAATGCAACCCCAAACTCTAAATACAGACTGAAACTATCAAGTGCAAGGGTAAGCAGGAGCCACACTCTTCCTGAAGAACCGAAAACATGGTTGGCCTGGTCCCTTCCGTTTGTGAGGATTAAAAAACAAAAGAACATCCAGTAGATTGCATCTTCCGGTTATATCTGATTAAGGAAATTAATGCAAGGAAACAAATCAGGGTTGCTTGCATTCAAATAATCTCCTTACCTCCTCCTACCCCCGAGCCCAATGTGTTCTGAGGATTTCTTTGTGCCTGATCTACAAAGTTAAGGACACCGCATATCTCTGCGTGCAGGTGCACGTGCATAAATACGTGCACGCACGCATGCGCACGTGCGCACACACACGCGCGTGCGCGCGCACACACACACACACATGCACATGGGATTCACAACTAGAATCTTCTTTGCCAGGTGTCCCAGATTGTAAATAAATTCAAACTAACGTAATTATCTTATATTTCCATGAAGACAGTGCCTGCTTCGGAGGCATTCTGGGTGATTGCACGAAACAAAGGATATAAAAAACAATATGTCCTCACACCAGGTACGAGATCTCCCCACAAATGGGAGAAAGCTCCCATCCTTATTAGAGGGGAGTTCACTGGTTTCCTGAGAAATTGCTGAAACCCCCACACAATCACGTTTGACTAGCTCTCTCGTGCCTCACACTCACCTAGAAGGAGACGTCGGGTCCTTTGTGAGGAGAGGCTGTGAGCACTCCCTCCTTCCAGAAGAGAAGGAATGGAGACCATTCCCCTTTCCTCTCATGTCCTGGAGTTTATGCACACACACCACACGGGGATGATTTCACACAGAAATCACACTAGGTAACAGGAGGAGCACTGGACGAAGGAGGAAAGAGGCAGCTCAGACAAGCAGCCTGCTGAGAGCGTCTTATTCGCAAAGTGGAAGCTAGATACCCCAGCTCACGGAGACAGCACCAAAAAAAGGTAGCAAAAGAGGGTGAGTGCAGGTATTCTGGCTGGAGAGGGTATAGACTTTTTCCTTGGTAGTTGTTGGTTTTCATTTTATTTCTGAGGAGAGGGCTCTGAGAAATTCTGGGGGCCTCAGGTAATTCCATCCGGGAATAGAAGAGATCCTCTTCCCCTGGAATCTAGGTGGGCTCTCTGCCAGGTCAACCGAATATCATGGAAGCGATGCCTCACAGAAGCTAGCAGCTTCTACTTCCTGTCCCTTGGAGCATCTCTCTCGGATCCCTGATGGGCCATGCCCCACGTCTGACTTACACTGAGGCTGTCCTGCCATGAGGAAGTCACACTCGTCACACAGGAAGTCTGGAGGTGTAGGGGAGACGGGAAGGAGCAAGGGAGAGAGATGTCTGGCCAGCTCCCATCTGAGGTACAGAAACCATACAGCAATGATAAACTACCTTCTCGGTGCCCCGCCTGAATTCCTGATTCGCAGAATCATCAAATATAATAAGTTGCTATTTTAAACTACTAGGTTTTGGGGGTGGTTGTTACGCAGCAGTCAGTAACCGAGACAGGGACCTGAAAAGCCCTCCCAGCTCCAACAGCTCTGTGACCTTCATGCATCTCACTGGCCTCCGCACTCACTAGTACAGCCAAATTCACAGGCCAGTAGGACTGGGTGCCAAGAAGGCCGGGGAAGAGGCCAAGCTTTGCCTACCCTCCCCCCAACACCCTTGCCCTGGACTTCAAACAGATAAAAGGCAGAAGGAACAAGAAAATGGAGTCAATGCAATGGGAAACAGCCACAAAAAGGAAAGAAACAAGGCCTGCTTTGGACTGAGGACAACATTGGACTCTTTTCATGTAGCCAGCTGTCCTGGACTTTTCAGTGACACAGGTCATCAAATGCATATTCTGCCGAAGCAAGTCTGTTGCCTTCTCTGCCACCACTTTGCTGCTGCTGCAATGCCGAACTACCAGCGAGTGGAGACAGGCTATCACTGGCCTTCCTGTCTGCCATGCCACGCCAGCCATCAGTGGCAAAGAAAGAAGTCATCTAAGGGGGACTGGTGATGGGGGGCACCTACTGGCAAAATTTTAAAACGTATCAGGACTCCATTTCTCTGCTCTTTAAAACGAAAAGATGGAACTGAGCTATTTCCAGGGGAGGAAAGATCCTAACGTCCCTAGGATTTGGTGGTCACAGCTTTTCCGTCCTGTGGCAGTGGCCACAATAGCGTGGTGAAAAACCGAGGCGGCCCAAGCAGATTGGCATCAGTGGCTAGCTAAGCGAACCACCATGGAGAGCAGAGCATGAAATGGGGCCAATGAAATGTGAGCTTGCGGACCAGGCTACTAACCAAAAATGTGTCCATCACATAAAACACTAAAGTATTCAATAGGCCACAGATTAGTTGCTAAAATAAACATACTGTATTTAGTAACAAAATAAGAGGAGGAATAACGTGGCGGGATTGGGTGGTGGAGGAGACAGACGTGGTGAATGGAACAATCCAGAATCTAAAAAGCTGGCTCCGGCTGAGGTCTGAGGCTCTAATCATCCGGTCTCCCCTATGGCTAGAACGAAGCCCAAGCACAACCGTCTAGAATCCCGCAGTCCTGGCTGACCCTAGCCATGCTCGAACCGCAGTTGAGTTTCCAGCCCTGCCAAGGGAGAGCGAAGACTGCCAATTACCCTGATGAGACCTCTGCTCTGCAAAGCCCATCTCCCCAACAGCCCTTGACCTCAGCTTGCAGCAGGGCTGTGGCCAGTTCCACAGGAAGTAGCTGCACCTGCTGCCGTCAATGAGCCCATTCCAGTCCGCCCAGGCCAAAGCCGACAACCCGCCACTAACATCATGAATAATGGAGAAGACCCCTGCTCTCCGGGCAGCCACCAGCATGCTCGACAATCGGCTGAACTGAGCTATAGGGAGGGGAACTGAGCAGCAGGAAACAAGGCGGCTGCGGCCTTCACATTATATTGGAGGCATGTGGAGCAATTCCCAGAGGAAAATAAATTGTACAGCAATCGTACTTGGATGGATGATGCTTAACGGCAGCAAGGGCCTGCAATTTATCAGAATGGCTCGCTGAAGAAGGCTAATAATCATCATCGTGGAATAAATTACACAACCAAATAGCGATGATCTTGGTCCAAGACTGCTTAAACACACAGTGATCCCTAACGCATGCGTTCAAGGCTGTCCCTCACTCTTAGTGCACAGAGAGGACCTCCCTAATGCGAATCAGGAACTCTGGGTCTGAATCCCAACTCCGTTCCCCAGCTGAGTCTTCCTGGTTAATGACATCCTCTGACTCTCAGCTTCTCATCTATAAAATGGGTAAATAAACTAGAACATTTAAAGTCTCGTGAGCACAATAAGTAAGCGCACCAGATCATCTGGGCATTTCAGGCATGCCACCCTGGCACTTAAAAATGCAAACCCATGCTGAAACACATAACTGCTCATGGCATGCTTTGTTTAATGCAAAAATACATCCAAACTGAGAACGGTCTCCTGCGGCTCCTAGAGCTACAGCTATCCTTGTAGTCAGTGTGGCCCGATGTCACCTCCACCCTCAGGAGTCAACGTTCGGTACAGCTGCTGAACCACACGCTGCGTGGGTATTGTTAGGAACGTCTCTTAGCTGTAAGGTGAGGATAAGGACGTCTGCTCTGCTAAGTTCAGAGGTCATGATAAAGTCATGCATGGAGAGGGTGCAAGTGAAAGTTTCATATTGTAGAGCTTCACTTCCCATGGCCCGTGAGCACATTCATGAAGCCAGGGGCTGAGCAGAAAGCAGGGGCCACGGCAGTAAACAAGAACGATGCAGACTCTGTCCTCATGGGGATGATCTTCTACAGAGAAGGACCGACATTTTATAAGGGACAATAAGTACAGGTACAGACGGGAGTACAATGAACCAACCTAGCCAGCCTCACCTGTGAGCTGAAGACTAAGAAGGGGGAGAAGCCCGAGAAATTATGTTCCAAGGTCTCAAGTCCAGAGTGAGTGAGTCCGGCTAAAGGACCTCAAAGCAACCCAGAGTGGAGAGAGCAAAGAGTGTGGAAGAAGGCAAGACTTGGGAGGCAGGCAGGTGAGAAGGGCTGACCTTCAATCTGATGATAATGGGAGCCCCAGGAAAGCTTCAAGCAGGAGTGACAGGATGGAGACAAAAGTGTGGGGAGAGCAATTAAGGAGATCCTCTACTTCAATAACTAGAAATACCTTTGGGTACTGAATAGAGAGATATTATAGGATGCTGAGGTATAAAGAAAAATAATCCAACACGGTGATAGACTAAGGTAGAGCTGACTTGATACTGTGACATCTTCTAGACATTTCACTTTTTTTTTTTCTAAATACTCATGATCCAAGTTTGTCTCTCACAAAACTGAGGTATGGAAATAATTCTTGCTTAGCTTTCTGACTGTTTAGATTTAGACAAAGGAAAACAATGTACTCATTTATTAGCCAATACGTGAGTAAAGTCCCACCTGTTTCCAAAAAGGATTTGAGGTAGTTTACAATAGAAGGTAAAGAGAGACAAGCAAACCAAACGATATCCCAAGGTCAAGAGGAGGTCACTGTTGGCCTTCTGTCTTATCCCCAGGGGACCCCAGGATCAAAAGCAGTGAAGCTCTGACTTTATGGCTGAACGTTTCAATAGAGAAAGAATTATGGGTAAGGGGATAGCTGAAATTAAGGAGCAGAATCAGTTTCCAGGTTCCCTCTAGGCTCATCTCTGGACAAGCCTCTCTGCCTCCATCAGGAGAGCAAAATAGAACAAAACAATGGAAAATCAATAACTTGACAACAGTAAAGACCCTATGCTGCGTCTTTGAAAATGGGAGCCACAGCCAAGGTTTCATTCAAAGGGACACAGAAAACACACACACACACACACACAGTTACAGTCATAAAGGTGTCACTGGACTTTGACCACTACTCCCTTTTCCCTTAGGAGGCTCAGCGTAAATGATTCATTAGCTCCCCAAAGCCAAGACTTCCCCAAATTGGCGAAGCTCAGCCAAGCGCCCAACGCAAAATTCACAAGGTTAGAAGACACACAACCCTAGTAAGCATGCCCCCAGCCCTTGTCCTACACATCCATCAGGGAGGGAAGTGCTTACGTGCGTCAGTCCAGACGCTCTCCAAAATGAAGCCCTTCCCTCGGCACCATCGGCCTCCTCCAACCTGCACAATGGGAAGTCCACTGTACACACAACTACCACTGGTGTGATTACATTAGAGTTGAGCAATGTCACCCGTGCTCAAGTGTATAGCTGTAGACAGTACAGGGAGGATTTCTAGAATCACCGTGCTTGATAACTGGAAGAGGGTCGCTGGACCCCTCCCAACTTCTGTCGTGTCACGGCACACGAGAGTGCTGACCCTTGTATGACACCAGGGTGAAGGGGAAGAGGCCTCCAGGTCCATGTATAACTGAGCCCTTCCCGCTCCTTCCCCTCCCCAACTAGAACCCATCCAGAGCCCCAAGGTGCAAAGTTCTGCCTGAGAGACAAAGCTCAACCCAGTCTTCCTACCTGCTCTTCTTCCACTCCCTCCATTTAGCTAGTTTCACAGCTGGAGAAACCACATGGTTTCCTTCCTGCCTTCCTGTGAGCCCTTCCCTTCCCGTCCTGCTCTTCACCCTCTGGAGGCAGAGGATCCCCCCACCCCCCAGTACATCACTTCCCTTCTGGTCAGCACTGAGCACAGCACCTACCTAATGCACTGAAGGAACTTGTAAAATGCTTACTTTCAAAATGTCTCCTCTGGTCCTTTAGGCAAACAGGGGTTTTATAGTCCCTAGCACTGGGGCACTGCCCCATTCTGGTGTCAATGTCCCTATATGAAATCCTCCTCCATTTACCCTAACTTGGGTGCATCGCCCATTTCCCCCTGAGACCCTGACTGATACAAGGATAAAAAAAAACAAGAAAAGTAGTTATATTATGTCTACAACATAAAAACAACATGCTTGATTTGATTAACATGATTGTTAAATCAACTGCAATTTTTTTTCTATTAGGTCTTACTTGTTACCTATGAATATATTACCCACCCAACCATTCATCTCTTTTCCAAATGTTCCCTTCGTAAGGATAGACACTACTATAATTGCAATCCCATGCATGTAGAAGATACTTAAGATGTTTGCCAAATGGATGAATGAACGAACAAATGAGCAAACAATATGGCAAAATATTTGGTGGGAGAAAACAGTTAGAAAAATGAATGTAAATTAGAATTACCATATGGATGTGGAGAGACAGTAAAAGAACATAAAGCTTGAATTTCGTTGTTGTTGTTATGAAAAGACTGTGGGTGGATTTTTTAATTTTTAATTTTTCATTAAATTTGCCGTGTTTACATAGCAATGATACTTCAAAAAGAAAATATTCTTGTGCCACTGAAATCTGGAATGAAAACAGAAATGGAACAAATATGCATTTATATATTTTATGAGTACACAAATGCAATACCAAAATAAACTTTTTCAAGAGACAACCGAATGATTAAACATTAAGGTCGACTTTGCCTCTCTACATAGCTATTAAAGAGTAATTGAGACTTTACACTGTGTCAAGCAACCACTTGCCTAACAAAGTTGCCATAATTGTGTTAAGACCGGGCAGATGGAACCAAATGAGATGCAAATGGGGCGCAGTCCCCACGTGGATTTATGGCCCACATTTTTACTATCAGCATTTCTTCTCAAGCAAGGGACAACGTGGTTCCACACATATATCTCTACATGTTTTCCGCAGGCTACTGAGCCAACAACAGGAGTGGAAACACACCTAGACAAATGCTGGAGGCTTAGCCATCACCGGGATTAACCCGTAAGTAGCCGTGTGACCCTGAGTGGTTGCTCCACCTCTCTGGCCTCTACTGTCCTCACAAGTAAGACGACAGTTCTGACGTGCTGCACCCACCACCGCCAGGGCCAGGCCAGCCAACCCCAAAGGCTGTATCATCTCCTGGATGTTCCCAAGGGACCGCCACCTCAACAGGACCAGCGGCGAGCTCTCTGTTTTCCTTTGCTTTCTGTACTCCTCGGTGAATGGCTCCAAGATACGGTCTTGTGCCCAAGACAGCAACCAAGCCATCATCTCAGATTTCTGCCTCTCCTTTACCGCCCGCATCGACAAGTATACCTTCTAATCATTCTGGAACCTTCTCTGTTTTCTTTATAACTGCTGCTCCGGCTCCAGTCTCGGCTCCCATCAGCTCTCGCCTGGCCTACTGCAACACACTCCTACTTGGTCTGCCTTCCTTTAGTCTGTCGGGCCTCTTCCCGGCACTGCACCACAGTGCTCTTCTCGAAGGGCCTTTCATTTCCCTGCTTAAAGCCCATCAATGGCGACTGCGTTCTCTTGAGGAGAATGTTCTACAATGAGGTTGATGCATGAGGCTCTTCAGTTTCTAGCCTCTGTTTACCCTTCAGCCTTGCTTCTGGCCACTTCCTCCATTTGCTCCAACTGTCACTCACACTGAAATACTTGTGGCTCTCAGGAGGGCCATGTTTTCCTTGGGCTCAATGGCCTTTGAAGAATTTGCCCTCTGGTTAAAATGCTCTTCCTTTTCCCTTCTTTGTTCCTCCTTGGTCTGCTTCTCCCTACTGGCCCTTCAGGCTGTGGCGGTCTCCAGAAGCTCTCTCGGGGCACCAGCCTGGGTTCCCTGTGTGTTCTCATAGCACCTGATTCTTCCTATTCAGAATGGTAACAGTCTGTTTTCTGAGGGAAACCTGAGGGCAGTGGCTTGCTTGGCATTTATTTCTGGGATCTAGAACAATCTCTGACCACTATCACTAACATACATGCAATGTATGATGAATGCAAGCAAGAGAAGGAGAGAGAAGGAAGGAGGAAGGGAGAGATGAAAACCCAATTTTTTTTTTTTTAAAGCAAGCCCAATGCCATGTACGGCACAAGGTATGTGCTAGACAGGACCCCGAGGATTCCAGCAAGGCCTTAGCTGCACGCTTGTGTCTTCTTAGTTTTCTAACTAAGGAGATGGAATGAATTCCAGACATTACCGTATCTATTATTTTGTATTTAAACTGCATTACCTTCAAATCATTCCAGATGATTCCAAGCTCATCTTTAAAAGAGCACCCATAACAACATCCATCATAATTGAAAAAAATCAGACCATCATCCTGCGTAGTGAGAACCATTTCAGACTGGTTACCGCCACCAAAGGGGTCACGCATGCACTTTCCCAATATCCAAAACTTAATTCACACCATTCCCACTTCCTTACTCTAAGCTCTGCCCATTTCAAATATAAACTCATCTATGAAGCCTCCGTGGCCACCGGCGTCCGAGCCGCTCAAGGTAGGGTTCATCTCACTGACCTCGCTGACCTCGCAAGGCTTCATACAGACATCGTCCCATGGTCTACTCAAACATACACTGTTTATCTGTAGTTCTCGATCGTGCATAGATATTTTATAACATTTATCCATACTCAAATGTCTGCTCAAGGAATCTCGTTCAAACTCCTAACCAATGCATCTTTATTAACAAGAATAAGTGAGCACGGAGTGATACCGGGCCACTCAGATGTGGGGGCTGAGGGTCTGATAAGGTAAGTTCACAGGCAAGTGTCCAAGACAGATGCATGTTTTGCATCTTTCTCTCCAGAAGCTTCCGTGTCTAACTTTGGATGAGTAATCTATCGGCAAAACTTGGAAGGGCCCAAGGCACCGGTTGTTGGAAATGTGGGATTCCCAGGTACATCACAATCTTCCTTTCATGCAAACCTACTGTTGGAAAAGGAAGGAGGAAAAAAACACTGGAAGAGAGCATGAGGGTAGGAAGAAGACAGGAGGTAGGTAGGCACTGTCGCTAACAAAATTTGTCTTCAAGATGTACCTCCCTTTCTTCCCACCTCCCAGCACCCAAAATGAAGAGTGAACTAAATGACTTCACATGGCTTTTTGACTCCACGGTGCATTATCTACTTATAAGTTCTCTTCCCCCAGGCAAATTCAAAAGCATGACTAAGTTATTAAAAAGGTGGACACAGATGAGTGGCTTTATAGACCTTTTCCCCCCACAGAGAAAATTGGACAAGAAATAAAAAGCTTAAGTTCTTTGATATCAGGTCGTTACTTATTACTGTCTATAGAATAAAGATTTATTCAGCAGCATCTTCTGGTCTAGTTTGCCCTTTCATGAAAAACTAACTTTTTCTTGATAGCTTTAAAAAGCATCCATTAAGTCAAGTGAGGCTTTTGAATTTCTGCATTCATATGAACTATGACTTGCAGACCTTACTGCGAGAGTCCCAATTCCTCCTACAGTCCCAGCTAACGTATGTGCTGGTCATGGGGTGGGGGGAGGGGGCACGTGGTGCTGAAAAAGAGCAGGACCCCCAGTGTCAGCAAAATTCTAAAGGTGCACCTCCACCCCCAACCCCAGAAAAAGACAGAAAGAGGTGCTAAACGAGCAATGGCCAGACCTTCCCCAGGCCTTCCTTATCTCCCTGAAATATACACAGATTCTGAAATGCACACAGCTGGTGCCGGCTAAGGATAGACGTTAAAGGCAAAATACACTCAGTCTTGAGGATTAGGGGAGATCAATCATGACTCTCTCAGAGAGGGGAGATTCTGAGGGGACTCGGAGCCCGCCCGGCTCTCCTTAAGCCAGATTCCACCAGCACAAACAGCCTTGAAATAAAGGTCTCCACAGGAACCTTGAGGAGAGAGAGGCAGGGTCCGTCGGTGCTCTGAGCACTAACCAAGGTGACACAGCATTTGACACACGTGCTAACTGCAACAAACCTCCTTAGGCCTCAAAAAGGCACTGCGCTTCCTGCACCTTGCATCACTGTATTTCTTTCAGCTGATTAGTGAGACTGTAAGATCTGCTGGAAATAAAAGCGTGATTGGACAGGTTGTGCAAACAGGGATCCTCCAGAGAGGACATCATTCACCCTGCAGCAGGTTGGAAGTGGGGAAGGCCGAAGAAGGGGGGAGCTACTGGAGGGAAAAAAAAATCTTCATCAACTCTTAGGCAGGAGCTTTCAGTGGTTCCAGAGAAATTTCTCCCAAAGCAGATAAATCTTCAACTGATTAATATCATAAACAACTAAAATAGATTTTTATTGTAGAGAATACCATTGGCAAGAAAGTCTTTTGAACTTTCCTTAAAACCACAGAGCAGTCAGCTCTAGCACCTGCCCAAGGCCAGATGCTTCAAAACCTCTACCCCTGACGGGCAGCGAAGGAAAGTGTAAGGTCACTGAGAAGAGGGACGGGTAGATCGGGACATCCTGAGCTCCCTAGGATTCCACCAGCTCCCAGGAGGACATCCCGGCAGCAGGGGCACCTGCATGGCTCAAATGGTTAAATGTCTCCTTTGGCTCAGGTCATGATCTTCAGGTCCTGGGATCGAGTCCCATGTCTGGCTCCCAGCTCAGCAGGGAGTTGGCTTCTCCCTCTGCCTCTGCCTCTCCCCCTGCTTGTGCTCTCTCTGTCTCTGTCTCTCTCAAATGAATAAATGAAATCTTAAAAAAAAAAAAAAAAAAAAAAGCCACAGGCTGAGTTCTCCAGAAGCAGAATGTAAGATGGGAGTTTGGAGTTCAAGGTATTTATTTATTAAGCATCAACCCTTGCAAAGAGAGGAAGAGGAAGCAGATTGGGCAGAGGCAGAGGTGGAACAGCAAAGCAACCAGCCAGCCTCAGCTTCTCAGCAGGGCCTTCTGGTATCCAGGGAGCCTTCATATCCCGTAGTGCCAGATGTCACCAGAAGTCACCAGATGCAGACGCCCCAGGGAGGGCATGGTCTATAGGGCCAGCAGCTCTGTGCAGCCGCAGCCAAGGGAGGCTCTCGTGGAGTTGACAGCTAGCACAAGGGCTGGTTGCACGCTGCCCTCCCCCAGCTGTCAGCAAGCCCTTACCTCAAAGGGAACCTCCGTGGTGCATCTCTGCAGCTAGCCCACCCACCCTTTCCAGAGACATAACCTGTCCTTATGTTCACGATTAAGCAAGAACAGTAAACATTTAGGTTCCATTCCTAGA
>CM053603.1:121356757-121445895 GCA_028646535.1 Procyon lotor
AGATGATTCCCATTGCTTCCCCCACAATAAAACTGATTCCTGAAAAGAACTCCCTGCCTCCCTTTTAGGATGTGAATGGGACAGCCTCTGAGCTCCAGGAGAGCAAGGACCATCCGACTCATTCGGTTACAGATATCTCTGCCCACATACTGCTGGGTACCGAACGGACATTCAATAATTATTAAACAGAAGAAGAAATGAAGGAATGCACACACTCCTTGGCTAAGGGCAACCTCAGGGAGGATGTTAGAAAACACACTGCAAAGCTGGGAAATAAGGCGAAAGGAAGGCGGGATGTACTTTCGATGGCATACCAGAGTATTATCTGATGGGAACACTCACGGATTATTTTAGTTTCTAGGAGTTGCACCTGTGTTTGCTTATTACCATCGATACGGGTTCAGACTTTGTGAAGTTACAGGTGAACCTGTAGATTTTTTTTTTTCATGATAGAGCTACATGACTCCTGATAGGTAGAAAGGAGAGCCCCAAAAGTTATTGTTTTATTGCCCGGTAGGGTATTAACCAGTTTATAGCTAAGCTAGCAATCTTACTTCAATAGTCGACAGTGTCTCCAATTACAGTTCGTCAAAGGCTCTTTGAACCAGCTTTAACTTCCTGTTGGTTCTCTCATTCGTGAGAGCTAAATATTCCTTCGACAGGTAGTCATTTACATTTGTATGAGAGTCATGTTTATAACTTTAACAAAACTTATACATTGACAAGAGAAATACAGGAGGAAAGCTCTAGTTTCGAGCATAGAAGCAAAACATGTACGTAAACATTTATATTTTAGGTTAGAAAGAGCAGTAGAGGATGTACACATACAGAGATGCCAAAATACGGGAATTATAAAGACTGGCTCTAGTTCAGTTCAGAGTGAGGGTTGGTATTTATTGTCAATGAGGTAAATTTTCAACCATTCTGTAAAAGAAGGGGGCGAAGGAAACAATCTGTTAGAAGTTACCTTAAAATACTGCTCAGTGGGTGTATCTCTGCTATAGTTCAGTGGGGAGAGTGAGCAGACCGTAATCTCAGTCCCGGGGATGCGACTGTAATCCTAGGAGAGTCACTTCTCTCTGAACCCCAGCTCCAGCTACAAGGTTATATGATCATTAAATAGTTCCCAGACTTGAAAGAGTTAAATTCAGCTCCATTCCTCCATTGTCTATCAGAGGCAAGTCCTTAAAGGAGACCCAGATAGGAAAGTTCCATTTGCTTAAAAAAAAAGTCAGTTCTAGTAATTTCTCAGGCTTCGTCAGTTTGCCCAGTTGCGTCTGGACATCTGGGACATCTTGTCACAGCAAAGGAGCTAGCTATGGCTCAACACCACTTCGATTCACAGAGACGGGGTTTCACACACAGGAAAAGCCAAATCCAAAGTCCTTGATATAGGAACATATCAGGTATATCCAATGAGACATCCCTTCCCTTTCAAAGTCAGTGTCCGCCCGGTAGACATGCAATGATGGTAACGTGGAACGCTACCGCATTTCAGTAGATACTATTGTTCATACTCCCTGACGTCTCCACCTTTCAAACACAGCCCACCATTCCGCAATTTCGCACTCACCCTCTCTCCCTATTAACTATCTGCGACTGAAAATGGAAATGAAGGACCACAGCGCGCGCCAAGGTCCAGGTTGATAGAGGTACACCGGTGTGTTTTAAGACCAGCAACTGTTCCATCCCAACCAAAGTTGAACAAGAATTCTGAGGTTGCTTCAAGAACCTCTCTTAGCACAGGGATCTACGCGTACATTTCCCCTTTCCTGTGACTCTGCCTCCCTGACAGCATCCACCAGAGCTCCCTACACAGAAGAGGTGCTCAATAAGTGTCTGATGAACACCTGAATGAGAGGACAAATCCAAGAATCACGGTGAGAAAAGGACAGAGTATCACTCCCACGCTAAGAGGGAAGACCTGATACAAAATGATACAGTACTGTGCAAGAGCCAGGAAGCAATTCTCCTACATCTGGCACGATTCAGACCCTTAAAAGGTAATTATGTATGTTTCTGGAAGATTAGAGATATTTGAGAGTTGAGACAAGAGCAATAAATATGATTAAGGGGACAAAAATCGGTCTGTGAGGGAAATAAAATCACAGTAGCAAGGGTTACGGTAGACTAGATGCAGACCTCCGGGCCGTCTTCAGGTACCAGATGTGACTAAACTTGTAGGCTCCATTTAATTGCTAACAATAAAACGTCCGCAACTAAGGGATCTTGATGCTCGACAAGATGCTCGACAACCTGAATAAGTAGCACATTACTGAAGCTCTTGGCATGACATAGTCCATCATTCTTGTCAGTGGGGCTTAATTAATATGTCTGCTCCCCACCCCCAGCACATCTACTTTGGTTTAAAAGCCCAAATCTTCCCCATTGCCAGAAAGAGCATCCCCAATGAGTGGTTTCCGTCCTACACTCATGAATAAATATCAGATGTGTGCCCTTTGTCATACCCTCTAGGCAGGATTATTATAATGAGACCCACTGATCAGTGGGCTCCACTGGCACAGCAGGAAAACCCGGATGTAAGGAAAAGGTGATTCAAAACCCACAGTCGTCCAAAAAGCCCCTTTCTCACTGCTCTTTGAAACCACCCCAGGACTCCCAGGAGCCAGAGGACTCCCAAGACTCAGAGTCACGCTGTCTACAGGTGGGACAGCAGCAAAGAAGTGAGGGCGAAGTCCACACTCCGTGGCCACAAGATGCTTTCGAGGCTACCCAGCCACAGGGGAGCTGGTACTCTGCCACCTGGAACCTTCCTCGGAAGCAGCAGAGCTCTACATTCCAATAAAATAAACAATGGCTCTGGGTCAGTGTTACAACACTTCTGTCCCTCACCAGAATCCACGCAGATGACGGGCAAGGCACAGAAGATGGGCTGAAGTTTTGAACGATCCCCCCACACTTCACAAGTGTCTCTT
Source organism: Procyon lotor (assembly GCA_028646535.1). Classification (NCBI taxonomy): domain Eukaryota; kingdom Metazoa; phylum Chordata; class Mammalia; order Carnivora; family Procyonidae; genus Procyon; species Procyon lotor. The sequence continues at coordinate 121,359,694 of CM053603.1, forward strand.
CCTAATTTTTGTTTTGACATCTTTAACACCACCAGGAGCCCCACTGGTGAAATCATTTTATAATTTTTGTACCCAGCGTCAAGTTGTTTTTTCAGCTTCAAGTTTCTGTGATGAGCTCCGAGTATAAATAAGACATACTTAATAACATCTTTGAGTGTCTGTCTACAAAATATTCGGACATGAACTGGCCAGTTTTGCAAATGTCTTTCTTTTGGGGCTCCTGGGTGGCTCAGTGGGTTAAAGCCTCTGCCTTCGGCTCAGGTCATGATCTCAGGGTCCTGGGATCGAGCCCCGCATCGGGCTCTCTGCTCAGCAGGAAACTTGCTCCAACCCCCACCTGCCTCTCTGCCTACTTGTGATCTCTCTCTCTCTCTGTCAAATAAATAAATACAATTTTAAAAATAAATAAATAAATAATAAAATGTCTTTCTTTTGCAGTATTTCCAAATATACATAACAGAAATAAGGCCACAGATACACATCAGGCAGCCTTTGCAAATCTTGACATTTCACCACACTTTCTTCAGATTTTTGGGTAATAAAAATATCTATAGATACAGTTATTCTATTCTACTCTCCTGTTCACTGAGGGAGGGGAGTTGCTATCCTAAAATGTGCAGCTGTCATTCTGAGGCAAGTTTTCACGCTTTACTGCCTGTGTGTAATCACAATTTATAGTATTGGTTTTTGTTTAACATTAAATAAATGATGTCAGGCTGTACAAATCATTCTGAACCTGCTTTTCTAAACTGTTTTTGAGAATTATCCACATGGGAAATATGACTCCAGTTCATTCATTCTAACGGCTATATGGTATTCCAATTTAATTCAATTTTCATAGAAATCTTGTGCCTGGAAATACTAAAGAGTAAATATTTTGCCCAATTCTTTTTTTTTTTAAAGAATTTATTTATTTATTTGACAGAGAGAGATCACAAGTAGGCAGAGAGGGAGGCAGAGGGAGAGGGAGAAGCAGGCTCCCTGCTGAGCAGAGAGCCGGATGCGGGGCTCGATCCCAGGACCCTGAAATCATGACCTGAGCGGAAGGCAGAAGCTTTAACCCACTGAGCCACCCAGGCGCCCGTATTTTGCCCAATTCTAAGAAGCAATGAGTGACTCAGACTTTGTTCTTCTTGATCAAAAGTTCATGCTCCTTGTAACTGTAGAACTCTTGATTTCTGAAAATAGAATATTGGAAATTACAAAATCTTCACACAAAATACTGGCTACCGGGTGGGAAAGAACAAGCCCACTCTCACCACCACCTCTAGATTCCTCACTGAACAAACAAGGCCACCAACTTCACAGAGAGAAGACACGGAAAGGAATGCCTTGATTTCTTTAAGCTAAACTACAAGATGGGGAACTTGAACACTGACTGGGGACTGGATGCTGTTAAGAAATTAATGTAACTTTCTTTGAGGTGTGATGGTACTGTGGTTATGTTAAGAAGGAAAAAGATATTTAATGTTCATAGAGTTTCATTTTTGCAAGATGAAAAGAGTTCCCGAACTTGGTTGCACAAACATGTGAATGTACTTAGTACCATTGAACTACGCATTTCAAAACGTTAAGATGGTTAAATTCTATGTTATGTATATTTTACCACAAATTTTAAAAAGGGAAAAAAAATTTGGGGGGATAAATTATATGGCTGTGATTTGCTTTAAAATCATCCAGGGTGGGGTGGGGTTAAGTGGAGAAAACCGTTAAGGGTAGGTGACAGGTAAAGAGGGGTTCATTACACTAGTCTCCCTACTTCTATGTATTTGAGGTTCTTCAAAATAAAAAGTCTTAAATGAAGGTTTACCCCAACTAAAACACATTTCATTTCATTAACAAGTATACTTTTAAGTAGAAATAAAAAGCAGCATATGCTTCAAATGCTAACAGTTCTGAGACCTGCTTCACCGGCTGTGCCTCTAGAATGAACAGTGCTTCCCCAACTTGAATGTGCATATCATTTGCCTCGGGACCTTGTAAAAACGCGAGTGTGTTCAGCTGGCCGGAGGGGAGGGCCTGAAATGCCGCATTTCTCACAAGCTCTCAGGTGCTGCCTCAGGCCCAAAGGTCACGCATTGAGGAGCAAGGCAATGGTGGACTTCCGGGCAGCAAGCGAGCCTTTGCAAGGGGAGAAGCCAGCTAAGCTTTCTTGACGTTGCTTCTCTGGAAGTCACCAACCCTGCCGTGTTCTGGAGAGAGGTGTCCCCACCTCTTTGCACCCCAGCACCAGGGGTCACTATTCACTCAGTGGTAACCACCAAAACAGGAGACAGTGTAAAAACAGAAGAAACCCAGCAATCAGGTTGGTACCTGTAAACTCATTAAATGACAATGAAAGATGACTGCCCTGATAGATTTGTTCCAGAATCTTTAAGTAATGGCTGCGCCAAAACAAAACAAAAACAAAAACAAAAAAGCCCCACCACGTCTAGAGGTCAAAGTTCAGAAGTCAAGGCAAGCCTTGGGAATCATTAACAAACTACAAGAAGGTTGAGAGAGCAAAACAGTATCTTGGAAACTCTAGTAAATTCCATCTGATAAAGAAATGAAATCCACTTAAGCGAGAACATTCTCAAACAACCATCAAATCTCTGAAGAACAACAACAACAAAATTTCTACTCATAAAAAATCTTGTCCACAAAATACAATTAGTTCCTCTAATGTTTTATGGTCATCGGTGATCTTGACCAAAGTCTTCTGTCCTCACAGACTGTGCTATTATCTGTTAGACTAGGCATGCCCAGAGGGCAGGGATTATAACTGAGGATTCCCTCCTTTAGCCAATATGATGTGTGATTAAGCCATTCCCATAAGATCATATGGTTCCCATTTGTTGAGAGCTTGCTAAATGCTAGGCAAGCACTAAGCAGTGTATATGAATTACTTCACTTAAAATGCTTTGTCTTCACTCATTGTCTTTAGAAATCTAATTATATAAGCTCCTAAATCCCCCCCCTCTTTGCAAATATGTTTCCTAAAGTGTTAAGTCTTGCTTCTCTCAGCTAGGAGTGATGTAAAGGAGAAGGCACTAAGCCCTCTGCCCTTGAACTCAGGTCCAATCTCTCCGAAGTCTAGAGAACGGCTCAGACTGTGCCCCTCCCTCACTGTTCACCCAGGCAGGACAGGGACCAGCTACAGGGAAAGGAAGGGGAAAAGACCCACACAGTCCCACCTATCACAAACCCCCTGGAAAAATCAACAGCAGAAAAATTAAAATATAGTTTATGTGTCTGCTCAACACACACACACACACACACACACACATACACACACACACACACACTAATTCCATTCAGAGTAGGCAGAATCCTGCACAAAAAGATTAAGGAGAGGGGTGGCTCAGTCCGTCAAGCGTCTGCCTTTGGCTCAGATCATGATCCCAGGGTCGTGGGATTGAGCCCCACATAGGGCTCCTTGCTCCGTGGGAGCCTGCTTCCCCCTCTGCCTGCGGGAGAGGAAGGATTGTGCTTCTTGTGCTTGTGCTTGTGCTTGCTTTCGCGCTCTTTCTCTCTCTGTTAAACAAATAAAATCTTTAAAAAAAAAAAGAATTAAGGAGGTCTGGCTTCATTGGCTTCCTTAATGGGCTTCCTTAATGGCTTTAAGGCTGGGCCTTAAAATACTGGTGCTTAGAACCCATGAAGAAGGAAAAATGCAAACGAAGCCACGGAAGCAGCCACGGAAGCATGTGAGCATGTGAGAAACGAAACCAGTGAGTAGCTTGGAATGGCTGGAATGCCCAGGCCCAGACTGCTCGAGCTCCCTGGGGAAGAAAATTCAATGAATTGGCTATTCCGAGAGGTTTCTTGGCTCTGAATCTCTCATTTCACACTTAATACCTGATTGTTACTTAACACGTGTTATTCCTTTTCCAAGTTTGTGCCTGGTCCTAGAAACATCTCTTTGAGACTGCAGCCTACAGGGAAACTGTGGAGTTCAGTTTTAAGTAATTAATTCTAACCGTAAGTTAGTATGGATCAAGTACATTTTGGAGTTAAGACTTAATAGTGTTTAGTATGTTAAGATTAAGTGCTATCGGATATGGGACAACATATTAAAGTCAAGCTAAATCTTGGTCTCAGGAGCTTTTAGGACCTGTTGCGAGGATCGCTGTTCCTCCATGACAGGCTTCATTTTAAGCCAGAAAAAGACAGGCCTAGGTTACGGGCATGAAACTATTCCTGGAATTTAGACTCTTCCGCTTCCCTGTGTGACACCTAGCCCCTGAGTTGCTCAAACGCACCAATGAAATGCATAGATTTAGATAATTGCCATATAAAGAATAAGGAACTCGCCTACCTGTGTAGTGATGTTCGTGCTTGTTTACTCAAGTGCATAAAAATGCTGGGAAGGGGAGAGGCGGGGCTTCCCACCTTAGCACAGCCCTGCATCGCATGTGCGGGTAAGAGCCCCAGCTAGCTGGAAATAAATCCTCTTGCTGTTGCAACCAGCCTGCCTTTTTGGGTTCTTTTGGGAGGGTCTCATTCCGGACATAACAAAACCACCAGACCCCCCGCCAGGCCAGGCCCCATCTGGCCCTACAGTGCATCACAGGATGGTAAGAAAAACACATCTAAAATCAGTTTCTGGAGGCTTATTCAAGGGTGGCTCGAGACCTAGCCAAAACTGTCACCTCCAAAATGAAGAAAGAAACAAAAAACTATGCACCCAGAGTATCAGGACTTGAAAAGTATTTTGTGGATTCTTTACAAAATGTACAATGTGACAGAGTGTGCCTGGTGGCTCAGTCCGTTAAGGATCTACCTTCAGGGCGCTTGGGTTAAAGCCTCTGCCTTTGGCTCAGGTCATGATCTCAGGGTCCTGGGATTGAACCCCGCATCAAGCTCTCTGCTCAGCAGGGAGCCTGCTTCCCCTTCTCTCTCTGCCTGCCTCTCTGCCTACTTGTGATCTCTGTCAAATAAATAAATAAAATCTTAAAAAAAAAAAAGGATCTACCTTCAGTTCAGGTCATGATCCCAGAGCCCTGGAATTGAGTCCCACGTTTGGCTCCCGGCTCAGCAGGGAGCCTTGCTATTCCCTCTCCCTCTGCCCTTCTCCCAGCGCTCTCTCTCTCTCTCTCTCTCTCTTTCTCTCTCTCAAATGAATAAAAATCTAAAAAAATAAGATGAACAACATGACAGTAAAACATTATGGTAAAAGTTTTCACTCATACCAAGAAATCGCTCTACCATTTGTAAGATTAAATCCAGTCTAAAAACCTTTCTCTAAAAACACACTGGGTCTTTGATTACCCGCAGCCAGAGAATCAGCACTCAGTTTCATAAAATAATAAAAACGCTGCTCGGTCAGTAAGAAACCCAAATAATCTGAAGTTTGACTTCAGAAATGTCTTTTCTGTGAAGGGTGAATTTCAAGAAATAAGAAATGTCTAATGTAATTTCTGAAACTACAGCTAGTCAGAGACACACTTCTTTTCACTTTTCTTTATTCCCAGAACACACAAAAACAAGAGCAACCTTTTCTTGACATCCTTTGGTGCTTCTGGAAAAACAACTCCTTGGAATAAGTAACTAAAGAATGTTCCCACCTCCATCACAGAAGTATGAGGATCAAACATACAAAGGTAGCTTGGTTAATGGTAAAGTAATGTGCACACGAGCGCAAAGCCTCATCACTGTGTAGTTTATTTTCACAGATCACACTCGCCAGGGGAAATTCTGGTCAGAAATAAAAGAACGAAGAATTTTCCTAGTGTTTTCAACTCTAGACTTTCAGAAATCGTGATTTGAGTGAACCTTGAAAATTCAAGACACTAGATAAACAAAGAGCTTGTACTTGTCCTTTAAAGAAAGCCTGGGTTTTACAGGGTGACAGGCTTTGCTTTTAATGCCTACTGGCCCAGCAGGACAAAAGGCAAACCTGAGCTTCCTGCATGATGGTCTTCTGGGTATTGAAAAAGTCTGACGCAGTGTGTTTTATAAGGGATGATTCATTTTTAAAAATTTTTTAAGATTTTATTTATTTATGCAACAGAGAGAGACACAGAGAGAGAGAGAACACGAGTAGGGGGAGTGGGAGAAGGAGAAGCAGGCTTCCCGCAGAGCAGGGAGCCTGATACAGGGTTCGATCCCAGGATCCTGAGACCAAAGGCAGACACTTAATGACTAAGCCACCCAGGCGCCCCTTGTGAGTAATGATTAAAATAAAACACCTTACCTATAAAGTTAACAGCTGGCATACCATGCCTCTTCCTGACCGCAAGGGTACAAACTCGTAAATTTGGAAAGCTATGAGGCCAAGTGATTTTGCCATCTTGTAAAAACCTTTGGAACAAGTGGATTTCAGCAAAAATGATATACGGTGTGAGGCTATGGCATGAAGTCCTAATGGCCACCCGCACATCATCCCTGGCAGGTGGATACTGATACAGGATGCACATACCTCTCAGAAGTCCCTAAATATCACAGCTAGGCAGAGCAGTGGAGAGAGCAGAAAGAGTGGTGATTTTTAAAATATTAATAAAAATGCAAAGGTTATCTCGAGTAGGGGAAAATGATGGTTGACGTGCCTAAAGTTCTTGCATTTTTAGAGATAATTTTCATCACTTTTTTTGTTTTTTGACAGAGAGAGAGAGAGAGAGAGAGAGAGAGAGCGGGATGACAAGCAGGCAGAGAGGCAGGCAGAGAGAGAGGGGGAAGCAGGCTCCCTACTGAGCAGAGAGCCCGATGCAGGGTTCGAACCCAGGACCCTGAGATCATGACCTGAGCCCAAGGCAGAGGCTTTAACCCACTGAGCCACCCAGGTGCCCCAGTTTTCATCACTTCTTGACACCTTATCTCAAGGAACAAGACCACCACTCAGCAAAAGATGAAACTAGAGATTTATTGGGCATACAAAACACATCATCTTCTCACCTGTCTCTAGTTCCTCTGGAAGCTCCCTGCTCAGACTATTTCAGTGTACCATTTTATCTCCAATAAGTAGGTAAGGTGGATGAGGGTCAACGAAGTTAAGACTCATGCCCACAGTCAGATAGGGAAAGGCAGTTGGACTGTCCAACTCCAGGGTCCTTGCTCTTTGCTCTTTCCACATCTCTATGTAGCATTAGGAAGGAGGAAGTGATGAGCCTGACAGACTGCGAAGGGCCATTCTAGATCTAGCCTGGTATTTCCAATAGTTTTATCTCTACCGCCAGAATCCATACGTCTGAACTCACGTTGCCCCTGCCTGATCATTCGCCTGTCGGAGGATCCAGATGAGAAAGGCAGCTGTATGAGTCTACTTCTGTCCATCCAGCGTCTCTCACCCGGCCTAGGGCTCTGTGGCCTCCTGTCACCCCCCTGCCACACACCTGCCAGCCCTCCGTCCCCTTCATCCAAGAACATAGACTGTCCCCTAGATTGTGTCCAAGAGAAAGGTTTAGAGAACAGTCTAAACCAAAAACTGCAAGCTAACATATGCTGACTCCTGCTTGATGTTTTATGTGCATTAGCTCAGTAAGGTCGCAAAAATCCCCATATCTACTTCTTTTTATTTATTCACTCATCCAGCATAAATACTGAGCACCTTCCCTGTGCCAGGCACTGTCCTGGGGCTGGAAGATAACATTAGCTAGTTTTCTTTATATACCGACGAAAAAGGCTCAGAGAGGACAAATGGTTTGTCGAGCAAGGTACAGAGTGGCGGAGAGCAAAAGACTTAAATGTCTGTCATAAGCTTGAAATGATAGTAAGGTGATAATGCTCCCAAAACATCTCCAATAACTTACTGGCTTAATACTCAATAACACACAAAGCACTCTCCCATACATTATCTCATTTAACTCCTCAAGTCTACGATTTGTTTTAAAGAAAATAGTTTCCTCACATTCCCAAATGCTGACTAGTCCAATAAAAGTAATTTTATCAAGAGTAGGTCTAGGTACATCTTTTAACTTTTGATGAGTCATAAACCTTCAGGCAGAGAGATAGAGCCTTTCCTCCCTTAAATAATAGATTAAGTCTAATATGCCCATCTGCCCAAACAGTATCGTGAAAGCAAGTCAGCTTGCAAAGAGCAAATATTCTACTACCAAACTAAGACTATTTCTTAAGCCACCAACTTTAATTCAATTCAGCATACACTTCCTAAATTTCTTCTCTATGCCCAATTTTATTTACTTTTCTATCTTACGTAAAGTACACACTCCCAGGTATCACAGTCTGATAGTTACATGGGGGGTGGAGAAAGGAGATAAGGAGGAAAAAATGGAGGCCCTTTCCAGTCTAGAGGGAGTAGTTTGATGCTGGCAGGTGAATAAGCAAATCCAACGTTGCCACAGTTTTTCATAAGAAAATCCTAAATCTAGATTTTTTTTTTCCATAGTCACCTGAATTTTTATATCGAGCTCAATTTTGAATTTGTTTTTAAGACAACCAGGGCCACAAAAGACACATGAAAAAGTGCTCAACATCATTGCCATTAGGGAGATACAAATCAAAACCACAGTGAGATACCACCTCACACCAGTCAGAATGGCTAAAATTAACAAGTCAAGAAAGGACAGATGTTGACAAGAATGCGGAGAAAGGAGAACCCTTCTACATTGACAGTGGGAATGCAAGCTGGTGCAACCACTCTGGAAAACAGTATGGAGGTTCCTCGAAAAGTTGAAAATAGAGCTGCTCTATGACCCAGCAATCACACTACGGGGTATTTACCCCAAAGATATAAATGTAGTGATCCAGAGGGGCACATGCACCTGAATGTTTATAGCAGCAATGTCTACAATAGCCAAACTATGGAAAGACCCTACATGTCCATCGACAGATGAATGGATAAAGAAGAAGTGGTGTATATATATATACAATGGAATACTATGCAGCCATCAAGAGAAACGAAATCTTGCCATTTACAATGACGTGGATAAAACTAGAGGTATTATGCTAAGTGAAATAAGTCAGAGAAAGACAATTATCATATGATCTCTCTGATATGAGGAATTTGAGAGGCAGGCGGGGGATTGTGGGGTAGGAAAGGAAAAAATGAAACAAGATGGGATTGGGAGGGAGACAAACCATAAGAGACTCTCAATCTCACGAAACAAACTGGAGGTTGCGGGGGATTTGGAGGGTAATTATAGGGCTGCTGGATTATGGACATTGGGGAGGGTATGTGCTATGCTGAGTGCTGTAAAATATGTAAGCCTGACGATTCACAGACCTGTACCCCTGGGGCAAATAATACATTATATGTTAATAAAGAAAAAAAAAAGACAATCAGGGCCACATGTGAGAGGTCTACAAAGCAAATTCAGGCTACAGACGGATGACGTGTATCATCTGGATGAGGAGAGGAAGAGAAGCCTCATGAAGAGGTAACATTTCCAGAGCAGGAAGAACAAAGTAAAAGGGAGATTCTGCAAACAGACGGTAAGACGAGGAAGGATGAGAGGAGTTTCCCACCAGCAGAATACTGCCCTGAGTCTCCACGGGGAGTGGGCCACCCAATGAGGTTCTGAGTGGGCAGTACTCAACACCGGGCCTGGCACTGAGGACCCGGTCAAGGCTCATAGGCATGCTTTTATTCCCAGAAGTCCAGAAATAGCTCCCCGGGGCCTGCCACACTGGCTGGGTAACCTCCGGCAAGCTCTTCCCATCCCCCTGCCTCGCTTTATTCATTTGTAAAATGTGCCGACTTGCAGCCCCAATAGATCTCAGCTGCTATTATTGTTACAGAGGTGGTGGACGCCTTTCCAAAGTCAAACGTAACAAAGGAGAAAAGAAAAGCTCCAAAGGCTGTAAACACAGGCCAAAATTTTAGCGAAGTATTTTCGAGCAGTGGAATCCGATTTTAGGCTTGCAACGTAACCCATCTGGCCCTGAATTGCACGGTGGGCTGTAAAAAAAACAAAACCACTTTCCTCAGAGAGTTTGGGGGTATGAGGTGCTGTGTTCGTGATGATGTGTCCAGCCAACAGAACAATTATTAGCCCAAATACTAAGTATAAAATTTCAATTCACAAAACACACATGGGAGACCTCCCAGAAGCCCAGGAGAAAGTGGCAGCCCCCTTGTTGCTCACACTTGAGGAACTGTGCTAAAGAGTGTCCCCCACCGCTTGGCATTTGTCCACCTGTCATCAGCTTCCAACATGATTTCACACCCAACAGGCTCTCTGGCCCTCGCGTCCGCTGTGAGTTTGTGTCCCCCCAACTCAGAAACTGGGTCTCCAAAGTGCACCCCTATGGATCAGCCTCCCCACCTGTGTAGTAAGTAGCACGTAAATGCAAGGGAGAAAGGCTTGGAAAAACCTTAAATTAGGAGTCTGTTGAATTCTTTTTAATTTTCAGTCATCACTCATTAACATGACCAGTAAAGGCAGGCTGAGGGCTAGTATTACAGCAACTGAAAAGCAGAAAATAGCTCTATAATTACCCTAACGTCTCTAACAGAGTTACACAATGGGCATAGAATTACGTACAGAGTGGGGAAAACTGTGCTAGATGCCTCTAAAGCTTTGAAATTGTATTACTTGGAACCCTGGCAGATGAGCAGAAAGTATTTAAAGAAGATAAAGATAAAGTCCGTATTTGGTGTCCTACTTAATTTGCACAAAGATATTCGGTTGTCACCTTCAGTGTAAACTGCCTTCTTGGTGCCTTCCACACCGCGCTCACAGCTCACGGAGCCCTCAGCTCAAGCTTCTGTAACGCTAATAGCATCAGGGGCCAGGTCCCCAACCCCTACCAGGGGCCACACTGCCCTGGGGTTCAGGGAGTCACCCTTCAGGGAGCCACAGGAGGGGATCCGGGCTTCCTCATGAGTCCTGGGACCTGAATCCACTCTCCATATATTTTCTGGAGAAATAAATGCACCCCCCAAACCAACTACCTCGACAAACCTCCACATTTAGCCCAGGAATCTCAAAAGCGTAGCTATCTAATGCAAGTTTTTGGTCTCAACAAGAGAGATGGTTCTACTTATGGAATCCTAAAATCAAAGACTCCAGCAACCCAATTTCCTCATTTATAGATGAGAAAGTGAGCGCTGGAGAGGGGCAGTGACTTATTAAAGACAACACCATAAGCAGGAGAGCAAGGTCTCAAATGCCTGTGATATCACAGGACAACTCTCCATCTCCTGAAACACCTGGGAAGCACCCTTAGCACTTTCTAGCCTTGTGGAGGCAGGCTCAGCTGCCCCTTCCTCAGGGCCCCGCCCAGGCTCTTCTGTCCCCAGCTGGTTTTTTAAAAAAGATTTTATTTATTTATTTGACACAGAGAGAGAGAGATCACAAGTAGGCAGAGAGGCAGGCAGAGAGAGAGGGGGGAAGCAGGCTCCCTGCTGAGCAGAGAGCCCAACGCGGGGCTCAATCCCAGGACCCTGAGATCATGACCTGAGCCGAAGGCAGAGGCTTAACCCACTGAGCCACCCAGGTGCCCTGACAAGTACATTTCTTACCTCAGAGATCTCTACCTCTCCTAACAGCAGAGAGACAAACAGGTAAAGGAAGCAACACACCCGAGAACATTTAAAAGTCGCCAGAACTGTACAAACTTGTTGCCTATGGCCCATAATGTTCAGTCTCATTTCTTCTCTGAGGAAGTTACTAGAGCTGCTGCTTCCATCCCTGAAACGAGGATGAAGTTCTGCCCCTCCATTCCTTAAGAAGCCATCTTCCCTGCCCACTCAGCACCCCAACCCTCCTTCTCCCACCCTGAGCAACAGGGGTGAGCATATTGACAAGGGGTAGGACTACTTCACAGGACAGCTCTTCCTCAAGGGAAAGTCTTCCTTCCAGCTTTTTCTCACCCAATTATAACATAAAAAGGTAAGATTAATAAAAAAGAACTCTGGTGAGAAAGCTCCTCTCTGACATCTCAGAGAACATTCAGAAGCTCTTCTCAGTCTCTTCAGGATCCTTTCTGATATCCAACTATCATCAACTCCAAGTTCACCAACACTCTCCACAAAACGAACCAGTCACCAAGTCCTGGAGGCTGGGTGATGGGTAGGACCTTTCTGCATGGCCCCCACTTCTCAAGAAGCCTGGAGGAGCAGAAGTATCTTCTTAATACTCTAACTTCGGGTCCAGGGCCCACCTCCTTCATTTCACTGGCAGGTGCCCAGCCTCGAGAACTGCCCTAAATTCTCAGATATATTAGTGCAATCTTAAACTCCTATGCAGACTTGTGAGTGTGCGTGCTACATTCTCCTGCACCTCTGAGCCCATATACCCGACTCAGCTCCAAGTTACTCCCCTACATTATTGCCCTCTCCCTCTCTTCTGGGTGAAAATTAGGATGGGTTTCGAATTTACAATCTCCACTTTATTTCAATTACTTTAACCCAGACAGCCCATCACTGTGGCATGGCTGGGGGGTAGGGGGGTTCCGGGGGGTGGGGGGGAGTTGCTCAGTTCCCTTCCCGAAGGCCCTGTACACTGGCTTTACAGAGTAGCTGGAATGGGCGTCCTGTTTGGGCAATCCTACCCTTTTTTGAAATGTCTGGGAATCGGGGCACCTGGGTGACTCAGTTGGTTAAGCGTCTGCCTTCCGCTCAGGTCATGATCTCGGGGTCCTGGGATGGAGCCGGACGCGCGGCTCCATCGTCGGCGGGAAGCCTGCTTCTCCCTCTGCCTCCATCTGCCACTCTGCCTACTTGTGATCTCTCTCTCTGTCAAATAAATAAATAAAGATGTCTGGGAAATTATGAAAAAATTTCTTTTGGTTTCCTGGAAAATCTATACTGGTTTATTTACAAAACTTGAAAAAATCACTAGGAGTTCCATTCTACCTACTCAAGATAATGTGGAGCCCACATGTTGCCCAAAGAATCACACTAGACCTCTATTCGGACAACTTTATGCTACTTCTCTGTTCACAGGTTGACCCACAAATCCGATTGAAAGGATGGGGAAAAAAAGGATTTTCAGTGAAAAAATGGATGAGAAGGACAGTCTCATTTACAGGCACACATTTTATTGTGCTTCCCTTTATTGCACTTTGCATATACTGCTTTTTTTTTTTTTAAACACGTTGAGGTTTGTGACAACTGCGCCAGGCAAGCCCATGGGCGCCATGTTTCCAAAAAGCATCTGCTCACTTCGTGTCCCATTTTGGTAATTCTTGAAATATTTCAAACTTTTTCCGTATATCACTCTCTTCGTTATGACGACGTGTGATCAGTTTCTTCTACTCGCTGAAAGCTTGGATGACGGGCAGCGTTTTTTAGCAATGGGATATTTTTTAACTCAGGTGTGTGCACTTTTTAGACCTAATGCTTAACCGCACGTTTCAACTGTAGTATTGTGTAAATATAATTTTATCTGCAATGGGAAACCAAAAAATTCATTTAACTTGCTTTACTGTGATACACACCTTATTACAACGGTCTAGAACGGAACCTGCAATATCTCCGAGGTGGGCCTGCATAAAATTAAAAGATGAAACATGCTCTTTTATCCCTGTTTTATTACCAAAGAGAGAGGCTCAGAAAGGACAGTTTGCCCAAGGTCACAGAGCTATCCTGTAACAGAGGCAGGTTTGCCGATTCCCAAGACATTCTTTGTTTCCCCCATGTCACCCCGCTTCATGGACTCCCAGAGGCCGACACTCCTGTCTATTTCCTCTTCTGTGGCATTGATGCCTACCGTCCCTTGAAGATCCAGAAGGACAAACGCGCTGGTATTTATTTTCCTTTCAAACAGTACAATTTAACACAGAACCACAGCTTTTGCCTCCAAGGACAATGTCCCTGAAAACTAAATCCTCCACGCCAGCCTGGTATCCTGTTGGGGTTTTACAGGTATTAGCAACGCCACAGTTGATTAGTTACTGAGTATCACGAGAGGCAATAATGCAATGATCATTCTTTGCTATTTGGAGTTCAACTCGGAGGAGTCTTGTGTGTCACTGCTGGAGCTTACTATGGCTGGGGGACCCCATCCCCTCCCTGCAGGAGCAGAGGACATGGGATGAAAGGAATAGAGCTGCTCCAGACAGGACGGGGGTAAAAAATGGTTGGAGAGAGAAAACAGGGGAGAACTCACAGCGCCCTTCTAGTATTCCTAAAATGAACATCAAGGTACAACAGTAAAGGATAGATCCCTCCGTGAGAGAGAGACAGAGACAAGCAAAGAGAAGGGGGTGGTTAATAGCAAACATGTCCCCTTGTACTAATAGACCACACAACTCTGTGGGGTCCAGGCGGCAGTAAGTTGGTGACAGAAGACCAAACTTAGGCTTGGAAAGATCGCCTATCTTATCCAAGGTCAGCAGCTAGTCAGTAATGGCAACGGGACAAAGACCCAGCCTTGCTGACTCCAGGCCCAGGGTTCTTCCTGATCACAAGCCTCTACAGAGATGGTCAGGAGGCCTTCTTCACCTAGGGCTGAGGTCACCAGGTTGCTAGGTCCCATCCTACTGGCCACCTGCCATATGGCAGTAGAGAGAAGCGAGCACCAGGACAAACAGAAGGAAGCGTGGCACTTCTAGGGAGGTACTTACTGTTCAGTACTGTGTGATGACGGCCACAGAGGAAATAGGGCCCAGGTCCCCAAGTTTTCAAGTTGGGAATTTGATTTTGTGAAAAATCTCCCAGCTTTTTAAATGTTTGCTCTAAGTTTGTAAAGACACTATGCTGGTCAAATTAAACACACATGCAGAGAAAAACTGAGCTCGCAGGTAACCAGTTCTAAATCGGATGCAAACGTAAAAATAAAGAGCCAGACTGCGTGCTAGTTCCTGAGGGATCACAGAAGCATGGAGTTATTGGTGCTACAAATCCATATGCCCACCAAGCATTCGCTCGAATGCACACACACTACTATTTTTCAAATACACGTTGATGCTACTCCAAAAAAATTCAAGGGAATTTGCATGGTTAACTAGATCCATTGTAGCTTTCCATAACTACTCATTTTTCCCCAATGAACTGACAGGAAAACTATAACCACTACTATTTAAACCTTTTTATTTTTTCTCACTGGAAAGAAAAAAAGACCCTTAGGTTTAGAAAAGGTTGGAAATGATTGGACTAAATAATTTCTGAAGTCCACATTTTTTATAATTCCATGCCTACCTGCTGCAGAGAGGTGGGAGACAGGGAGGGAAGGAAGACAAGCCCCCTCACCACACCAGAGTATATACTCAAAACTCCCGGGGTAAATAATACCTCACACATTAGTAAAAAAAAAAAAAAAAACAAAAGGTAAACTCCAGTTGCCAAATGTTTGGTTTTGCTGAATACTAAGAATATGCATTTCAGATGCATTTTCAAAGCATGTTTGAGAAACACCACTGAAGTCTCAGGGAATAGAGCTTATCCCTAGCATCTAAAGGTGACCATTCATTTGCAGGCTAATGGTACCTTCAGTTTTGAACGTGATTTTACTGACAGGCTGTTTGGAATTCAGCATTTAAAGTAAGTCAAGATACTGTGCTTTTCTCATTTATATTTTTATGGCGCATGTCCAGAGAGGATTTACTGGGACAGGCACATCAGCAATATTTGACTGTTCAAGTAAGAATAAAGCACATTTTCTAGCTGGGAAAAAAAAAGGAATTCACTGCCCACGTGGCCATCACGAACTCCTCATGCACTGTTTGCCAGCTAACTGCTGGAATGAAAGCAGAAGACCCAACAACGCCGCCAACTGAGCCCCTCCCAAATAGGTCTTGAACAATCGTATTCCGGGCAAGCAAAAAAAGAGGAACAAAACCAGATACCCCAGGAACTATCATCAAGCTTTTATGGCAGTCGGAAAAGTCAGACGTCTGTCACAAATAATCACAGATTCATAGCTGACCAGTGAGGCTAAGACATCTGTGAAGGTAGAAGGCCCGGCTTAATGAGATTTGGGCTTGTTCCGGGCTGGCCTGGAAGGCCTCCCTGAGAAGTGCTGATTTGATGCTGCTGAGATCTTCCGGGTAATGCTGTGTGGCCATGTGGTGGGAGGCACGGGGCATTCCAGCAAAGGGCCTCAGTGGGCGGCAATGTGGTATTTCCCAAGAACTGAAAGGCCAATGTGACTGAAACCAAGTCAGTGAGGACATCTGAGGAAATGAGGCCAAAGAGGCCGTGGGAGACAGGGCGCTGAGGCCCTTCTGTCACACTCCGAATGTTTGGGATTTTACTTTAGGAGAGAACACAGGGTCAGTGCCTGATACAGGGCCCACCTCACAGCACGTATACAGGAGATAAACGGTAGAACTGGAAGGGGATGAAGCCAGAGATGGGAGCAGCTGGGTCTCCGAAGGCCTTGTGAAATAGAGGAGTGTGAGCTTCATGTGAAGAATGATAGGCTGCCCCTGAGGGATTTAGGCGTATTTAAAAGATGACTCAGCATGGACAATGGATTAAAAAGATGCAAGACTGGAAACAGAAAACCCAGTGAGCAGATTACTGCAGTAATCCAGGAACAGATGGTAGTGGCCCCCACTAGGGAATGGAGAGAAGGAATTGGGGTCTTAAAGGAGGAGGCAGAATTGACAGGTCCCCATTCCTTGTCCGCTCTGGGACAGAAGGATGAGTGCGGAGCTCAGGATGACTGCCAAGTTCCTGTCGTGGGCCCCTGGGTGAAGAGAGGGGTGGCTGACTGAGGAGGAGCTGCTCCGGAGCATAAATTCACTCTGAACACTCAATTTGTGGCACCTTGGGGTCACCCAAGTGGAACTGTCAAAGAGGCAATAAAGAGTTCCAGGCTGACAAAAAATAGCACCGCGAGACAGTGCAGAGACAGCGAAGGAAGAAGAGACAGAAGCAGTCCCCAAAGGTTGGACAGAAGAGTTCAAGTCTGTCCTTCACCTGGAAAACTGAGAAAAAGGTAAAAACCAGGAGGAATATGTTGCCACAGAAGCCACAGGAAGAGAATTCAGAAGAGCATGGCCAACCACAGCAAACTGGAGAGAGAATGACAGATCACAGCAACGTGTTCTGCTTTGTCTGGGTTTTTCCTTCAGGACTTTGGTCATAATCTGTATAGTTGTGTTTTTTTGTTTTTTTTTTTTTTAAGATTTTATTTATTTGACAGAGAGAAACACAGCGAGACAGGGAACACAAGCAGAGGGAATGGTAGCGGGAGAAGCAGGCTTCCCGCCGAGCAGGGAGCCCGATGCGGGGCTCGATCCCAGAACCCTGGGATCATGACCTGAGCTGAAGGCAGATGCTTAACGACTGAGCCACCCAGGCGCCCCAATCTGTATAGTTTTTTTTTCATCATCCATCTCCTCCTAAAACTTGTGGCCACAACATGAAGGTTTGTTCCACGTCGTATTTCTACTGCCTCGCAGAGAACTTGTTGTAGAGGTCCTCCAAGATCTCCGGTGAAAAAACAGAGAAGACACACATGGATGTCTCAGAAGGAGAAACTGCAGCCAAAGGGAGCAGAGATAACCCCTAGGGCAGAGGGCAGAGGCGGTCCACAGCGAGAGTGGGATGCAGGACACAGGAACAGGGGTCGGTCGGTCTTGAATGACAAAAATACCTTAGTAAAATCGTTTCCCATCCGTCCCCTCTTCCCCAAGAAGTAGGGACGATAAAATCCTCTCCCATGAGTTGCTACATTGTACAGATGGGTTCACCAAACCAGGATGCTTCCGTTCCTACCAAGACTTTGTTGCGGGAAAACCATGAGTCAATAGGCTGAGAATGAGGCTGCTCTGAGGATTCCAATTCCAGTCTTCGGTAACATGAACACTAGGATCTCAGGAAGTTTGTTTTATCCCGATGACTGGCTTTGTAGCACGATGCTGAAGATAAGTCAAGGTACAAACATCTGCCCTTAAGGAGCAGGGAAACTGGACAGGGTTATTATTTACCTTAATAAGTAATTACTCGCTTTTCAGGAACAGTCACAACACAAAAGAGGCAGATGCTTTGGTTCATGTAAAACCCAATTCAATTTGTAAGTTTTTATTTCAAAGGAACTTTGTCGAAAGTACATTTGGCATCTGCCTCTTGCTGAAAAAAAGATCTGCTCCCCATTCTCCCCACAACGATAGACTACATTAACTATGTCCTAATTAAATGTTCTAAATCTGGAATGAAACCCACTGGGGAGGGCTGTGGAATCAGGAGAGAGGGAGGAAGAAGCCTTCATAAAACTGCCCTAATTTACTGAATATCAAGGGCCCCGTTGACCTTTATACAGCTTTAAATCAATTACTTAGCTGGGACACACCTTCCTTCTTTGAAAATGAGGAGACTGGGGAATAAGATGAGATTTAATACAAAGGACTTACCATAAACATAAACCAGAAGGATGAGTGCTGCCAGGGAAGGCTAAACGACGGGATGACAAGGCTCTGGACCAGGAACCCGAAGAACCGTATGAGCCACCGGCTTGTGGGGTAGCATGATCATGGTCTTCTCCACCCTGCCCACTCCTCCCTTCTTTCCAGCCTCCCCCAGCATTGGGACCCCCTCACGCTTCGATGAAAGCAATCAACACAGAGCCTGGGAAAGTAATGCTCCTTGACTTCTAGAGAGGTACAAGGAAAGGAAGAGGCAGCACTCCTGGGTTGGCATGGCGCCCCCACTGCCAGCTTGAGCAAGCGACTTAACCGCTGTAGTTTCCTTATCAGGAAACGGGATGGTAACAGCACCTTCATCACAAGGTCACTGTGCCGATTCAATGGGTTAATGATTTTAAAGCACTTGGAACAACCCCTGGCCAGCAGCTGGGGCATATTTCCCCACCACCACTACTCTGACCTTGAGCAAGTCACTGTCCATCATGGGGTTAAATTTCCCCACTGGCAAAATGCTGGGGTGAGTGAACTGATTTCAGGAAGATCCCCACTGGCTTAACTCCTCTGTAATTCTTTGAATCCTATTACAACTCTCTAAATCTTCCTAAGGCTCTGAGCCCTCAGCCCAGCAGCAGGGAGGGATGGTGGGGGTGGTTCTCCTTCAGGTCCGGAGAAGGCGTCCTAGCTCCTGGAGCTTCACCCCCTCCCAACCACAGGCTGGCCCGGGGTCCTGCGGTGCACCCAGCCAGCCCCTCCCTCACGACACATACAGATCATTCAGAGAGGACAACGTTCATCACGATGCTCAAAGCTGTGGGAATAACACAGGTGTGAGAAAAGGACACTCTCCACAGGAAGAAACCAGACAGGAAGAGATGAGGAACAATCGAAAGACAAAGGCAAACACGACAGACCAGAAATACACTGTGCCCATGAGGGTCTTTACTTAATGCCCTTCATCTAATAGCAATTAAGAGAAGTGCAAATGATGCAAGGTGGTTCTGGAGCAAGGGAATGTTCCCTACCTAGCCTCGCAATCCCTCTTCAGTGACTCGCCCTCCCTTCAAACCCAGGCAGACCCTTCCTTCCGGGGGTCGGGGCAAGGCTACCTACCGAGTGACGGGTCTCAGGTGCAAGCAAGCAATCACTTGCTGGACACTTACCGAACCCCCACTCTGCCCAAAAGAAAAATCAGTGTTCAAGACAAACATCTCCCCTTTCCTTTCTGGGCCTCAGTTTCCACTTCTGTAAAATGGAGGAGGGAGGAACTCGGGCCAGCTAATTTCTGAGTTTTCTAGCAGCATTAACTAAAACTAATATTCAATGATTTCCATTTTGCAGGAGGAAAAGGTTTTTTGTTTGTTTGTGTAACAAGATACAAAAGAAAGTTCCTAATTATTTGATGCTTTCTGCCTAAAGCCAGATCTCTGGGGTTCAAATCCCCACTCTACCAGTAATTCTGGGACACTGGGTAACTACCTAACCTCTCTGTGCTTTGGAATGCTCATCAAAAAATAAGAATAGGAAGAATAACCTTTCTTCACAGGACTGTGGTTAGGACTAACTTCGTCAACTTATGTAGCGTATAAAGTATTTAGAACTGTGCCCGGAGCATGGTAAAAAAAAAATTATGTCAGTGTGATTACTTTCAAAGTTATGTAGACAGTTTTTCCATTTGAAGGGAAAATTTATTTGCTACATTAGCATATGCAGAATGCTAGGACTCACACCAACACACACACATCTGCCTGGTGGACAGAATACCCGAGTTCTGGTTGTGATTCCGTCCCCAAACTAACTGTACACTATTGATGAGCTACTGCCCCTCCCTGGGCCTCAGTTTCCAGAGCAGACGGCACAAGTTTTTCTCTGAAGGTATCCAGATCAGAGGTGATACACCGGCAGCCACACGGTACCGCGAGACCTCCAGTTTTGAACCACATGGTGTTCCTTTAACATGGTAGTCCGAAATATTCAAAACTCAAGCGTTCCTGTAAAAACTCAGATCCATCGGGTCTCTTAAAACTTCCACGGTTGGATCGGCCCTGCCTCCTCCGCAGTGGTTCTTCGAGTGTGGGCTCTGGAAGAGCAGCAGTGGTGGCATCCCCTGGAAACTCAGTAGGAATGCCAATTCTCGGGCTGGATGCCAGACCTCCTGAAGGAGAGAAGCTCTGGAAGAGGGGTAGGCAATCTGCTTTAACAAGCAGGAGGCTGGTGCCCCGTAAAGCTGGGGTAGCACGGCAGCGAGGAACGACCTGTGGGCTCCCCGGTGCAGTGCCCCCCCTTTAGGCTAGGTTTTGTTTTTTGGTTTTTTTTTGACAGAGAGAGAGAGAGAGAGACAGCACAAGCAGGTGGAGTAGCAGGCTCCCTGATGAGTAAGAAGGCCGACACGGGGCTCAATCCCAGGACCCTGGGATCCCAACTTGAGCCGAAGGCAGTTGCTTAACCCACTGAGCCACCCAGGTGCCCCAATGCCCCCCCACTTTAGACAAGAGGGGAGAGTGCTGGCGGCCCCCAGTGCACCGCCCACTCCCCAGCACCCTTGATCTGGACACCAAAGACCAGCTGCCATTGCTTGAGCTGCCCACCGCCCACACTGTCCTTACCTCCCGGTCCCTGGTGGGCCTTCGGCTCACCAGCCCTGATCTCGAGGGACCGCCCCTTCTGACAGCAAGGCGAGAGGTCTCTGTGCACGGTGCCCAAGCAGGACTGCTTTGTTTTGCATCCCAAACAAAGCCCGTCTGGGAGCAGGCTGCACACACCAAAGGCACCGTTGAAAGAACAAACTGTTGAGCTTTCTTTATTAATCACAACACAATCCGCACAAGCAGCTGCTATTAAGAACAGCTGTGGCTGCTAAAAGGGTGATCTTGAAGCAGCCTAGAAAGTGCTTACAAGTTGAATATCGGGACCAGGCACATGCAGACTTATAGTCTGTGTGCTGAGTTCCTCCTCCTGACCCTCAGGGCCTCTCTCTGGACCAGAAATTCTGCCTCCAACACCCTGGGACACAGTGGGGGGGTAGGGGGCAGGGGAGAAGGTTTTTAGAATTAGCATGCTACAGAGAATCTGGGGTGAGTCTCAGAGGGCTGGAGTTGAATCCCACCTCAACCCTGTAGTGACTGTGAGTTACCTAACTTCTCTTGACCTTGGGTTTCTTCCCACATGCGAGGCAAAAACAACACCTACTCCAGAGGGTTGTTGTGAGCAGTCAAAATGAGATTATGCATCTGGAAGTATTTTGCAGACTATGCAGGACTAGATACAAGTAAAGCCTTATCGGTATCCCATGAAAACTGCAGTTTGACCCATAAATCATCTAACGTAGGACTCACTATTTCCAGCCTGGGGCTATCTAGGGTGAAATCAGAGAATTGCAAGACTACAAAGGCCCTTTTGGTGACCTGTAATCCAACCTTTCTACGTTGTCCTTCTTCCCCTAATCCCTGATTCCTGTGAGCAAATGCCTGGCCAAAGGGTGGGTCCACCTGGAAAGCCTCTACCCACAGGAAGCTCCCGAGAGTCCCACGTTGGCAGCCCATTCCCTCCGCCTCAGGCTGAATCTGCACATGGACCACTCCTCCTTGGAGAGGCCAAGTCGGACTTCCTCTCATTTAAGCAGCAAATTTACCCCCATCGAAGGGTCTCTGCATATGCTGTGCTGTCTACCTAGAATACTCCTAATTTACTTAGTCTTCGTTTTGGATGGTTGGCTCCTTCTCATCTTTCCATTTCAAATGTCTCTGCTTCACTCCACCCAGTCACGCTCTCTAGCATAACTTTCCACACTTCTTCAATGGCGCACGTCCCCGCTTATCCGCATACAGACTCCCCCAGAGAACGTGAGTCAGTCCCGTGGAGGTAGTGACCTTGCTTCTCTCATCCAGCACTCTGTGCACTTACACAGTGCAGTAAGGAACACGAGTACACGCTAGGCACTCCCAACTGTGCTGAATGAATTCATGAATGGATGCTTGTGCGATCCTACACATATTGTAGATATGCAAACGCTAGTTAGGAGAACCAAAAACCAAAACCAAACTTCTATCGCTTCCCATTACTGACTCAACTCACCAACACTAATCGTGTCTTCTTGTGTTGGGGAAAAATATGAAAACTAAACAAACTGAACAACAGCTCCCCATGCTGGCTTTGTTCACAGCAGCACTGTACCTAGTTATCTGTCCCTTTATCTTGTGCACGGGGTACTTATGAAAAGACACTTAAGTGGACCAAAAACCAAGTAGCTCTTTCCTAGGCACAGGATCTCACATAACAGCATAATCATGAATGTCCTTAAAGAGATCGCACAGCAGCAAGTACTCACCTAGGTCCACTGTGAACACCATCACTGACCCTAAGAACCAGCTGGGCAAGCAAGGCCTGACAATCAGACCTAGAGAAGGCAGACCTATGGGGCATGTACTTACCCATTCCAATCTCAGCCAGCCTCACTCACTAGCTATCCTCAGCCCAAGGGGAGAGCAGAAAAGCCCAGAGAGGAATGAAAACTGCTAGTCTTGCCCTTGTCTGAGAATCTAGACTCCCCCCAGCAACCCATGGAAGATGTCCAAAGGTGGAAAAGCCCACAGGCTCTTTGCAAGACCACGTGCTAGCAGAAGACACCGGAAATCTGGGTTGAGTCTTGTTCTGTGACAACGTACTCTATGACCTCCAACTTGTCCCAGAGTCTCAGCACCCCTACCTGTGAATGGAGCTTAATAGTTCCTACACAACCTTTCCCAAAGGCCTGTCCGGAGAATACCATTCCACATCAAATGTGAATGTGTATTATAATCTATAAAACACTGCACAAAGGTAACTTATTATTACTGATGGCAAAGAATAGTGGTTTATAATAAAGAATTGCTAGAATTCAGATTCCAGAGTAGGCATCTGGAAACTTGGAGGTTGGCTGATAAGCCTATGAAACGCCTTCATGGGAAAGATGACTTATGCCCTCTCTGCATTTTATAAAGCCTCAAAGACGGAACTTCCATGCAGGAGTTCCACGAGGACCCCCATCGGCCATGGAAGAAAAGTCAGGACCTACAGGAAAGGGGACATTCCCACAACTCACAGTTTGCTGTTCTTGGTCAAAAAGCCACAGCCACAGTCTTAGTAGTCTTAAATAGCCCTATGATAAGTCTTAAGGTTATTATTCTGGGAATGAAGAAAAAACTCCCCTACCAAATAAAAAGATCAGATCAAGATTTTCTTGACTCCAGAAAAGACCATTTAGCATGGCTTTCCAGAAGGGAAAATTCTTAGAGACAATGTCAGAAAGTGCTCACTCCTGAAATTGAAGCTGAAATAAGAAGCTTCAGATAGAAAGGCTCTTTCAGAGTGAATCAAATCACTTAACACTCTGTGAGCACCTACTGTGTACCCCAATGAGTGCTGCAAAGATCAATAAGCCTTGGATTCTTTAACCTAGCCTGGGGCTATGAAAGGGGGACCTTTCATAGAACACAGAGGCAAGGTAAATTTTTTTTCTCCTTGGAGAGTTACAGGAAAGCTTCATGAGTCAAGTGGCGCCAGAGTTGGAGCTGAAAAAGGCAGAGGAAGCAGAGGTAAGGTGTCATTGCTTAGCAGCTAAAACTCTTAACTGTGTCTGTGACATAGATTATCTTGACAGGCTGGTGAGGCCTGTGGACTCCTGCAAAAAAAACAGTATACTTATTTATTTTTTTTTAAGATTTTATTTATTTATTTGATTTTTTAAACTTTTACTTTATTTTTTCAGTGTCCCAGGATTCATTGTTCATGCACCACACCCAGTGCTCCACGCAATACGTGCCCTCCTCAATACCCACCACCAGGCTCGCCCAACTCCCCAAGCCCCTCCCCTCCAAAACCCTCAGTTTGTTGCTCAGAGTCCACAGTCTCCCATGTTTCATCTCCCCCCCGCAATTTCTCCCAATTCCCCCTTCCTTTCCTCCTCCCAATGTCCTCCATCTTCTTCCTTATGTTCCACATGTAAGTGAAACCATATGATAATTGACTCTCTCTGCTTGACTTATTTCACTCAACATAATCTCTTCCAGTCCCGACCATAAGAACAGTATATTTAGATGAAAATGATAAAAGTACACAGGACGTTAAAGAAAATCACTACTAAAATGTACATTTAAAAACATACATTTAAAAATTACATTTGTGATAGAATACATGTGATTCTTTCCTACTGCATTACATAAAATCTAGCAGCAAGTCTAAGCAACACCATCATTTCACAGCAGCAATAAACTTTTTGAGAAACCTGCAACAATCAGAATGTGAACTGAAAATACCCGATTTCTAGTGGCAAGAAAAGGAAAAAACATAGCTATTGCTAATACTCCTATGACTTACTACCTCCTTTTATAATGGAAGAAAAATGCTATATTTCTGCTAGGGATTCATAAAAATAAAGCTGTAATTTTTCCCATTTAAGTTCACACAGTCTATGTTTTACTGCCATGGACCCAGGTTAAGAAATCCTCATAGAGAAAACAGTCAGAGCAAAGGAAGGAAGTGAGAAGTGTGGGTATATTCTGCAACCATCCAGACATGCAAAGATACAGCTAGAAGATGGCCCTGGAAGGCGGGTAAAACCCTCACGAATCAGCAACGTCAAGGTTCAACACTCCCAATTATTAAATCAGATTATGTGCTCTAAGTTCTCGAACCGTTTTTTCTTTTGGAATAAAAGATGAATGAAAGAAGCTAGGAGAACATTTGTTTTAGATTAGAGCTCCTTTTTCTAAAGCGTGGGAGATGACAGCATATCGATAAATTTACCAAGAGAACTCATGCATCCATATGATGTAAAACTGTGTGCACGTAAGTATGAGTGGGTATACGTGTGTGTATAAACACAGATGTCTAGGGAAAAAATGCATGTCAAAATATTAATAGTGATTCGAATGGGGGTATGATTTTGCTTGATTCTTTATATTTTCTATAATTGGAAAATGGGCAAAAAGATGTTCCAAAGAGTCTAGGAGACTTATTCTGGGCAATGCACATCCCACACAGTACAAAATAGAGCTGGTACTAGAATTCAGACATGTCCTTCGTTTGTCCTGCACAGAGGTTTTCAGATTCAGAACTTAATGCACCCAAACACATGAGATGGCTGTAATTATTCGCCCCAACTTACATATTAAGAAATCGTGGCTCAGAATCTAAGTGATCTGCCCAAAGTCACACAGCAAATAGCAGGAAGAGTAGGGGCCCGAATCCAGGTCCCCTCCCACTCCTGACGGCATAGGGTCTTTGTCAAAAGCAACGATTTCAGCAGCCTGACCCCGGTTAAGTCCCAGCTCTGCAACGTCCCTGTTGGTACACTTGGGAAGTTCCTGAATTTTGCCCTAGTTCTTTTTCCAAGGGTTATGGTGACCACTGAATGATACAATGTTATAAAGACCTAGGACAACCTCTGGTGCGGTCGCCCTGCCTCCCCGCCTCTGTCCCAGATGGAAGGACTGTTTCCAAGAACTAGCCGGCATGTCTACTCATTCAGCTCAGCAGCCTGGTCCTAGGCTCCACGTCAACTGGGGATCATATTCATTGTGTGTAGGAGCAGCTCTGTTGGATGGGAAATGCACAGCATCAGGCCTAACACAGGACAGGGTATCAGAGTGCTGATCAGACAGTTTGGGGAGCTCCAGTAATTTGGATTCAATAGGTCTGAAAGGGGATCGGAGATTCCAAATGGTTTAAAAACAAACCGAAATAAGAGCTGCAGGAGAGCTTAAAGAGCTAATATTCAACGACAAGCTCTCAGCTTGACAAGGGAGAATCTAATATTTCTGTGTAAGCGAAAGGGGCCCGGTCTAATCATGAGCAATGCATTATCCAATGGGCAGCAGAACAAGGCATTGTGGGAAGACCCAGAATCGTCAATAGTTCTAGGACTCTTCTGTCAAGGATGAAGGTCAGCAATGCCCAGAACCACCGAGGAAGTATGAGACCAACTGAACTAGCAGCAAAAATAAATATCCAGAGGGCTCTCCCTGCCCTCAACGCGTAATACTTTCAGCCCTGGAGTAGACTTCAAAATATGTTCTTGCCCATTACCCAGATACGGCACATTAGTGACTAGAACTCTAAGGGATTGACCAAGACTTGGAGGCCCACGAGGCAACGGAAGAATAAGTTCCATCAATAAATATTGCTGGATAAATTCATGAAGACAAAAATGTCATTCAAACACTAGAAAGGACGGGCCTCAAAAGGGCCTACTCGGAAGACACAGAAAGTGCCTAAATATATGGTAGGTCTAGCAGCCCTCAGAAGCACCACACTGGAGGATTTTGAGGTGGCTTAACATGTATTTATGGACCTAAATGGACACAGAAGCCAGCGAACTACTTTCATGGAAGTTGTAGGCAAAGGAGAAGAGGGAAGGGTCTCCAAGGGCCTATATGAATTTCTCCAAGTTTCTGCTCACTATGCTATCCTCAGGACACTGCATCCTGCTCGGCAAGCAGTAGAACGTTGAGTATTTGTTGAATGCAGAGGCATGAGAATATTTATCTGCACAAATTTTTGGAAGAAAATGACATAAACTGGTGGATTTATGCAAAGTGGTTAAGCACAATGGCCAGAGCGTGGTAGGAGCTTAACAAACGGCGGTGCAAGGTAGAATCAGTCATGCCTTCTATCGCCGGAGCCTACACTCTCCTAGGCTCCCTCTAAGGGTACTCCCTAGTTCTTCCTGATACCAACTTCCAGAAATAATTCCAGCCTAAATTCACTAGATTGTCTAATAATGCCCATTTCTTTAAATAAATAATAAAATCATGTATACATTCCTTTTCAGTTTACAAAGTTACCCATGTTTAATAGGTGAAAAAACTCAGACCACGCAGCTAGCAAAGAGGCAGACTAGGACTAGAACTACAGACTTCCACATTTTATTAGGATGACCATTTTCTCAACCAGAAATTCAAACAAGTGATTTTATTATGGAATAAAATACTTGAACTTGTGTTGTTCCAGAAATCAGCTCAGATGCTGCTTGGATCACTCTTAACACGGAGCGCTGAAATCAGAAACAAAATCCTGAAAGAGGTAGCATTTTTTAAACAAAGCCCGTCCTCTGGAGTTAATGCGTTTATTCTTACTAGTTTCTTAAGCAGGAGAGGAGGAACATGCCTGAGAGGCAGGGTGTTGTGAGTCTGAGCAACATCTGTACCGTTTATTAGCCCTGAGACCCTAGAAAGGTCCTAACCCCAGTAAATTTCAATATCGTCATGTATTTAATGGGAAAGCAATACCTACTCCTAAGACCACGCAAAGTTCCTGGCACTAAGAGGGCAATCAGTAAATGAGAGCTGTCCATTATAATAACTACGCCATGGTATCTACCATTTGGACTATAGGGTAAGTGACTGCTTGTCTCCTTCCTGGCTTCTACTTTCTGCCTAGCCCCTGTTCTGCATCTGTTCAATGGGGACACAACCAGTCTCCCTCCAACCTCGCCAGGGAATGAAGATAACAAAAGAGCTGGCAGAGACATTATGCAAATACCAAATATTATTAAAACATTAATGAACTCTGGCAATTTCCCTGAATTTTGATAAATGGTGTTTATTATGCACTGCCAGCCTCTCACACAATCTGGGCTCTCAAATATTAACTAGATAATAACAGCAATCAGTCTCCTGAAAGACCAAGGTATAGAGAAATAGTGAGTCTAGTTGTTTCCAGCCAACATCTGCCTCAAAGGAATTAGAATCTCTGTACAAACACAGAGGATCCCAGAGACCTCAGTGACCACCGCCGGGCTCACACCAAGTCCACAGCCTATCCAGAACCCTGCTTTTGATAGGACAGTGGACATTCTTGGGGCTGACAGGTCACTGGTGATGACAACCACCTACTACCACTTCATACTTTTCTGCACCAAGTTGCCTCCAAAGTAGAGCATACAAAAAGGGCCTGAGGGGCACCTGGGTGGCTCAGTGGCTTAAAGCCTCTGCCTTCGGCTCAGGTCATGATCTCAGGGTTCTGGGATCGAGCCCCGCATTGGGCTTTCTGCTCGGCTTCCCCCTCTCTCTCTCTGCCTACTTGTGATCTCTCTCCCTCTCTGTCAAATATATAAATAAAATATTGAAAAAAAAAAAAAGGCCTGAGAAGGGGGCTTCAGTCCAGACTAATAATTTTATAGAGAGTGGCTGTTCCCTAGCACCCCAGCCCCCTGAAAACAGAGGTAGGGTTATCCGCAGCTCCATCAAAGGGGCTTGCACCAAATCCCTCTACCATTTCACTCCATCTGAGGGGATAGTTTTTAAAGTGCTGACAATCCTAAGGTACACACAGCTCAGAGGCAGAACAAAGCCAAGATGAGTTGCGCCCCCCCTCCAAAAAAAAAGCCTCCCAGAAACGAGGGCCTGGTGCCGCCCCAGTGACACCTTAACAAGCTGAGGGTCATTAAGACACCTAATTTGCATATTCATGAAAGACTCAAGGCTGTGGCAAGTGAAACAAAGTGCACAAAAAGAGATTTTGTTTTTTAAGCCAAGCGAAAATCCGCTTTAGAAAAGTAAATCCACACGGGGACCCTGGCTGTCGCCAAACCTTCACTTGTCTAGAGCAGACAGCACCTCATTAAAGGAAGGCAGGGAACTCACAAATGAATGCAGCACCACACACAGGCAAAGCACATTTTGCCATCTGCCTTCTAGTGTCCAGAGGGGCAAAAGGCTTAAATGACACTCTCCTGAATTTTCTCTCCTGCAGGTGGAAATATCAAATTCCCAGGGGGACAAGAGAGACTTCTCTCGCAAGGTCAACCGGATAAAAAGGAGTAGAAGGTAATTTAGCTTACCTGTCAACACAATGCCTCTAGTGACATTAAACGCAGGTATACGTTAAGCGCCCTGGAATAATTCACCCTTCATATGTGGATAAAGGTTTGGCTCAATCAGTGTCTCAGCCATGGGGTTAGCATAGAAGTTCCTAATGAGCTGGGTATTTAAACTTTCCCCTCCTCCTCTCCCCTCCCATTTTCTGTTGCATGATCACCCTGTATGAGGTGACCCAGCACCTTTCTCTAGAAAACCACCTAGAGCAGGAGACATCAGAACTGATGGGGGGGAGGGGGTGCTGTAACAACACAATGGCAGACTTCCATTATTTATGTCAAAGAGGAAGGCCATGATTAAGCAACTGAAATCACTGCCCTGAGCCTTCTCGGTGTGTCCCCACCCTCCTGACAATCACTGTGCGGGTTTTCAGATCCGTAAGCTCATTCCCACCAGGTTTTAAGTTGTTGTTTAAAAAAAAAAAAAAAAAGGGAAAAAAGAAGTAAATTTAATTCATACAGACGGCTGAATTGTAGAGTAACTCAAAAGAGAGCTTTTCAACCCCTTACAGAATTTAGGACAACTTGGGCAGCGTGGAGCAAAAGGTAAAATCCAGCCCCAAGTTTTCACACACTTTCTCCAAGTTCCCAAAGCATGACTATTACCGGCCCCCACACGTTCAATCTGTAAAACCCCCGACTTGGACTTGAGCTTCCGGGAGGAAGAAAACCGAGAGGAAAGAAGGCACCCTAATGATCGAACCAGTAACGACCGACAGCCCGCTGTAATCCAAGTAAATGGTAGCAGGAAAGCAAAAAAAACTCTGTCTTCCTCTGGGGTCAAAGCTCTTTTTCAAAAAAATTTTCCACGACCTGGAAAACTGGCTGAGGATGGATTTGTAGAGGGCACAGAGCCCCGCGTTAGGGCAGCTCCACACTCGAATCCCAGGTCTGCGCAACGTTAACGGTCAGGCCACGTAATTGCATGCCCCCAGGGTTGCACTAGCTGAGCCGCAAGCTACGTGGGAGGGAGGCTTCCAGCAGCGGACACTCATTCTACACCCCAGTAGCAATCATTCGAACGACAGGACACTTGAGGAGGGATTTGGTCTCCAGGTCTGCTTAATTATTTTCCTTTACACACCACCCGACAATCTGTTGAAGGACCTGTAGGTGCCGGGCTTGGGGGTGGGAGTGGAGGCATTATTCTATCCCCTGGCGTCTCCAGTGTTCGAAACTCAGGGCGCCTCGCCGGGCCGACACATGGACAATACACAAAGAGGACGAGGCCGGCGCTTCTTGGGGTCCGAGCGCTCAGCCTGGTCATTTTCGAGCAGGGAATCCGAAATACCGAGCTCAGCAAGAGCCCTGGAGAAGCACAGGAAATGCTTCCGAGCGCTTCAAAGGGAAGTCGATTTGCAAATCAAAGTTGCAGGAACTCCGGGCGCCCAGCCTACTTGAGCAGGTTACTAGGGAACACCCAACAAGTTTGGTCACCGGGGGCTTGGCATGACAGCGCCGCGCCGCAAGACTAGAGAAGCAACTTGTCGCTCGGGCGCAGAGCCAGAGCCTCGAACTGTCTCCGCGCCCCAAGCTCTGGACCGGACCCGAGACTCTGCGTTCATCCGAAGGCGCAGGTCCGAACCTCTAAAGCCAAATCCCTCCATCGAAAGGCGCCCCCGGGTCTCACCTGAACCGCGCTGCTTCCAGGAGCTTCCCTCCAACAGTGAGACGTTTCACTAAGAACACTTCACCTGCTTACAAGCCCCCGGGCCGGTGAGAAATTAACAAAAGAGCCAGCGAACGAGGGTAAAAGGGGACCCGGCGCAAAGTATACTAGGGAAGGGAGCTCGGCTTGCGGCGGAGAAAGAAGGGAAGAGGCGGAACAGGGATGGGTTCTACCACAGGCACCCGGCTCCGGGAAGGAAACCAAGAAGGAAAGAGAGCACGAGAAGGGGGAATGGGTGTTCTACCCCGCTTCTCATGTCACACACACACACACACACACACACACACACACACACACACCCCACACACACACCTCCCCCTTTTTCCTCCTTACCCAGCATGGAAAAGATGAAATCCTTGGCTGTGTGGATCTCCAGCGCTCTCTGGTCGTCGTATTCCCGCTGGTCGTGCTTCGTGAATTCTTGGATGAGTTTGTTCAATTCCTCCACCCGAGCTCCTGACCTGAAATCCAGCTCCGGGAACGTTGGCTTGTTGTTACAGCCCTGGGAGGCTGCCTTGCTGGCGGTGGGAGCCGCCATCTTCATGCAAAACGCGCCGAGTAGCAGCTCCGCGGCGGCGGCAGCACCCACCCCCGCCCCCCACCCCGCCCCCCCAGGCCTCCTCCCCTAGTCGACTCCTGGCTGCGGCCCCGGCCCGTGGGCGGGCTGGCAGGCGGGCGTCTAGGCGGGCGGTCCCGGCTCGGTGCGCTCCGGGCGTCCCGGCTTCGGCCGCAGCTGACTGCAGCGAGGGTGCGTGTGTGGCCCCGATACCCTTCCCTGCGGCCCCACGCCGGCCCGGATGCTGCAGGTCCCTGTCCTCCCCTGGCCCTCGCTGGCAGCGGCGACAGCGGTCGTAGAGCCTACGCGAGCCTCCCTCCCAGCAAGGAAAGTGAAGTGGAAACAATGTGAAATTCACCAGCGCTGAAATCAACAAGCTGCCGGCTCCGGTGTTACGGAGCCAGCACCAGCGTCCCCATTTAAAGGGACAGCGCACCCAGTGGAAAGAAAAATAAATAAATGACAGAGGTCTGCGCGCCTCTGCCACTTGCCAATCTGTACTCGAGCCGACAAGCGAGTTGTGGACGTATTCTTTCTCTACCTCCACCCCCTTTGGGGGCAGGGCTTGCCAAGCTCATTCAAGGAGACGGGAGTCTTCCTCTGTCTGATTTTAAGGGCGGTGTTCTGAGCGAGGACATCTCTATGGGGAGCATTTCCCTCTCAAAAACTCCCAGTGCCTCAGATGGTGAAGGAACCTGCCTTAAGAAATATGAAACCAATCTTCTTCCCTTTTCTGCATGGATTGCCAAACACGATAGAATTAAGCATATCAAAAGTAGTGCCCACCATGTGCCGTATAGACATTTACATTAGCCAGGACAATATCCCTATCTTTGCCCTAGGTAATTAATTTTCCTGAATAACACCTTATTCAATTTAACATATAATGAGTTAATGATGCACAACCTGCTCTTTAGAAAAACTAAAGTGTGTTTGGAGGGGGGGACACCACACAGAATGAATTGCCCCAGGTTCACAAGGACTGTTGAATGCCCAGGTGAGAATTCTCTCATTGAACAAATACCATCTGAGCACCCACCATCTGCCAGGCAAAGTGCCAGAATCTGGGTGGATGGACAGGGATAAGACAAAGGAGTTGCAATGGAGTTATACTTACTTGACAGGGCAGTTTCCATCTGAGTCATGGTCCTTTTAGGTAGAATAGGATCTCACAGATGTTTTTAGTGTTTCTGAGGTTTCTGAGGCAAATACTTAGAAGGCCAGTTGGTTCTTGAAACCAGCTATCTTCTCTAAAATCCATCTCTTCTCTATTCTGCAGTCCCTGATTCAGGTAGGGGCTTTTTCATTTTATCGCCAGTTCTCACTGCCAAAAATACAAACTGTTTTGTTAGTCCAGGTTCTGCCATGTCTTTCCCCATAAAATGGAGATGGTAATTCCTATCTCAGAAATTGTTTAATGATTACATGAGATAAAGTGGGTCAAGCACTTAGTGCAATGCCTAACATAATAAGTAATTAATTAAATATTAGCTGCTACTACTGTTGTTATAAACTTAATTCTTCCCCTTCTCCAACCTGTTCTCCATATTGTTGCCGATAGTGATGTTTACAAAACACAGATCTGGCCACTGAGGTTACCTTGGAATTTTCCTCCCCTCCTAATTCAACCTTACAGGGAAGCCAATTCCATACCTGCCTCCCCCCACCCCACCAGAAGCCTTCCCCAGCGCCTCCCCAACCCAGTGGCAAAGTCCCCTCCTTAGGACCTCCATTGCACCCCTTCAGAAATTTTCAGGTGGCACTGATGAATTTTAACCTTGCTTTATCATTGCTAATGCAAATTTCAAACTATAAGATTCTTTAGGATGAGGATTACATGGTATCCATCTTCATATTTCCCATGGCATTTAGCCCTGTAGGAAGGTCCTCAACGTTTATTGAATCGAGTAAAAAATGAAGAACTTTGACAGAACCAATTAATTTCTTTTGCTTTTGGTTTCCTTCTCCTTGAAATAAGCTTTCTCACCCATTCAATATTAAGGAGGATACGTGCCCAAATAAATACTGGCTTTTGCAGGTCTGCTATATTGCCCTGACTTCTCATCTGAGAGGATTACTACCATTACCTGGGCAGTGGTATAAGCAATGCGAGTGATTGGAACACCAGCACAAATCAATCCGCTCCCATCTGTCAGTGCTTCTCTCAGGATCAATGGTAGGCAATGTGAGTCAGGGGGCTGAGGTACAGTCATTCCACAGATAGGAAAGATCCTAGTGCACCCATGCAAGTAACAACCTCTAACCTACATGTTAACAGTTTGAAATAATCCTGGCAAAAAAGTCAAGACATTTTTTCTTCATTAATTTCTGAAAGCATAAACAATTCTTTGCTCTTCTCTTGTTTTTACTTTTCTTGTGATACTTCTGTTCACAGAGAGGAAACAGGTTGCTGGCAGAAATTGCTCTGATGGAGTCTTAGCCCTGGGCCTTGGATGTTTTGAATGAGTGAGTCAATAAATGGTCTCTGTTCTTCCACATTGTCTGTACTACTTTTCATGAGCCAGATCAGAATTCTATGAATCCCTGAACTTTAATGAGCCTATGTGTTTAGAGGATGTCCTGAAGAGAAAACGAAATACCTTTTATATGATCTCATAGAACTCCGATAACATGGTATAAATATCTCTTGTTGAATTGGCCAAAGAAAAAAGAGGATGAGGATTCATAATTTCCTGAATTGGGCTCTTGGGAGATTTTTTAATCTCTGGGCCCCAGGAAAGTCATGAGCTCCTCAAGGGCAAGCTTTGTAAACACTGCATTTAATAATAGTTCCTGACCCATCTCATGACCTTAATTAGTACATTTGAATGAATGAATGAATAAATAAATGACAAATTAATATCATCTCTCAAAGTCCGAGAAGTCAGCATTTAGGAACTTTTTGCTACAATTACATATCTCAATGTAAGCTTTCTATGATTTCCCAACAATCACTTAAGAGTTGTTATAAATATATGTATTTCAGCTTGAATTTCATTAAATGCTTCTATTTTCATGCCTTCCCCACCCTCACCACGCCCCGTGTATATTACTGGCCAAAAGGAAAGAAGGGAAATAGAAGGGAAAGTGAAGAGAGAGAGAGAGAGAAAGAGAAATTTTGAGGCAATATTAAAGAGTGTCCCAGTCCTATAACAAAAGCACATTTCCAGTGTTGTGACAAATGACTCAGGAAAGGTCAATGGAGTCTACCATCTAAATAAGCACTAAGGAGGGTCATTCCTTCAGCATCAAATAGAGCAAAGAAAGTCACTGCCTTCCCAAGCTGCTGTCCCACTTAGAGGTAAAACTCGCCCCTCTGCTTTCCCACTCCCTAAAAGCAGCCTTCTTATTGCTTCTCTGGGGCTGTTTGTTTTTAAATTCAGCTCTAAAGTTCTGTGGCAAACTCTCAGCCCTGAATAACTGGGCTGTTCAGAGCATGTATTAAAAATAGCAAGCTCCACATCCACATGATGGATTAACAAAATATAATTTTAAACAAAGTTGCTCTGGTCTGACAGATTTAAATAGCAGCCCAGGCTACAAGATCTGGCCTTCTAGGGTGGTTGGATTTTCAATAAAAGTCTAACACATGGAAGTGGCCCAAGCTTCTTAGATTTGAAACTGGAGGCAGCAGGAAGAGAGGCGAGCATCACAGACACGCGGAATGTTGACAGTGGAGGGACTTGGGGAGAAATCCCATCCACCATCTCCATTTTACAGATAGGAGAACTAGGGCACAGAAAGGGAAAGTAGACCCACCCAAAGAGCAGAGACTGTGTGGTTTCTATTTCTCAAACGAACTTCAAATTTAGTAAACATTTAGTGTGTTTCCAGGCCACCAGAGGGGGCATGGAAAATCCCCTAAAATTTGACCAAACCGAGAAGAGGAGACTGACCCTTAGGCAAAATGCACTCTTTGCTCTTGAAAGTTAAATCTCAGTCCACCAGGAATTGCTGACATTTGGAACTGCCTTTGCCCACCATCAGGATGAGCTGAGGTGAATCTCCTTGGCATCTCACAAAGTCGTTCAGGGGCACGCAACCCCACCAGGGAAATTTTACCTCTGGTGAGACTGGGCCATGGATATGTTAGTGAGGTACCCAGAACAGTGTGGATAAGCATTTGGCTCAGTCTGTTCTTTCTAACAAGGTGAACCCCAAGTGAGGTGCGCCCACTCTGACCCGCGCACCTGGTACCACCTTCCCCTTCACCCCTGTGCCCAGTAGCCTGGAGGGCCTGGGGGCTCTAGCTAAAAAGAAACTGTTGCAGTGTAAATCTCTGCACCCAAATCTGTCCTTTTATTCTCTGCTCCTGCTCAAGGATTCAGATCTGTACATGTGGAAAGAAAATAGGGTCTAGGAATGGAGATAACACAATATCTGATAACAATTATGAACAATTGTCATTTCTTACAATGATAGAGCACTTTACAGTTCAATGGAGCATTTATCACAAACATCTGTTTGTGGAGCCCCACAACCTCCCACTAAAGCAGGTGACTCAAGACTATTCTCATTCCAATTTTAGAGATAAGAAACTGAGGCTCAGGAAGATGGTGATTTCTGAGAGGCCACCAGCAAGTAATTGTCATCCTTCAGCTCTCTGGTTAGAGGTCATTTCCTGCAAATGGCTTTTCCCCAACCTTTTTCCACCTGCACACCTCCAGGTCTAGGTCGTCTAGGTCGTGTGGGCTCCTCACAGGCGCTCATTGCCTTTGGTTCTGTCATCAGTCGTAAGCAAACGCCGTTGTCCCTGCCTGACAACTCATCTGTCTTCTTCACAAAAATGTACCCTGCATGTGTGCGCTGGCTGCGTCCGTCTTGATCACAGATGCATTCCCAGTGCCTATCGCTGGCACGTAGAAGGTATTCAATAAATGTTTGCTAAATGAAAGAGGAAATGAATAAGCTGGTGGCTGGTTGAGGCCCCAAACTCAGGTTCTTTGCATCAAACCTCAGACCAATCTCCTGAATCTCCAGAAAAACACCAGCAATCTCTTGTCTCAGAGAGCCTTATACTTTACCCAGCATTCCACCTGCACGGTCAGATCCCAAAGCTTGATTCAAGTTTTGTCATGACAAACAAAACCTTTTATTCCCCCTCTCTTTCTACCTTAAAATCTGAGCACAGGGCATTTGTTCAATAAGTTTTCTGACAAAATAATTTTTTTTAAAGATTTTTATTTATTTATTTGACAGAGAGAGAGAGAGATCACAAGTAGGCAGAGAGGCAGGCAGAGAGAGAGGGGGAAGCAGGCTCCCCGCTGAGCAGAGAGCGCAATGCGGGGCTCGATCCCAGGACCCTGAGATCATGACCCGAGCTGAAGGCAGAGGCTTTAACCCACTGAGCCACCCAGGTGCCCCCTGACAAAATACTTTTAAAAAATTAAGTCAAAATTTTCAATTCTCCCTTCTTTTGGGGAAACCCACTCTGCTTGGTCTCGTACATCAGGCAGGAAAAAGCAGCAGGAGATTCATTGCTCTAGAAATCCTCTTTCTTAACCTCATCAACTGTTCTGGGGACACTGTGGGGTCCCCCTTACCGATCTCTGGACACTGCTCCATCCCCTTCTAGCTCTTAAACTTGCCCCAAAGCCCAGCTCCACACCGTCCACATCAATCCCGCCTCGTATATACCTTGGATACTGGGTCACAGGCAAAGGCGGAGCACAATACCTTGTCAGCGTAGACTGAAGATGTTTGTTTTGCTGCGAATGATCGAATGAAGGGCTACCCCAGGGAAAATTAATTAATTTATTTTTTCTGGATGTCTATAGAAGGTGGAACAAGGGAAAATGGGTGGCAGTTACAGAAATATAGGCTTCAGCTTAGGATACAGAAGCATTTTCTAAGAAGAGCCACTCTGCACAGAATATGCTGCCTTATGAATTCATTAACTCCCCGTTGTGGGAGGTTATTTGGAGCTATGTTACCCACTTGCCAGGGTTACACAAAGGAGGTTCCTGAGTTGGTCAGGAGCTTAGACTCTGACCCCTGAGGTGCCTTTCAGCCCTGAGGAGCTATGACTGGATGACTTTTTGTCAGTTAACATAACGACTGCGAACTCCTTCCCTACAAGGATCCACCTCACGACAGAACTATGAGTTCTGAACTCTTCAAACAAGGTGTTTTATGTCTATTTTCACATAAGGACCTAAGACTGAGGATTGTGTCTTTCTTTTTCTTAAAATGTACTCATATTTCATTGTTCCTGTCCAATTCTAGCAGGCTATTTTTTCCACCCCATGGTATAGACATGCCACAGACATCACACCCACATCCCACACCCAAATCCCCATTCCAGAAGATCTCAGGGAAAAGAAAAAATAGGTATTGCCTTTAACACATTTATTTACACACTTATTTTATAATGATAGAAGCCAGCTCTTTGAGCAGGCCTAAAATTGAGCAGGGAACGGTAGTGATGCCTGTTTCGTTTTCTAAAGCTTGTAAAAAATAAAAAAAAAAAAAAAATCAAGATTCTCTAAACCCTGCAGTATATAACAAGCTTATTTGAAAAGCTTGGCTTTTTTTTCCCCTCATGCCCAGTGCAGTACATGAATAGAAGGAGTTATTTCTCCTGATCCAAGACCTGATGTGTTGAGCTGTGGTCCAAAGCTCATTTTAAATTTCAAGTTGCAAAACCTGGAGACAAGGCCTCTGACGGGAACGCTGACACTCTTCCAGCTCTGACAATATTATCACACACGACCCTAAGTATACTTCCTGGACCGTGCCTTCAAATTATGCTTTCTCTATTAGTAGTTTCTGAACATAAATACCTACCAAAGAAACCCTCAAATTCCCCAGTGCATCTATTTTTTTTTTTTTTAATTTTATTTATTTGACAGAGAGAAACACAGCGAGAGAGGGAACACAAGCAGAGGGAATGGTAGCCGGAGAAGCAGGCTTCCTGCCGAGCAGGGAGCCCGATGCGGGGCTCGATCCCAGGACTCTGGGATCATGACCTGGGCCGAAGGCAGACGCTTAATGATTGAGCCACCCAGGCGCCCCTCCCCAGTGCATCTAAATAGTCAAGTGGGAAAACAGGAGAAAAAAGAAAAAAATATATAAAAAAGGAAGAAAGACAGAAAACCCCACGGCCCCCTTTCTCTATTTAATTTCTAATGATTCATGTCTATTTAAACTGCCCTACAGGGCGCCTGGGTGGCTCAGTGGGTTAAAGCCTCTGCCTTTGGCTCAGGTCATGATCTCAGGGTCCTGGGATCAAGGCTTGCTAAGGGCTCTCTGCTCAGCGGGGAGCCTGCTTCCCCCTCTCTCTCTGCTTGCCTCTCCGCCTACTTGTGATCTCTCTCTATTGAATAAATAAATAAATCTAAAAATAATTTTAAAAATCTCTTAAACTGCCCTGGGATTGTGAGTATGTGCATTTTTATTATTATGGTTTGCCTCATAAAATTTGGGGGGAGAAGCAGGGGTATATGGATATGCATTATGAATAGATACATTTAGATAAAATCAGTGGAATGGAAGCTAGGAGACTCATCGTATAGCCTGGCTTTCACCCATTAGTTAGTTCTCTGATCAGTGGAAAAGCCTCTCCTCATCTCTGAAACTCCTTTTCCTCAAGTGTCAATGAATAGAATATGGTATCACTGAGGCGTAACATTCTGAAACTGTGACTTTGACATGAAAAGACAAACAAAGCAATCTTGTGCTGGGTACAATTTCTTGGTACATTTTGTTTATTTCTTTATTTTTCCACAGTCTACCCTTTCACAGTTTGACATTCCATGACAGGACATTCCAAGAATTTTTTGCTTTTAGGACCCTGCGTCCAAAAGAATTAGCCTAAAATGGGGAGAAGAGAACCTGTAAGTGCATTCAGACCCCCTCCTTGACACATTTTGGCTAATAGCCTCTTATTCTCTGCTGGTGGGGGTTGAAGCAAGACTTGCAGCTGAAATTTACTCAGCAGCTTGGCCCCGGGGCATAGACATATGACCTCTGTGTTCTTAGGGCCCAGCGAGGGCCCAGCAGGTATGTTCAGACTCCAGAAATCCTTTTCCCCACAGGATAAGAGGAAACAAAAGGTACCAAAGAAAGCCCTGCAGGAAGTATTTATAAGAGGCTGCAAAACAGCTATAAAATAATTTCCTGGCCCTAAAATTAGAAGCAAAGGTTTGAAGTTCTGAAACCTAGTGCAGGATAAATGAATATAAGGACCTTTATAGCCAACTTGTAAAGCACTGTGGACAAGGAATTGCAGTTCTGGTAAAAAAAAAAAAAAAACAAAAAAAACCCTTAGGGAGTCTATTTATTGCCTTACAATGAAGATATGGAAGGAGTCTGGTCCTAGAAACGGAGGCTGAGTTTTCTTTAAGTACTTTGTAAAAGAGCAACTTTATGAAGCTCAGGTGGTAACTGATGATAGTGTGATTTGTAATGAAAGAGATGACTATCATGCAATAAATAATATTCCAGTGTGTCTGATGACAAAGAAAACATGCAACATTGAAGATATTATAGCCATGCATCAAAATGAAAAATGTCAAAGAAGGGGGTGGGGGGAGTTGAGAGTCCTACCAGATTAAAATCTTGATCATACAGATGAAGAAGATAACAAAGTTCAGAGAATGGAAGTGACTTGCCTATGGGAACACCCAGAGTGGAAGGACTAGGCTTTTTTTTTCTGCCATGAGCGTCAAGGTATGTGAGGGCAAGTTCAAACCTAGTCAATAGCCAACGGTTGTGTTTCCCATAAGGCTGTCTTTTTTATTCCTTCATTTATCCAGCAAATATTTACTGAACCTCTAATATGTGTCAGGCACCGTCCTAGGCACTGGGATACAGCAGTGAACAAAGGAAAAGTTCATGTCCTATTGGAGCTTCTGGTCAAGTAATTCCTTCATTTGAATGATAAATAGGATATATTGTGCTATATCAGTGAATGTTCTCTGGAGAAACAGAACCAATTACACATACGTATATAAAGAGAAATATTCAAGGAAATGGCTCATGCAGTTGGGAGGGTTGACAAGCCCCCAGATCTGTAAAGCAGGCAAATCCAAAATCTATAGGGTGAGTTAGCAGACTGGAAACTCAAGCAGGAGTTGATACTGCGATCTTGAGGCAGAATTTCCTCCAGAAACTCCAGTTTTGTTTATAAGATCTTTCAACTGATTGCTTAAGGCCCACCCACATTAAACTCAAGCGTAGGTGTCAACCACAACTACAGAACACTCTCTTGGCAGTACCTAGATTAGTATTAAATAACTAGGTATTATAAATCACTAAATTAAATAACTAGGTACCATAACCTAACCAAAGGGACACATAAAACTAACATAAAACTAACCATCACACGATTTATCTAACAAACATTAATTAAGTGCTTATTACACGTTAAGTTCTATGACCAATCATGCACAGAGCCTGCCTTCTAACGGAAGGGCATAAATCATATACTCAACTGAATACATAAAATATGAGGCCCTACTTATCCATAAGGGAAGAGAGAACAAGAGCTCTCTTTGAGAATTCAGAAGAAGAAACAGTACTTCCAGGTAATGAAATCAGGAAAAGCTGAAAACACAAAAGAAAGTTGACCTTGTCCTTAAAGAATGGGTAAAATTAGAACAAGGAACACAGGAGGGTGGATTTCTAGTGGAAGAAATGGCATAAGCAAAAGTGTAGAGTCAGGAAAATGTGTGTTGTATATAGAAACACTGAGTGGTTCAGTTGGGCTGGAAATACAGAGCGTTCATCAAAACCTCTTTTATTTAGCCAGTGATTACTCAGTGCTTGTTCAAGTACTCATTCCGAGATATTAAAATATTTGCTGATGAAACAGAGAGATTAAGAGCCTCCTCCAAAGTCACACAGAATATCTTCACATACAAGTCAATGCCATTTTCTTTTGGAAGCTAGGTACTGTGGACTCTTCAAAAATGAGCTTTACCATGCCTGAGAAAGAGGCTATGCTTTATCTTTGTTGTTTTAGTTTAACTATCTTTTTAAAAAAGTCATTTTATTCCTTGATACGTAGAAGAAATTTATTGGGCCCTAACTTTCAATGCACCTATACGTCTCAATGCCCCAAACAAGATGCTCAGGGTTTTATATATCATAAAATTAAAACCCTACTGCTTTTACCACTTAGCTGAGGATATTTCTTGGGGATTTTTTGGTACTATAATTAAATTGCTAGGGTCAGGGAAATGGTATGCAGGGAGAAAGTATACACAGGAGCTACGAGGGTCACAAGAAAGTCAAAGTCATTCAGGACGTCTTTTATTTCACAATTGTGTGCTTTGTATACGCCACTAATTACAATTTTTTCTCCATCCTCTTGTTTTCATGCCCCATGCCCCTCCCTCATTTTTAAGGAATAGCCGTTGGTCTAGCAAGTCACATGTGAGCCGTGGCTTTATTCCACTACCGGCCTTTCCCATCCCTGCTTTAAACTCCATCATCATTTTGCCTACCTAGGAATTCATGTTTTCCACTACACAACTAAGCGTACATGGGTTTGTTCCCTAAATTGATGGTTTTATGGCTCTCAAAACAATGTGCTCGGCTTTGAGGCTAATGTAACATTTTAAAAAATTAAGATAATTACAGGAATTAGAGGATTTCAGACACTTTCCAAACAAGTCTTTATTGTGTTTCATACCACTGTGAATCGAGCAGAAGCAAATTGTACCTCTCCTTCCCCCCCACCCCCATCCCTCCTACTTCCACTTTATGAAAGGGAAGCTTTAAGACCCAAACCAGGAAGTGACATCAGCAAGTGCCTGGTTTCATATCTCCATAAAGTGCATTAGTTTAATTAAAACTATCAAAGAGGCTAGTAAAAGGGAGACTGGGGAGAAGTGAGGTTATTGATCAGAGGTATTAAATAAATGGACATCACCAAGAAGTGGATGTTCAAAGATAGATGGAATCCTCAGGGAGGATCAAAGTTCAACTTCCTCAATGATAGCTGAATATTTGTCTTGTGGTAACGCTCTTCTATTATTTCCAAGGGTGAGGAGCTCTAGAAAGGGTCTAAAGGCTTCGAATCATAACGTTACTTCAACTTTACATAATGCTTTAGATTTAGCCTATGCCATCTGGTTTTATTTTTATTTATTTTTATGTTTTTAAAAGATTTTATTTATTTATTTGTCAGAGAGAGAGAGAACACAAGCCGGCAGAGAGGCAGGAAGAGGCAGAGGGTAAAGCAGGCTCCCTGCTGAGCTGCTTTACCCTGCTGAGCAGGCTGCTCCTGCTGAGCAAGGAGCTGATGTGGGACTCAATCCCAGGACCCTGGGATCATGATCTGAGCTGAAGGCAGCTGCTTAACCAACTGAGCCACCCAGGCGTCCCTACCATCAGGTTTTAATACCAATCCTCTCAAGAACCCTGTAGGATAGGCTGACCATAGATTCATGGACTGGTGGGCCACATTTTGGAAGGGAGGACAGAGTTTGACACTCCACAGCATGTGAGTGACCCCCAGCATGTGTCCAGGGAGACGCCTGTATGTATTTCAGAGGGGGCAGCTGTGGAGAGATAGACTTGCAGCACCTTGGTGAGGATGAACGGTAATCACACTGACTGACTAATGGTCTTTGTTAAATAAAATTTCTCCTCCAAGAGTGGGTATTAACCTATTGTAATAGTTTTAGTATATTGTATTCACTCTACCTCTATCCCTTTGGATAGAGAGCAGAATTTCCCATAAAAGAGTTAGTCATTCTTTTTTTTTTAAAGATTTTATTTATTTATTTATTTATTTATTTATTTATTTATTTATTTATTTACTTGACAGAGAGAGAGAGAGAGAGAGAGGGAGAGGGAACACAAGCAGGAGGAGGGGGAGAGGGAGAAGCAGGCTTCTCGACAAGCAGGGGAGCCCAATGCGGGGCTCGATCCTAGGACCCTGGGATCATGACCTGAGGCAAAGGCAGACCCTTAAGGACTGAGCCACCCAGGCTCCCCAAGAGTTAGACATTCTTAGAGACTGTCGTCATCAAGGCAGAGTCAGAGCCCTTACAAAAGTACCTAAAGGCAGGTGGAGGCGGGTAGAAAAGAAGCTTCCCTCAAGCTTCTCTTAATTGGGATTGGGACTTGAAGAAGATCAAAACTCAAAATTCACTTCCAGATGGTTCAGTCTCCCTTTTCCAGACTGTGAGGTAGATGGACGATTACCAGCAGGGTGAGGCATCTGTTTCTTTCAGGATGTGCCCACAACACAAAGTGCGGTGGGAAAAGCTGCAGGTGTGGCTGATCATAAAGGAGAAAGTTCTGTGGGGATCTGCAACCAGTGATTCAGCAAGAAACGTCCACGGGAATAGGAGATCTCTGGTGGCACGGGATTAGCAGAGACTGCTCCTCCACTCTGGGATTCTTATCCTGCCATTGCTCCCCTTGGGAGATCGTAGCCTGTAAGTTTCCTTGGGTGGGTTCCCTCCTATATTCACCCAGGGATAATACTACAAGAAGAGTATTATGGAGCGGGGGCCAAAGACCAGCGACGTCTTCTTGATGTTCCCCAAAGAAGGAGCCTTTCCCATAGTCCTGGTCCCTCACAGTACATTAAATAGACAACGTAGTCTCTTTAATCTAAAGAGAGAGTGAAGTCCAGCTTTCAGACCTGCAGTATTCACTCCACGTACCTGGCTAGCTCTCCCTTTCCCTGACAACTTTATCCTTAATAGCTGGTGTTTTCAGAGCACTTGTCAAGTGGTTATTCAATCCTTACCATCCCTAGAGGAGGTTGGAGGAGGATTCCTATTTTCAGAGTAGGAAACGGAGGTCTGAATCATGTAACTTGCCCAAGGTCCCATGGTACCAAGTGACACACCTGAACTTTCACCTATGTCTGCTTCAGTCCAAGTCTGTGGTCTTGACCACTGCCCCGGGCTGCCTGCCTAATAAGCCTCCCAGAACACATGGTGGTGTAG
This sequence comes from Procyon lotor, assembly GCA_028646535.1. NCBI lineage: Eukaryota > Metazoa > Chordata > Mammalia > Carnivora > Procyonidae > Procyon > Procyon lotor. The sequence goes on from CM053603.1 coordinate 121,403,880, forward strand.
TAGGATGGCTATTGGGTGGGTGCTGACACTTTGGGTCTGTTGTTTGTCAGCTGCATGACCTTGAGGTTCCCTGGACTCTCTGAGCCTCCATTTCATCCTCAGAAAAGCGGATATTATTCTTTTTTCTCAGCTCTAAAGTTTTTATGAAAGGCATGTGGAAAAAAGGAATGTGAATCAAAACTCGAAAAATACTTAAAGATATGAGGAATTATACCTCGATTTTATACCTTGACTTTATGTTCTCCCAATATTTATCAGGAATAAATGATGGCTGGGGTTGGGGGAAAGAACCCAAGGGAAGGAATTCATTTAATGAATTCTAGACGCCATGGCACGCCAGGAGGAGTGAAGAACAGATATTTAATAGCTTTCGAATAGCTGATCTGTGATCATCTCACATTTAAAAGAGACTACCACTCAGCTCAGTTCCTGGGAAACCCTGTCTGAATTGCTACCTGAGCTATAAGTGGGTTGAAAATGAAGTAAAGAAAAAAGTGACCTTAGTGCTGGCCTCCAAAAAGGCTTTGGTCAATTCAGCACCTTTTACAAGCTGTAAATTCACTTCCTAAATTGTCTACTTAGATAGTTCTTCCCTTCTCAGAAGGAAAAAATGTAGACTGTTCAAAATTAAAAGTCGGCTTCCCAAAGAAATATCACTGCGGAAATGTAATTCAACAAGTATTTGCTGAATGTTTTATGGGCTCTGTACCATGCTAAGAATTGACCTGTGGCGGGGGGGGGTGGGATGGCTAGTGATGTTGACCACCCTTGTTGTCTGTGAACCTGGTTCCAGCTCCCAAAGTGGTAATCATTTCCACGGGAACCGTGCTCACAGTTGTAAAATCTTAGAAGTTGAGACAGGTTAGACAGAAATGGACTGAAACCACATGTCAATATAAGAAATAAATGCTTGGGCATTCTAAGGTTTATGTTCTTGGATCAGGAAGGCGAACCTTTTTGGTGAAAGGTTCTGAAAGTGAAGCAGAGAAGCTTTAATTCAGCTTTGTGGGCAATTAATGAGCCCATTAAAGGTTTTAGAACAGAACAGTAAACATGATGAAAAGATATGAAAAATTCAAACCTAGTGTCATAGTGAAGACCCTTTTAATTTTGAAGGTTTTATTATCAGAAATAAATCAAATTAAACAAAGAAAAAAAGGCGTAAGTGGAAAAATTTATTGGCTCGTACATAACTAGGAAGTTCAAATAGTGGACTGAGGTCTTATTGTCCAGACATTCAAATGATAGCCCCAGCTTTCTGATTGGCTTCATTCTTAGGCTCTCTAGGTAGTAGCAAAATGGCTGGCAGTAGCCTCGGGCTTACAGGTGTTAGAGATGATGGCTCTAGAGAAAAGGCACCATAGTGAGCTCTGATTGGTCGGGCTTGGGTGGAGTGCTTATCCTTGAAAACTCACTATGCTCAGAGGCATGAAAATGTTGATTTGATTGGTGGGGACTGATATGTAACCCCAAGGAAGGGAGGTGACCCTGGTCAGTCTTTCCCCCACCTCCTTTAGCTGCAATTAGTAAGATATTTGCAGAATGAGGGTGGAGTAATTTTTCAAAGGAAGAGATATTGGGCACGCGCGCGCGCGCGCACACACACACACACACACACACACACACACACACAGGCACACGTTACCTAGGCTTGGCTTTAGAACATTTACAATCTAAAAGAGAACACCTCTCCTTTCTTTAAACCATAGTTTGTACTTTTAAAAATTGCTTTTATTCATTCATTTTATAAAATGACGGCATTCAGTGCTGTGAGTCATGGTTCCTATTTTAGAGTACATACCACAGAAGTTTCTCTATTTCTCTGTATGCAAATAGGTTAGGTTCTGAAAAGTTCATTGCAAATCCTTTTGTTCGTAACTGGGATTAGAAGGTGTGGCAGAGTGGGACAGGTGACCCCTGCCAAAGACTCCTTCCTAGGAGGGTTGCTGTTAGGGTGTGATGCCCAGCCTGGGGTTGTCTTTCCTGCTCCTGTCCCCTTATATCCCAAGTGGGAGCCATCTGGCTAATTCTTGCAATGGGAGGAGGTGATTATGTATCCCTTCGGGGTGGGATGGTGAGAGGTGGATGTGCCTTCCCCACAGCCCCTTTTTATGTCTTTTAGGACAATGGAGTGACTCCTGGGACCAGAAGGAGGATGGTACCATGAGAAAGAGAGCTCCTGGATTCCTGCACATGAACTGTCACCGCCCCTCCCATGCATCACCCACATTGAATTCTTACCTGAGTGAGAAATACACCTTTATTGTGTTAAGCCAATGAGAATTAGAATCTTACCTTAACAAATATGGAACAGTTTAATCTTATTGTCCATATCCTCATTTCCACCACATAGAATTGTGAATGTGACTTTCAAAGTTTTATTTTATTTTATTTTTAAAGATTTTATTTATTTATTTGACAAAGAGGAGAGAGATCACAAGTAGGCAGAGAGGCAGGTAGAGAGAGATGGGGAATCAGGCTCCTTGCCAAGCAGAGAGCCCAATGTGGGGCTCAGTCCCAGGACCCCGAGATCATGACCAGAGCCCAAGGCAGAGGCTTTAACCCATTGAGCCACCCAAGCGCCCCTGTGACCTTCAAAGTTTTAAAACCAAGTATTATTCACTTCTTCTTAAAGATAAACCTTTTCTCCATCTTTTCCAAAAATAACCAATTTATTTCATATGCTGGCAATCTGTTGAGTCAGGTCACCTCCCTCCTTGGTCATTCCTCTAAGTATGGTGGAGGAATCTGTTAGTAGTTACAGTGCTCTCTCTAGTAGTTACTCACTCTCTCTTCACTGAGATCCTTAAACCCACAAACTCTTCATAGTTTGTGACAGGTCTCATCCGCAAGGTTACCATGTTTAACAAACTCATGGCCTCCCCTGAATGAGCATACTTTTGTGAATGCTGGTGTCACATTCAAATTGTACTCTGGTTCATCCGTCACTTTCTTTTGCTTTTAAAAATTATTGCTGATTGCAGAAGTATAGACAGATCCTTGCATCTGCTTCATGAATAGCTCTTTGTCTTTAGAAATTTCCCTGCAGTCTATTGAATCATGCCACTTAAAAATGTAAAATATACCCTACCTTGCTTACCTAATTACCATGTATCTTTTCTTATTAGCACTTCTAACACTTCCCTTGCTTTTGCATTTATTGACTATTACGGATCAATAATCTTTGCAAAATGACACAAACTTCAGCCACGAGGGGCAAATATGCAATAGAATGTGAAAAAAATACAGGTGTTGGCTCCATGAGCAAAGACTGATGTCCCTTCTTGATGGTGAGATTATGAACATGGATGCATGACCTTAAATTGGAGAATCTTAGAGAGCCAGAACTAGAAGGGCTTATCTTCTGCAGTTAAATACCTGCAGTTTACACATGAAAGAGAGAAGGGGTGGTGAGATCGAGGGAGGGGAGTAACAGATTCTTCTTGGTCACATGACTAAAAATTTAATGCAAATGTGAATGAAACAGACTTCAGTCATATGTCAGGGTTTTCTACATTTCTTCTAGTCGACTGCATCAACTTTTAATAAAGAATTTCTTTTTCCCCAGGACAGCTGCTCACCCTAGTATTCTATGAAAATCTTACCTTTGCCTCTCTTCCAGTAGGGAGCAGAGAGAGTGGGGAGTCTCCTAGAGATACGTAGAACCTGATCTGGATTCTTGTATGTTTCATCAATTTTTAGGCTCTGGGCAGAAGTGGGGGAAAGCAGAAAAACTGAATAGGTTAAATGATGAAGATCTGTGAAAGAAAAAAAGGGGGAAGATTTTGGTTTGGGAGAGATTGAAGAACTCTGAGGAGCCGATGCTTTGGAGAGAAATCAAAACATGAAACCTATCATTTTCCCCTTTGCTCTCAGAATCCAGTGCTAATTAGTTTGAAAGATAGCCATTTCTGAGTGAGAGCCAATTATTCCCAGTATGACTGAATATTCCAAATATCATGGAATAAATTAAACTGTGCAAAGGGCTGCTTTTCAAACTTTTATTTTAAAATGTCCCTCGTGCCAATGGAAACAGAAGTTTTATTTCTGGGTCTGGGGATCAAGCCCCCATGAAACCATTTCTGTGGCTTTTAAAATACATTAGTTTAAACCATATGCGGCTGCCAGTTTTTAGGCCAAAAATGGTTGAATATTGGTCATCGCATATCGTTCAACCAAACAGAAGTTTTTGCTGTTCACAATACGCATGTGTTGATTTTAATATAAAGATAGGATCTTAAATTCCTTATCTTTGAGATTTTATGGACAGAAAGGTATATCATGTTCAGCCTGTGGCTTTGGGGGCCCTCTGGCAGTTGGCAGGTGGGAGAAAAGAAACAAACAAGCTTTTCATAGACACCAAGCCAGGCAGCTTAAGAACCAGCAGGAAGGGGCAGGCTTGATTCAAAATCAAAGCACGATGAGCTTTGCAGGGTATCAAGAGATTGGGGTATAAGTGAGCAGAATGAAGTCCTTCCAAACAATCTGACCCCTAATTTTTCAGTCCTATCACCTCCACCACACTGAGCATGCCCTGTGTCACTCATTCCTATGAAAAGGGCAGAGATGCCCAGTGTGGAGTTTTCAGAGACCAGAGGTATACTCTTAAGAGCCAGGAACATCTGTTTTGTCTTGATTGCTTCTTCTGCTGTGTGTAAATGAGTGTATGTGTGGGTACATGAATGAGTATGTGTGAGTATAAATGTGGTGGGGGAATTGCGCTGTGTGGAAATAGAATAAAGCTTTACTGGAATAATGAGGGTAAAGGATAGAAAGCAAAGGGGTAGAAACTGGATATAGGCTCTGGACACTGCTCTGCTTGGTAAGATACTAGAAACTTTCCACCTTCCCCGTGTAGTTTCTGTCAGCTGCTGTCTGCTCCGTATTCTAATTGGTAGTAAAACTCTTAAATTAGAGCCCTGGTGTCTTATGCGAGTGATAGAGTGGGAAGTGAAGGTAACATCTAGAAGGAGAGAGACAGTAGGCTATGTTCTTTGACATCTAAGGCAAAGAAGATAAAGAGATCCTAGGCTGAGAAATAGGCCCAGAAACATATACATGGAGGAGCAGGATTCCCAAAAGCCCTGTAAGGGCCTGAATACTTTTCCCTGACACTGGCCATGAAGGTGCCAGTGGTGTGGGTGGAGAGCCCAGGACTCACAGGCCAAACCTAGAAGGAGCTCTTCCCAGAAAAACCAGAGCGTCTTTGGTTCCTCTAACCACGCATGCCAATGCCCATAAAAGAACAGAGAAAGAGAAGGGCAGCCTCATAAGAGGAGAGAAAGACAATTTGAAACCCGACTAGCAAGAGAAGGCAGCCATGGGTTTCCTTTTAAAGATCCAGATGAATTCAGGAAGTGGGTTTTTCTATTTTTCAGAGTCATCTCTTGATGTCAGTTTTCACCCAGATCATACAGGAAGGGGACCAGGGTCAAGAAAATATTTTTTCTATTCCGGAGTCACACCAAACGCTCTGTACTCAAGTACTTACTTATTTCCAAATGAGTTTTTCTTGATTCTTGGGTAAAAGGTGACCCTTCTTTTTTACTTTATTTTCCTGGTCACTACCAGGACTTTAGAAAGAGCTCTCATTTGATTTTTAAAAGATAATTAGCAAACTGGATATCTATACAAAAGTAATTTTGTACCTCCACAAAAGAGTGTAGTCAGCAGATAATTCACTCTTGTGGCTTTTCATTAGCTAGCTCTCCCTTGAGGCAATTTAGAGGTTAAGGTCCTACTCATCTGTGTTCTCAGCTGCTGTTAGAATTACCTCTGCAATTCACCAGGCAAGTCAAAAAACCCTCCTCTCACCAGAGCTAACCCGTGTAATGAGGAAGATGCCATTTATTTCTCATACGTTATTCCTTTAATTTTAGGCATACTATTCAATTCTCTCAACAATCTCATGACTTAGACCTATTTTAAAGAGAAAGAAACAGGTTTTGAGAAGTAATATCACCCAAATCCCACAGTTAATCAATGGCAGAGTTGTCACAGTCTTTGTGACTCCAAAGTCCATTACCTTTCTGCCCTGCTTCTTGGCCTTACAGCATCCCTCTCCTTTAATCTCATGCCTGAGATAAAAAAAAAAAAATCTCAACCACCATTATGGCTCCTGCGATTAAGAGAGTCTAAGAGGAAATGCAAACACTGCATCAGCCACGAGCAATACGTGACTCCATTGCTATAGTAGTTTTCATATATTTTAATTCAATAAACCTTACCCAGAACTTGCTTATAAGACAGAAACACATTTTATTAGTGTACACTTATTTGGTAAGTCCAAATGAATAACATTTGCTTGGTATAAAGAAATGAGCTATTTTTATAAATAAGAAAATTTGAAATTGGGGTAAAGGTGATATTTTTACTTTTTTATAAACTTGACTGTTAATGAAATGCAAAATTTTTGCGTACCTCCCAAAGCATCTTCTGAAGATCATTACTTCAGAATCCTTTCTTCCTTCTTTTCTTCAAAACATACCAACCGTCTTTCCACAAGAACTAGAAACTGGGGGAATGAGGGAAGACATCCTGCTCTTAAGAGCTCATGTTTTCATCAAAAGAGACATAACATGATGAGGTAACAAGGACGAAAAGTATCAAGTGAAGCACAAAATATTCTGGGAGTTTGGAGCAAGAGTGGCTATTCCCCAGGGCATGGGCTGGGGTTCTTGGTAGACTTTGGAAACAATGTAGCTTTTCAAGAGTGGTGGGAATAATACATGCTGTGATGGAGAATGGCCTTCCGATGGAGGAAGGGACATGATGATGGAGTAGGAAAAGACAGATGATAGAGGGAAAAGACAATCCGAGTCGTGAGTGTGGGACTGCAGAGTGAACTGGAGTCAGTGTGAAAGTCTGTGAATGTCTTCCTAAGGAATTATGGCCCAGATGTGGCCCTTCTGCTATAGGTAATAAGGGCCATCAAAAGTTTTTGAACAGGGAAGTGAAGATAACCAAGCTGTCCTTTTTATGAGATTAACCTGAAAGAAGCTCTTGTGGAAAATGGATGGAAGGAGGGAGAGCCTATTGTCAAGGAGAACAATGAAGACAATTATCAAGATTCCAGTGAGGCACAGTCCTGTGAGGGGGAAGGACTGTTCGTGATGAGGGCAGGAGATAAGGTCCAAAGCTATAGGATGGGAGGAATAGTGTTGAGATGTCCTGGTGTGCTGGGTTGAATAGTGTTCCTTTGAAATTGACATCCACTTAGAACATCAACTCTCAAGGTAACCTTATTTGGAATTAAGGTCTTTTCAGATGTAATCAAGTTAAGATGAGATCATACTGGATTAGGTTGAACCCCAAATCCAATGACTGGTCCTCTTATAAGGAGAAGAGAGATTTGGAGATGTGGAAAGACACACACTGAGAGGGACAAAGCCCATGTGATGATAGAGGCAGAGATTGGAGTGATGTTAACAATGATCAGAAGTAGGAAGAGGTAAAGATCTCTCCTTCCCTGGAGTTTTCAGGGAGTATGGCTCTTCAGACACCTTGATTCTGGACTTCTTGCCCCCAGTAGCATGAGAGAATACATTTCTTTTGTTTTAAGCCATCACATTTGTGGTAATTTGTTACAGCAGCTCTAGGAAACTCATCCACCTAGGCAACCTTGGAAAGAGGGGATAGTAGTAGTCACCCTCAGGGACAAGGAGAGATTCATAAAAATTCAGTATACTAATGAGAGGGCTCCCTCCTATGACAAATTCCATAAAGAACCTCTATGAGGGCAGATAGAGATAATAAACAAGACATAGCTACTAACTCAGACCTCTTGCGCACCAGTTAGTGAGTCTATGAAGAATTAGTAAAAAAGACTGTAATGATGGAAATGGATTGAAGAAACTTGGACTCGACAAGAGAGTAACTTTGAAAACCACAGGAGTGTCGAGAGCAGAATGGGGCTTGAACCCATTTCTCCTGCCTCCTAGCTTGGTTTTAAAGACAGATTTTTATAGGAGTAAAAGTGAAGAGGAGGAGGCCTCTCCTTTTTGGAATGTCTGGAGATCCTCAAGATTCAGCCCATGGTTTTTTTTGTTTTGTTTTGTTTTGCCCTGTCCCAAGATGGAAATATGGTAACCGGCTCCTTAACTAGTGTCTGAGAATGCTGTCATCTTTTAAATGTCCAGAAATGACATTTATGGAGAAATGATGACTCACCAGTCAGAAATGACGACTTCACCGATTTGGCCATTTTAATCTCTGCCGCTAAACGATTAAAACTTAGAATCAGTAGGTCACTGTGAATTCAGAACAAATCTGTCAAATATTTCAGAAGCTCCAGCCTTAGAAGACAACAAGAAGGGTTTGCCAATTGAGATAACCACTGCCTTGGGAGAGGCATCTGAAGAGTGTTCTCATTATACAAAATATTACAAACTGTTCAAATTGTGGGGGGAACACCACCAGGTCACTTAAGTTCATCTCTCCTCCTTTTGGGAAGGACTAAAACGTGAGCCATTCAGAAAGGAGACTTTTGTTGACCAAGACATTGCTTGGAGTCTCTGGTCAAAGAGCATGCTTACTTGTTTCTAGACTCATAGAAACTCAAAAGATGTAAAACTCTCACTGCCTTAGAGAATTGAGGTAGAACTCAACTCCAATAGGTACTGTCTCAATGCTTGAAACCACTTTGGGGATCTCAGCCAACCAGTTCATTTGAGGCATGATAAAGCTGATCTCCCAGAGAGGGGAAATAGCTTGCTAAAAATAAAAGTAGCGCAAGAGGAAATCACATGAAAAACACTTAGAAAGACGTTTGACTTATTTAGTAAAAAAAACCTTAAAAAATTATGTGACACTACTTCGTATCTATCAAACCACCAAAAGTGAAATAATTTATACATTATTTTATTCTACCCGAATGGTCATCAGGGAAGGAAAGAGGTGCACTCACATACTGAAGATCTGATAAATCCACGAAATGGGTAAGATTATTTTCAAAGGCAATTGCTAATTTCAACCACAAATCATTCAAATGGTCCTACCCTATGATCCAGGAAGTCTAATTTCTGGGTTTACATTTTAAGGATTTGTACGTTAAAAAATTTTAGGGTAATATTATTCAGAATATGAGAGCTCTAAGACCATGTAGTCTGAGCTTTTACAAAAACACATAAGCAAGTCAAAACTCCTATGGAAATGAGTAAGAGAATCTCTTGCCTATTGCAGCCACTACTGCCACACCAGGTTTATGTGGGCCCTGACGGACTTAGTGGGTGTGCAGGCAAACTACAGAGTCCCTCACCTCAAGCCCTCAATCCTGAGGCTCCCCTGCTGCTACTGAGGTGTGCCGTGTGCCAGCCCAGAAGAGTGTGTGGATAGAAAGTGTCCTGGGCCAGATGAGAAGTGGTAGATAAGCAGTTCCTCCCTTCTCTTGCATGACTGTCCGCAAGGCAGTTGATGTGGCTTTTTGCAGGACGGTCTCATGCGAGGATGGTCTCGGGAGGTAGGGAAATTGATCACAGTTGGTGTAACCAGCTTGGTAACACACCTTCAGACTGACTTCTCCTTTCCCTCTTCCTTCGCCCCTGCTTCCGTGGGGCGGCACCCTGAATAAAAGAGTGAGTGGAACCCTCTGCTTCAGGCTCTGCTTTCTTTTGAAGCCAGACTAAGACAGATGGTACCCACCTCAGAGGGCTGTAGGGAAGAAACATTAAATGAGTAAAAATAGGTAAAGCACTTGCCTGACATACAGTAATTACTATGTAAGTGTGAGCTATTCTTATTCTACTGTATCACTGTGTAACTCTGTAAGATGGTAAATATTTAGACTCTGCTGCTCCATGGAAAGATGTATGGGAAATAATGTTAAGCAAAAACCAGAACACTAGGAAGCAAGCATACATGGATTATAACTCCATAAAAATTATATATACGCACTGATGATAAAGGGATGACATAGAGCTGGAAATTGTTACTCTGTAATGGGGAGAGGTGCTATGTTTATGTTTCCCCAGAGGTGGTTATTTACCCAAAGTGGAGACTAAATAAACAGAATGAACACAGTCTCTTGGAGACTCTGTACACACCTCTGATCAGAAATACAGCAGTGTTTATAACTCCTCATAGTTGGAAAATCCTTTCATGCAGGACTTTTATTTTCTATATGGCAATGGTAAGACAATTTCCTTTAATTCACTGTTTATGAAGATTGGACACCATGGAGGAGTAGCTGTGATGAAGCAACTCTCTCTACCTGCAAACAGACGTGCATTTCTACTTTTCACGGGGCTATGACATAGCAGGCTCTTGTCTCCCACTCAGGGCTCCTCACCAGTCCAGCGAAAGACTGAGAGTGACCTCCTCTCTCCTCTCAGTCCCTTGAATCCAGGCGAGGAGGGGTGATATACGAATTATGAGAACTGAAGCCCTGAACTTGGTTTCTTTAAGACTGTATGCACATGGCTCTCGTGTACAGAAAAGTTTAATGTGGGCAAGGGACATTTTTCCATGGAGATAAGGGTCAGGGAGACTCATTCTACTTCCCGGTTCCCATGTGTTGGTCTGAGAGCCCAGCAGATCTTTGGTGTCATGACTTGTCTTGGGTTAAACTGTTTGTACATGAGACGCCTGGGTGGTCCAGTCTGTTAAGCGTCTGCCCTCGGCTTAGGTCATGATCCCAAGGGTCCCAGGATTGAGTCCCACATCGGGCTTCTTGCTCAGCGGGGAACCTGCGTCTCCCTCATCCTGCTGCTCCCCCTGTTTGTGCTCTCTCGTTCTCTCTCTCTTTCTGACAAAGAAATAAATAAAAGTAAAAAAAAAAAAACCTCTCTGCACACTGTGGAGATAATGAAAGACAAGCAGCTGACTGTATGAAAATATTTGTGAATCATATTTCTGACAAAGGACCTGTATTTAGAATAAATATATAAAGAACTCTTAAAACTCAATTGTAAGGAAGCAACTCAGTTTAAAAAATGGGCAAAAAACTTGAACAGACGCCTCGCTCGAGAGTAAATATAGATGGCAAATAAACACATAAAGGCATGCACCAGGAAAATGCAAATTAAAACAATAAGAATTTCTTAGAATAGCTAAAATTTTGAAGTTTTAACAACAACTAATGAGGCACCTGGGTGGCTCAGTCAATAAAGTGTCCAACTTTTGGGGCGCTTGGGTGGCTCAGTGGGCTAAAGCCTCTGCCTTCAGCTCAGGTCATGATCTCAGGGTCCTGGGATCGAGCCCCACATCGGGCTCTCTGCTCAGCAGGGAGCCTGCTTCCCCCCTCTCTCTGCCTGCCTCTCTGCCTACTTGTGATCTCTCTCTCTCTGTGTCAAATAAATAAATAAAATCTTTAAAAAAAATAAAATGTCCAACTCTTGATTTCAGCTTGGGGCATTATCTCAGAGTCATGACACTGATCTCTGTGTGGGACTCCACACCCAGTGTAAGATTTTCTCTCTCCCTCATCCTTGAGCCCCTCCACCCTTCACCTCTCCCAACCCCACTTGCACACTGTCTCTCTCTCTCAAAGGACAACAATGACAACAAGAACAACAACTAAGTACCAAATGCTGACGAGGGTGTGGAGCAACTAGAGCACTCTTGCACTGCTGGAGAGAAGCAGAAGTGATAAAGCCATTCTGGAGAATAGATGGGCAGTTTCTTAAAAGATTAAACACTTAGCTTATGAGTCAACAACCCAGTCCTCAGTGTTTCCTCTAAAGAAATGAAAACTTACGTTCAAACAGAAAACCTGTAGATGACTGTTGTAGCAACTGTATACATAGTCACTTATCATCTATTCATATAACTGAAGATAATCCAAACTCTTTTCAACAGTTGAACGGATAAGCAAATGTGATACATCCATAAAATGGAACACTACCCAGCAATAACAAGCCACATCACGGAAGGAAGGACATCGATGAAGCTGATTGGCATTCTGCTGATTGAAATAAACCAGTTTGAAAATCAGAATGTACTGCGTGATTCTGCTTATCTCACATTCTCAAGAAGATGAAACTACAGTAACAGAGACCAGATCAGTGAGTGCAGAGGTTGGCACGGGAGGAGGGTATGACCACAAAAGCGTACCATGGGGGAAATTTTAAAAATAAAATTAAGACAAATATGAACTGATACCGGGACCTTGAATCCAGATTCCGTAACTTTCTAGTTGTGCTGTATTGGACCGTGTGCTACTTTCTTCAAACCCAATTTCCCCATTACCTAAAAGGAATATACCAGAAATGTCTACATCTCATAGGGATGTTCAATGAATTAAGATGGAGCAATGCAAAAAAAAAAAAGATGGAGCAATGCATATAAAGTTGCATGTGCAGTGGCAAATAGTGAACACACAAGAAATACTAGCTATTAATATGGAGTCACTATTATCAGAAGAAAAAAATCAGAGGAGGCTGTTTGACAGGGTAAAAAGGTGAGCTTCTGTGGACAGTCTTTCTCAGTGTTGAATTGCTTATCATCTTGGACAAGTTAATAACCATCTTGGAATTTCAGTTTCCTAGTCCAAAAAAATAGGTATCATAATATTCACTTTATAATATTGTGGTAAGCATGACAATTAAGATATATATAATACCTGATACTTACTCAGGGCTCAACAAGTGATAGCTGTAATTATGACTTAGAGTGTTTCCATAAGTAACACATAATTTCTTCTGACATTGAAAAATTATGTTTACAAATAGATAATCCCAAATGATTAATTATGCAACCAAAGAAAGAGCTGATGTTATGCAAATGTTTTAGTTTGTACTGGACCAGCCAGTCACACATATTTTCCTATTCATAGCCAAAGTATTAATTGATTGAAATGAGCTGTTGAATTTTAATGAACTCTTAAAAGGGCAAAACAATTCCTCTAGCACAATGCAGAATGGATTTTCTACGATAGTATGTATTTTCCCATTTTGTTATTTTAGTTTGCAAATGGAGTCCACAGTTCTATAGAGTGGCTTTCCTCATTTTATAATGCTTTCCAACTCTCCTCTGCAGGGTATGTTTCAAAGTAAATTAAAGTAGGATGGAAAGGAACCTGGAGGCAGCTAGAATGGCCTCTTGGCCTTATCATCATCATCGTTGTTGTCCTCCTCCTCCTCAAACTGTGGTTACCTAAGAAGGGCTCTTCGGTCCTACAGAAACTCCAGTCCTCCCATATATTATTTAAGCCTTCTTTTTTCTTCCTTCCTTCCTTCCTTCCTTCCTTCCTTCCTTCCTTCCTTCCTTCCTTCCTTCCTTCCTTCCTTCCTTCCTTCCTCTCTCTCTCTTTCTTTCTCTTTCCTTCTTTCTTTCTTTCTTTCTTTCTTTCTTTCTTTCTTTCTTTCTTTCTTTCTTTCTTTCTTTCTTTCTTTCTTTCTTTCCTTCTTTCTTTCTCTTCCTTTGTTCATTGATTCATGAAAAGAGAAACCACTGCTTTGAGATGATAAAGACAGCACACTTAAAGAAATGATATCACTCTGTCATCCCAGTGTATAAAAATGTACCTTCAGTAAAAGACATTTTTCATAAGTTAGATTATTTTTCAATGTGAGCAAAAGTGTTCTGAAATGGGTGATATGGTTTTATTGTTGCTGATGACATTATGGATGTTATTGATGGGAAAGGAAGAACAGAGTACTTGAAGCACAAAGCTGGAAAAGATCTTCAAAACTCCAGTCCAATATCTTGAATATCACTATTCAAAGAGGAAAAAAGGAAGTCTAGAAAAGATTGTTCTGGGCTCATGTGACCAATAGATAACAGACCAAGTCAGGATGGAACCCAGGTCTCCTGCCCCAACCTGTCCCCTCGTGCCACCCCTCCTCCCGAGGCTGGGTCACTCACCTCTGGGTCCCATGGCCTCTCCAACAGCAGTCCTCCCTGTTTCTTTTTTTTTAAATTAATTAATTTTTTTTTATTAACATAGAATGTATTATTAATCCCAGGTCTGTTTCCTTTCCTGTTCCTCCAGGGCTTATTCATCACACTCATCGGTTCCTAGAGTAATTGGGTCATCAGTTCGTGCAAAGATTGTCCTTGTTCTATTACTAATGTATTTTTCCTCCCTTCACAATTGTCATTCGCAGCCCTTTCTCCCCCTTAGATACTCACTGTGCTGTATTTGGCGAGTTTTTTACCATGCAAATACTGTTTTATGTATATGTCTTCATGCAACATTAAACTTCTAGGTCTGTTCACGTGGTTATATATTTATTTAACTCTGAGCAGGGCCCAGTGTTCCAGAGGATCAGCATACAGACATTTGACTCATCTATTCCCTTCTTACAGATACTCGTTAACTTCTACACGTGATGCCACAAACAGTGTCTCAATTAACTTCTTTGTGTGTGTTCTTTAGTGAACTCATGGGAGAAATCATCTAGGCATGCTCCTTAGCGGGTGGGATTCTTGGGTTATAGAGTACATTTATTCCTAATTTGGCCAAGTGTTACCAGATTTCTTTCCACGAAGCTGTATATTTTATACCCGAAGCAGCAGTACCAGATCGTTCCCATCTCCTTAGAGTTTTGTCATTGTTTGGTATTATCTTCTCTTCTTGTTTTGCCATAATGATGGTGTTTAGTGGTATTGTGTTGCGATAATTTGCATTCCTCTGATTATTAGCATCTTTTCATATACTTCTTAAATTCCTTTTACAAATTAACCTTTCATATCTCTTGCGTACTTTTCTATTTATTTTCCTTTCTCTTTTTTTGTTCGTTTGGAGGAGTTCCTTACACATTCCAGATAGTCATCTCGTGACTGTTATACATGTTGTAAATATATTCTTCCAACCTGTCCTCTGTCTTTGTGTCTATTGCGTCTTTCACTGAGCAAAAATTCTTAATTTTGGTAGAGTCAAATCCATCAACTTTTAACCATCTGGTTTGTGTTTTGGGATGTTCCTTTAAAAGACTTTCTCTATTTTCACAAAGATATCCTATATTTTCTTCTGACAGTTTTATTGTTTTTTCTTCAATATGTAGGTCAGTGATCTACCTGGAGCCCATGTTTGAATATGGTATATGGTAGGGCTATAGCTCTCTATTTCTTCATATAATATTAATATTCCACTTTTCCAATGCCATCTAAGTAATCACCTCTGTTCCACCCCAGTCCCATTTGAAATGTTTCAGAGTCTAAACATTCTCCACTAAATCCAGGAAGATATCCTAAATCATAGGTATACTCTCCAAATCCTGAGAGGAATAATGCTCATTCTAATTAGGTGTTTTGTTGGCAACTGAGGCCACGGACCATGAGTCAGGACGCATGTTTGAAGTCTACGAACTCTAACTTGGGCTGCTTCTATTAGAAAATGACTTTTATTTGATGTAGTGGGCTCCCAATTAAAATTTTATGTGAAGACTGTTTGAAACTAAAGAACATTTTAGAAAACCACTGGTATAGATGGCCTCATGAGTTTTTCTAAATTTTCCTGTTAGGGTCCTACCTCTCCATTGGATATTAGTTGCAATTCATTATTAATATAAATTCATTTTTTAGCAGTATTTCGAAGTTGGCTATTCAGAACAATGGATAAGAACCAGTGCAGTATATGCTGTACTCTGCATGTTGAGGGTAAATAAATATTTGATGAGCAAAGGAAGGTTGATAATACCAGGTGAAAGGAAAGAATGATTTTCATTTTTTATTGTCAGTAAACCATGAAGGAGAATGGCACATTTGAAAAAAAAAGTAAATTGGTTATCTTTCTTTTTTCTTGACAAATTAAATAACACTGACATGCTTCCTGAGAATGGTGCATTAAACTAAATTCTATGAAAGCTGATGAAAGAAATGCTTCATATAGTTACCCAAAGATGCATTATGGTGCTGGGCTTCATCATTTTACTTACAATTGTATGAAAATCACTCGATCACTTGGGCGATCTTTAGATGCAACGGTTTTTGAATCAAATGATTGAGTGAGTGAGTGAGTGAGCATGTGTGTGTGTGTGTGTGTGTGTGTGTATGTGTGTGTGTGTTCTTTGGAGGAAGGGAGCTGTGTTTAGCAGTCAGGTGGTCAGAGGTACCTTTTTTTTTTATCATTCTATTAAATTTTATTTAAATAGGATATAATTATTAAATTATATAAACATATAACTATTTTATTGAAATAGCAAGTGACAGGAAATTTGAAGTTAGAGGATATGAGTTTGAGAAGAAATGAAACCTTAACCTGAGCAGAGTCAGTAAGATTTCTCAGACGGAAATGAGGGAGGTTGTCAAGAATATGGAGTTTCAGTCCACAAAAAGCTGCTATACCCTCTCAGATTCCTGGCTACAAAATGAGCTTTATTTTTTTAAATTTTTATTTATTTATTTATTTATTTATTTATTTAAGCGAGGGACAGAAGAACCTTAAGCAGGCTCCACCCCCAGCATGGAGCCCAATGTGGGCCTTAATCTCACAACTCAGAGATCACAACCTGAGCCAAAATCAAGGGTCGAATATTTAACTGAGTGAGCCACCCAGGCGCTCCAACATGAGCTTCGTTCTTTAGCAAAACACCCTGGAATCCTTAATCCTCAATAAATTCTTACTGAAATCCTTAGTCAACCATGTAGTTCAGTAGAAGAGCCCAGTGCTGTCTTTGATGTGTGGAGAGAACCAACCAAAAATAGGAAAAGCAGCTCAGTCCTTGGGATAAAGATGTTGCCAGGGCCTCTTTTGAGACCATGTCACAAGCCCAATTCTTGGACACACCGTATCTGAGGTCCGCTTCCCTTGGGAGGGTTTTGCAGATGTTGGGAGTCTCAGTTCCCAAGGCAGACCGAGAAATTTGCCGTATTAGGAGAACTGAACGAGCCAAGGGAACTGTGTTCAGAGCCTGCAGTGAAAGCTCCTTCTGGAAGTCTGAAACCAGTGTGGGGAACGGCAAGTTAAATAGTTCCTATCTGATGATGTATTTGAAACATCTTGCTGAGGGGTATGGAGAGTAAAGCTGCAGTTTCACCTTCTCGGTGCCGTTGGGTCTGGACGAGATCTTGACCAGTTTCAGGAGCCTGAGGCACGTGCAATTTCTTTTCACTCAAATCCAACAAAATATCCTCTGGCAGATGGGCTGCCTCAATGTGCTTAACATTCATTCAACATTCCTTGATCACCTATGGTGTGCCGGGTACTATGACAGGGGCTGGGGAATCAGTGAGGCACTCAGGAGGCTCACAGTTTGATTGGAGATGATCCTGTCAGGGAAAGATTTCTACACAGCAGGCTAGTGAGTGATAGGGAAGCACTCAGAAGGGCAGTTTGAGGTACCGTTTTGCAGGAACGCCGGCAGCAGGTGGCCTCTGGTCACATCCCAGCTCTGCCCTGTGGTAGCTGGCTGATTTGGGGGAAGTTACCTCAACTCACTGTGTTGTAGTCTCCTCACCTGTAAAATGGGGGTCATGACACCAATCTCGTAGATCTGCTGTGTGGATTAAATGAGTTAATACCCATGAAGCATTTAGCACAGTCCCCAACACGTACCTCATGCTTACTATTGGATAACAATTGCTGTGATTTAGGTATGGAGAGAGCACAAAAGAGGACCATTAACTTATTTTGGGAGCAGGCAATAACCTACATTTATTCACAAAATCAGGCCTTGTAGTAATAACATCTCTTGTGGGAGACATTTCATGCAGAGACTCCAAAACTCTTTTCCCAGGTCACAGTATAATCTTCCATGAGGACGACCAACAGTAGCGCTCAGGGAACCGAACAGCTGTGGTTGGGGTTTTTTGTTTTGTTTTGTTTTGTTTTCAGCTGTACCTCAGACGCCTGCTCCCTATCTTCGTTTCTTAGCTGAGTCCAGAGTTTCTGGGCATCATGAGGAAGAAACAGTCACTGTCATTTCCCCCACCTCAAGCCAAAGGGAAATGAGTGACTCACTCTAGCATCACAGGATGTCTGAAAGGGGATTTCTCTTTTTATCTGTAGGAAATTTGGGCAGGAAAGTAGGCCGCAACTATTCCCCAACCCAGGCAGCCCTGGTAACATAATTTATTCATTTACTATTTCTGTGAACTTTATTAAATACTTACTGTGAGTCAGAAACTGTGGGTTACAGGATGAGAGTCTGTATTTATTGATCACCCCCTGTGTGCCAAGTACTGGAGAAAGTACCTTGCATATCTAATCTAATGCTCGCAATGCGTCCTTACTACATAGGCTCATTATTATGCACAGGAAGGAACTGAAACATAGAGAGGTCAACAAATAACTTGTCCAAGGTTTTATAGCAAGATAGGAAATGAGAGAGCAGGGATTTGAACTTGGGGCGAAGGGGCTGAGAGCCCAAACGCCTAACCACTATGTTTCCTTGTCTCAACAAGATATAATCACATTCCATGAAGAGCTTTCATTCAAGTGAAGGTACTAGAAAAATGAACATATAATTAATATACAGTGTAATCTGAGCTCCATAAAGGTGTGAACAGAACACTGTGGAAACACAGAGAAGGAATGAATTAGTTGCCTGGGAAAATCAGTTTTAGCTGTAATCAGCAAAGTACTTAAGATTGTATAAAATTGCTAAAATATGTACAAACCTGGAATGATGAAAATCAGTCTCAGTGAAAGAAAGCTTACAGTCTACGATGACTAGAGACTATAAACAGACTAGGTAATCAACCTCTAAATGAGCAAGAGACAAATTTAAATTCTTAAGAGTCTATTGTGCCAGGAATTATGTGCTTACTTCTGCTTTGTGTGACAGAACCCTGCTTCACATTGCCACTGTCAAAGTCATGTACTTTAAGTTCCAGCTCAAGTTCTACCTCTTGGAGGAGGATAGTGGCCATGATTCCTTCCTCTTTCTTCATTTTAATCTTCCCTGTACCACCCACCCAGGTGCCTATCTCACTGCAGAGCTTAAGACAGGAGCTAAAAAATGTTCATTCTGAGTCTTTGAGAAGTTGATTATTCTATTTGTGGTTAGTCCAAGACCTTATTTTTTTCCTCTCACCTTTCTCTGTTTTCATTTCACGTCTCATTTATATTTCTCACAGATCTTACAGGAAGGCAGACTCTAAAAGTCATTGCTTTGAACATTTGAGAAAGAGAATATATCAAAATAAGAACCCAAGATAAATTCTGGTGGTAACTTTTGAGTTTTCTTCATTAGTCATCAGAGATTATCTTTATCAATTATCATAGAGAGCTAAAGGTTAGCTTAGACTTAGCTGTGTGGGGACCCTCAAGTGGTTCCATATAGTTTAAGACCGATCCTGACTTCCAACTCAGGTCTGATTTTGTGTACAATGTCTATGGACCAGAGCACATTCTCCTCCAACCCTTGGCATCGCAACTGTCTTCAAAGGAAGGAGAAGGAGAAAGGAGAGAAAGAAAGTGGAAATGGATAAATATGGTGAGAAAGATTCCATCAGTCCAAGCTCAAAAATCCAAGGAGGAGGTAAAAATGTCCTGCAGAAAGTTCCTGGTCGTGCTGTATCACCACCTCTCGTGAAGACAACTGAGTTGGATCCCTGCAGACAGTAGATAGGATTTGGGGACAAATAGCAAGCTTCAGTAAATTTCATCCTCTCGAGTTCGAATCCTGGGTATCATTATGCCTGATGGATTATTGATCATGATGTCGATCGTTAGGTCTGGTGGAGTAGCTGCGAACTGGCTGCTATTCCCTGCCCTGTAGGCATCCGGTTCCTCCGTCTCTGCTCAGGGGCTCGGTCACTGCAGGGCTGCTCCAGGAGCACACTTTGATGCTGATGTCCCTCAGACTCATTTCCCGGACCTCCAAGAAGCCTCCATTAATTCAGGTCTCTCTCTGTGCTTATAATCAACCTCTGCTGTCCAAACATGGCCCCGGATCAGCTGCTGTCATAGATTTTTCTTAGTTTATCATAATTTTCTAGTAACTTAATTCATGTCGGACTGGCAAGGTAGGGTCACAGTGTATCTCAGCATCTCATAATAAGTTGTAAGTTTATTTTTTAAGCATCGTTATGGCATTTGCCACGAAGAAAAATATTTTTAGCTTGTGGTTTTTTAGAATTCAAATTTGTTAATACCATTTTGCTTGTTTGTGTTTGAAAATCTTTCTTATAGCTCTTTAGTGCCAGGATCTTTATTTACAATAGCCCAGATCAGAGCACCAGCTAACAGGCAATTGTGTTGAAAAGATGTCTTTTATATTTGTTTGTTTTGAGTGTCATTTTTTTAAAAATCAGTGACTAATTAGGGACCCTTAAAAATGTAGTTGGGATTTTAGAATGAGGGCCCAGTTATTTTTTTATAAACAGATAAAATGCATATAGCATAAAATCAACCATATTAAAGGAAACAGTTCATTGGTATTTAGTACATTCACATGGTTTAGTACTACATCTTTCTACTTCCAAAACATTTTCATTGCCCCAGAAGGAAACTGGACACACATTAAACACTTACTCTCCATTCTATTCTATCCTCTCCCCAAATCCTGGCAATTATCATTCTACTTGCTGTCTGCATAGATTTACTTATTCTGGATATTTCATGTAAATGATCGTACAATATGTAACCTTTTATATTTTGCTTCTTTCACTAAGAAAGTTTTTGAGGTTCATTCACATCATAGCATGCATCAGTGTGCTTCATTCCTTTTTTATGGCTGGATATTTCATTATTCATATACACCATAATAAGTTTATCTATTTGTCTGTTGATGGACATTTGGGTTGTTTCCACCATTTGGTTATTGTAAGTAGTGTTGCTCTGAATATGCTTGCACACGTCTGTGTTTGAGGATCTCTTTTCCATTCTTTTGGATACATATCTGGGAAAGAATTGCTGGGTCATAAGGTAATTCTTTTTTGAAGAACCATCAAACTGTTTTCTACAGGAGCTGCACCATTTTCCATTCCTACTAGCAGGGTATGAGGGTTCCAATTTCTTCATATCCTCACCAACACTTGCTTTTTTTCTTCTTTCTTTTTTCTTGTAGTCACCCTAGTGAGTATGAAATGGTATGTCACTGTGGTTTTGATTTGCAATTCCCTAGTCACTTAGGATGATAAACATCTTTTTGTGTGCTTGTTGGCTATTTGTATATATCCTCTTTTGAGAAATGTCTATTGAAGTCCTTTGCTCATCTTTTGTTTAGTTGTTCTTTTGTTGAGTTGTAAGAGTTCTTTATATATACTGAATACTAGATCCTTATCAGATACATGATTTTTAAATGTTTTCTCATGTCCTGTAAGTCTCTCTTCATTGTCTTGATAATGTCTTTTGATGCAAAAAGCTTTTAATCTTGAAGAAGTAGAATTTGTTTATTTATTTTTTGCTCTTGGTGTCATATCTAAGAATGTTTGCCTAATCTAAGGTCATAAAACTTACCTCTCTGTTTTCTTCTAAGAGTTTTATGGTTTCAGCTCTTACATTTAGGTTGATTATCCTTTTTGAGGATACCTTTGTAGGTAGTGTGAGGTAGGGGTCCAACTTTATTCTTTTGCTTATGAATGTCCCAGCACAGAGCTTCACTTTTGGGTACACATAAACACTTTTGGAGAATGATGATTAATGGAATGATTAAAAAAACTGATAAATTAATAAAAATAAAAGATTCATGAGAGGCGCCTGGGTGGTTCAGTCAGTTAAGTGTCTGACTTGTGATTTTAGCTCAGGTCGTGATCTCTGGGCTGTAAGATCTAGCCCTGGGTTGGGCTCCAGGCTCAGCAGGGAGTCTGCCTGAGATTCTCTCTCTTCCTCTTCCTCTACTGCTCCTCTCTCTCTATATACCCCTCTTCCTCTCTCTCTCAAAAAAAAAATAATAATGAGATTCATGCAGTAGACAGAGACTGAAGCAGGCCCGAGCCAATGTCTGGTCCTTACCTATAAGTAACAGGCCTCCCCTTGCACTACCCCCTACCCCCTTCTAGCTGCCAATAGAACACTTGAGAGAGAGAACCCGCCTTCTCTGAGAGGAGAGAAGACAGCTACACCAGACAAGCCACTGAAACAATCTCTCAACCTGGTGCCTCAGCCATATATGTCAGAACTCTGGTAATTACTAAACAAAACAATAAACAAATAAACAGAAATGCAAAAATACAAACCTAAACACCAAATGCACTTCTGTGTGGTAGCCTATGATCAGAGTGTTGGATGAGAGGGGAGAAGAGGAAGGAGACCCATGTCTGGCCTGTTGCCCCACCTGGACCAACATGAACCATTTTCTTCCTAACCCTTTAGGAGCTGAAGTGATCACCAGGAGTATGTGCCAGATGGAGCAAACCCCACCCAGTGGATGAAACAGCTGACCTGGGCTCTTTTTAGCACCTGTGAATCACACCACAGGAATTAGAATGAGAGACGCAGAATCCGCCTCCCAAAGATTTTGCTGAGACAGAGGGTTACTGTTCTCATGGAACTAAGTTTCAAAAGTGACGTTTTCATGCTATGACCATGACAGAGCTGGCCGACTGCCCATCAAAAGTTTGTATTCTCCTCCATGGGACAGCATTATTTCTGAGGACCAGCTGCCCAGTAGAGGGCTATATTTCCCAGCCTCCTTACTTCAAAATGGTGCCACATGACTGGTTGTGAACCGTGGAATGTGAGCAGAAGTGCCATGGGTCACCTCCAGGCCAGGGGGCTCAAAGCTGGTCCTGGTCTCCATGCTCTTTTTTTCCTGCCTCCACTGGATCTCAAAGTTGAGGGCAACCTTGGAAGCCACATGTTGAAGCTGGCACAGCCTCTGTCAGCCTAGGTCCCTGAATGAGTTTGTGGAGCTCCCATGCTGGACTGTTACATGAGTGAGAAACAAACTTTCAGAGGGATTAAGCAACTTGGGATTTGGGTGTGTGGATTACTAAAACTGATGATATCCTAGAACAGTAGTTCTCAAACTTTGGTACACATCAGAACCACCTGGAGGCTTATTCAAACACAAAAGTTTCTGATTCACTAGGTCTAGATTGGAGCCCAAGAATGTGCATTCCTAACAAGTTAGCAGGTAATGCTGATGCTGCTGACTCAGCATCCTTGGACAATCACTACCTGAGATAATGCAATAGAACATAAAGGAGTCATGTGAGGAGTGTTTTCCAAAATGGTCTGAGAAGTGAGAAAATTAAAACAAGCATTAACTTAGCAAGTATTTTGTTCAATTGTTTTTTGTGCCAGGCAATATGCTACTTCCTAGAGATGGATAGGTCAGCTCCCTGGGGAACTTCCCAAGGGGACTCCTTCTTATGGAGGAGACATAAATTAATCAGGACTGGTAGAGATCAGTGAACTGTGAGGTATAGTGAAGGGTAAGGATAGGGAAATATGAGACCAAATAATAGAGAACTTCATCTAGTTTGGGTTAGGGGGTTGTAGTGCTCAGAAAAGGCTCTCTAAGGAAATGTCATTTAAGGTAAGATTTGAATGTCTATTAAGATAAGGATTTGATTTTATTTTTACTTTTTACGAAGGAGGGGGTGTTTTAAGGGGAGAGAATCCATGAAAAAATAAAAAATACTGGGATGAGGCCAATATATCTGGAACAGGGAAGCGAGGGGAGAATGATAAAAAATGAAATTGGAGGGGTGGAGGGGAGCCAGATCATGCATAGGATGGTAAGCCACCCAAAGATTTTGACTTTTATTCCAAGAATGGTGTAAAATTATTTGAGTGTTAAAGGAAAAGGAACTGAGTTTTCATTTAGAAATATTTTTATTCCTTTCTCCCCATTTCCTATTTGATATTTCTTGTTAATTTATAAGAGTTTTAAAATTAATAAAATGGTCTTTGGTATTTTGCTTTGCTAGTATTTTTCCTTGCTGTTTGCTTTTAATCTTACTTATGTTATTTTTGTCACATCCAGAAATTTTAATTTTGATATACTCAAATTTGCCACTTTTTTATGATTCTGGGTTTTATTTCATGCTTAAAAGGACCTCCCCTATCTCAAAATTATCTTTTACATGAAGTTCACCATGGGTTTTTTTTTTTTAGTACTTATGTAAAGGGCATAAGATTTGAAAACACAATGAAATATAAGTTTTTACTTATGAAAAAGGCAAAGAACATAATGTTTGATGATACACTGTGTTAATGGGGAGTGGACAGGGGTAGATATTACCATATTTTTGGTGGATATATAAATTCAAGTGACAGAATTTGATAAATTGACTTTGGGGTGTGAGGGTAGTTCACCAAGACCGCTTTATTGTGTCCTGATCCCATTGGCCTACATCCGATCTTCAGCTACACCCACGGATAATTTATTTTTCAAGGCATTCTCGCAAGGATAATTTTGTACCAGGGGCTGACTCTTGTTGATCAAACACATGAGAAACCTTATTCAGATCCTTTTTGTGCTAATGATTACAGATATTTTAATTGGTTAATTAAGTCATAAGTTCTATTAATTTATTAATGAATCCATAGGTTCCATACATTATTTCAGATACTCACAAGCAATGGCAAAGAGCTGAAAAGAAGAAAGACTCCTTCCTGACCTCATTTCTTCCTAATTAGGGAGCAAGTCCTCCACCCAGCCAGAGTGACATCTCTCTTTAGCACTTTTTGATTTGTGGGCATGGGGCGAGGACTTGCACCATCCTGTGCTTTGCTTTGCCAGAAACCTGCTTCTCTCCTTGGCCATCATTTCTTGAGTTAATGGCATGGAGTCAATTTCCCTCCTTTGTTTTACTCATGATCATAAACTTTTTTTAATTAAAAAAGTACCTATTAAAAAATGACTGGGTAAGATAGCATCTGTTAACTGGCTTCATTCAACCTCCTTTATAGATCAGTCAGTTTCTCATTCGTAAAATAAAGATGTATCACATACATCAGAGACCAAATAAATATTGTTTTTCCCTCTCTTTTTCTTTCTTTTCTGCCTTCCCATATTTCATATGCTGGATATATTTTGGGATACATTTAACTACTTTATATATTATAGATATAGCACATCTTTTTATTTAAAATATTACATATATCTTATATACTAACCTATTTTATATATTATATGAAGGATGATTTTTGAATTCAATTAATAAATTGACTTATTTGTTAAGTTGGGAGACGTAGTTTATCAACTTTTCCATTGAAGCTTCCATGGCATGTTTGAAAAATAAACATTGGCTACATCTGAGATTTTATAAATCAAGAGAGTGGAGAATCCAAGAAAAATAAAAAGAAATGCCATCTGATGATAATTGAAGCTTGAAATGAAATAAAGTTGAAAGAGATAAAAGAGACAGAGACAATCCAGTAGAACATTAAACGTATCCTGCTTTCCACCCTGATGCAAAGGCAGGGCAGGCTTTGCCAGGACTAGTTAGAAATTCCTCTGGGGAATCTGGATCTCCAGACTCTTGGCTCTCTCTGAAGCAGTGAGCCCTGCTTTTTATTTACCTCACAGATGCAGTCCTAAAGACCTTCTCATGGATATGGGAGTGAAAGCCTTACAAGCACATAAAAGTTTTGGCACTGCTTTTACTAATTCTACAACTTTCTCTGGCCTATCCTGCTTCGTCCAAGGACTCAAAATTCCTGTCACTCCCCCTAACCACCACCCCTTCTCCGCTTCATTCTACACTAATCCTCTAGTTTGCCTTTTGATCATTGGAGGATGGAATGAGATAGAGAGTAGCTCTCTTAGAGCGGGGTGGCAATCACTTTGCCCATACCAATATTCCAAAGGTATCTATTTGTACTTCATTTTTTACATGGGTGATGTGATAGGGGCATAAGAATTAAACCCTACTATTAAAATTATAAGTTCCTTCCAGTCCCGAGATCCAATTATCCTAAGCAGTTGAGAAAAAATAGTAGTTGTTGTTTTTTTTAACTAGGTGCATAAAAATTTGAATCATTAGGCAACCTAAAGAAAATGTATGTTTTCTCAACTTGGATTAACATTTTTTGAGGTATACGAGTGACAGCAGTAGGAATTAAAGGGAACACAGACCCTGGTGGGGAACTTACAGTTCAACGAGAGAGGTAGGAGCCTATCTCAACACTTTTATCTAAAGCAGAAATGTGGGGAATACAATAGGGTGACCAAGAAAGAACTGTGGAAACACTGGAGAGAATATAATAGTTCAGTTTCCTTGGCTGCTTACAACAAAAACTTTAATCAGTAAAGTGGATCACTTATCAAGGCAAACTGTAGAGTTCTCCGAGTTGAAGGAGAAAAGGTCTTGGAAAGACAGGAAGAGGAAGGCAGCTCTTGGGAGCTTAGTGGCCCAAGGACATGGAGAGTGTCTTTAGGATGGTGCCACTGAAATAATTCAAGGTTCAGGAGTTCACAACAGAATGGCCTCCTGCACTAAGACTACATCCCGCAATCTCAGCAGAGAACCATTTGGCTCACATGTCCAACTTCAGTGTTTGCACTGCTGGTGGCCTACAGCTTGGGGGGTGGGGGGTGGGAACTGCACCGAGCATCTGATGGTCCCACTAGGATCATTTTGAAAAGAAGGTTTGTTAGTACCACAAGGAGAAAGAATAGACGTTAAAGAGGCAAAAAGTACAGATTTCTTTACAGACACCTGCTAAAAGGGCCTGGAGCAGCTTTTGGAAGGGAAGGGACTCAAGTTAGGCTTTGATAAATGGATCGAACTTGAAGTCAGTTGGGAGTACCAGAAGGAAGAAGGCATTCAATCAGAGGGGACAATCTGAGCAAAAGTACATATGGAAAAAGGAAGAGTACAAGTACAACTCAGGATCTGGAAGGGAGAAAAAGACTGATGTCCAGAGTGTAGGGACATACAGTGAGTAAAATGGGAAAGACAACTGAAAAGGTACAGAATGAGTTTTCACTCATCTTGCCAGGTGACAAACAGGATTGGATGAGGTGATGGCTATCAAAGGAAGTGCTTTGAAGAAAAACTATAAGCATTTTTCGTATCTATGAATTATTTTAATTTAATAAATGCTCTTTTGGGGGCACTTGGGTGGCTCAGCCTGTTAAGCATCTGACATAGATCATGCTCTCAGGGTCCTGGGATCGAGCCCCATGTCAGGCCCCGTGCTCGGTGGAGAGTCTGCTTGGGGATTTCTCTCCCTCTCCCTCTACCCCTCTCCCTGAACATGCTCTCTCTCTCTCTCTCTCAAATAAATAAATCTTTTTAAAAAATACTGCCAGTAAACTGAGTTTTTTACACAAGCATTCTCTTCTGTGTGTCACCATTTGCAAAATGAGAAATGTAAGTAGAAAAACAGGCTGTAAAATTCCCATAATTCCAAACTTGTGCTATACATTACAACACAGTCATCGAGGGATTCAGTTATGCCCATTCAGAATTCATCTTTCTGAAAGACAACTTTTCAATCAATCAATCCATTTCCTGGGATAACAGTTGCTTTGGGGTCCAGGACTGTGTAAGATACTTTCTCATAGTACTTCATTTGATCCTTATAACATCCTTGTTAGGTGGGAATTATTCTGCCTATTTTGGAGATAGGAAACATTGACATAAAAGGATGCTCATTGTTCAAAGTAAGTGGTAGCTCCTGTTGTTATTCTGCCACTTATTTAAAATATTTATTGAGTATTTACTCTGGGTCTTTGGGATACATATGTAAACCAACCAAAGACTCTTGGTGGAGATGATATTTTTGTACGGGAATCAGGTGATAGGCAATTAGCTTAATAAAAAATCACGTGTGGTAAGTTAGAAAGTCCTAAGTATTATGGGGTGAAAAAAGAAAGCAGAGAAAAAGGAGGATAGGGAGCAAGAAGGGATAGCTTGAAAACTGGATTTTAAATACGATGATTTTATCACAATATCCAGATGTCTAGAAGTTGATTTGTTAGGGAATAATCTAACTTTTGCTGCTAGGACCACCAGAGTTAAAGTGTTCCTTCCTTTGTAGGGACAACTACTAAATTGACAGAATTGGGGGGTCTTTTTCACAAACAGTATCCTACATGTGTGGGAATCTCAAGGAACTAGAGATCCCCCTCCCCACTTCATCATTGCTCCACCACAGTGATCTTGAAGACTGCCTGGAATTCCTTCCAGGAACAAGGAAGTTAACAAGCAATAATGTGAGGGGCTATTTGATGAACTGGAGAAAACTGTTGCCTGGGAGCCGTGAAACCTAGGGTCTAATCCCAGATCTGCTGTTAATTAAAATTTGACCTTAGGAAGTTTCCTTCTTCACCAGGCCTGATTTCTCCATCTGACAAATGAAAGTGTTGGCATCTAAGGGCAATTCCAGGTCTAACATTTTGTGGCTACAGATATCTGCTGAAATTTTTCTAGAAAGTTCCACTTAAAATTGTTTTAGCAGAATGATTGGAGCTTGAGCTGATATTTGCTATCAAATTGATAGCAAATTGATAGCAATTTGTCTTTTCACATTTCCTAATAAGATTTCAGCATCAAACTTCTCTTTTAATATCACCCAGCAATGTCATCTGGCCTAGATCACGGCCCTGTCTTCTTCTGGGTGAACATTAGGAGCAGGTGCTCTGCCACAGACTGAGCAGCCTTCATTTCCAAGGGTAACTCAAGGTGTTGGAATGACTCTGCAAAGCCCCATATGGCTTGGGACCCGGTTACCTTAGCAATCACTTCCCTCCCTATGCATTGTCAATTAACAGGCAATTAAAACTCTCAGCTGCTCCAACTAATAGTCCCCAGATCAGAGTACCAGAAAATGAGAGGAAGGAGATTTTCATTCTTTTTCTTTCTTTCTTTCATTACATTTTTAAACTTCTAACCTGCCCTTGGCTTTGGGACCTGCCACATTAAGACTTCCAAGATAGATATATATTTGATCTTTACTATTTATTTGCTTTGTGCATTTATCATATTATGTATGTGCTCAAACAACCTTCGATGGCTTCCAACTATTCATGGAAAAAATCTGATATTCTCCTTAGCTTTCCTTAACATAGTCACTCACTTACTGTCCAATAACAGTCTCCACACAACATTTCAAACACTCATTTGCTTTCCTTCTACCTAAAAGTCTTTTCTCTTGTTTTCACTAATCAAAATCTGCCCATTCTGTAAAGCCCAGCTTAGAGCCAATATCATGATCACTCTTGTTATCAGTCATGCTTTGGAATATCAGGCTCAACTAGAGTTAGAAAAATTTCATTTCCCAAGATTTCAGGGTAGTTATCCTGGCCAGTGTTTCTCTTCTTGAATAGATTCCTGGAGGTCAGGAACCATGTTTTCTATTTTTCTTTATGTCCTCACACCTTACCTAGCACAGTGGCGCTTGTTATTGAGGATCACTTTACAGGGAGTTTAGACGTTGCTGCTGTAATACGCCAACTGATAAAGTTGGACATTTAGATATTTTAGATGATAAGCATAGAATCATGCAATCTCAGAACTTTAAAGCATAGGGACCTTTGGGATTAATATACCAAACTCATTTATTTTTCAATTTGAGGACTTTATTGGCTTATTTAAGTGATTTTTGAATTGGGCAGCATTCCACCTGCCAAGAAGAAGGGAGCTCCCTCCAATTCTTCATTTTACAGATGAGTAAACTGAAGTTTGGGTGGAGGCAGTGACTTGCCTAAAGTCAAACCGTAAAACAAAGAGCTTGGATATTATCCTAAGTCTTCTGACTTAAAGTCCACACTCTTTCTCCTTGCCCATTTGCTGGGACCATCCCCCCTTTCCCCCTAGCTGTGACATGTCTGACAGCTGATGTTCACCTGAATGAGTCTCTCCCAGGAACAGAGACAGGCTGGCACAGGACATTGGAGAGCAGGGTGGCCTCTCCATCCCCACCATGCAAGAATGCCGTCACAATGCAAGTGAGAGTCACATCAATATAGGTATCACCTTGCCTCTTCTCCAATTTTTTGAAAAGTTGCAGGTGTCAGCATTAAATGATATTAGTATCCAGTGACTTGTAAACCACCCCCCTGCCCCCAGGACCTGTTCCTTTGCTTTTGCACACACTGCTCTGTCTTAAACGGGTGCCTTCTGACCACCATTTAATATTATTTTGAGGAATTCCCATTGTTAAGATTCCACTTTGGGCTGTCTAGTAGGTGGGTGTTGAGAAGGCTTAGATAAGGTCAAGTCTGGTGCTTGCAGAGCCTTTCACTGTAGAAGTCTCAGAGGATGGGACAACATGGAAAGATGGAATTGCGGAGTTATGGAGGGGTGCTTGGGAGGGGGAGCTTGTTGTAGCACGAAAGGGGGGTCCTGGGGATCAGACTGCGTGGTTGTGGTGGGGACCCAATGGCAGGTTATCACTGCAGCAGTAGGCAAACGGTCTCTGAGAGCAGAAGGGAAGGGAGGCAGAGGAGTTTAGAATCACGGGGTAGAGACACATACCCAGCTTGGGGGTGGAAGTTAGCCATCACTTTTGGGTAGCAAGTGGTTAGAAAGGCAGAAAAGAACATAAATATGAAAGTGGTGGTATTGAAAGGCTGAGTGTGACAGAGGAAGGGAAGATGGAGGGAGGGAACAAAAGAGAAAGGGGATATTTTAAAGAGTGTAAAATAGACGGATGTCTATGTCAGACACTTCCACATACTTTCATTAAAGAGAAGGCAGGAGAAAGTATAAACCGTGGGGAGACAGGACATAAAGGGGCTCCCACCTGTTGCTCAGGTGTGCATGTTTGTCCCCATCACACAGAAGCCTCGTGGCTCCGCTGTCTCTGGTGGTGACTGCAACTGTTCTACCCAAGCAGAAAACACATCCTACAAAACTGATATCATAACCACACTGGCAAGGAAGGTTCAAAGACTACGTATGAATCACTCAGCAAAGCAAAAGTAAACAGATCCTAAATATCTCAAGAGCCAAATATATCTGAAATATTCCAAATGACCCTGTGCCTCTGTTTAATCATCTGTAACAGGGGATAGCAATAGCTTTATTATAAGGTTAATACAACGATATCCTCAGGGATTATAATATCACCAAAATAATAAGATTGTTATGAGGAATATGTAGGTTAATATTTGCAAAATGCCTGGCTCATGGTACTAAACATATGTTTGTTGAATAAGCAAAAATTAAAAGGATTGGAAAAGAATGTAGAGAACGTGGGTCAAACCATTCCTTTTAAGAGACACAGTTGGGTTCCAAAGAAGAGCAAGGGTTCACCTGGAGTCCTCACAGTTGATTAAACTGGTGGCAGAGGGAGTAGAAACAAAGATGCTTGATTTCCAATCATGAGTACTTTTTAGTAAGAAACAATAGGCACCAATATAGGACAGATTCGACAAATCCTAACTTTAATATTTAGCCAGGTTATGAGCTCCTAGAGATCTGCATCTTGTCAGTTTCTGCATTTACAGTGATAATCTGGATGTACCATTTATAATAGCATTTTACAAATGTTCGCTTAAACCCTGGGTAATCTGATGAATTAATTCACATTTGAAGCACTCAAAGCTCATCGAGGTTTAGAACTGATAAAGCAAGAGTACATACCATTTAGGTACCGCAGTTCTAGTACCTTTCGAATTTTGCAGGCAAAATTCATAGCCCAGTGTATAACACACACTAAGTCGCAACGAACGCTAGCTGTTCTTCTGGCCACTTGCTTTGTAGGCCAAAATATGATGCTAGAACTTGATCACTAGTACGAGACATGGCCAGGTCTGATCCTCTTTCCTTTACGGGTGTTGGCAGATTGCAGTTTTGGGGAAATGCTTAACATGGCAGAAGAGGGTTGCAAGTAGGTGATAAGCTATTGTCCGACGTCAGTCAGTGTTTCATTTAATGGTAACTGATTACTTCAATAACAAGGAAAAATAATCAGTTCTGCAGGATTTCTCAACCCATATCGTCCTCTCCCCTCCTTTAAGGGTTTATGATGTTTGTTTCCTGTCAGCACTATTTTTATTTAATTAGATCCTGTTGGGGATTTTCCTGTTTATTTTTCTTCCTGTTTCTCAAAACAGGAATTAAAAGATAAAGATGAACAATTATAAAGCACTTTGCCATGACCTTTACAAAACTATTATTAAGTCTTTCAAGGTTTTCCCTCTTGGCAACCCGTCATCATACAACTTGGAGTGGGTGAACGAGAGGAAACTGAAAGAGGTCCCAAGGCTTGGGGCTGCCACAGAAACTTGCTCTTGTCTGGTCTGGATCCTTCACCGCCGCTGTTTCTTCCACAGGAAGCATTTGCCTCTTGATTCTGGCCTTCAACTCTTTGGTATGTTTCTCATCCAACCTCTTGGGTCATGGATTTCCACTTTCCAGCTGTGTGGTCTGAGGCAATGTTTCTTACCCTCCCTGAGCCTCAGCATCCCGTCATGCTTATAGGAAGCATCCTATGGTGAGGAATGGAGAAGGGGGGAAATGGGAGGAAAAATGGCGATAGGGCAGACAAGAGCTCAGCCCCCGTGGCTACAGCATTGCAGCCAGCCAGACGGTAAGGGAAATTGGCTCCTCCACTAGGAAGGTCTCAGGGAAGTGACATAACTTAGGCCCATTCCTTTTGTTGTTGTTTTGTTTTTGTTTAAATTCCAGTTAGTTAACACACAGTGTAATATTAGTTTCAAGGGTAGGATATAGTGATTCAACACTGACGTACAACACCCAGTATTCGCCCCAACAATTGAAGCCTATTCCTTATCATCCATCACTCTTCACTTCAATATCTCACATGCATTTTCCTCTCTGACTCAACTTTGTAGATTTGTACCTTACTTCCTCTAACGCCCCAACTCTAATGTGGAATTTTCCAGTCCACTGAGCTCTACAGTCATTAATTCTTCTGCCTTTTTGCACGCCTTCATGTCTTCTTCACCCACTTTACTCAATTCACTTTCCATAGTCCATTATTATAATTGTCCCTTACCATTATCTTCCATTTCCTTCTCCCATCTCCCTTCATCACATTTGCCTGGCAAGACCTCCAAGTTGGCTAAATTCAATACTCCACCTACACGGTGACTGCGCACACGCAGCTGAATGTAGCTGGAAAATGACAATTAACCAGGCTGTCCTGTCGCCCTTTAAAGTCACGATGAATCATTTCAAAAGGGCCTATGTTGAAGCCTGCAAGTACTGTTAAATTTCTCTAGTCCATCTAATCTATTTATTTGTAATTTACATTCTGTCCTAATTCTCCAAATTTCCAAGACCTCTTTTGCCATCATCTCTCTCAGTTGGTGACCTTACTTCTTATTTCCCTGGGAAAAGAAAACTTTGGAAAAAGAAAGAAACTTCCATATGTTCCTACTACTATGTCTACCACTTCACCAGCATCTGTCCTCATATGGTTCGCTCTCCTCCAGTTACTGAGGCCAAAACTTCTCTCTTCCCATCTGAAGCCAACTTTCAGACTTGTGCTCTAGATCCCATCATTTCTCACCTACATAGGGACATCTGTCTGGTATTTTTCCTTTCTCTTTCCCACATTATCAGTTTTCCCCTCTTCACTGGATCACTCACAGAAGTACACAAGGATGCTTCAATACTCTCATCTTTTTTTAAATTATTTTTTGAAATATTTAATTTATTTATTTAACACACACACACACAGAGAGAGAGAGAGACAGAGAGAGAAAGAGACAGTGAGTGAGGGAACACAAGCAAAGGGAGTGGGAGAGGGAGAAGCAGGCTTCCTGTGGAGCAGGGAGCCTGACACAGGAGTTCAGTTCCAGGATCCTGGGATCATGACCTGAGCTGAAGGCAGATGCTTAACAACTGAGCCACCCAGGTGCCCCTCAATACTCTCATCTTAAAGCATGAAAACAAACAAATAGAACAAACTTCTCTTGACCTCTACCTACTACCCCACTTTTCCATTCATTTTTATAGTTGAATTTTCCAAAGAATTTGGAATTCTTTGAATTTTCATACAAACTGTCTTTGATTTCTCTTTCCTTATTTTCTATCTGGTACTCACCATGCTTGGATTTTGTTCCCACCATCTCACTGAGGAGGAAAGAAGGAAGGAAGGAAGGAAGGAAGGAAGGAAGGAAGGAAGGAAGGAAGGAAGGAAGGAAGGAAGGAAGGGAGGGAGGGAGGGAGGGAGGAAGAAGGAAGGTATTTCTGACCTCCATGTTTTAAATCAAGTGTCTCATGTGGCTTGGAGTATCAGGCACTATTGACCCACTTAATCATTGCCTTCTTCTTCAACAACTCTTTCGCTTGGCTTCTGCAATACCATTCTCTTTTCATTCTCTTCCTATCTCATAGGACATTCCTGTTTAACATCCTTTATGGTTTCTCCTCATCTCCCTAACCTCTATATATTGGACTGCTCAGGGGATTCCTCCTCCCTCTCATTGCTCTCTTCTGTATTAATAATCACTTCCATGGTGATATCATTCAGTTTCAAGGCTTTAAGTACCATCTATGTACCGACAATCCCCAAATATATATCTTCAGCAGAGCTGGCTACATAAACTCGATGTTCATGCAGTCAAGTGCCTTTTCAGTCTCCATTCAGATTCTAAGAATCAACTTAGGTTAATGTGTCTTAAACTGAACCCAGATCCTGTCACCGCACTGACCTGTTGCTCTTTCAGTTTTCCCGTTCATCGGACATAGCATTGCTATCTTCGTAGTTGCTGAGGTCAAAACTCATCATTCAATCTCCCCTCTCTCTCATTTCCCACATCTAATTAACTAGTATATTTTGTCAGTTTCAGCATTGAAATAAATCCCAACATGGCAGTCTTCTCACTACTCCTGTTTTCCTCTCAACACAATAGGCATGTGAGATTACGTCACTTCTAGTCTTAAAACCTTTGAACGTCTTTCCCTCTCGCTCAGAGTAGGAGCCCAAGTCCCCAGTAGTGGTTTACAAAGCCCCAGGCCCCACCAGGTCCGACTGCTCCCCCTCCTGTTCATCTTCTCCTGGAGCTCTTTCTCGCCTTCTCCGGTAGAGCCGTGCTACCCTCTTAGCTATTTCTTGAGCACACAAGGCACATTCCAGCCTCAGAGTCTTGGTACTTGCTGTTTTCTGCCAACAACGCTGTTACCACACAGCTTCATGGCTTGTTCTCTCAATTTCCTCAGAATTCAACTCAAATATCCACTTCTCTGTCGGCACTAGGCCTTCTCTGTTCACGCTATATAAAATAGTCATGTGTGCATATTCATCCACTGCTCCCTCACCAAAAAGCCCTCACTCTTAACCCTGATTTGTTTTTCCTAGGCACTCACCAGGGTCTGATGTACAATACATTCCCTTGTTCACTTACCTTTTTTGGGTCTTCTTTGCTTATTTGGCTCACTGCTGTATCTTCGTGATCTAAAATAGGCCAAGAAAGCAGAGCATTCAGTACACACTTAATGAAGAAATGAATGAATGGAGCTAATGTGAGTGTTAATTCATAGATGTAGATAGGAACCAATGTTTTGTCTGGGCACGTCCCAGCTTTTTCTGGAATTGCCCTCCCCATTCTGTAGTGATGCTGGGAGCAGCCACGTTTTGCAGTACAATTCTGATCCCCGGGGTACAGCTGATGAGATGGGACACCATGGGCCATTGTTTCCTCCTGGGGAATTTGGTGCTGGCAATGAGGGAGCTGGGCTCTTTTCTGACACTGTAATATATCTTTCCATAGCTGCTGCAGGTCTTGTTTCCAGCCAGCAGGACCAGATGCAGAGGTATCTATCAAAAAAGGGAGAATAAAATGATGCTCAGGGAGCAACAGAGATGACAGAGGGTGAGAGAATCCCACAGTGCCCTAGTTCCCCTCGCCAGTTGTTCCTCAGATCCAAACCGACCCCTGCCCTTCCTGCTGCATTGAGGAGAACCACAGCTTGATGTCTGCCACCTCTATGATAGGCGGTTAATAAATATTAATTGCATATGAATCACGAGAGGAGGGGAATCATCACCTGCATCTGTTCAAACTCAAAATCTTCACAATAAATCAAGCCAAGTGAAGTTGCAAAAATAAATGTTTTATGAACATTCAGCATCTCACCCCAGTTTGACAAAGAGAGATTCTGTTCTTTTTCTTGGAAGGTGGCAAGATAATGCAAAGATGATTGGCACTACAACAGGAAACTGGAGTCCTGGTCCAGCTGTGCACCTGGGCTGTTTTCTCGTGTGTAAAACAAAGGACTGGATTAGGTGGCCTGTAGTCTACTTTCTAGGTCTCAATTTTAGAAGTTTGAGTCCTTAATGATATGTGGCCCTGTATGGAGGCATGCTCTTTTCCTATTGATAAATACTTCAGATATTTAAAATATCTGCCTTTTTTGTGACTGCAACTATCTGAACACTTCATTTATGGGGGAATTCTCCACCAAATAAATCTTGGAAGGAGATGGCACTTGTCTTCCAATAAAGACATTGAAAATCCCAACTACTCACTTTCCTGTTTCTTTTATTATTTTTAAAAATTTTTGAAGGAGAGATAGAGTGAGAGAGAGAGAGAATACAAGCGGTGGGGAGGGGCAGAGAGAGAGGGAGAAGCGGGGAGCCTGATGCAGGGCTTGATCCTACAACCATGATACTATGACCTGAGCTGAAGGCAGATGCTTAACCAACTGAGCCACCCAGGCGCCCCTTCTTATTTCCTTTATGCCTAGCACTAGGTTACATGGGAGCCATGAGACTCATCCACCAAGACTAATGTGAGAGCTATGACTGACTGGGTTCAAGTGCAGTCAAGAATCCATTCCAGAGGCAAGTGGGGGCATCAGCTGCTGCACTTCTGGTTTTAACCATTGTGATGCCCTCTGTCAAGGATATAGAGGAGCGGGTGTGGCATCCAGCTCTCATGGAGAGAGTGTGGAGTCCTCAGGGCACCAGACTGGTAACAGGATGGCTGTGGTCCTGGCTGGCCCTCAGGGTCCACTTCCCCTCTGGCTTCTTTAGGCTTCCTGTGATTCTGTAAGGTCCTCACTATCATTTCAATTGAAGTCACGGGTCACGGGTCACAAGGGGTATTCTCCCTCTACCTTGAACTTCTGCAAATCAGAACCCTGATTGAAAAACCAAATTAAACAAAGGCAGGAGAGCCCTAAACCCACTACCCCAATGCAGTTAAGGTGATGAAACAAATGTGATCAAAGTCCCCTATGACTCCTGACTCTGTCACTTTCACAGGAAGAATTTATGTTTCACAGGAATAACAGAACCAGAGAGGACCTGAGAGATCATTCAATCCAGGCGTCTCCTTTTTTCTGAAGGGGCCAGGAACTTGTACAGAATCACACAGTGAGGTCCAGTGTTGGGACTCATGTCTCACTGACACTAGGAAATCAGGATTTCCTTGCTGTTCACATTGCCTCTAGTTGGGTTATACTTTATTTTCTTTACATTTTTTCCCATTTGAATCTCTTTTGGCACCTCAAATCCAGAGCTTTTACTTACGTCCTACTGCATCTCCAGTAGTCCTATCTCTGTAAGTGGCATTTTCCTAGGTAAGGTATTTAACTTTCCATTTTCAAGAGAAAGCCAGTTTCCTCACAGCAAGCCTCAAGAATGCAAGGAGGTGAGTGAGGTCTCGTGGTCGCTCCTGCATCAAGGGCTCCTTCTTCCCCAGCGTTCATCGTTAGCTTGGCCTCAGTACTATCATTTTGTAAATCCAGAGGAGATCTGCAAAATGTGAGCCTTTCGAGGAGAAACACAAACTCATCAGAATTCTTTAAATGTGTCTAGAGGTATGCTCCTTGACTGCTTATTTCCCTCAGAAATGCGAACTCTGCCTGTTCTTCTGAGGGAAAAGGGAAAAGATATCCTTAATGAAAGACAGCCAGTGAAATTATTACCTGGGAAGCCAAGAGGAGACAGACCTCAGTGTTAGATCTCAGCCTGTCCAGGCAGGCAGGGTACGATTCATTTCAGCTATTTAGAGTCTGTCCCTGCTCTAGAAAGTCGTCTTTGATCAGCCCAGCCCAATTTAAACTGTCTTCATTAACCAATCTGCTTTTAAGAGCCCAATTAGCGTTGAACTCAGTTGCAGCGCATTAAAAATAACAGAAACGTTGATACCTTTATACCTTCGAATGGGTAGTGTTTCAGAGTGGTTTTTCTCTCTTGTAAGAGTTCTGTGAGGCAGGCTGGGTAGGAATTAGCCTCCTCTTAATGTTCCACTCATTAACTCAACAAAAAGATTTTCAGTGTTGAGTACCTGGCAGACGCGCTTGTTGGCACTGGGGAAGAAAAAAAACTGCGAAGTTTTCTGCCCACGAAAGTTTACATGTGGTCCAAGTGGTAACTTTTATGTGATGCATATTTTGTCACAGTTTAAAAATGTTTTATCTAGGGGCGCCTGGGTGGCTCAGTCGTTAAGCATCTGCCTTCGGCTCAGGTCATGATCCCAGGGTCCTGGGATCGAGCCCTGCGTTGGGCTCCTTGCTTGGCAGGAAGCCTGCTTCTCCCGCTACCATTCCCTCTGCTGTGTTCCCTCTCTCGCTGTGTTTCTCGCTGTCAAATAAATAGAATCTTTAAAAAAAAAAAATGTTTTATCTAATATTCATATACTCTATAAAAAGTTGAAATGCTATGGGAGAATGTAAGCATATAAACAAATCGTGAGTGATAATTACAGATGGTGATGGGCCGTTAGGAAAGAAAGAAACAAGGCATATGATGGATGGTAACTAAGAGCGACATGGGATGGAGTGGGAAGAACTTCCCTATGGGGTTGGCTCTAGGACGGCTTCTCTGAGGAGGTGACTTAAAAGAGAAGAAGCGGTCAGTTATGTGAAGGATAAACTCTTCCAGACAGAGGAAACTATGTTCGAGGCCACTGAGGCAAGGAAGAGCTTGGTGCACTGACGGAATGTGGACAGTATGTCTGGAGCATAATGAGGGAGAGGCACCGAGGAAGTGCGGATAGGAAGGCACAAAGATGGCAGAGGACTAGCTCAGGTTCACAAGCCCTGGGGCGCCATCTTTCTGTTTAGTCCATTGTTTGTAGGGTGTTACTGGCCTGAGCTAGCTAGGTGGGAAATTCCACGGCTTACTTTTTCTCTCCTTCCCTTCAGTGTGACTCTGGCTGACACAGCACAGTGATTTGGCTGCGGAATTGGGGATCTGAATGCAAAACTCATTGAACCTAAGGTGACATCAGGAAAGTCTAATGACTTCTATGGACTCCTTTATCCCAGTCTTCCCAGCCAGCTAATACGCTCACCACCCCACACTTGCCTGGACTGCAAATTGACGAGGGTACTTTTCATCACGTGCAGCCTTTTCTGGTGTCGGGATAGGACTGGTTCAGCAGTTTCTGATCTCATTCTCAGGCAAGGGTTGATGTCAATACGTGCATACGGGCAATTGGAAAACATTAGAATTTATTTCACACCCGACTGAGAAAATCTCTCAGAACCATTTTCCTATCAGTACTGTCTGTATCATTCAAGAATGAAATTTCCTTAGTAATGATTAAGTAACTTTCGTGTACATGTTCCAGATGCAAACAGGTGGCCTGAAGATAGCAGAAACTAGTGGCTCAGCTGGGTGAGCAAAATTGAAACTCTCGTGAATTTTATTGTGTTAGCACTTACCTATGACACCCCCGATAGAGAGATTTGATTCCAGGGAACAAACTGAGGGTTGTGGAAGGGAGCGGGGTGAGGGGATGGGGTAACTGGGTGATGGGCATTAAGGAGGGTACGTGATCTGATGAGCACTGGGTGTTATACGGAACTAATGAATCATTGAACACTGCATCAAAAACTAGTGATGTAGTATGTATTGGCTAACTGAATTTAAATAAAATATATAAAAATATATAAAAAATAAAGTGGATAATTTGGTAAGTTTGGATATGTGTATATACCTGTGCAACTATCACCGTAATCAAGCAAATGAACATTCCGTGCCTCCTAAATTATCTTCATACTCCTTTGTGATTCATCCCCCCTTGTCCTACCCTGTTCCCCATACCCATCCATAGGGAACCTGCTTTCTCTCTACAAATTAGGTTACATTTTCTGGAATTGCATTTTATGTAAATGGAACCTTACATTATATACTCTTTCCTGTCCAGCTTATTTCTCGGAGTGTATTTTAAGATTCATCCATGTTTTTGCCTGTATCAATAATTCATTCTTTTTTATAGCTGACTAATAATCTATTGTATGGATAACTCAACTTTGTTCTAATACAAATAAAGTTGTGAGCAGTTGCATCCAAATCTTTACATGGACATATGTTTTCATTTATTTGAGGTAAATATCTTGAAGTGAAATGGCGAGATCAGAAGGTAGGAGTATGTTTATTGCATCTTGGTTTTCAAACTTGTTATATCATTTTACATTCTTACAGCAGTATGTGAAAGTTCATTTCCCTGTATCTTTGCCAATATTTGGTAGGTTCAATTTTTTAAATTTAGCTATTTTAACAGGTGCATAGTAATATTACTGTAGGTTTAATTTGGATTTCCCTAATAACTAATGATGTTGAACTTTTTTTGTGTGCTTACTTGCCATTCAAATAACTTCTTCAATGAAATGTCTATTTAAATAATTTGCCCATTGAAAAAATTGTTTGCTTTTTTTTTTTAAGTTTTAAGAGTTCCTTAATCTGTTTACAAATTGACAATCAGATACGTGATTTGCAAGTATTTTTATCCTTGTCTGTGGTTTGTCTCTTTATTTCTGAATATCTTTTAAAGAGTATAGCTTTTAAATTTTGATAAGGTGACTTTTAAGAAACCTTACCGATCCTCCACACGGTACTCCAGCTAAGACATCTTTGCCTCATTCAAGGTCACAAAGATTTTATTCAATGTTTTTCTCTGGAAGTTTTATAGTCTTAAGTTTTACATTTAGTCTGATTCATTTCAAGTTCATTTTTGTATATGTTGTGAGGTGTGGATCAAAGTTCACTTTTTTTTTTTTTGCCTATGGGTATTCCATTTTCCTGTACAACTTTCTCCTTTGAGTTACCTTTTCTTCTATGTAAAAAAATGAATTACCATACATGTGTGTGAGGTATGAGAAAATGCCGTTCTCATCTATTTAGCCATCTTTGTGCTACTACTATACTATCTTGATTCTTGTAACTATGATACATTTTGAAGTCAGGTAGTATGAGTGCTCCAGCTTTATTGTTTTATTTTGTTTTTGTTTTAAGACTTTATTTATTTGTTTTGACAGAGAGGAGAGAGATCACAAGTAGGCAGAGAGGCAGACAGAGAGAGGGGGAAGCAGGCTCCCTGCTGAGCAGAGAGTCTGATGCGGGGCTCGATTCCAGGACCCCGAGATCAGGACCCGAGCCGAAGGCAGAGGTTTTAACCCACTGAGTCTCCCAGGTGCCCCTCTAGCTTTATTCTTTCTCAAAGTTTTGTCCTTTGCATTTTCATGTGAGTCTGCTTGTCAATTTCTTTTAAAAAATCTTACTGGGATATTAATTGAATTGCTTGTAACTGACAGATCAATTTGGGAAGAATTAACAACAGTATTGAGACTTCTAATCCATGAACATAGGAGAGAACTCCATTTATTTATGTCTCCTTTTATTTCTCTTAGCTATACTTTGTACTTTTCAGGATATATATTTTGACACTTTTATTACATATATCCTTAAATATTTCATAAATGTTAATGCTATTGCATATGGTATTATGTCTTTAAATTCAATTTCCTATTGTTTATATCTAGCATGTTGAAGTGTACTTTATTTTTATGTTAGGATCTTGTAGCTCGAAACCTTGCAAAGCTATGCATTTTCTGTAGATTCTCTTTATCAGATTGAGGAAGATCCCTTCTATCTTTGTTCAGAATTTTTATCAGGAATGGATGTTGGCTCTTATCAAATATGTTTTTGTGGGGTCACCTGCGTGGCTCAGTGGGCTAAAGCCTCTGCCTTCTGCTCAGGTCATGATCTCGGGGTCCTGGGATGGAGCCCTGCATCGGGCTCTCTGCTCAGCAGGGAGCCTGCTGCCCTCTCTCTCTGCCTGCCTCTCTGCCTACTTCTGATCTCTCTCCATCAAATAAATAAATAAAATCTTTTTTTTTAAAAGGATTTTATTTATTTGACAGAGAGAGAGACAAAG
The DNA here is from genome assembly GCA_028646535.1 of Procyon lotor. NCBI lineage: Eukaryota > Metazoa > Chordata > Mammalia > Carnivora > Procyonidae > Procyon > Procyon lotor. The sequence goes on from CM053603.1 coordinate 121,445,690, forward strand.
CGAGAGAGGGAACACAAGCAGGAGGAGTGGCAGAGGGAGAAAGCAGGCTTCCTGCCGAGCAAGGAGCCCGATGCCCGATGTGGGGCTCAATCCCAGGCCACTGGAATCAGGACCTGAGCTGAAGGCAGATGCTTAATGACTGAGCCACCGGGGGCCCCAAATCTTTTAAAAAAATATATGTTTTTGTGTATCTATTAAGATGATCA